>CM039634.1:6005000-7205000 GCA_022457165.1 Juglans mandshurica | reverse complement strand
TTGAAATTGTGTGCCAGTTGTCCTTTTGGCATTCTTCATCTGTCTTCCAGTAATCTACTTCTCACTAATTCTATAATTTCTCCATCCCATAATCCACGATAGGAGAGACAATGAAAGATTTAAGAGAGAAATTATGTCAACCTTAAATCTCTCCAAGTGATGGTGTCCACAAGCAAAACTTAGACTAAATGAGTTCATTCTTAGTTATCCTACACCTCCAACACAGCCACCACACTTTTCTATAAGTGTATTTTTTATTTTATAAGTAAAAGATATTTATAATAATAAGAATAGGCATAGCCCGAGTACACAGGGGGTATACAAGAGTTTACATCTAGCTAAGAGGAAGAAATAGAAACAAGAAAATCAAGAAAATTTAGGTCATTACAATCTAAAACACTCCCCCATAGCAACAAAGTTTTAATACAGAACAATTTAATCTCCTCCAATGTTTGCTCCTTATCTTCCAATCATTTCGTTCCTTCCATATGCTCCAAAAAATACATATAGGAATCATCTTCCACACTGCTAAGATTTGTGGAATTTCGCCCAAATTCTTCCAACTGGCCAAGAGCTCGACCACTGTGGCAGGCATAACCCAAGCTAATTCCAATATTCTAAAGACATCATCCCATAGTGGTCTAGCAACCTCACAGTGCAGTAGAAGATGATCCACAGTCTCACAATTCTTTCTGCACATACAACACTAGTCCACGACAATCACCCAGCATTTTCGTAGGTTGTCCATAGTCAAAGTCTTGTCCAGAGAAGCTGTGCAAGCAAAAAAGTTCACCTTTAGAGGTGCCTTGTTTCTCCAAATACTTCTCCATGGAAAGCTATTATGCTACGGATTGGTGAGGGTCTTATAAAAGGAGCAGACAAAAAAAAAACCTTTGCTAGGGCGCGTCCACCACAACTTATTAGTTCCCTGAGTGTTCATTCTCATGGCATACGAGGTTCTGAAAAAATCAGCAAAACTGTCAACTTCCCAATCATGAGCCGCCCTCATAAACTTCCCATTCCATTGGATTGAGCCACTGGACATCTCCATGAGATCCGCCATGGATGCTTCCTGTTCACACACAATCCTGAAAATTGTAGGGAATGTGTCCTTAAGAGCTCGATCTCCACACCACAAGTCATGCCAGAATTTTATTCTAGATCCATCAGCCATCACAATTCTAGTGTGTCAACCCCAACATTTCATATGTGCTTCCAAACTCCCACTCCATACACCCCTTGTACCTTTCTAGTACTCCACCTCCCCCCCCCCCCCCCCCCCAAAAAAAAAAAAAAAAAACACTCGTACTTGAGATCAATCACCCATTTCCATAAAGTTTCCCTCTCCATGCTCTATCGCAACAACCATTTCCCAAGAAGAGCCCGATTGAATATCCTCAAATTTCTAATTCCCAACCCACCAATAAAATTCTCAAATTGGGGAGCAAACCTTATTCCATTTGACTAGGTGGAACTTAAACTCATCCCCCAACCCACTCCAAAGGAAATCACGTTGGAGTTTCTCTATACAGATCGCCACACTAGCTGGAATTGGGAATAAAGATAAGAAGTGAGTTGGTAAATTGGACAACTTACTCTTGATCAAGGTGGTTCTACCCCCTTTCAACAAATACAATCTCTTCCAGCCTACCAATCTGCGTTTAATCTTTTCTATTACTTCATCCCACACAGATTTAGCCCTGAAAGAGGCCCCCAAAGGAAGTCCTAGGTATTTCATGGGAAGTGAGGAGACCTTGCATATGAGAATATTGGCCAGCCACCGGTGGTTACAAATGTTTCCAATTGGGACCAACTATGATTTGGATAGATTCACCTTCAATCCTAACACAACTTCAAAACAAAGTAGGAGGGCCCTTAGATAATGAAACTGATTTTGGTCTGCCTTACAAAATACCAAGGTATCATCTATAAACGACAATAGAGAAATGTTAAGGGTGCCTCGATTGGTGTCACCAATCAAAAATCCAGCCATAAAGCCATTGTCAACCATAGCAGACATCATCCTACTGAGCACCTCCATAATAATGACACAGAGAAGCGGGGAAAACAGATCACCCTGTCTTAGTCTACGTGAGCTGGTAAAGAAACCAATTGGACTACCATTCACCAAAACCGAGAACCTCGCAGTCGAGATGCAATATCTAATCCATGAGCACCACCTCTCCCCAAATCCACACCTCCCAAGCAACTATCATAGGAACTCAGGAAGTCCCAGTTAACGTGGTCATAAGCCTTCTCCATATCCAGCTTGCATAGAATACCCGGATCTCCTAATTTTAATCTGCTATCTATGAATTCATTTGTGATTAGCACTGGATCCAATATTTGTCTTCCTTTTGAAAAGGCATTTTGGGGTCTCGAAATAACCCCAACACCTCCCCCAAGCGATTTGCTAAAACCTTGGAAATATTCTTCATTCACAAGACTAATAGGCCGAAAATCTTTGACAGTCACAACACCTTCTTGGGAATTAATGCAATAAAAGTGGCATTGAGACTTTTCTCGACTTACCCAATGAGAAAAATTCCAGAAAAACCTTCATCAAATCACCCTTCACTACCTCCCAACAGGCTTGGAAGAATCCCAAATAGAAACCGTCTTGGCCAGGTGCTTTATCTTTGACCATCTTTCCCACCACTTCATAAACCTTTATCTCATTGAAAGGCCTCTCCACAGCCAGGCACCACTTTGCTAATCAATGGCCTCAAATGCTAATCCATCTAGTTTTGGCCACCACACTACTTGCTCAGTAAGTAATTGTTCAAAAAAACCAGCAACATGCTCCTGAATCACTAGAAATTCCACTGACACAACACCATCAATATTTAACATCTCAATCTTGTTAGTCCTTCTATGTGAATTGGCCACTATGGAAAAACTTCGTGCTTCTATCCCCTTTAACCACAATGCTCAAGATTTTTGATGCCATGAAATCTCCTCCAATAAGATAACTCTCTCAAGTTCTGGAATTAATTTTGTCTTCCAAGAGAGTTCCTCCATAGATAGTGCCCAACCCTCCTCTACCCTCTTTATCTCCTGTACCTCCATTAGAGACTTCTTTTGATCACCTACATCTCCAAAAACTTGCGCATTCCACTTCTTGAGGTCTCTTTTTAAAGCTTTGAGCTTTACCTACAAAAACAAAACTTGGTGTGCTATGTATTAGATAGGAGGACCACCATTGCCTCACCCTTTCCACAAAGCCCTCACTTTACAGCCACATATTCTTGAATTTGAAATACCTACACCCTCCACAAATACCTCCACAATCTAACAAGATAGGAAAATGGTATGAACAGAGGCAAGAGTCTTTTTTGACATAACTCTGGATAATGAGTTTCCCAATCTGAGACTAGAAATATGTCTAATATAGACCACGTTTGATTGTTTGACCACGTGTATGTTCCACCCATAAAAGGAATGTCCACCAAACCCAACTCAAATATAAAATCTGAGAACTCTGTCATTGTAGGCCAAAGCCTACTCTCCCCCGATCTTTCACTTAGGAACCTAATAACATTGAAATCAACCCCTATGCACCAAGGCATGTCCCACCAACTTTGTAACCCAACAATCTCCTCCCATAGATGTCTTCTTTGGCTGTCTAGATTCGGCCCATACACTCCGGCAAAGGCCCACATAAAATCATCTTCCACATTTTTAAAAGAACATGCCACTATATACTCCCCAATGTAATCCTCTATTTTATTCACAGCCCTTCGATCCCACATAACTAATATTCCACATGAGGCCCCAAGAGAAGCTTTTTTTTTATAGGTAGGCCCCAAGAGATGCTAGATACACCCAGTCAACATATGAACAGTTCCACAATCTGAACGGTGCTTCTTGAAATAATTTTCATCTTAGTTTTCTGCAAGCAAATGACATCTGCCCTCCACTCCCAAAGCAGATTTTTATCCAAAGTCGCTTATTATCCTCGTTAAGCACTCGAACATTCCAAGATACAATCTTTGGCTTCATAAATAAATTTTTGGCCCCCTTCCTTTGGGTTTTCCTTTGCTTGAGCTGCCCTCATAATTAATAGACTACGTCAGTCTATTTAGCTCCCTCTATTTTTTGGAACCCGACCTCTTATACTGAGCATGTCCTTCTTCAATGGTTGTGAGCAATGCCATAATTGTTTCTCAAAGCCTTCGCACTCAATACCTACACATTTTTTAATTTCCTTCACCTTGTGCAGCACCCAATCAGAGGACTGATATGGCGGTAAAGACTTTAGGGGAATGGGTTCATTCCCTTGGTGGCCACTGCAATTCCATCAAGTTCCCCGTCTCTCCTTCAACAAACAGAGACCTGCCCTCCTTGTCTTGATCCTCATTCATAACTACCAGCAATCATAAGTCACCCTCAGCAGTTCCCTTCGTAAGGCTCCTGACCCTCTGCAAGTCCTTCTCTAGAGGTGCCACCCCTCAAGGTTCCATGCAATCCATTGTTTCTCTATCCATTCTGGGCCATGGACTCAACACCTGCTGTTAACTCAGTACTGCCCTCCATAACACTCCCTATATGCTGCAATTCCTTCGCCAGAGGTGACACCCCCTGTGATTCCTTCTCCAGGAGTTCCCTGCACTTCATCATCGCCTTTTGTCCATTCTGGGCCGAGGACCCACCGTCTGACGGTGAGTTTGCAGTTTGACCCACTTCTATGGTTGTTACAGCTCTGTCGAAAATTCCTCCTCTGCAATTTTTCCTTTTGATTCACCGAAAGTGTTTCGTTGGCCTGTCGCGAGTCAATCTGAGGCTTTTCCAGCATGGGTTTCTGGTTCTCAACGGCTGACAGCCCTACAATTCCACCTCGGGCCCGCCACATGGCTCTGGACATTTCAAGATCCATCTCCATCTTTTTTTTTTCCTTTGTCTCGGCCCCTTGATTGACTTCACCCTTTGTTTCCCCTGGGCCACCCAAGCCCAAGCCCAAGCCCAAGCCCGTTCCCCTCCCTTTTTCTACACTTCGGATTAAACTGTTCACTGTCTCCTGCAAATCCGCCAACTGCATTTTCATCTCCCATAGCATACGACAGACAACCCCCTTTGCCAAATTTCCACCGTGCCCGACACCACCACCTCTTTTTGACTGAGCAGCAAATGGGCCTGCAGTACGTTGTGCCTTCATCGTGCCGAACACTCCATTGATGTATTTTTGCCTTTGGTGCATTACTCTCAACCCAAGTTTATTTGGAAAACTTAAATCTTACCATTTACGTCTTAGCCCTAATCTCCTATGAAAACAAGTTTGAGACATTAAAATGATATAGATTTTTTTTCCAGTGAATACTTATAAAACAATAATGCTATAGATTTTCCATTAAAATGCTATAGCATTATTTTTCAAGCATTATAGCAGCATTATTGAAAAACAATGCTATAGATTTAAACATTCAGGCACTTTGTTAGGTTCTTGAGACAATGTGCCAAATAAGAAAATTATGATATTCTAGTTGCACATGAAAAACAAATTTTTTAAGCTCCAACTGAACTGGTTTACTGGTAAGATCAGAGTATGCCACATATAGACAGAGTCTACATTATTTACATACTGAAAAAATTCACAAAATAATCGAAGTTTGGGACAGATAACATTTACCACAAAGAATCTCTTGTATACATGTGTGGGTCGCATAACTACTAGGAAAGTCTCATCACTTGATGCTTCTTGGGCCAAGTGCAAGGCATTCTTTATCTCATCTTGAGTTATTGGCCTTCTATTTGACTGATATTGCTGACGATATGACCCATTCTTATTGATGGGTGTAAGTTCAGCATCTGAATCACTCACAGCTGAAATATTTTTATCAATTAGATATATCCTTGAACAACATGATTCTATATACCAGCATGAACTACATTAATCACAAAATTGCCACCGCCACCCATGCAGTGAAAGAAATAATAAAATCAAGGTTCAAGACGATGTATTACTTGTCTAAAAGTGTTCCCATCAGATCAAAAGCTGCTAAGAGGATTACCATCACTAGGAGTGACCTTACCTCCCTCTTGATAAGTAGCAGGTTTTTTGCTCCCAAGACTCCGCCGAGCACGGATAGATCTTGTGGGAGAAGTATTCTGTTGAGTCCCTATATTAGTAGCCACAGAGATGATATGTTGCAGTGATGGGATAAGGACAGCGTCATCATCTATAACTTTCTCTGGTGAACTGCATCTGGCATGAACTTCATCATTAGAAGCTTCCCCAAGTTTTCTCTTAGACAGGCATCCATTGTCATGCTCAGTATGCTCAGATTTTCTAACAAAGTATGTAGCCCCCTTCTCACACAAGTTCTCCCCATCAAAAACCAAAACATCAAACTGGGAACCGCCATTGTACTTAAAAATCAAGAAATCATTCTCTTCCAATGAATGATCCTTGACAAATTCTTGCCAGCCATGGTTGAAGAACAAGGTATCATCATTACTGGTTAATCCTACATTCCAGGTTAAACCACTAGGACCTTTAAGAACCACACTTTCAGGCAGTTTCTTTTTCAGATTATCGACGAATTTTTTGGGGATGGCCTGCAATTCATGAATGAACCTAGTCAAATAATATGAGTAACAAAAAAGATGTAGGGGGAGACCAATGGGCTAGAGGTGAAACATTTATGGAAATATTATTGACAAAAAGAAACAGAACGTCCCCAGTAAAATATAATCTTGAAATAAAAGTATGTTATAAATAAAGTTTGGTCAGAATGATCTCAATGCTATATGGAGTGTGGTCCCTCTTGTTTATAGTGGCGCATTCATAGAGAACAGAATGCCTGAAGTTATGAGGACTCTGAGAAGACGAGTTCAGCTTTACAATTTTGCTTTCTCAAGTCTCTTTTAGAGTGGTGTTCTTTTAACGCCCTTATTGATGTTTCTATGTACGCATCTTTCAGCTGTTTTTCTTTTATCTTTGATCTTTGTCGGGTGCTTTCTATGGTCTACATCCTGTGTACTTGGATTGCGCCCATTGCGCTTGTAATATAATTTTTTTGACTTATAAGACTTATAAAAAAAATGTATCATCATAAATCATTAAAATATAAGTCAATAATCCTACAAGTCAATAATCTACAGCAGATGCCTGTCTAGCTCAGTTGGTAGAGCGCAAGGCTCTTAACATTGTGGTCATGGGTTCAAGCCCCACGGTAAGCATTAAAAACTCGCTTTTACTTACAAAAAAACAAATTTAAGTCAAGAATCCTTTGCAACATTTTCCACGAAGATGAGAAACATATCACTAGGTTTTGAGACATAAATAATTGGCATGAAATTCACACTGAAATGTAATCAATTTGAGTTGCCTGAGAAAAAGGTGTGACTTCTTTCAAGGAAACAAATTTGCTCCAAAGGCTCAGAGGTGTTAAAAGTCAAGGGAGAAGATGAAGTAGAGGTTCCTAACCAGAGGAAGTCAAGTTGGGAAGGACTTGATTCCTACCCAATTACTGCACAGCATGAGAAACAACAGGAATTGAGGTTTGTGCTTATTAAGGTTAGTGCTTATTAATGAAGAATTATTACTTATCAAAAGAAGTGTAGGATTTATGTTCAGATTAGGAGCAATTGTTGCAGTAAATAGGTTTAAGAACTGTAGGATTCAGACTGTTAGGAATTGTTATTTAAATACGTTCAAGCAATAAAAGATTTACAGTGATTATTTTCAACAAGCACTTCGCAGTTGCTCTTATCTGAAAGGAGTATTTTGTTTTTTATTTGTTTTTGCTATTTATTTTTACCATAAACACCAAACCACATTTCTTTACATCCTACTATATCAGATTGTTAACTTGGTCTCAAATTCATGGCTTTCAACTTACAAAGCATACAAGCTGAATATTTTACATAACACGTTTAAGCAAAGAAGAAGAGGTATCCCAAAGCCTCCAGTTCCATGAAAAAGGAAAGAGTTTCCACATTCTGAAAGGCATGTCCATACGAATCTACTACCCTTTATTTGTTTTAACAAGCATTAATAGTGATACATTCAAAAGGAAAAAAGAGACCAATGAAACTTACAAGCTGCCGGTCATAACCATTGTGGAGAAACTGAGAGAAGTGGATAGTTTGGAAATGAGTCCAATACATGTCCTCTGCCCATTTACTACACCCTATACACGTTTCTGTCATTTCGGCTAAGCAACAGCTCTGGAGCTAAAGATCATAGCAGAAAAGAAAGAGTTTAAGAACAAATAAGCAGAAGATAATGCCAAACTACAAGAAACTCCAGAGTGTGAGAGGAAATTAGGCCAACAAAGAAATCAGGCAAGTTTCTTTTTCTGAGCAAATCAAGAAAGTTACTTTTTTTACCGAGCAAAATCAAGCCTGGTTACTTAACGGATCAAAGACCCTCTTACCCAGTTAAGAGTATCTGCAATAAGTGAAAGATAAAGCATTACTGCAGAACTGAACCTGTTTACTTGAGAGAGACAGTATACCCCAAGCTGAGATTAAACAAGGCGACGACTACGAGGCAAATTGATTCAGCCACAATGCCTGATCAGCGAAATGAAGGAAAGGAAGGCAGCAACTGGCTCGTGACTGAACCCAGAAAACACAGTTCAGGGCAATGACACAAATCTCAAGTATTGGCCCTTCGCTCCCCCGAGGCCACAGTTGAAGAGCCCATTTATCGTCCCCCAAGGAAACGATACCTGTTGGGTTTCTTTGTTACGAACTTCTTTAACGAGAACGAAATTGAATTTGGTAATTTGGTAACCAATGTCCATCGATTTGTTTCGTACACTGCAGTCTGCATTGATGAATTTTGTTCCCCTTTTTTTTTTTTTTTTTTTGACCGAGCAAAAATTAAAAAATTCGAGTCCAACTTCATTTCGACTTAATTCTAGTTCCGTTTCAAATTGGAATTTTTTTTCTCCAAAATGTCGGAGTCGGACGTGGAGTTGTACCGACTCCAACTTTCGGACTCCGATTTTACTTTCGGACTCCGATTTTGATATTATACATATTTATAAAAATATATATATTTTTTATATATTAATTATATATATCTTATATAATTATAACTTATATAGTTAGTTAAACTCAATAATATATTAGTATGAGTAAATAATTATAAAATAATATATTTACACTATAATATAAATTGACTAAATTTATTAATAATAGTTTAGTATATGTAAATATCAAACTACTAATACCATGTAACGCTAATGTATAATAACATGTAATACTAATTTATAAATACTAATATATAATAATATGTAATACTAATATATAATAACTAATGTATTATGTATAAACACAAATATACACACTAATAATAACATGTGATAGTAATATATAATAACTAGAGTAGAATAACATGTACTAGTAATGTATAATAATCAATGTATAATAACATGTAATACTAATGTATAATAACATTTAATAATAACATATATAATACTAATGTATACTAACATGTAATACTAATATATAATAACTAAAATATAAAAACATATAATAGTAATATATAAGAACCAATGTATAATAACATGCAAGGCGGAACTATGTTGGCCCCCCAAAAATTTTAAAAATTAATCTTATATATTATATAATTTTAATTTTAAGTGTAAATATTATCAAATATTTAAGATTGCCCCAACACTAAAACACAAAGTATATCACTCAAATATATTTAAATCTATTGATATAATAATCTTGATTCGACATCTCTATCTCTCTTTATTTGCCTTTGGTGTGTATTGTGTGATTTATTTAGTTTCATATCAATGATATCATATATGTTTTTCTTGTCTTTCTGAGCTTACATATATCGTTACAGGATTTTTTTATTTCTTTTTCATTTTGGTCATTCTCGACTTCATTAAATTTATTGTCTATCACCTGTACATAATCTTCCTTTACAATCTTTGAGATGTTTTTAACCACATATTAATTAGTTAACTAGCTAGAAGTTTCAAGAGAGTTTATCTAATAATTAAAATAAATCTAGAAGATTCTTGCGTATGATTGATGAAATTTATCTAGCTAGATGATTGATGAAACGTTTCTAGAGAGATAGAGAGTATGTGAATAATTTATTTTCTTTTGTGAAGAATTTATTAGTTATTCACATGCCTTTTTTTTGTTCACTTATTAATGGTAATACAATTATACAATAAAAAATCTAATGACTTTTATATTATTATATACTTTTTCAGGTTTATTCTTAATCTATAGATTTTTCTTAAAGCTTAAAAAAATTGTATAACTTTATGACTTATGATTATTTTTTTATATAGTCACGTGCAAAAAGTACATATTACTTATGCTGACACATACCGCACACTTTGCCGATCGCCCCCTAGACACCAAATCCTAGTTCCGCCCCTGATAACATGTAAAACTAATGTATAAATACTAATGTATATTTTCATGTAATACTAATGTATAATAACACTAATATATAAATTTAAAATAACATGTAATTCAAGTGAATAAATACTAAAGTATAAATTTATAATAAAATGTAATACTACTATATAATAACTAAAGTATAAGAATATGTAATACTATAGTTTAATGACATCTAATTAAACACTAGTTAAACAGTAATTGTTAATAATAAATGCTAACCTTTAAATTTAGTGATAAAAGAACTATAGAAAGCATAAATAAATAAAATTATGGTTAAAACAAATATTAAAATTAATTTAGGATTTGAGTTAGGGTTTAGCAAAAAATTAAAATAAAATAAAAAAAACCCAAAAGCTCATCCAAAATGGTTAAAACCACAGTCAAGCCCGCACTTCATGTAAAACGGCATTGTTTTTATAGGGTAAAACGGCGCCGTTAATTTCGCCCCCCCCCCCCCCCCCAAGTCGCCTATTTCTCCCTGCGAGTCTGTTTGTGAGGATCTGTAAGTACCTCTGAATCATATCCCTAGCTGCACGGCTTCCCCCCAACCCTCGTAGTCCGCACCGGCACGACCTCTCTCTAGAATCCCACTACATGACACACGTCCTCTCTCTTCCTACGAGTCTATTTGTGAGGATCTGTGACCCTCCGAATCCTAACCCTAGCCGCACAGCTCCCCCTTAGTCCGCACCAAAACGACCTCTCTCTTAGAATCTCATCGCACGACACACGTCCTCTCTCTCTTCTAGAGACATGGTAAGCCTCTCTCTTTTCTCCCTTCATCTTTTATCTCTTTACTCCCGTCAGCTTCACTTTCTCTTAAATTTTTTCAGTGTCTCAAGGGGCTAGTGCTAATGATTTAACGAAACTTTGTGA
Organism: Juglans mandshurica; assembly: GCA_022457165.1. Taxonomy (NCBI): domain Eukaryota; kingdom Viridiplantae; phylum Streptophyta; class Magnoliopsida; order Fagales; family Juglandaceae; genus Juglans; species Juglans mandshurica. The sequence continues at coordinate 7,193,741 of CM039634.1, read as the reverse complement.
AATTTCTTCAGCCTTGAAAAATTTGTGTTGTGCCATCACGGTATAGCTAAGTACTAAAGAGTCTTTTTCTTGTATTTTTAAATAAACTTTTTATTTGTAATTTTAACATTTTATATTTAGAAAAAAAGAATTTATAGATTTGCATCCAAATACATTTCTACTTTTTCTCATTTTGTGATTTTTTTTTCATGGAATGAAGTGCAAATAACTTGCAAGTAACACCAATGTTCCTCGTTTTATGGATTCTTTTTGCAATATGATCATAAAAGGCCTTAGTCTTGATGGTATACTCTCTCTAAGGTCTAACGTTCGGGTTCTTTTAAGTGCAAACAGTCTCTAGGAGTTATCGGAATGAAAGATTTTTTTCTTTGAATTACTCAATGTGCACTTACAAGAATCTCCTTGTCAAGGGCTTTGAGATTTAGTCGGGACGTTGTCCTCGGACACCAGATGCAAATAAAAAGAAAATATATGACCAATTTATAAGTATTATATAATTCTCTTACTTTTTTTATTTGAAATGGATGACATTTTTATAAAAAGGTGATGGTACACCTACCGTTGGAAGCCACCGAAAGTGATCACCGAATGTTTAAAAAAATATTTCAAGCATTTTTTAAATCCTTTAAATATTTTAAAAAAAAAAATCACAAATTCATTAAAAAGAATTCCTTAACCATTAAGTATAAAAAAAAATTAAAAAAATAATAATCAATTCGGTAGAAAAAGTCGGTGGATATTATCGGTGGGAGTAGATTTTGCCTTTTATAAAATTCATATTCATATTTAATGAAATTGCATAATTGCATTTATTGATTATAAAATGAGTTTTAAATTAGTTGTAAGAGAATTCTAGATGTATCATCATTTTTTTTTTCTTCGAACGAAGTTCAAATCACTTGGAACTTGCAAGTACCATCTATTTTCCTTTATTATAGATTTTTTTTCTTAGTTTTTAAAATAAGGTAAATAGGAATATGTGTTCATATGAAAATGTATTTCTAGACTAATAATTAATTTTTCAATGTTTGTTTGGCACCTTAAAAATGATACAGAGTAGAGTTTCAGGTGTTTCATTGCATTGAAACCATTCATTTATTTATTTATTTATATGAATTTATAGATAAAATCACTTTAATAAATTTTAAGATTATTTATTCGCAATAATAATTTTTTTAGACTATTTTTAAATATGGAACGACATCTATTTATTACCTACTAAAAGAAAAACTCATAAATCAAGGGGTGAGAAGTGACTTGGTTGCATTTGGGAATTCAATTATTTTTAGATATTCTCAAGTTTTTTCAATTCAGTTTACAATTATTTTTACGTATTTTTTGTGCACTTTATTAATGTAATTGACATATTAAAAATATAACGTAATCAATCATATTAATAGAATACGTAAAGGAATACGTAAAAGTGATTACACATAAAATTAAATCATTACAACTTTCTTAAACACTAAAACAAAACACAAATTTCAAATTTCAAATAATTTTATAGTTTTATAATTTTTTATTTAATTTTTTCACTCATTTTTTAAAATCTAATAAAATATCTTAATTAAAACTATTTTATTACAACTATTTCTTTACTGTCAATTGATATTCTGAGATCATTTTAATATTCAAACTAGCAAAGTATCCAAATAAGCTCGACGATGGATAAGTCATCTGACACATTTTCCACCTCATGCACATGATATTCTCGTTGACTCGCCAGTCATTTTCCATTAACGGCTCTTTTTCACCCTGTCCAAACAGGTTTAAAGGATGAAAATATCTTCTGCTCAAACAAACAAAGCCAAATACTTTCTTACCCTACCATGATGTGTGCTAGAAAAAAAAAAAAAAAATTATAATTGCACAAGACTATCAAATTTTAAAAAGAAATCAGACATAAACTAAAACCAAACATTTTTCTGAATTCGAATCATCATAACATAAATAAAACTTTGATTTTTCTTAATATCGTTAAAACATTATGAGTAATTTTATATACAACCATGAAGTACGTAAACGACACGTAATCGTTTTGAAAAATAGTAAAATTTATTATTAAAAATTTAATTTTTTTACATGTGGGTCTTATGTTTTATTCACTTTTTTCAAAACGATTACGTGTCGATTGTACAAAATTCACGGTTACAAATATCTTTTTTCAAACATTATTATTTAAAATCTTACTTAAGATGAAATTATAAAATATATTTAAAAAAAAGAAGAAGAAGAAGAAGGTTGTATACTGCCATTAATGGATGACAATGTTATGTGGCAAATCAAATCCTGATATGGCATTAAGTTATTGAAAAATCGTTTATCATCCATTATTTATCATCAAATTATTTAATTCCATATAAATAGGAGCAAACCATAAAAATTGGTTTAGGAAGAAAAGTTATAGATTTCTCTTTTGGAGGCGTATAATTAAATTTTTCAATAAATCTACATTGTATAGAAAAAAATCTTTTAGAATTAAACTTTAATAAAATATTGATATTTTGAGAGGCTTCAGCCTAACTGGAAAGGTTTGGATAGCGAGTTGAGATGAGATGAAATTAGATGAAAGTTAAAAATTAAATAAAATATATTATTTTTTAATATTATTTTTATTTTAAAATTTAAAAAAGTTGAGTTGTTTACTGTATTTTATATGAAAATTTTAATGATTAGATAAAATGAAATAAGTTGAAAAATTTCTTGTATCCAAACAACTCCTAAGCCATCTTGGTCATTAGTTGCAATTCATCAACAATATCTTTCAACATCTTTGGATGGAACTGTTTCATCTTATTTTTTGCAAAAAGGTAAATTATACGTTGACTTGGCGATGGCAATATCAATAAAAAGTTGACTTAATTCAACTCAAAATAAAATTAACTGACACTTCAGCATGTAAAATCATTTTTGTAAGATTAATGTGTAGATAGAGTAATCATCAAAGTCAAAGTTTTCGAAAAGCTTATGATGAAAACCCGAAGTGATGTAGCCGGATTTAGATCTGGATTCTCTGTTGATAGCATTGAACTACTTTAAAAAGTCAGATTAGTGCAAATACAAATACGATAAGAAAATTAATTTTCTTCTAAAATTTAAAAAATAGTAAGATTCACTATTAAAAAATTAATTTTTTTCATATGAATCTTATGTTTTATTTATATTTTTTAAAACGATTTTACGATGATTGTACAATACAAAATTGTAAATATCTTTTCTCATTAAAAAATAATATTCTAATAATATTTTATTCAACTCATCTCATCTCATCTCATCTCATCTCACTATTCGAACGAGTCCTTAATATCGTGTTATATTCGAGTTTTAGAGGGATTTTTGCCATGCATACTGCAACAAAAGGAGTGCTTTTACAGGTTTTAGAGGGAGTTTTGCAGAAGAAAATCACCTCTTCGCTGCAAATAGCATGTTGAAGATCCGCTTAAATTCTATCCGAAGTTGAGAGTTTGAACAAAAATTTGAGAAAAGCAACAAGATTGCGTGCATACTTGGGTGTCACAATCATATAGATCTTTAAAAAAAATGGGTTGACATAAACTTCAAGGATTTGACTTGTGTTGGAACTAAGATCTGTTGGAGGAAGAACATCTAAGTTCCATCTTGTTAAGGGATACATATCCCCCATCCAATAGGTCTAATTCTAGCCAGAATTGAACCTAAGCCAAAAAGCCAACTTAAATACACAAAATTCTCAGCGAGAGTACCCAAAAAGTTATATTTCTTGGAGTGTTATTTTCTACAAAAACAGACAAGTTCAGCAAGCCAAGGAAAAGAAACAGACAAGAAGTTCATTAAGCCAAGGAAAAGAAAAAAAAAAAAAAGACAAGAAGCTCATTTGTTAGCAATTGTATTTTACGTGTTTGGTAAGAGGTAAAAGCATAACAAAGGCAGTGGTAACGATAGACAGGCAATGTAAAACAACCCTTGTGTTTTTGTCCATCTTTGTAGTAAATTAGCCAAATTCCCTTGGAAGCCAGAACCAGTCTCCTTTGCTGAGATTCAAACCCCACTTTGGCCCTTCTATATTTCTTAAGAGATCAGTCTAGTCTGGCTGTGTGCTGTATCTAAAAGGGAATCTTACTAGCTTATGATCCATATGTCAACGGTATTTTCTTTCCAAATTTCAAGGAACTTGAATGGTTTCTCTTGCTCTAGTCCACCTGTCTGATTTAACATGAAAAATAATATAATCAAGAGAGACTTGGTGCCAATATTCATGGCCACAAAAACTCGGATATTATTATGACCAGTTCAATAATAACCTATTTTCTTATAGTTATGGTAGCTACAATGGGCTGGTGTAGAAAAAGCCACCAAATCCAGGTTAAAGCCATGGGAGTGTCAGTACCAAAAGACACCTCCATATTTTGACATTCCATGAAAAAGACGAGAGATGCGAGTTTGACAAAGAATCAATCAACTTGAACACAACATAATCAAGACAAAAGCCATTACAAAAGGAGAGGGATTCTAAATTTGTTTGTAGGTCAAGAAGTAGTCATTGATTGGAAAGAGATAGATCGATGGAAGTATGGACAAGTCGAACCACCTGCCTAACTCGAACATAACACATGATCTGACAAAATTGGAGTCACAAAGACGAACCATTCTCTAACTACTTGTTTCTGTATGGACCAACCAGCCAAACCTACCCATTTGCAGATGAATGCACTTGTTCTGTTCCCAGACGGAATATTTCGAAAGCTACTCATTCCACAGAAGCATTTAATCTTGCCCTATGCTAGACTACGGGAGCAAAATTCTACAAGATTTCACAGTAGTGGTCAAGCTAATATCAACTCAATGCATTACCCGATTGACCAAATCAACAAAAATGTAACAAGCTGGAAAAAGGGAAAAGATAGCATAGAACAATCTATTTATTTCTTCTAAAAAAAATTGGCACACGGGAAAAAGATAAAACAGAATAGAACATGATATTTGAGTTTCTTCTCCAAGATATAGTTGTATCTAACATATATTGCACATATTGGAAGCTGTTTACAGACCAATGTCAGTTCTCTTTCAAATTCCACGTTACTTCCTGTGCTCAGATGATTTTTGAGCAAACTCTACTTAAACGTTGCAAAAAAATTAATAATACATTGATAGATATAACAAGAAGAATGAAAAAATTCATCATCTCACTAAGCAAAAGCTTTTATGAAGCAATTTTAAAATAAAAAATAAAAATAAAAAGGACCGAACAAAACATACCTTCACAACCTATCCTCTTTGGTTCAACATCTCCTATTTCCCTGTCTCAGATTTCAGCTCAGAAAGTTCAAGCTCCAGCATGTTCTCTCCTGCATAGCTAAAGGCACTGATGGGGAAAATGAAACTAAAACATGGATACAAGCTCCCAGTCCTAAGTTTCTGGACTTTCTGGGACTGGAGATAATTCACCACCTTCAGCAAATGACGGATTAAGAAACTTGGCCACAAAAGCCCACATCTTATAAACATCTTCAAAGTTTGTTAGAAAACTGAGAGATGCAGTAACAACCTCAACTCTGAAGAACACATTTTTACCATCTTGGCAGCCATTAGCCATTGGTTTGCACAAGTCTGTATCCTCAAGGTCTGATCCACAAGGCTGTTTTGGATTGTCCACTCTTCGAACGTGACTAAGGATACCAATGCCAATAGAAATTCCATTTTTCTCGGCCAACTTCTGGACAATTTCTGGGTGAACAAGCCCTCTTCCACTGCTCTCTCTCACATTGAAAGCTACAGCCGCACCCCTTTCATATTTAATCTTAGGGCCATATATTTGCACAAGAGGCTCTCCTTTTCCTTCATCTGAGCCAGGTAACCGAAGTTGAAGTAATGAGGTAACAAGCCAATTGATTAGATACCGTAGCCTGAGGGTAGTTTTATTCAAACCCAGCATATTAACATGGTCAAGATGCCGACAAATTATCTCGGGCTCCCTCCTTCCCCACTCTTGCTCATCACCATATTCTCCATCGCTGACAGAATCATCATCAACAAGGGTAGGCCCAGATACTTCTCCAGACTCAAACAAGTGGCTCAGACCTTCTTTGTGGTTGTCCTCTATGCTAAAAGACACCCTATGGCCCATGCTTGCAACCCGGTCCCCATCTTCCAGACAAAATAATCTACCGCCAGCAAATCGGTCCCCTTCCCTCCTTCCAAGCAGTCTATACTCTCCTTCTGTCTCTCTTCTTATTGCACTGTCTTTCACTTCTTCACATATTTTGGAGGTCGAGGATTTCTCACGATTATCATGCCAATTGCTGGAGTTCTGGTTCTTCAATCTGGATCCATTTGCAATAGATCTCAACTTAGTATCACTCTGAACCAGATCTTCTCTAATTTCAGGCTCTTGGATCTCAACTGGCCGAGACTCTGCATAAAATTCACTACTTTGAGAGGCATCTGCTTCAGCAAACTGCTCTTCTTCAGGAATCTCCTTAATACGGTCAAGCTCCTGAGACATTGATAAAACAGCTGCATCAAAGGACAACATAGGATCCTCATGCAGTTTGAGGTTTACCCTCCTGTCATCATATATTGGGCTCTTTAATGTTTTTGAAGTTGGTTTTGGAGAGATTTGCTTGTTGCTTCTTGTGCCAGAAAACCACGATGGCGGCAAGGGTGACCCTGCTTTCTGTTTTGTCAATTGGCCAGAACCATCAGAGCCGAATGGACTCTGACCCAAATCAATCCAGTATGAATAGTTCGACGATTCATCCTCACTGAAAACTGGACTTTTCATAACCTCGCCAACTGAAATGCTCTCAGCCTCCTCAAAAATGGTGCTAGCCCCATCCCTGTCTGAGCTGTTATCTTGTTCCATCTCTGTCTCAAAGACATCCCTTACCTGGTTGGAAGTGAATACACCTGAAAAGGCAGGCATCTGTGGCCCCCCATGTGTCTCAGGTATTGATTCTTCATTGCCATTTAATGCATCATTTTCAATTCCGGCCAAAACATCAAGGCCATCCACAGAATCACTAAGGTAATGAGGAAAAACCGGGAGAATCCTCACCATTCCTGACCCAGTATGCCCGGATGGGTTTTGCAGGCTTCCCATCACAGATTTTTTTATCAGAAGGCATCCAAATCCAGTTGGGTCAGAGCCAAATACCCTGTAGAACGAGGTGATAATAAAATCTGGCCGGAAGAGGGACAAACCAAGAGAATCCATGTCCTTAGGACCCAATGAACCAGCATCAAGCAATACATGCCAATTGTTTTGCTGAGCAAGTGCCATCCACTGGTAGGAATACTTGGCCCCAGTTACCCTTGACTGTACAGGAAATACAAAAAGCCCAGCTGCAGAATCCTTCTTCCTCCTCTTCTTATTTGCAATTTTTTTCCTAAGCTCCCTGGAGCTGAGTTTCATCGAAGGCCACTTAAACCAAGCACTTGAAACCTTGGCACCTTTCTCCTTGGCACTCTGAGCCATCCAATTCACGGACTGGCTCTCATGATCAAACATGGTCAACAACTTCTTGTTTGTTTGGAAAGGGTAAGACTCAGCAAGCAACTTAAACGCACAACCTCTACTAACAGTAAAAACAAGTCCATATTCATTTTCAGGGATGTTCAAATAATCCATAATCCTACACTTAATATCGTCTTCTACGGTACCTTTCTCGGCACCTCCATAAAGGGCATGGTTGCTCAGATTCGCAGTTATCTCTGACAAAGTAAATGCCGATGACTCCCAATATTGTTGAGTTTGAAGGTAAGATAAGAGGCCAAAGCCACAATAATCAAGGCATACCTTTGCGGAAGATTCTGTTAAGTGGCCATACTCGTTCAACCTCAACTGGTCAATCTTTTCCGTGGATTGAAACTTGGGGTACGCTGTAAGGAACTTGTTGAAGGCATCCCGGAAGCTAGGAAGGAGCTCCACTGAGCTAAAGCTTCGCTCCGCCGCGAGAGCCGTGGCACGCAAGAATTCTTTCTGGGCATGGAGGCGAGCAAGGGATCTAGAGCGGCCGAGACCACCACCCGCTTGGTTGGAAGGCTCCGAGGAATCAATATCTTGGGATTTCGAAAGGGAACCGGCCTCAGATGCTTCCTCAAGAGCCTCTCTGAGCTTATTCTCCTGCAATTGCCGAAGAATCGATGAGGGATTTCGCTTCCTTTCTCCCGTCAAACCAGGACCTTCCCTCCTCCTGCTCTTCTTGTCCATGATTATGGCGGCACAGTGGGTTATAGGCTTCCATAGTGACATATGCATGCCTATCTACCTCTCTTCCCACAGCCAATCTCTCGACCTTGAACGCAAAGCAAATGGGATTTCTGTTTTCTTTTCAAAATGAAATCGTTTGCCGCAGAAGTTCAGTCTCAGTCGCATACATTTCAAACTTTAGGTCTACTGCTGAGGTGCCTTTACTTTATCACCTTTCATACATTCAAAGCAAAAAAAAAATCAATGAACATTCCTTTAAGACCCAGAACTTTAGTGAGAGATCAACAACGCTTGGTCTTAAAGAAGAGGAAAAAAAAAAGTGAAAAGAAAAAAAAGTGTCATATTATTAGAAGCAGACCTTTAATGGCGATCAGAGAAATTCCAGCTTTAGCATTCCTCATGGGCAGGCTCCCTCCATTCAAATTCAATACCAACGTTCTGGAATATCCATTAAAATAAACAAACAAAATATCCTCTACAAAAGTTAATGAGTCCAGAATCCAAATTTTATAACCAAAAGATTGGATTTTTACGAGGGAAAGATCTCACAGACTCCTAAAACACATTTCCATTAGATTTTTTAGACAGAATCCAGAAAAATAAAATAGAAATAAGAAATTCTAAAACCCAGGAAGACCCCGACTTGAGCCCAAAGACAGAAACTGAGCCGGAGAAGAACCACGGAGCAGCAAAAATAGCTTCAACAACTCCTCCCCTACTATTTAGTACAACCACACCAACCACTTTTCCTCTCTCTCTCTCCTCGTCTAAGACCTGTAGCAGCAGGGCATAAATAAAGGCAAATCCTTTGCAACCCATCAGTGTTCGCATTTACTCTCATACCAAATACAAACATGTCCGCATTGAATGCCCTCTGTTTCACACATTTCCCCACCATTATTACACTCCACCACCTCTCTCTGTCTCTAATTTCCAGTTTAGTCCCTTCCGTGGCCCCACTTGGTTTAGGCTAATGGAAAGACCGTGCTTTGGTTTGACCCATTAGTTTGAAGATGAGTGCAAGCAGCAGAAAGTGGAATTCTACGTGGGACTATGCTCTTCCATAAAGATGCATAATGTCGGAGAAAAAAAGCATTTTGTGCTACTTTGACCTTATGCCCTGCGCTACATATTTTTGTTAAGGATCTTTGTTGATGAAGATAAATATGGTTTACTTCTTTGATTACTGGTGTTTTAGGACACAAAACAAAACAAAACAAAAAGGTAGTTTGTTCTATGGACCATGGGAGGAAGAGACCCACTCATCTGCCCACCGCCAGAAATTGAAAACGGAATTCAAAAAAAAAAAAAAATGAAAACGGAAAGGAAAAAGATAACAAAGCATTAAAATGTTAGAACACATTTCTTGATAGTTGTAACTTGAAATTTTGATCGACCACGGTCCACAAAGATATAGTTGGTTTTCGTTGATGGGATGAGATAAAATGAGATGAATAGAAATTAAAGTTAAAAAGTTAAATAAAATATTACTAGAATATTATTTTTATTTTAAGATTTGAAAAAATTGAATTGTTTATTTTATTTTGTGTGAAAATTTAAAAAAATTATAATGATTATATAAGATGAGATGAACTGTGAAAATAAACTAGACTTATTCTTGGAAAATTTTGACCAAACTGTTGTATGTTTCAGAATTTTGACACTAAGTTCGGTTTGGATAATGAGTTGAGATGAGATGAGTTGAGTTGAGATGAAAGTTGAATAAGATATTATTATAATATTATTTTTTAATATTATTATTGTTTTATGAATTGAAAAAGTTAAATTATTTATTATATTTTGTGTAAAAATTTAATAAAATTATAATGATGAGATGAGATGAAATACTTTCACTATCCAAATGAGACCTTAAGATCTTAATTTTTAATTTTGGAACATTTGCACCCAAATTTACTCTGTCAACGTCTATCATCTCTAAATAAATAGAGCAGTGCTAGCATGAGATGGTTCCGATACGGTTATTTTTTTTATACCTTTAAATATTTATTTTTAAAAAAATTATAATATTATTAAAATATACTTCCTTAATCACTAAATAAAAAAAAAATTCAAAAATCTAATTGAAACCCAACTGTAATTGAGAGTAACATTTTTTAAATAAATATAGTTCTTTCATTTGCAAGTCAAAGCCATTTACATGACAAGTTTTTATTTATAAAAAAAAAATTGATTATTAAATTTTTTAAAATCTATCGTTGATAAAAAAAAAATAAGAAAAATTTAAAATAATTTAATGAAATAAATGGGGAGCCTCTCCATTTGCCGACGATCAGTTAATAATTCTAATTTTTTATTTTTTATTTTTTATTTTTAGTCCTTTTCATATTTTTAATTTTTATTATACATGAATTTTTTTTTTATTCTTTTTGACTTTTGATCCGATCCGACCCTCTTATTAGAATTTATTATATATTGTATTATTATTTTGTACGGTCGCTGCACTATATTTACTTATCGACTTAAATAAAATTTTCTGCAATTTCGTATAAATTCCATAAACCCGATTCCACTTTTTATTTACTTTTTCTTTCATTGTTCCTAACGGTTTTTTTATCGGTACGTGAAAATTGAAAATTAAGTTGTCTCAAAATCTTTTTGCATAATTAGCAAGAAATTCCCATATGGAAGTTTCTTATGAACAAATATGAGAGAGGCCAGTTCATATTAGGCTACGTTTAGATGTTGAACTGAATTGAATCGAGTTGAGATGATAAAATATTATTAAAATATTATTTTTTAATATTATTATTATTTTAGAATTTGAAAAAGTTGAATTATTTATTATATTTTATGTTAGAATTTTAAAAAATTATAATAATGAGTTGAGATAAGTTGAGTAACCAAACGTACCTACGTGCCTTCTTGTGGGTATTGACCATGATTATAATTGATGCATATGCTATTAGCCGTTGCAATAACATGTTTCGAGTTCTCATATGATTATCATATCTTTTGATTTTATATTATTAGCATTATCATTATGATGTTATTATTGCTAATGTTACATGTTTAACAATTGCATTAACCTCTTATTCATCTAATTCTCATATTATTAATTGCATATTATTTAACCATTTGATAATGACTAGAATGATTATTCTATTTGTCAATAATATATAGTTGAAAGCACAAAGTGAAATATTCATGTATTCTTCTATAATACGAGCAAATAAATTATTCTTTGGGTGGCTCTACCGCTACCGCTCCCAGCTCCTGCTGGGAAGGAGTTGGGAGCTACCGTTAGTTATATTATTATTTTTTAATATTTTTTAAAAAAATAAAAAAGTCACAGTATTATTAAAAAGTATTTTCTTAATTACTAAGTAAAAAAAATTAGAAAATAAAATAAAAAATACAACGATGACTCCAAGCAATAAGAATAAATTATAAGAGTAGTATTTTTCTTATTCTTTTTGTTGGTTCAATCTAACCCAATTATTATAGTTCACATTTGTTTTTTTTAAATGTCATAATTAGCCCATCTTAGCATTATTTTATGAGTAATACTATTCATCATCCCAACTTTCATCATCTTCCCATCATCTTATGATGTGTCATTAGGTGATTAGAGATTATTTATTATATTTCACTTATAAACTTATCATCTAATGACACATCATAAGATGATGAAAGGATAATAGAAATTAAGATGATGAATATATTTTTTCTTATTTTATATGGCCGAAATTGTTATCCAATTCCACAAAGTCCTTGAGAATAGGGATACTCCGATGATCTCGAGAAAAATTGACTACTCCAAAAAGGAATGGGTTCGACCTAAAAGAAAAATGAGAAATCTTATTTACAGTTTTATAGGATATAAATCACGCGTACTCTTTTTAAAAAAGTGAACAAATCTGAAACTCACGTGAAAAAGTTACTTATTTAATAGTGAACTCTACAATTTTTCGAATTAAATGCGTAAGGCTTACCCATACTAAAATTGTATCTAACATTATTATTATTATTTTTTTATATAATCGTTATCATAGCTAAATCAATTTTTTTTCATCCCTTAATCTATGAATAAGCTGTAAGCATCATATATATAACACTATCAGTTTTTGAAAACAAATTATTCTAAGTTCATATGTATTAACCTTGGTTCTCTCAATAAACTTTGCACTATCAAATTAATATGAATTTTATAATTAGCAATCTAAATTACTAACTTCATGGATCCACGAACTTAAGTTGAACACTACTATCACTTAAATTAACCTCAAAGAACTTCTTTAGGGCTAGTTATTTTGGGAATACAAGCATTCTCAGCTATTATTAATATTTACTTTCTAAATATCTCTCAAATACAAAATAATTTTTCATTTCAAGCCTTTAACATTTTCATATAATCATTACAACATTTACAAACTCCTAAACAAAACACAAAAAATAATATAATTTTTTCAAATTTTAAAACAAAAAGAATATCAAATTATTTTTTAACTTTATAATATTTTTATTCAATTTTTTTCTTTTCTTTCCCAGAACTCAATAAAATATTATAACTTAAATTATTTCACTGCAATTTACCGATATTATGAGATATTCTAAGTGTCCAAACAAACCATTAATGCATTAGTTTTATCTTTTTGCACCATTGTATGGTCAATGGCCGATTTAATATGTCCAATCTAAAATTTAAATTAAATTACATTTTACACTCCAAACTCCTACCATCGTTACAATGTGCATTTCAATAGGCAATTTTGTGAAATGTACATTAACACTAGGGAAAGTTCAATCGAAGTGACAAGCCGAATCTTGATAAACACATTGCATGGTGTAAGTCACAACTTCCAATCCTCACTTGCATGGTGAGGCTTGGAACCATCCTATCTAGCATAGTCTATTCATAGCTTGTCACCTTCTATCCAAGTAGACAAGTCTTAAAAGATAGTGCACATTACAATTTTCTTTTTTATTGTAAATTGAGTGTATTTTTACAAAATAATATTATTTTTATAAGTTATTTTATAAAACAAATACACTTCGTTCAAAACAGGATTATGTAAATAATGTACGTGTATTATTTTCCTTCTTTATTATATTGTTGAAACCATCATAATATATGTCAAGCATTCAAAATCCCACTTCCACAATAAAATTAATGATAACTTGAAAGATACAAAGCATAGTTTTTCCATTGAGTCTCGTTTGGATAGTGAAAGTGTTTAATTTCATCTCATCTCATAATTACAACTTTTTAAAATTTTCATATAAAATATAATAAACAATTCAGCTTTTTCAAATTTCAAAAAAATAATAATAATATTCTAACAATATTTTATTTAACTTTTAACTTTTATCTAGAATCATCTCATCTCATATCACTATCCGAACAGAGCCATAAAGATAGTTGTACAAAGTGTACATTACAACTTTAAAACTTTTTTTTTTTTTTTACACTAAAGAAATAAAATTATGATATATTAATAAAATAGTTCAAACACAAAAACAACAGCACAAATACACACGTAATTAAGTAGGAAAATGATAAACTTACCATTCTTTTACATCTCACTTTCAAATTGAAACTATTATTGGAAAATTAAAATTATTTTTAATAAAATGACACAATTATATTAGTTGGTTATGAAATAAGTGGTCAAATAGTTATAAAAGAGTAATTAAGTATTGACTGACAAAAAACAACCACATAAAAAAAAAAAAAAAAAGAGATTAAATAACAAAATAGTTTGTGTGATTTCATCATTTGACGGATTACTCGCTGACTATTAACTTTTGGATAATACTATTCTTTATCACTCTATTTTACCGCTTCTTGATTTTTAATTTATTTTAATTTTTTTACTTAGTGATTAAATAAGTACTTTTTAATAATATTATGATTTATTTATTTTTTAAAATATTTAAAAATATTAAAAAATACATGTATGAAAAACCAAAAAAAAAAAAAAAATTCTATAACTAACGGTAGATCTCAACGGTAGCTGAGACGGTGAATGTAGCACGGTTGTTAACTTTTAACTTCTAATTCCTATATTCTCAATTTCGATCATTTTGATTCTTATATTACACATTTATAGACTAGTGTATCCATTAACAAAATGCATAAGCCATGTGTCGCAACAAATAAAGTCGACTATATAGGAAAGGAAAATTACAAGGGATAATTTTATATTGAGAAATTATATTTGTAAGCTTGAAGCATGCATATTATGTAATTATCGCTTGTTCATTTTAAAAAAAATAAATAAATATGATATTAATACGAAAAAAATTATTTTTTTAATATTAATTATCATTTTTTTAAAAAGAAATATACGTATACTATATACTTTAAGACTGTATATAATATTATCCTTTTAAATTTACTACAAAAGATTTTACTTATTAATATTCATCTTTGGTAACTTATGTCCTTTTGAGTATGCCGCAGAGCTGGTGCTTGTTCAGCCATGTCTTTCCTTGGCTCTGCACACATTCATCAGTAAGCAGGAGAAACTAGAAAGTAATAAGCTTTCATTTATTAATTTTGGCCATTTCTTTTAAGCGAAGCTTCCGCCAAAATTGTCATTGATTTTAATTGTAATTCGATGGGACCATTTTGGCAACCATACGGTCCATACCCTTCTTCCAATAGGTAACTGTATTTAATCTAGAAATCAATCATAAAAAATAAGGGATATTTTTGTAAAATAATTTATAAAAGTAACAATGTTTTTTAAAACATGATTTTATAAAAAGAATTGTACATATATATCATTACTCAAAGTTTATTTATTGATACTAAATATATCAAACATGTATCATGTCTTCCAAAACTGCTAACTGCTATTAACTTACGGGTGGCTCTACCCTCACTGCTGGGGTTCTCGCTAGTGTATTTTGAATGTTTTTTTTACATATATTTTTTTAATAATTTTAAATATTTTTTTAAAAAATAAAAAATAAAAGAATTTACAAAATTATTAAAAAATAATTTCTTAATTATTATGTAAAAAAATAAAAAATTCCAACGGGAGCTCAACATTTTATTTAGAGTAATGTTACATACAGTCGTGGAATGCACAAATGTCGTGCAGTCGTTTTGAAAAAAAGTGGGGTACACTATTAAAAAATTAATTTCTTTTTATGTATGTCTCATATTTATTCATTTTTTTCAAAACGACTACACGACACTTGCACACTCACGACTGCAAGTATCATTTCTCTTTTAATTAACTAATGAATCAAGAAAGAAAAAACAGTGATTTTTCAGAGATGGAGGTAAACACGATTACTCCATGGTGATTGCATTTTTTAAGATATTAAGATTTGACCTGAAAATTCTTGATGTTAATGTGTAAAATCACAATTATTTTGTGGTTCCATATCAAAGTGTTTTGGATCCACATAGATGAAATGGCTTGAAATAAAGATGCTCGATAATTTAGTCAGTTTGCATGCGGTGGTCTGTAACATTCTAGCGCTGCCCGTCTCCAAAACAATACATTTTTAATAGGATAATGCTATATACAGTCGTGGAATGCGTAAATGTTGTGCAGTCGTTTTAAAAAAAAGTGGGGTCTATTATTAAAAAATTAATTTCTTTTCATGTAGGTTTCATATTTATTCACTTTTTTTAAAGTGACTACACGGCGCTTGCACACTCACGGTTACAAGTATCATTTCTCTTTTTAATAATGATACACTCATAATATTTTTACATTCTGTATATAATCATATTTTTTAAATTAAAAATATTTATATAAAATGTGATTAATTTTATAAGTTATTTTATAAAACGTCAACTATCTTAAAATATATATAATTGTATAAATAATTATAAAAATAGTTACGTGACTATCATTTTTCGATTTTTTTGTTTTTTAGGTTTGTAAAAGCCTTCTTGTTTTTTCAATTTCAATTTCAATTTTTAATTTTTTACTATTTTTTTTTCATTTAGATTTTTTGAATTTACCTATTTTCATCGCTTTCTCTGTATTACTAATGATTAACTAGGATGTGCGTCAACCAATTAAATTTCGATATGTGGTATAAAAATATCATATCATTATAATAATAAAAATGATATGAGAACAATTTAAAAATCCAAAATTATTAAAAAAAGTAAAAAAATATAAAAATTAAGAAAAGAATAGTGCTACTATTCCCGCTATGGGCTACCACTGAAATTTTTATATTTTTCTACTTAATGATTAATGAAATGCTTGTTAATGATATTGTGATTTTTCTTAATATTTAAAAGTGTTAAAAAACATATGTTAAAAAAAGTAAAAGCATAGATAAAATGTACTATTGGGAACCCCAGCAGTGGCTGTAGTGTTGAGTTATATGTGAAGCCTGGTTTGTGAGCAGAAAAATTGAGAAATAGAGAGTTTGTTCAACTGTCGCTCAACCTAGCGCTCGAGGGAAGCTTAACCTGTGAGTTCACTAAATGTGAACTCAACAGTGGGTTCGAGCGAAATTCAACTTGTGAATTTGCTTGAGCTATGCTTGACACACCATTCGAGCTAATATTGATTGGTTATTTGCTTGATGCATGCTTGAGCACAGGACCCAATTTTTGCCAGATTAGGGTTTTCAGTACCGTTTATATATATATGTCATATTTTGACTTATAGTGTACGATTTTTCAGCATATTATTAGAGTGAACAATAGTCAAGTGAGTGCAGATTGTGTGAAAGAGCAAAAGTCCTAGAGAGAGTGAGTTGAGATTAAGTGATTGTAATCTTCTCTAGTTAACAAGATTTTTGCAGCTCTATGGATGTAGGCAAGTTGTCGAACCATGCAAATTGTGTGTTGTGTGTTTGCTTGATCGTGTGCTTATTTACTTTAGTTGCCATCATTGGTGTGTGTGTGTGTTTTATACAACTACTGGTATCAAGAGCTAAGGTCGAATATGAAGGAGAACGATGACTGGAGATAAAGTGAAAGCACCCAAGATCGAGAAGTCCGACGATATTAATTTTGGATACTGGAATATGCAGATTGAGAACTATATCTATGGAAAGGGGCTCCATCTTCCACTATTGGGAAAGAAGTCGGAGAGTATGGATGATGCTGAGTAGACCCTGTTAGATCGATAGGTTCTAGGAATTGTTGAGCTGACCTTGTCAAGAACAGTGGCACACAATGTTAGTAAGGAGTGAACCACAACGGATCTCATGAAGGCTTTATCAGGTATGTATGAAAAACTGTCGGCGAATAATAAAGTGTACCTGATGAAGAAATTGTTCAATTTTAAGATGTCAAAAAATATATCTATGACCCAATACTTAATGAATTCAATACGATCACAAATCAACTATTTTCTGTAGAGATTGAGTTTGATGATGAAAAGCGTTGATTCTGTTGTCATCGCTACCAAATAGTTGCGAGGCCATGAGGATAGTTGTGAGTAGTTTAGCCAGTAAGATGAAACTGAACTACGACGACGTACGTGACATGATCCTTGATGAAGAGCTACATAGAAGAGACTCGGGTGAGTTCTCGGGTTTGGAATCGGTCTTGAATGTTGACAATTGGAGCAGAGGACATGACATGTAAAGCTCCAAGAGTAGGGGAAATAATAAGATGAGATTTAGGTAGCAGATCATGTGCTGGAGTTGTGGCAAGCTGGGCCACATCAAGAGAAACTACGAGAATTAAAAAAGTGCTGAGGATGATGTTATGAATGTAGTGGCTGATGAAATACATGATGCCCAACTCTTGCAATGCACAGTCCGATTGATGATTGGGTGTTAGATTCAAGAGTTTCGTTCCATAACATCTCACATCGAGAGATCATGCAAAACTATGTTGCTGGTAATCTTGGGAAGATGTATGCGGGTGGTGGAGAGGCACTGGATGTAGTGGAAGTGGGTGATATGTGTATCACACTTCCAAACAGGGGCGTGTGAACTTTACAACAAGTCAGACACGTTCTAAATTTGAAGAAAAACCTAATCTCTGTGGAACAGATTGATGACAGCAGTTATATAGTAGAGTTCTCCAGAGGAGCTTGGAAGGTCACTAAGGGTGCACTAGTCTTAACGCATGGTAAGAGATCTAACTCTTTGTATTTAATATCAGAATCCGATGATATGTAGGGAATACAAGAGTGCAAAAATGTAGACTTGATCGTGCAAAATATATGAGAAAGTCAAAGAGAGTCAGCTTTGTCGTTCCTCATGTAAGCCTAGGGAAGTTGGCTGAGGTTGCGAAAATCGGTTCGAGACCAGATATTCCGAGTGTAGTGGGAGTTGTAAATCGCCCAGTGGATATGCTAACTAAGGGCGATGTACGTAAGAGATTGAAGTCGGGCTCGACTTCAGTGCGTCTTCTGGCTTGAAGACGGGAGCTGTGAGCTGCAGAGGTGGTAGAGCTTGGCTGGAAATAGTGAATGGCATGTGGAGAACCAGTCTCTAAGTGAGAGATTGTTGGGTTGTATGTGGAACTTGGCTTGTGAGCAAAAAAATTGAGAAACAAAGAGTTCGCTCGATTGTCGCTCGACTTAGTGCTTGAGTGAAGTTCAACTCGTGAGTTCACTCGAGTCTTGCACGGTAGTGAGTTTGAACAAGACATTAACTCTAGTATTCGTTTGAGCTGCGCTTGACACACCGCTCGAGCCAATATTGACTGGTTGTTTGCTCGAGGCGTGCTCGACATGTCGCTCAAGGGAAGGACCCAGTTTTTTCCAGATTAGGATTTTCAGCATCGTTTATATATATATATGTCATATTTTGACTTATTGTGTACAATTTTCAGCATATTATCACAGTGGACAATAGTCAAGTAAGTGCATATTGTGTGAGAGAGCAAAAATCCTAAAGAGAGTGAGACAAGATTGAGTGACTGTAATCTCCTCTTGTTAATAAGATTTTTTTAGCTTTGTGAACGTAAGCAAGTTGTTGAATCACATAAATTATGTATCGTGTATTTGCTTGATTGTGTGCTTGTTTACTTTGATTGTCATTGTTGGTGTGTGCTTTATACAATATGTAGAGCCACCATTTTTTAAGTATCTAAAAAATTATTAAAAGTTTACAAAACTCAATTATAATTTTTTTTAGAAAATCAATAACAAGCACGTTTTGCTAATTTCTTAATGTACATGCTTGACACATGGCCAGCCCAATATGTTATATTATTCAATAGTTTTAAAAAAGATAAACTCTAGTAGGGACATTAATTTTTTAACACGACCAATAGAATAATATGTTTAGAGTTGAGTATAATTTGAATCAAGTCAATTTAACACGATTTCAATGTATCCCATTTTTAATTGGATCATTTTGATATCACACTAAGTAACTCGAGAGATGAGATGGGTTGAGAGTCACTCTCAATCCAAACCGAGCTTAGTGATCTATGAATAAAATCTTAGTAAATACTGTTTGGTCCTAACTGATTAAATGACAAAAGTATTTCTTGTGATAATTGAGTGAGTTTCAAAGATTCATAATTATTAAAAAGTGAGAACCTCTAAATTTAAAATAATCTTTTGACTTTAGAAATATTAGACAAAAAATGCTCCTAAATCAAAATCTCCAAGAATATCGAAACTCTAAAAAAATCATAGGTTAGAGTCAAAGTTCACCCTAGTCCGTATCACCTCCATTGATAAGGACTTTAAGAGGAAATATACTTTTGTTTCCTTTTTGGTTTTTGTAGAATTTCGAGTTTTATATTTTGTTGATTTTCTAAAGTTTATATGATTTCTTTATTTTATGTTTTTCAAATTTTTTTCCAAATTTTTAATTGTTTTTTATTTTCTCAAACTTATTACTTTATTTTATTTTAAAACTCTTTATCTATTTTACTTTTTTCATTTTCATTTTTTTTACTATTTAGACTATGTATTTTAAAAATCTTTTTAATGCTAACAGTATGAATATGACACGTGTCATTTTCTGATTAGAGAAATTCTATGCATCAGCTATTATTTACTTTGCCACTTTATATCTATAGTTTTTTTTTTCATAAAGTATAAAGATGTTTTTTATAGAGTGTGAGGTTTGGAATGGTGAATAGTAACCGATGAAAATAATTTTTCTTCTGATTGGTCATGACGTGGTCAACTGCCACACGAGTATTTTTCTGTCAAGAAATTAAAGGAGTTGCGAGGGAGGAACCAATTTGAAACTTGATTACAATAACTATAGGTGCTTGTTTTAATTATCTTAAAAACAGAAATACCAATTTTAAAAAGAAAAAAGAAAATAAAAACACCATAGACCTAATAAGTAATTATCTCGTACTTTATATTGTACAAATCATGCTAGATTTTGCAAAATTATACCCTTTTTTTAAATTATTCCATTAATTATATGCCTCCAAAAGAAGAAAGGTGGATCTGCAAACCGTTTGTCAATGGCAGGTGGGGTTTATAATCCCACTGTTGGTAATTGAGTATAGTCTCTTTTGATCCAAGTGGTTGGGTCTTTCATTAATTAAAAAATATTTAAAAAAAAAAGAAAAAAGAAAAAAAAAGTGGTCATGTCTTGGTTTGGTGCTTTTCCCTCTTTTATTGGATCACTTTTCCTAAGATGTCAATTCCATTCAAATTCTATCCTAAAAAGCTCATCAATATCTTGTTGAACGAGGCTATCAAGTGGGGTTACCACCAAAGCCTTCAAAAACATTATATGTTTGGTTTTGCTTGCGTGAGACAGCTAGAGCCGTGCAAGTGTTCGTGGGTGATGTCTTTTTCCTCTTTTCTTTTGTGTCAATTATTCTCTTAGTCCTGCCCCATCGAAGGGGAGGGCCTTTGGCTATCCAAGTATATCCATTGATTTCTAGTTTTTTAGTGTCTTTTTATACTGAATAATGTTAAATTAAATCGTGATGTACGTAAATGTCGTGTAATTATTTTAAAAAAGAATAGGAGACCATTATTAAAAACATTTTTTTTTTCTAGATCATGTAGTTATTCATTTTTTTTAGAGAAATTACACGGTGTTTACGATTGCAAATATCATTTCTATTTTATAATATAGATGACATGATACTCTTATCCTATCTTAAAATATTAGGTTATGATGTTATTTTTATTTATATTAGTTGGGCATGTAACATAATATGATCATACGTCTAATAATAATGAGTATTGCTAGATACGGTCTTAAAAAATAAAATGTGCAATTAGAGTGTGCAATTTTCGTACATTCATTTTGAAAAGAAAAAATAAAATCCACCATTAAAAACATGATTTTTCATGTGGATTTTAAATTTATCTATTTTTTAAAAAAATAAGTACATAGCGCGAGATTTACAAATCTTAAAATTATAAATATTATTTCTTGATAGTTTTTAGTAACTTGTTTGAAAAAAGAGATTTATGTATATAATATGATTGACAAGCAGAGGATTATGATGGACACTGCTTCCATAACATGATCATATTATAGTGTGTCAGTGGGCCTTACACTGACGCGATCCTAGACTTATCCAGGCACAGGCTCTTTGAAATTCAAAGGAAATGCTTGGGCTCTAATCCATGGCTTTGACTCCCAACTATTTGTGGGCTTGTTTTCACGTTGTATTCAAGTGTTTCAATACACACGAGCTCTCTTACAAATATATATATTAGGTCGGGAGCAACGTGCTTTAAGCCTAGTTGAGTGAAACATTTTTTTTACAAAAATAATATGGTTTAAAAAAATGATTAATGAATAATTTAATGAATGAAAACAAAAAATAAGTTTTAGCAAATATAGAAACAAGAAGTATAATAATTAAAGAGAAGAGACCAGTCATTTTGTTCTTGTTTAGTACCGCAGAGGACACGGGCCTCAGCCACGGGCGTTGAAGATGAGTTACCAAATTGTTGGACGTGTACTTTTGTAGATCAATGAATAAGATATAACTGTTTAGTATGATGAACATCGGACTTGAGAAAAAGGTGTACTATCTCATAATATTCTTCCACAAGATTTCGGTAGATTAAATATAGGGCATTGCTTGATGCAAATATACCAAAACAGAGTATATCTATGGTCAACCCTACGAAGAGCACAAACAAACATAACAAATTGGATAAAAAGCAGCAAGAGACTATGCCAAGTAGCATATGTATGAAGTAAAAGTGGTGATGGGTTCTTTAGAAAATCCAAGAGGGGATGAGAAAATAATACATGCATGCACAAACACATAAGAAAAGGGAAAGTAAAGTACAAATATGATTTGCTTTTAGCCCATTCCAGTTCTTAGCTTGTATTTAGTTGTTTTATGCCTATTTACTTGTCAAAAAAATTTCTTATTACTTTTCAAAAAAAGATGTGAATCAACTCGTCCCATGGCTCATAGCCAAAATCAAGGAAAAATTTAGCCATCGAGTCAATACCATAACCATTTACCTAGCATGTTCCAAAAGAAAAGAAACACTTATATATCATAGCACAAGATACAAACAAAGTTAAGCCTATGACTCGAGTTCAGTAATTACTAATTATGTGTGCATTGTGCATGTATTTGCCTGTGTGCACTAGAAGTAAAGTTACTTATTTAAACATAGGTATTTTTATACCAGTGAAGACAAAGATGTCACTCACAAAATCTCTCATATAAGTGATAGAAAAGCCTATAAATGATTGATAAAATACGCAAAATTAAAAACCAGGAACAACCCGAATGTTCTAAATGCCAAATGATCATAGCAAATTTGGTTGATGTCGACAGATTGAACAAGCTCTAATATTTGTTTTGCTGTGGGGTTCCTGTTTAAGTACACCTTTTCCATGCTTGCTAGCAGGCTCCTAAAAAATGACTCAGCTCCCTGCAACAAACAAATATCAAAGTCGAACAGGAAGAATAAGATGAACATAAAAGAGTAAACTATAGCCTATTTAAACCGACAGGCAAAAGGAATCATAAAAATTAGTAATATGGGTTGTCGCTAATTGATAATGATGCAACAGACAATAGTAAAGCACACATAAATTCAACCAAAAAGCATAATTAAACAGAGAGAGAAAACTCGATCGCACCTGAAAGGAAGATTCTTGCAATCCATTGTCCGATTTAGAGGCAGAAACGATGCAGAGATTTCGTGTATTAATGGAGATTGAATTTCCGGGGAACGAAGAAGATTCGTTGAGGATGAAGGAGAAAAAAATCTGCAAAAATATCCCAGGAAAGCAAGGCTGGTAATATACACTTAAAACATTATTATTTAGTATCCGACAAAATAAAGGAGAAAACACAAACAATCATAGTATGAAGTCCAAAACTTTTGGCTCAAGCAAAGCACATAAAAACAATCACCATGTCTGCATAAAATGCATTCTATATTAAAGCAGTCCAAACAAACCCTTGACCATGTCTATACCAAACCCCAGAATCACAAAAGTATAATTCCAATTATACAACAACTCATAACTGGATCGAACTACACAAGCATGCCATACAAAATCTGGACTAAATTTTAGCATAAATAAGCCGACCCAAAAGTAGTTTTATGCAAAAATCATTAATTGGCCCAAACCAAACGAAAAGTTGTGAGAATTAGGAATTTCTCAAAATTTCATCATGCAAGGGAGACAAATACACACATATATAAACAAAATAAAGCAACCTAAAGAGCCAAGTGACTTATATGCGCAAATCCATCACGAATTTCCCACAAGAAAATGCATAAACAATAAAATTCATCAAACCCATGAGCGGATTTCTCAATATATCAAACCAAAGAACTGGATCACCGAAAATTAAAAAGGAAAAAAAAAACAGATTGCAATTTCTGAGAAATATAATCTCAAATTTGTATGTATTAACCCCAAAAAAAAAATTGAAAGCATACAGAGATAATCAACATGCATTAGCTGAAAAAAACAAATATGAAAGATGAGGTTTAGATCCGTTAGATTTAAAATTTTATTTCTAAAAAATCAGAAAATAAAAATAAACAGAGGTGTTGATCTCATCAACTAGATATCTTCTGCATATTGCTTTCACAAAAACAAGCCATATAGCTTTCACCACCTTTTTGTGTGTTTGAGTGGTGCTGGTGACAAGTAAAAGTTATAGATCATAAAGATGAGTGGTTATGGTTGTAAATGTTGTAGGAATGGCAAACTAAGCCAGGCACATCATCTCATGTCAAACTATTTGAAAAACCATTGTTCCCTGAAATAAAAAGAACTGTTTTTTTCGTCCTTCAAAAAACAATGGAGGAGGGGGATATCATTTTACACTCTATATAAACTCACATGAGCCTTTTTGCCACTAACAGGTTGACATGCCTTCTCAAACAGAATGCATCTAGAAATCTTTTGAAAATCCTTTCAAATGATATTAATGGATTCAAAACAATTCTATATTAGCTAATAATCATTTTTTCGTCCATTATAGTGTTAAAAACATATAGCCAAGGAGTCTAGCTAGGAATGAAATTTGAGTAGCTAAGATGGTAAAAAAACGAAAAAGAAAAGAGCAGGATCATGATCAACCCCTAATATTAGATTGTACTTTGAAGGCAATGTTGAGTAACTGCTATAAAAGTTACTGTCAAAACTTACTATTATGGTGGCAGATATAGGTAGTGACAAGAATTGGGATAGTTGTAAAAAGCTTCCAAAAGGATGCCTGGTTAACAAGTTCAGGCATCATACGAGGCATTTTCATGCTCCCATCCATCATTTTAACGATTGCTACTCCCGCTGTGATTGCCACAAACACAATGGCCAAACCCACTGACAAAGCCGAAGTGTATCTCAAGGAATCTAACATCATCAATAAGATATCCAATATCCAAGCTGACTACATACCAATTGAATGACCAAGAACGTACAGTTCATAATAGAGACTACAGTACTGCTAGTTATGCATTCCCATAAACCACAAAATCCGAGATGAAGATGAGGATAAGCTTGCAATATATGTTTGATATGAAAGCAATGGAATCGCAGTACGTACCTTCACTGTTCAGAAGTCTTATTTTTCTTTTTCCACGTTGTTTACTGTTCTCAAGTGCAAGGCAAATATGGTTTTAATAGCAGCAAAGAATGCAAAGAATTGTCATAAAGAGCTTGATGATATGTTGATTTATTGTCAATTAGAATGAATATTGTTAATTAATGTCGGCAGAGATGGCTGTGGGTGGAGATAAAGATCTATCAAAGAAGACGGGCCAAAACACACATATAAAAGATCTCTTATATTCATTATTCTTACATCACACATTATATTTGATTTTATATTCATAATAGACTAATTGTGTGTGTTAAAGAAATTAGAGATTCCTTGAAAGTAAAGATGGGCATTTTTTCTTTGAAAGATATATTAAACAGAAAAAATAAATAAATTCTGATGTATAAAGAAAGGTCCATATATATATACATATATATATATATATATATATATATATATATATATATATATATATATATCTCCTAGTTCTATCAAAGAAGCTGATCATTTTAATCTCTTTCTTTGTGTGTGCGTGTTTTCAGGTAGGGGGATTTACATATTGTACAAGGACGTGAAGTCCTGCCCATGCGAAGATGTGCAGGTTCTATGGTCAATACTGGTCGAGTCATGAACACGGATCATGATCATAGAGCGAATTTAATCACAATCATGTGTAATGAGATGTAATACATAATACATACATTATCTATAAATATATAACACACAAAATCAAGATGAAGCTAGAAACTTACTTGAGTAAGCTTGAAGGAAGTCGGCCACCCCTTTCCTTTCAGGACATTTTAAGCCCATAAATTCAAAAAATTCAAGAACTTGCTCACGGGGACCCTGATACACAACCTGGCCATCAGAGAGGAGAATAATGTCATAAAAAAGATTGAAAGTCTCTGGTGCCGGCTGGAGGAACAAAAACCCAACAAGCATAAAAATGAAATAAAAAAATCCATACGAAACGGGAAAAAAATAAAATCAAAACATCCTTCAGATTCCAAAAAATGGTCCATACCGACGAACAAAAATCCAACAAGCAGATTCACATCAAAAAAAAAAATGGAGAACAAATACCTAACAAGCAAAAAAATGAAATAAAAAAATCCACACAAACGGGAAAAAAAAAACCATCTTTCAAATTCACATCCCACGGAGTGAAAAGAAATAGGATCAACAAAAACCATACCCACACAGCACTAACACAAAAATGAAGATGAATCGCGGTGGTTTGGGAACCCCACGCGTTTCCTTTAAACCGCACGTCGGTGCAACGCGCCGCTCCAATTGGCTCCAAATCCAGTCGAACACAAGATCAGCGGATGAGGCTTCTCCTGGTGGTGTGCGTGTTGGACGATGGTCACCGGAGGAGCTCGAAACGGCTACCCCCTTTATTCGGCCAAAAACCTGAAAAAAAAAAAAAAAAACAAAAAAACTCAACAAAACCACCGAAGACGAAGGGACGACGGGGAGGGCGGGGAGAGCGAGGAGAGCGAGGAGAGGAAGAGGAAGAAGAAGCCGAAACTCTCCTTCCCCCAGCTGGATTCGAACGAGCGAGTCTCTAGAGAGAGAGGGTCCGGTTTCTGTTGAGAGAAGCTACGGCTTTTGCGGGAGAGTATGCTTTAATCGAGAGAGAGTATTAAACGGAGACTTAACGGAAATTACTGTAGCTCCGTTAAGACAAGAATTTCCATTAAATAGCCACTTATATATATAGAAGATATATATATATATATATATATATAAATATATATATATTTTTTTTCTTCTTCTTCTTCTAGGCACAAATAGATATCTTACTTGTTGTAGAATCTATTATGGTTATAATAAAAAAACAAACTGCTAAAGCCATAAATGAATTACACAAAAGTAATTCAACAAACTGATGCAATTTCATTTGATCTGTTAAATCTACTTTATAATAAAAGTAATTTTATAATTTGACGAGCCATATCAAGATATGTCAGTCTGTGAGATTATTTTATGTAATCCCTTTGTAGTTAGAATATTTTCAGTTGGTTTAATTGCAACAAAATGGTCATTCATTAATATTATCGTACCAAATATTAAACTATGTACCTAAGATTAAAATATTACAAACCGCGAAAACATAATATATGTCCAACTTATGGGCCTACATCAACCTATTTTAAAGAGAATATTAATGAATGACCATTGTAATTTATAGGGAAGTTTTAACTCTAAAAAATGCTCAAAATGTAACCCTAATGTTCTTTCCACTTGATTTTTGTAATCACAATCAACATGTATTTATGATCCATGAAATTTAACATGATCAAAAATTAACTTTCTTATTTATTTTTTGAACCATTCCTCACCTTGACCCAACACCTAAATCATTTTTTTTTTCTCCAAAATGCACTCCAATTTTAGCATACAATTACATGTACCATTCATCTATAGAGCTCAAACATGTTTTAGGCTAATTAATTCATCTAAGTCAAAAAATTATACAACCATTCCTCAGTAATATCTGTCCTTTTATGATACCTCAAACTCCATAACATAAAACAATGACATTTATCTCTAAGATTTACTATAAACTTAACATTTATGCATATGATCTTAAAGAAACATATATTACATATATAAACCTGGCCAAACTGAAATCACATTGTCATTTCATCTAAACTTTTGTCCTCATTTTACACTTATAAGATCATTTTCTTGAAGGATCGATAGAGCATCTAAATATCATATATATTAACAACACTTTAAAATAAGTAAGAAAACTTAATTGATTTTGCAAGCTTGAAGCTCCTGTGACCTAAAATCGAAGGATAGTGTTGTGTGTTAAGATAGGGGTTCGGCCAGCGAAGGAAGAAGAAGAAACTAGAGGTGGAGAGAGAGAGAGAAGTTGTTTGATAGAAATGAAATAAAAACATGTTGAGTATTGGCAATGGCCTAGCCATTGCCAAATCCAAGTCCAAATTTTACCTTTTTTTGAATTAAAATCCCTACATTGAACTAGCTAAAGCCATATTTCTTAATTTCGAGCTACAGTAAATTTCTCCTCCTAGCTATGTTTGGCAATATACTGTTGAAGGACCAAAGGAATATTTTATTCTTCCGTCCCTTTTTCCCTTTTGTTTCAGAAGGCCATCGCTCTTCTCTCCGTTTTCTCTCTTCCTCGATCTTCTTCGATCGATTGTCTCTCTGTTCCTGAGTCAAAAAATTCTTGAGTCACTTTCCTTGTTGGTTCCTGTCGTCTGTGCAATTTCCTCTCTCTCTCTCTCTCTCTCTCTCGGCTTGGCTCAAGAACATTCAGAATACCCCCCACGGTAGGAACTTTGTGCCATTGATTTAGGAAATTATATTTTTATGCGATTGATTTAGGGAATTTGACTCTATAGACCCATTAAAGAGAATCTCTTATTTCTTTCGTTTCGTTTTTGGTGTTCTTTTCTTTTCTTTTTCTTCTCCATGCTCCATGCCCAGACTTGGCTTTCGCATCCAAGTTTATGAAATTGTCTTATTATGGTTCTTATTTGATTCTTGTATAAGTCATACAAGCAGGCCTTGTAGGTATGTCCCGCCTTCCCTTGTTCACCCTTTTATCTGTTCTATTTTTTTTTTTTTTTTTTTTTTTTTTTTTTTTTATGTTTGTTAGGTATAGGAACTCTTTTGGTCTATAAATTGGGTAGATGCCTTTCATTTCATCTTCATAATTGTTTCTTTTGTTTTTGATATATTTTTTTGCGCATCCTAATCTCAGTACTATTGTTTTTTATTTCAGTTTTTTGGTTTAATATTCAGAAATATTATGAACATTCATCAGGCTTGAATGAAAGATAGTTAAGTTTAACTCATTGCTTTTCCATGATGCATGAAAAAAAGTAAGGTTTAAGAGGGGGTTTAGTAGCAGTGTATATATTTCGGATTGATTACCTTATTCAAAACAAGCCTTTGAAAAAATTATTTTTTGAACTCATGTAGTTTTAATTTTCTTTTGGAACTAATGTAGTTTTAATTTTATTTCACCAAATGGAAAGAGAAGAAAGATTACAAATGAGCCTCTTCAGATTCATTCTTATAAAAAGTTTCTAGAAATATTACTAATCTCATCCTTGAATCTGCTTGTTACTTGAATTTTGCCCACCATTCCTTCGTGATGAATGGAAATATTACTAATCCCATCCATGATGCATGAAAAAAAAAAGTAAGGTTTAATCTGCTTGTTACTTGAATATGCAATTCCTTTTATAAAGACAGATCGAATGAATTTAATAACCCCAGTTTATCTTCTTTGCATACCAAATCAGGAATAAAATGTATTTACTGTTCTTCTTTGCAAAACAGAACACTTGCATACCAGTTTATTTTCTTTGCATACCAAATCAGCAAAATAGAACAACAAATTAATTTCTTTGTTTTTTTTTTTTTTGCATATTTTTTTGCATATTTTTTTGCTCTTTTTCTTTGCTGTTGTTCTACATATTTCTTTGCATACCAGATAAGCGAATGACTTTTATTTCTTTGTTGTTTTTCTGCATATTTGTGGACTGTTTGTCTGCTGAAAATTTGTTAAAATTTTGAGGAATTTGTTAAAATCTAAAAATTGTGTTGGATGGCTGTGATTATATATGGGAGCTTATTGCTTTTATTTTTCTTGTTCTGACTTCTGTCTAAAAATGTTAATAATAATTATATTCTAATTAAATTAATATTAAAAAATTATATTTTCAAAAGGTAATTAAACTCATCTAAATTTCTATTTAAATTTCTTAATTACAAACCAAATAGTATTTTTGTTTGGAGTGAAACTAATATTTTAATGTTTGCTTAGAGTGAGAAATTAATATTTTAATGTTTGGTGAATCAATTGTAGTTCTCTATCTTTAGCCAACCACTATAGTAAAAATTTAAATTATTTTAAATTTGCCAAATTCAATGTGAGATTTTTTTGACATCAATTATATAAATTTTAACTAACCTTCTCATTTGACCAAGCCAACGAAGATGCTCTAAATCTCAATGAAACGTAAAATAAATATACATTTTTAGCTATTGGGACAACAAAACTGTCCACATTGGATTAGGCAAAGAAAGTGTAGCTACAGTAATTCTAAAACTAAAACCAAATTTGATGAATTTTCTCGATTTATACAGAGCACGCTATCCTGCATCAAGTGCCCATATTTCGATGAACTATGCAATAAATGTCCATTAACCGATTAAATAAATTAGAATGTGACTACTAATTAACATATAATAGGTAGAATGGTAAAATATGATAAAATTAAATAAATTAATAGTTAAAAAAATTAAATATTTTTTTTAAATTAATATTTTTTTTATTATTATATAATGAATAAATAAATAATTCAATATGAGGAATTAAGAAGAAGAAACTAGAGGTGCAGCGAAGGAATTTATTTTATTCTTTTTAAAATAAATTCTTTGTTTTAATTATATAATTTTAATTATTATTTTTATTCTAAAAAATAATGTGAAGTAAAAACATTTTTTTTAATTTTCTCTCTTGATTTTCTCATACGTTTTAGTTTACGCATGTGCGATTCTGTTTTAAGTTTTATCTTCGGTACCACAAGTGGTGCATTTAGTGTGCGAATAAATAAATTTGTAAATAATTTTTTTTCCCCTTAGCAATCTCGGTAATTATCACCTCGCTTTTGTTTTTGTTTTTATTTCTTTTTAATCTCTATGGAAGTGTCAATGCCAAGGTGGAATGTCGAAGGCTATTGAGGGTAGTTTCATCCTACTTGAGTAGGTGGGTTAATTTTATACGTGAATTGCAATGTCGCATGCATGGCTTATACTTCAAAATAACTAGTTAATGATATAAATAGTCTCATCAGAATATTATAAAGAGCAAGAACTTTTCATTCATTTTTTTTATAGAAAATAGACTGCATTCATTCATGAAAGCGAAGTTACAATTGTAACTGATATATATAGGAAAAAATCCAGATTACAAGCCAACTAATCACAGTTGGGGCTCCACCAGTACACAAATTCATTTGTGACTGGTATGGTCTTAACTTCTATAATTCTCTACAGACAAACCGTCTGAGAGATCACACTCTGCCTAAGTAGAGATTTCAAAATCCCACCCTCAAGAGGAGGATAAGACTTTCACTGTATGAACAAAATGTCTAAGAGACTATTTCTTTTTTATTATTAACCTAAAACAAAGGAAATAACAAAAAACGTAAATGAAATATGAGAAAATAACAAAATACAACTTGAAAAGCTGTAGATCCGCATTTTCAATATTAGAGGAAATTAAAAAAGCCGACACAGAGACTGTGGTTGAGCGTGGGGGATACCCGCCACCCTGGAAGTATATCGGACAATCGAGTCTAAAGAAATTGATGGCCCTGATCCCAGAAAAGCTGTGTGTGGCGACGGTAGAGCTACCCTTACGGTAGCGCATGGATATCACGCACACACTTTGGACCATGCTGGCTCACGCGCCGCTCTGTTCGATGAGACTTTTTTGCCCGTTTAAAGGATCGACGCTTTAGGAATCTTGTGGTGGGGCGCGTGATGGTTGTCGGGCTCTAGAGAACAGAAGATCGGCATTTCGCCCTACTTTAAAAGAAAACACACAAAACTAAAAAAAATAAAAGAAAAAACTAGAGAGAAGAGGGAGGAGAGACGAGGGAGGGAGGAGGGAGGGAGGAGCCGAAGGTCCAGCCCCCCTCCTCTGGTCTGGGTTTTTTTAGGGGGCTGCTCTAGAGAGAAAAAAGAGAGAGCGAGAGGTGTGATAGGGTTTTCAAAAACTTTTCATTTCTAAATAATGTGGGATCTCATATACCAATTACTGTTATCACTTATTAGAATGAAATATCACATTGATTTTCTTTCCATAGTTTTGACCCACCTGTCTTTTAAATGTGAAGTTCTGGTCGATGTGCCGTGTTGTTGCATGGGCTTGGTCAAATGCAAAAACTTTTACTTTTTAAAAGGTAAAAGAGCTATCTCCATATCTCTCTATGATCTAGACCTTTTTTAATACTCTAGTTTGAAAGTAATCAACACTTTTGTCTTTGACTTCGTACTGATAGAAATGCAATCTCTGTTCATAATGATTCAGATTTTCGATTAATATCAAAGGATTTTTTTCAGGATTATTTCACAGTAATCGTTTGTCACGTTGATGTAGTTAATTACT
This sequence comes from Juglans mandshurica, assembly GCA_022457165.1. NCBI lineage: Eukaryota > Viridiplantae > Streptophyta > Magnoliopsida > Fagales > Juglandaceae > Juglans > Juglans mandshurica. The sequence continues at coordinate 7,161,509 of CM039634.1, read as the reverse complement.
TTTAAATCTAATGCATTTATATTAGGAAGTCTTTGCTTAGACATGACCAAGATCATGGAGTTAAAAATAACATATATATCGGAAAAAGTACTAGCTATATCCAGATCACCCACATTTTATCTACAAATTGAGCATGCCTAACTAACTAATGAGCTACCATGCATTCTCATTTCTAGTCACGTTCTAAATGAGTTGAGCATTTCTAGTCATTTACAACTCGTTTAAGAATTTTAATTGAGTTGAGTTGTGGGTTATCATAATTTTATATAGGGCCGTTCAAAAATGGCGTCTACCCAGCCCGGCTAATTTTTCGATTCGACCCGACCCGACTCGTTAGATATGAAGTCGGAATCGGTGAACCGAACCCGCTTATTTTATTTATTATTATTTTAATAAAACGGGTAATACTCGATACCCGATTTCATGTAGAAATTCAATTGCTTTTACCCTATACCTGATGTCAGTAACTCTCCTCTCTCTCGCTCGGCTCACTCTGCACTCACTCGTTTCCTCTCATTCTCCATCATAGGCTCGCAGCTCTCAATCACTCTCGTCATCGCAGCTCTCAGGCATTCTCTCCCTTGCAGTTTCACTCTCTCCCTCGTAGCACTCTTGCAATTGTATTTGAAGGTTGCTATTTCTGCTGTCTTGCCAAAGATTTCTGGACTCGTTACTTTTGCCTTTTAAGAAAAGAAAAATCAACCAAAAAAAAAAAAATGAACCCAAAGTACATCTAAAATGGCTCAAAAGACTTGCCTTTGGCATTTGAAGTTTGCCATTCCCATGCTTATTCGAGCATTAGGACTTGCCCATCTCGTTAGTCAAAGTTTACATGATATATTATATATATATATATATATATATATATATATATATTTATCTTTTTTCTATTCTACTCAAAATCTAATCTAATCTCATATTCAATTATCTATCCAAACTCTATTTTATTATTATTTTATCTAATTTATTTTAGATCTACCTAATTTTTAATCAAATAATATATATTTTATGTTCTTCATAATTTATAACATACATTTTTCCGATGGCTTTATATTTTAAAATATAACGGTTATTTCGTTTATTCTATAAATTATTATTTTTATTTTCAATAATTCGGTTGAATGAAATAATTAATATTTTACTTAAATTATTTTCAATGAAGAGAGAAAAAAAAGTAGAGTTCGGTTGGACTAAGTAATCATAAAAAATTAAATGATCTTGCTACAATACACGCTATATTTGTTGATCCCCTCTGTGTTACTGTAGCTCAAAAGTTGAATGGTTTTTTTATTACGTGCAATCCAATGAACTCTGGTTTTAAGACACATTAGCAATTTTAAGGACTCCACTAACATTTTGTCTATGCCAATATCAATACCCTTAGAGAAGAATAATGGTATATTTTAAAAGTAATGCTACGTACAAGTCTCAGATAAACAAGTTTTATACAAGTTCTTTGTAAAAAAAGTGAGTTCTACTAATAGAGACTACTTTTTTTTACACTTTTTAAATAGGGTCTACTTTTTTTACAAAGACTTGTACGAAACTTATCTAATTGAAGTTTGTACAAATCATTTCTCTTAGTCGTTAACAGCTAAAAGTCAATATTTGGCTTATGCTAATTATTTTTAATAATCTTGGACAAACAAATTAGGATCTTTTATCGGTAATGTTTCCTTAAAAGAAATTATAGTTGCAATTTTGGACAGTATGTACTCTTTTTTATAAAAGAGGATAAATACGAGATTCATATGAAAAAAAATTATTTTTAATATTACTCATTTGATACTATATAAAATATTTACCCGAATATATAGCAATAATTGATATATAGTACTTCACGTGTGTGTCTCTCTTTCACTTGGACCTCTCAAATTCGTGCAAGAAGTTGAGGGGTTCTTTCTCCCCTTCAACATATAATCTTTCTATTTACAAGTTGGTATATAAGACATGCCATCATATTACCAATACGATAAATTTTTATTTACAAAATATAGTTTTTCTTCGACATAAAACTTGTCGAACCACATAACATTTTTAAATTGGGTCACATGTCATCCACTTAAATATATTACTTCATTCAGTATAATTGAGAGTGACAACATTTCTTTATAATACTCTATTACATACATTGCCGTGCGTGTAAAACTCTTACTAGGTGATTAGAGGGGTTAAGATAACCATCTGTGTCTTTCCAAACCCCTTGTCTTTTAGCCATAGCTCATCCAGCTCCCTCCATCTACATATATCCCTCTTGTAACAATATCTTCTTGCTTGAAAAGATTCCTTAAAGTCCATGCAAAGGACGAGTTACTGTCAGCACTACTAGTACTACTTCCTCGACAAATGAAGATGAGCCAACCGTCGTTGTAAAAAGTTCTAATTTTAAGGATGAGAATCAATATAAAAATTTTATAAAAATAAATTTATAAATTAAAGTGATTTTAAGGATGAGACTAAGAAAAACTCTTGCTACAGTCGCCTAGTGCAATCGCGGGATAAACGAGTCTGACGTGGACAAAATAAAAATGCACCGGCATCGTTGCTAAATATAGTCTATAATATCATGAACAACCCCCCCAAAAAAAAAAAAAGAAAAAGAAAAATAAGAAAGAAAAAGAATCTAAGAATATATACAGAAGCCAACCAACTTAAATCAACCTTAGATAATTGGTACTTTGTTTCACAAGAGAAATCTAGCAGCTGGGAAAGCAAACACAACTAAAAAAAAGTCACCCAAATCAATATTTTGTGTTCATTACTTCCTGATCAACAAATCAGTTTTGGCCAAGGCCCAAGATCCAACAAAATAAGTTTTCACGGTATTCTAAATAAATGACCACCAAGTTGATTCATAGGGGTTGGGTGCAAAATTATGAATCAAAAGATCTTGTCCTATTGAGGTTGGACACGCCAACAATGGCTGATTCTCCCTCCTCTTCAGTATCACGCACATATGCACAAAACAAGCTTCTAGAAATCTCTATTTCTTCGGCAAAAGCCCAAGCAGACGAGTATGTTTTGGCTCAAATGATGCAAAAACAACAATAGAGACCCAGAGAAGGGAACGTGAATAAAATGGCGAGAAAACGGGAAGAAACAAGAACGAAAACAATACCCGGTAACTAATCCTACAAAACGACACAAAAAAGTTATGGGTTTTGTCTCAAGAACACACGAAAAAGAAAATACTAATAAAAGAAATGAGATTATTTGCATCAGTTTTTTTTTTTTTTTTCTAAGCAGAGGTATGAGGTCGACCAAAGCAAATATCTATTGATAAGAAGAAACAGTTCACGAAATGTAGACTAAGAAAAGAAAAAGAAAAAACTTTACCAATGAAGACCCACAGAGAAGACCCACACGAAAATACTTACGAAAATGGAGACCCACGGTCCCAGACGAACATGATGACTTAGAAGCAATGTGTGTAGCTCAATCTCCCAGATCAGACGAGCGGGAAGACGAAGACCCAGATGATGCGGAGCTCTGTTTCAGTGAGTTGGCGGGCTCCTTTTCATCTTCTGCTTCTATTGTTTTTTTTTTTTTTTTTAATCTGACTTGGCGTCAACGACTGCGCACTGATTGCCTATCACGAATGTATATAGAAGAACTGAAAGATTAATGCTTTCTTTTTCTATCTTTCATTAAAGCCATTCCAAATACAGGCTGGGGAGGTGAGACAATCTCATTACTGAAGCAGACCCTTCATGCTAAAGTCTTGATGTCTGCATCACCCACCGCTCATGATAAATATATAAAACAATTCTTCTATGAAACATGCCCAAAACCCTTTGGTGGAAGAATCCAAAAAACCCTTCTCTCACCATTGAATTAACTCCACAAAAACCAAAAAATATGAGAGAGAGAGAGAGAACAAAATAGAGAGGAAGAATTCATGTGGGTTTCAAATCCTGAAACATGGTATCCCGCCTGATCTCTTCGACACCGGTCAACCAATACCTATCATTGCTGCCGTTCATCTTTTCCTCCTTCTGGAGATCACACACCAGAGAGCTCGGAAAACTGTCAACACGTGGAGGCCCGAAAGCCACCATTGGACTCGGACTCCCATTTGTGAGCAACAACCTCCCTTGCTTTGCCATCGTCAATCTTTTGGCTCCCTTCCATCTTGACCCATAACTAGGCCTTGGCACAAGTCGCGGAGATCGTTGGGTTTGTTTTTCGTCTATCCTGCAGTCGGAGAGAAATCACGATTAGGAGCTGGGTTTGTTTTTCGTTTCTCCTGCAGTGGGGCACATGATAGATAAAATGTTAGGCCTACGTGTTGATTACCCATTGGAGGGCTGCTGTTTGGAGTAAAACAGCTTGACCAGTTCTAAGATTTACTCTTTATTCGATCAACTTCAATCCATTCATGCATTATTTAACGGTAAAAATTTGGATTGTGCAAGCGGTTTTAAAAAAAAATTAATTTTATTGTTAAAAAATTAATTTTTTATATGAATTATTTATTTATTATTTTTTAAAAAAAAGAATATACAATGCTTATATATTCTATAACTATAAATATTATTTCTATTATAAAATGATGTATTAATTACAAGTTATTTTATTAAAATATCCATATAATTATGCAAAGATTTTGTAAAAACAATATAAGGTTGGTTGTCTCTGTAAATAACAATATATATATATATATATATATATTTTAATTTTTTGGTTGGCACCTCGATTGTTTCACAAACTTATGGGCCATGGAAAAAGTTGCGCCCTAGAGAGATCAACGTACACGTTTTATTCCTTAACTTCGAGATTATGTTAGGGTGTTGAGTTGAATTGAATTAAGTTTAATTTTTTATAAATAGTCGTGAATTGAAATGTTAAAGTAAATCTTGTAAAAGTTATTTAATATGAATTTAAATATGCTTAAATATTAAGATAAATTTAGATATATTTTTGAGAAGTTAAAAAAGATTATGAATTTTATATGTAAAGAAATGTTAAATTGAAGAAGGTAATGAATCTCATATATAAAAAGATTTTGAATTAAGATGAGTTTAATAATTTAAAAATTATTTATTTAAATATTAAATTTAATTTAAAATTAAATTGAATTGAATTCAATAAATTTAACAATTAAACGGGATGTAAGCCCTGCATTCATTATTTAAGAGTATTCATTGAAGTTGGTAAAAAAAAGACGTGCCTGCATGCAACATTATCCGTTAGTCCTTTTGTCGGTTAGCCTGCCGATTCCATTCTCGGAGAACCAAAGGCATCAAAGCAAAGCGCCAAATATGGAATCAGAGGCCAAACACTTGCGACACGACCGCCAAGCTTCACAAAGGCCATCGCATATTCGGTGCCTCACCTAATCTCTCTTTTCTTTTTTAACTTCTTTTGATAAAATATCAAATAATTAAAAAAGCTAAATAATTTATTTATTACTTGATATCATATAAGATAATAATATAAATGTAACAAAAATGATTTAACCATAAAAAAACTATAAACTCACATGACTTAATGTGATTCATAAGATTATAAGATTATTTTTATTATAAAGTAGATCTAACATATTATATGAAACTGTGTTAACGTATAAGTTTATTTTTGTAGAGTTTATTTCTCTCTAGTAATTCTCTAAATATTATAGTTAAATATGAATAATTATGCTACCAACCTAATAATTAAGGCACCACAAAGTTTAAGGATTTTTTTTTTCCATTTTGCAATTGGATAAAAAAAAATAGAGAACGCTCCAATTTCCATCCCAGATGAAAAGGTCCTTGCTTTGGTCATCACTCTTTCGTTGTAAAGGAAGCAATTAACTAAGAGTAATTCTATATACAACTGTGAAGTTCGTAAACGTCGCGTAATCGCTTTGAAAAAGAGTGAGGTCCATTATTAAAAAATTAATTTTTTTCATATGAGTCTCATATTTTATTCACTTTTTTTAAAGCGATTACGCGGCGGTTACATAATTCACAGTTGTAAATATCTTTTCTTATTAACTAATTGGATAATTATTGCCATTATAGTTGCATTAAGGGATTTTATTTTGTGGTGCCCTAGTTATTGGGTTGATTAAAAATTAAAATTTATACCCAAACATTATCATGAAAATTTATGATAAGATATGTAGTAACTGATTTTGTTATCTCACTTTATTTGGGTATTATCCATTCAATATGGTAACTATGAAAAGACTGAACTGCATGTCATGAAAATTAAATGGCATTTAATTAGCTGGGATATATATCTAATTATTTAGTTTCCTTTTAAGACTTTTATGGATATTTCTACATAAATGAACAAAAATCTCTAGACTTTCTTTTTAGTTTTTATGGTATCAACTTTTCCAGTCTTCAGATTTTAACTTGTTTTTTTCTTTTCCTTTCTTTATGACCTCATAATTTGATTAACATTACTATTATTATGTTTATAGAAAGACTAGAGCATGTTTGCTGTAAAAAAAGTTTGAGAAAAAACTATAAATGTATTTTTTGTTTGTAATTGTTAAAATAAGTGATGATTCATAAAAAAGAGAGTTTGGGAAAAAAACAACTTTTTCTTTTTATAAAATTTGTGAGATTATAAAGTATAAGGTTTTGTAAATATTTTATATAAAAAAATAATAATTTATTTTTGTTATTTTTTGAGTTTATGTGAAATTGAAGATGTCCCACCGATTATCATATAATTTAAGATTAAAAATATGTTTGTGTCAAAAGTAGAAGGAAAAATTACAGAAAATCAAAATGTCAAAAACAGTCATAATCCGGAACCAAAGCCTAAAACTACAAGAGTACTAATAAGTAGGGACTGAACGATCAAATCTCACGTCATCTTCGGTCACAATCATGGCATCGCTTATTTTATCAGTATTATCTACTCACAGCCAGCTTCTTCTATTTATCCCACTGCCCATCTGAGTCTCTCTACTCAACTCCAACGTCCATGGCCAGCCTAACTCATATCCTTAAAGATATCCAAGCTGCTGCGCCCCTTTCCACATCTGTTGCTCTTGGTAGTCTCTCTCTTTTGATTTTCTTTCTGATCATCCGAGGATTTTTCTCCAACCAAAAGATGGGAAGTTCCACACTCCCTCCGGCACCCGGTACTCCATGTTTCTCGATTCCTTTCTCTTATCCTTTTGTTTGTTATTGGGTTTTCTTTTTAAAAACTTGGTATCTGTCGGTTGTATTCAAAGATATGTGAGCTGAACTGAGATGGGTTGTGTTCTGATTACTGATTACTGATTTCTGCTCTTCCTTTGGGGATTGATTGATGGGTTCTTTTTGGGGGGGCATTGTTTATTGGGAGATGTAGTTGTTCCAGGGCTTCCGGTTATTGGAAACTTGCTGCAGCTGAAGGAGAAGAAACCCCACAAGACATTTGCAAGGTGGGCTGAGATATATGGTCCAATCTATTCCATCAAAACTGGTGCTTCTACTGTTGTTGTTCTCAATTCAACAGATGTTGCCAAAGAGGTAACTAAGCTTCCTTTTTCCAATTCCAACTTCTTTCTGTGAACTGAGTATATCACTCTACTGCAGCTCTTAAATTCAACTTAAGTAATCAGTACTTAAAATGGTGCCAGAGCCATGGTTGATAATCACAAGATTAGCCTTTGTTTTACATTTTTTAGTAGTAATTGGAACTCCCAAAAGTAGACACCCAAAAGGAGGTGGTGTCATTTAATCTGTAGATTTTGAGCTTCCAAGTGACCCTCTGGTTCAGAAATGTGGAATTCAAGTCCATATAGGGGTTATTTTGTTCCCTCATTTTCGAACGTTGAGTATACCTGTCGTGGTAAACAAGTGTCTAGAATCCTCGTATGTAGTGAATGAATGCTGTCATAAGAACCCCGAGGCTAGCATTTCGTAGCTTATGTTTATCACAATGTTATGTATGCTGAATTTTTTGTTCCTTAATAATTGAAAAACAGAGCATGTTTTGTGTCTTCCATGGGATAAACCAGCCTTTGAATCTTTCAGGCTATGGTGACCAGACATTCATCCATCTCAACAAGAAATTTAACGAAAGCCCTAACGATTCTCACGTCGGATAAATGTATGGTAGCAACAAGTGACTACAATGAGTTTCACAAGATGGTAAAGCGACATATACTTACAAATGTTCTGGGACCGAATGCTCAGGTTGGATACTTTATCAATTCAATCCTCTCATATTTTTTGCATGCATGTTATCCAGGGTAGATTTGATTTTGCACCCCTGGATTACAATCATCTGTGAATTTGAATCTTGATATTGCATCTCAAGACAAGATCTGACTATTAAAATTGTGTCACTTGACTATTTTTCATCGATCTATGGTTAGGTCTTGATTAGGTGCAAATTTCCAAAAAGTGGTAGTTTAGATTACAAATTAAAAAAACAATGGTAGTTCAAGGTTACAAAAATGTTACCAAACTTGTTTGATTATCATCTCACTTTGACATTCAGAAGCGGCATCAACACCACAGAGTTACCATGATAGAAAATGTCTCAAGCAAATTTCATGCTCATATAAAGAAGTCTCCCCTCGAAGCTGTGAATTTCAGGAAAGTTTTTGAGTCTGAACTTTTCGGACTAGCATTGAAAGAAGTGAGTTTCTTTTCCTTTTTTTTTTGGTTAAATATATTTCCAACTTAATTAGTTAAGTGAAAAAACACAATGGAACTTGCAGGCTTTGGGACATGACGTGCAATCCATTTATGTAGAGGAGCTTGGGAGCACTTTGTCAAGAGAGGAGATATTTAAGATTCTAGTAACCGAATTAATGGAGGGTGCAATTGAGGTGGATTGGAGAGATTTCTTCCCATACCTGAAATGGATTCCAAATGAGAGCTTCGAAAAGAAAATTAAGCGAGTTGCTTTTCGCAGGAAAGTAGTGATGAAGGCCCTAATCAAGGAGCAGACGGAGCGCATTGCTTCAGGAGAGGTAATGGTTTTGTGCCTAACTTCAAAATTACTTTTGAAGACGTTGTCATTATTGTAACCTTCCTAAGGATTTGATGCAGGAAGTAGATTGTTATGTCAGCTACTTGTTATCTGAGGCAAAAACACTTACCAATGAACAAATTGCCATGTTGGTTTGGGAGGCGATCATTGAGGCATCAGATACTACTTTGGTTACTACTGAGTGGGCCTTGTTTGAACTTGCTAAAAGTCCAATTAATCAGGTTACTTTTTATCACAGTTATGTGCATCCATTTGCAATTAGTTTTAGAACTATATAATACTGATTCCTTCTTCATGTAACAGGATCGTCTTTACCAACAGATCCAAAATGTTTGTGGATCTGGAAAGTTTGCTGAGGAACATTTGTCTCAGCTTCCATACCTGAGTGCTGTTTTCCATGAAACTTTGAGGAAGCACAGCCCAGTTCCAATAGTGCCCTTGCGACATGCACACGAAGACACCCAATTAGGAGGGTACTTTATACCAGCTGGAAGTGAGGTTGGTTGTTTTCTTATTACCCATCATTTCTCATTAGATTTTCTCTCTAATATTACTATTGCCAACGAAATTTTACTTGGAACCGTTGGACAGATTGCAATAAACATATATGGATGTAACATGGACAAGAAACAATGGGAAAATCCGGAAGAGTGGAAGCCGGAGAGGTTTCTTGATGAGAAATATGATCCAACGGATATGTACAAGACGATGGCATTCGGAGGAGGAAAGAGAGTATGCGCGGGTTCTCTTCAGGCAAACCTAATAGCATGCACATCAATCGGTCGGTTAGTACAGGAGTTTGAGTGGAGGCTGAATGATGGGGAGGAGGACAATGTGGATACTCTTGGGCTCACTACTCACAAACTCCATCCGATGCAAGCAATGTTAAAGCTGAGAAATTAATAGCCTAGCTAGGAGCTCCAGCTGCCTTTAGTTTCACTCAAACTGATTCTGAGGTATTGGACACTTTATGTTTGTAATGCTTGTAAGTTGTTCTCAAAGCCCTTCAGAAAAGGAAGAAAAACGATATGTTAGTCATTCTAATATTTCATGTTACCAATGATATCTGCTTTTTTATTCAATGAGATTTACAGTCAAAGATAGAACGAATATGAATTTGATAAAAAATTTTTTAAAGAAAAGAATAATTTATAATTTTATACCCTCAAACGTTTTCTAATTAAGTGCATATTTGGAGAGGATGTGGCGTATAAGTGGCTTTTACGCATTCGAATAACAAGATGCCCCATGGAACATGGCATATTTTGAAGAGATGGCTGGAATATCCACCTTCGGGTGGCGGCCGAGGCCGGAAACCACCAAAATCTGGCAAGACATCCCCGAATTTGGTCGGTCGACTCCCTTCTCTTTTTTCTTTATTTATTATTTTATTTGTATTTTTTAATTTATTTTCTATAAATTTGTGATTTGATTGTGTAGGGGTGAATCATCAATGGATGTTGTAAAATACAATTCTCTAAAACATAAAAAAAAAAATTGCTCAAAAGTTTCTTCCAATGAATGTTGTATATGATTTGTATTTGACAAGTTGCGACAGTGATCCCGCTAGAAGGGTTCAAAGTTTACAACTTCAAAACATTTATAATTCATTTCTCTCTGCTCATGTCTACTTTTCCCCACTGCCGACCTTTCCCCATATTTCATTGAGCTATTCTGGGCAGCAGTCCATAACCGCAGCACACCCGTGCTGTGGTTTTTTTTTTTTTTTTTCACTTCATCAGTGGAGTGTAGTGCGGCTGTAGCGCACAGTAAGCTGCAGAATATATTTTCTCTATTTCATTTCTATCCTATTTCAGCCTTCTTCCACATCGCACGATTTTCCTCTGTGTTTGGTGCCTTTGTACATTCTTCCAATTAATTTTGTTATTTTTCAGGAAAAGGAAAACCGTTTGTCCCGAACTCAATAAGGCCTGTTTGGATTGATTCTCTCATCTCAAATTCAAATACTACAAACACAAAGTTAAATACTCTTCAATTTCAAATTTAACTTTTTCATCTAATCATTATTAATTTTTCCAAACTTTTAAACAAAACACAAAAAGAGTTCAACTTTTTTAAATTCCAAAACAAAAATAGAACTGCTATAACATAAAGAGATTATACAAAAGTAAACCAACAAAATGACGTGACTTCACGTGATGTGTTAGGTTTACTTTACATTAAAAGTAACTTTACAATCTATTGTACTGCATCAAGTCACATCAGTTTGTGGATTTACTTTGGTGTAATTCATTTGTGGCTAAAGTATTTCTCTTTCAAAAATCTCATAAAACATCTTAACTGAAATCATCTCACTATTATTTACAAATCATTGTACTACTATTTACATATCATCTCATCTTATATAACTATCCAAATGAGGCTTAAGGCTTCAAGCATTGAAGTAAAATATTTTCTATTATGACGTGCTCAACCAGTGAAATTTGATTATAAAAAATTCTATTAATCATCCTTACACCATACCCCACACATAATTTTTTAATTTAATTTTTTTATTTTACCAAATGTGTGGTGTATGAAATATGAGTATAAAAAGTTAATTAGTTTAGGAAGAATAAAATAATTTTTTTTAAAGTATGGTATGCAGGGTGTGGGGATGATGAGTAACAAAACTTTTTTTATTATATCTTGCTTTTCTTGACGCTGCCACAAACTTTTATTTAATCCCAGACTTAATTCTCAACAAGTAAAACAAACATTAAAGTTGAATTTTAGAACATGATATAATTATATGAGATTATATATGGGGAGATATTGTAAGTATCAAAATATATGAGGATATTATTGGTAGTTAGAGAAAATATTTGAAATGAATATAATATATTAAAAAATATAATATTTAAATGATAGAGAAAAAAAATAGATAGGTTAATGTATAGTATATTGTAAAAATCTATATATAAAATAAAAAAAGTAAATTTTGATGATATATTTTAAATGATAGGATAAAAAAACCATTAAGAATGTTCTTAAGTTAGGATGTAAATCTTGATGTGATACATTTTGATTTGAGAGTAAAATTACCCAAATACCCCTATATTTAGATTTCACGCTTCACCACACAATCAACAAATTGATTAGACGTAGGTTATGTGGTAATTTGATAAATAATCAAATATATAGAATAAATAAATTGCGTAACACCAATTTTAGTTACGAAGGGAAACCCTTTAAGGCACTCTTTAAAGGTAAAATCCTACGGGGCAGCCAAACCCAGAAAAATCAATTTTATTATTTGAAAATCAAATTACTAGTAAGTTCTCAATTACAAAACATTTATCAATTGACTTTCTTACTTGACCACTCGACCAATCAATTCTCCAACATGGAGCACGATCACACTATTTGAGAGAAATAATATGAAAATTCTCCAAGAAATTTTCTCATCAAAATATGTACTGGAAAGTGTTCTAGAAAATATCTATATCTGAATCTCTACAGATCCTAACCAGTAGGATCCCTTAAATAAACAATCTAAAAGCAGTTTTAGCTTCAGTAAGACTCTGCTGATGGATTGAATCTGTCGTGAAGACGTCTCCTGACGGAATGCTGACATCTGTGCTAAAAATTCTCTTTAGTAACAGATTTCAGTTCAACCTCTTCTCTAGATAAGTGCAGATTCCTTCGGATTTGATTTTCATACTTATGACTTATCTAAACAACCTCTAATACCTCTTACATAAACTTAATATTGTTATAGATAAAGTCAATAAATAATTTACATTCATCCAAAATTACAAACTTAATTATAGGATAAACTCTATCATTTTAGTTACCTAATCCTATATAAACTTATTAATTTAGTCACCTAATCCTACCCAAAATTTTGCATCTACAATCTTCCTCTTTGACAAATTGGTGACAACTTCTTGTATCTATAATCTCCCCCTTTGACAGATTAGTGACAAAATAAATTTTAATGAATGTAATATAGGCCTGTCAAAACACAACCATTAGACCAAGAAACCGAATAGAAATTCCAAGTAAATAATGAAGAAGAAAACAAAATAATGACATAGAACAGTGACTAAGATTAGTACTATCAAAGTTCACACGATTATGTCCAACAAAAATTAACTTAAATGATATCAACCATCAAAAGTTTCTAAGATAATTTTTGCAAACCAGAATTTAGTTCTCTCCCTCAATATTATAATTAGTTCTCCTCCTTAATATTAAACTATCTTAAACATACAAAAAAAAATCTTTCAACTCCCCCTCAAGCAAATTCATTAAACAACACACACTTACTCAAACTCCCCTTAAATTTCATAATACAAAACAAATCAAAGCTCTTCTCTACACTCCCCCTCAAGCAAATAATATCCAACACTTGTTGTATTTCCAATAATAGCTGTCATATGTGAATGACATGATAAACCACTCGGAAGTGTCTCAGTTTCCACAAGGACTAATCACTCTTATGTTCTAGATGTACAAGTAAGAAAACCATAGCAAATATGCTCAAATACGGATTATGATATAGTTGAGGTATAAACACAAACACTTGGTAGGCATTTGATTAAAACCGAGATGTATAAGCACTTAACCCACAAAAATCAAGCATTTATACATCAATAAATTATATTCATGTAATCCTATATATAAATGCTTACGCAACCCTACAACAATCCAAGCCCCAACTTCACGTATTAACTATCAACAACCCAATCTCCATATATATGTGCCTAATTCTAGAATTTGAGAAAGAGAGGGATTTAATTAAAGTGTGCTTACTGAAGATTATTTAGACTTAGTCGAAATCACGAAATAATCGAATGAGATTGACAAAGAGGTTGTCTTGAGTCACTTAAGTGACTAGCGACCGTGCACGTGCTTTGTGCCTTAGAGTCCCACCAGGACTTATGCCAATAAACCAGAAACCAATTCCCAGACTTCTACTTCAAAATCACAAATACCCAACACTCACCCAACCTCAAAAATAAAAAATATTGCATATATTTTATATTTTCATCACTTTATTTATTTTATATAAAATAAATAATAAATAATAAATAATAAATAATAAATAAATTAATCTTTTTCTTATATATATAAAAAACTTGAGGAAAATAATATATCTAGATGCATCTCAGTTCAAACATAATGTCACTCACAAAAAAAACAATAAAATACACTCTCTTATTTGCACCAATCACAATGAATGTTCACACCTCATAAGATCATCAATATTAAAGTTCATATGAATATGTGAGTGAGGAAACTTATATAGAAAAGTAACTCTTTATTTATTTTTGTCTTCAATATATTTTTGATAATATCATTTATGAGTATTTTCTTCTTATAGATGCTCCCAAGAGATTGTCACTCACCTCAAAAGTCAATCTTTATAGGGCTAGCAACACCACAATGATGACAAGTAGAAATAAACTTACCTACATATTTACCTTTCTTCAGCCTTTTTGTGGTTGATTTTTCATGCAGATTTTTTTGAATAAACTGACATGGATACAACATGATTTTGAGCATTTATACCTTGACTTCCTTTGACAAAAACAATACCTTTAGAAGTAGTGGTAGCAGATGATAAGGCTTGATGTTCTTTGCCTTTGGAAGTTGTGTATCCTAGGCCAGTTCTATCACAACTCGACTTCTGAAATCTCAACATTTCTTCCAATTTCTGTGTTGCAGCTTTTTATTTGCACTCCTGAAAATTTTTTAATTCTCTTTCTAGTGCAGCCTTTTGATAATTTAACCTTGATACTTCAACATAAAAAATTTTCAGCATTTCTGCAAGGTTATTCTTTTCATTCTCCACAGTTGTGAGTTTATTGTACAACTTCTTGTTGAGTTTTTTTCAGCTTGACCACTTCTTCACATAAATCATTATATGCTTCATGTACACTCAGCTCATGGTTAGCATCAACAATAGCTATATCCGAGTCACTATCATCAAATTCACTTTCGGATTTTGTTTGCACAATATCAGAAAAATCATTAACAACAGTAGAAAAAACAATAAAAGAATTTTCATCATCAGATGATGAACTTGAAGTTTTAGATTCTGAACTGTCAATAAGTGTGACATTCAGTGTTTTTCCTTTGTTTTTCTTAAAATTTGGACATTCAATTCTTATATGAACATATTTTAAGCATTTATGACACTTTGCTTTATTGATTTTTTCAGATTTTTCTTTATTCCATTTTTCAGAATATTTTTTCTTTGCAGGACATTCTTTACCTTGTTTTTGCTTTCTACTAGCTTTCTTGTTAAACAAGAATTTTTTGAATTTCTTTGCAATGAGATTTATATCCTTATCGTTCAATTTTATTTATCAGAAAAGTAATATTGATCATTTTTTACTGGTTTTAAAGCAATGGACTTATATTTTCTTGTTTGAGGAAGTAATGACTCATATGTCTGCAAGGAGACGACTAGTTATTCAATTCTTATATGACCATATTTTAAGCATTTATGACACTTTGCTTTATTGATTTTTTCAGATTTTTCTTTATTCCATTTTGAATATTTTTTCTTTGCAGGACATTCTTTACCTTGTTTTTGCTTTCCACTAGCTTTCTTGTTAAACAAGAATTTTTTGAATTTCCTTGCAATGAGATTTATATTCTTATCGTTCAAATTTTCTTTATCAGAAAAGTAATCTTGATCATTTTTTACTATTTTTAAAGTAATGGACTTATATTTTTTTGTTTGAGGAAGTGATGACTCATATGTTTGCAAGGAGACGACTAGTTATTCAACCTTAATTGCATCAAAATCCTTACTTTTCTCAATAATTGCAACCTTTGGGCAAAATCTTTCAGGCAATGACCTTAAACTTTTTCTCACGACCCTTGAATCCTCCATCTTCTCGCCGAGATTAAACCTAAAATTAACAATATCATTAAGTCTAGCATAAAAATCATTACAGCTCTCATCTTCTAGCATTTTAATCTCCTCAAATTTAGAGGTTAGCATTTGCAATTTAAAATTTTTTATAATTCTTGTGCCTTCATGTGTAACGTCAAAAATATCTCAAACTTCTTTGGCAATCTCATACATTGAGATTCTTTTAAATTCATCGGGAGATACAGCCATAAAAATAGCGTTAAGTCCTTTGCTATTCCAATTGCAATTGGTGATCTCATCTCTAGTCCAAGCATCAAGAGATGTCTCGAGCTTAGTCCATACTCGTTAAATTGCATACCACACACGTTCATACAAAAACTTGAGGAAAGTTGTCATATGAGCTTTCCAATAAGCATAGTTTTCCCCATCGAAGTGTGGGGGGACATATAATGACGACGGCATGATCTACATGGGCATGGATCATACTTAGATGAGTAAACCACTCTCTGATGCCAATTGAAATTACCCAAATACTCCTGTATTTAGATCTCATGCTTCACCACACAATCAATCAAATTGATTAGTCGTACGTTATGTGATAATTTGATAAATAATCAAATACATAGAATGAATAAAGTGCGTAACACCAATATTGGTTCCGAAGGGAAACCTTTTAAAGAGCTCTTTAAAGGTAAAACCATATGGGGCAGCCAAACCCAGAAAAATCAATTTTATTATTTGAAAATCAAATTACAAGTAAGTTCTCAATTACAAAACCTTTATCAATTGACTCCCTTACTTGACTAGACAAATTTACCGCAGTAGTAGCCAGAACCTTTGACGATCTTCAAACATTGACTTTTTTACTAGAACTCCATTGGTTGAAACTCGACCAATCAATTCTCCAACATGGAGCACGATCACGCTCTTTGAGAGAAACAATATGAAAATTCTCCAAAGAATTTACTCGTCAAAATATGCACTGGAAAGTGCTCTAGCTAGAAAATATCTATATCTGAATCTTTATAAATCATAACCAGTAGGATCCCTTAAATAAACAATCTGAAAGTAATTTTAGTTTCAGTAGGACTCTACTGACCGATCAAATCTGTCGCAAAGACGTTTCCTGACGGAATGCTGACATCTGCGCTAAATTTTCTCTGCAGTAACAAATTTCAGTTCAACCTCTTCTCTGGATAAGTGCAGATTCCTTGAGACTCAATTTTTACACTTATGACTTATCTAAACAACCTCTAATACCTCATAGATAAACTTAATATTGTTATAAATAAAGTCAATAAATAATTTACATTTATCCAAAATTACAAACTTAATGATAGGATAAACTTTATCTTTTTAATCACTTAATTCTATCCAAACTTATCAACTTAGTCACCTAATTCTAGCCAAAATCTTGCATCTAGAATCTCCCTATTTGGAGGGTTGGTGACAACCTCTTGCATCTACAGAGAGTATAAAGTAGCTTTTACACCGTATCCTGGTTTAAGATTATTTTTCTTTTTAATCTATATATTTAACTATGAGATCTATTTATTTTGCACCTCCTCGAGCTATCACTTTAAACTTTATAGTAATTTAAATCCTCTATTAGGATTTGATCGTCAAATTATATCGTCTATCATATAACTAGGGAGATAAATTCTTATTCGTGAATCATGTTCGTGTCGTGTGAAGTCATAAACATTCAAGTATATGGGTCAATCGGAATATAATCCATTACGCTAAACGGCTTAGACCTTCAAACCCTAACACAACTCATTTAAATAAAGGATGACATGACACGACTTGTTTAATAAA
This sequence comes from Juglans mandshurica, assembly GCA_022457165.1. Lineage (NCBI taxonomy): Eukaryota > Viridiplantae > Streptophyta > Magnoliopsida > Fagales > Juglandaceae > Juglans > Juglans mandshurica. The sequence continues at coordinate 7,143,928 of CM039634.1, read as the reverse complement.
TAATTAGAAATGAGTCAACATAACATGACTCGTTTAAATCCGTTTTATAAAAAAATAATAAGACTACCTATTAACAAAAAATATTAATATTTTCAGATTTTAACCTATAATAAAACCAATATTACATACCCACCAATAACAAATATGAGCATATGTCTAAAATTACAATCCCAACAATAAAAACATAAGCATATTGAGAAATACCAATATTATAACCCCACAATAATAAAATTATAATTTTACAATAAAATCTAAATGGGTACCGTTATTGAGTGTTGACTTTGGGTTAAACATTATTGACCCATTTATTAATTGTGTTTTCTCAGGTCAACCTATTTTGACCTAAACTTATCTATATAAAACTCAAAACTCACTAATTTCATATCATATTCGTGTTGGATTCATGGGTCCTGCCACATATTGTCACACGTACATATAACTAAACCAGATCTAAAGTTTTCATAACGTGATATAGCTCAAAGCGTAAAATAATACCTTCTTGATCCAAAGATGAGGAGGGCTGAGTAAGCAGAAGATGAAGTTAACCATCAGCATCCATTTTTTTCTTTTCTCATTACCTTTTAATATCAGCATGCACCAACACAACATACAGCTTCCAAGCTCTCACATAATAATAGGAGTTTAATTTTCCTAATTGTCTACATATTCGGCTAGATGGCATCAACCCCGATTTCTTACACTATAGTTTTTTTTTTTTTTTTGGAGACCAGATCTTATGTCATTTGATACAAAAGACCTTAACGTTTTTCTTACAAAATATTTAAATTTGAATCCTCACTCTATTGCCAAGCAAAACAAATAAAAAAAAATTGTCTTGGTTATATTTATTTTTTTAATTAAAAAACATAAATAGAATTTCTCTAAAATATGATTGTTCCGTTTAAATATGATGCCTCTTTGTAATACATATTAAATATACGGAATTATTTTTCTTTTAATATGATGGAAGAAAATAAAAATGATGACGGGGAGGTGAGTCCATGACTGGTGCAATATTTAATTTTCGTTTGCAATAAGGTATAATTCATCATCATTATTATTATTTTTGTCCACATGTCTCTCAACACAATCATACAATAGAACATCAACATCCAAACCACTCGAGAGTTGGGTACAACCATAATTGTCTGTCCAAACACTTTTTGGTCGAACCTTCTGCGACCGCAATTTATTCAATGGACATTGTTATTTATAAGTTTCATATACCACATATTATAATTTTTTTTTATTTTTTTTTAAATTTTTTGATTTTATTCTTTTTAAAAAATTAAATTATTCTACTCATTATTTATATATCACAAATTTAATAAGATAAAAAATAATAATAATAATAAAAATGGTGTGTAGTGTATATACTTATGGAATTTTTCTTATTCAATGAATCCACGTTAGCATAGAGCCAAGATGGGACTCGTTTGGACGGTTGTGGGATTGAGATTTTGTACAATTTTTTTTTTTAATTTAAATATATTTTTTAATTTAAAAAAATAATATTTTGTAGTTTTAGAGGAAACAAGTTTAGTGCATTTGTTTTAAAAAAAATATGTAAATATGAGACTTTTATAAAAAAAATTATTTATTTTTAATGATCGACGGTACTTTGTTTTTTTTTTAAAAGAGAATGAACGATGCTTACACAAAATATTCTCAAGTTGTAGTTTGAATTCGAGAACATATCAAATTAAAATAGGATTTTTACAATTTTATTCATTTCGATATAAATATTTTCTATAATATTAAATGAATAAAAAATTATTTTTATCAGTTATTATTTATCATTTCACACTTCATATCTTATGAAAAATATTTTTATATTTTATGAAAAAATTACAGATATAAAGTGTAGAAATAAATAATAAATGATGTATAGTATTTCTTTAAATGAATAATAAATAATATAAAATGTACTTCGTTAAAATTCAAACCAGAATATCCGATAATCAACAGGAGTCAGACAGAAGTATATATTGTAGAGAATTATAATCAGTGGCTGGTGGCTTAAGTTTTGAGCTGGATGGGAGGGAGGCAAGCATGGTCTGGTGCTTGGTCGGGGGCCAATTCAACCCGGTCAAAGTTGCAGAAGCAAAGGGTCTCATCAATTCCGTGAGTACTGACATTTATGTCTGCAGCTCAGATCTAGGTCAGATGCTCTGTCGGGGAAATTTGCTTACGATCGAGAGTGAGTAGTGTATGAAATTTAAGAAACAAAAAACCATTGACGAAGAAGAACATGGGAACAGAGATGTGAGAGATTTTAAGGCAGCCGAGAAATCCGGCACAGGCAAGCAGCCAGAGAGAGAGAGAGAGAGCAGCCCAGCATTGATGATGCTGTGGGTCCTCTTCTGTGCATTTTCACCCGACTTTTATTCTATCCCTCGAGTACTCTCTCTTTCTTTACTTTTATTTCTAGGGTGAATCTCTGATCTCATTCAACGACTAGTCTTTAATTATTCTATTTTTTTTTTTTAGCTCCTACATATATATATATATAAATATGTATTTAAATAAAAAATCAATAAACTAATGATAAATAGAATTTTTTATTAAAGAAATCATGTGAGATTGAATAATAATAATAAAAAAAACCTTTCTGATTCTTTCTTTAGTAATGTTAAGTACGGTAGTAAGTAGTAGGTGTATAAATTTTGTGTATTTATTTTAAAAAATACTTGAATTTATAATTAAAAGATAAGTTGAGTTTTAAATTTATTTATTTATTTTTCAAATAAAACTTGTGAATTTTATATTTTTTAAAACTGTATGAATCATTTTCTTACTTAAATTTAAGGGTAAGAATAAAGTGTGAGACTTTCATCAATTGTTCTCTCAAATCATTATTAAATTATAAAATAATTCTAAAATGATAAAATATTGATGACGTTTTATATAGTATACTAGAAATCATGCATGAACATCAACAAACATTCGGAATATAAATATTTTCCAAGGGGTGGAAAATCAAGTTTGTCACACCCTACTTTGTTTTTTTTTTTTTTTTTAAAAAATTTGCAGTTAGTTTTGTTCTACTTTCAATTTTTAATTAATAAATTATTTAAGTTGTTTGATATGGCTTCTAAATCAAAGGAAAATTCAAAGGTTGATGTACAATATTTACTCATCATAGTGGGATAGATACTGTGGGATACGAGTGTTTTATGTAAAGTTTTCCAAACAAAAATCAAAATCATTTTAGCCAATTCATTTTTAAGAAAAAGAAGAAAAAAGAAGAAGAAAGTTTTAGAATCTTATATAAAAAAGTTTATATTATTAATCAATCTCAAAATAATCCAAATTAAAAAGAAATAACAAAGAAGTATTATATAAGTAAAAGAATTTTATAAAAATAAATTTATAAAATCACGTAATTTTATATGATTTATTAGATTTATTTTATAATAAAAATAATTTAATAATTTAAAATTAAATATTAGATCTACTAATTGAGCCACGCGTCGAGCCGTATAACACTTTACGGATTACGGATTACACTTTACAAGTCTACAAACCACCGATTGCAACCCAGCTATCCAAAATTCCCCGCTCTTTGAAGGTACTCAGCAGCTATCCCTTTCTCAAGTCCTAAGTTCCTAACCCCTTCCCGTTTCACCTGTTTATACAGTCTCTCTCTCTCTCTCTCCCCGTGGGTATAAAATCCCACTCACTACTTCCAAGACATCTGAGACGTTTGTTTGTTCTTTAACAATCTTGAATCTTCCCATCTCCACCTAGTTTTGTCTTCTTGTTCCACATTTCTTCACCGGAACCAAGAAAAAACGAAGCCCAAAACATATACCAGCTGCACGCCCTACAAAAATGCCATCCGAGACCGCCGATGACAAACCGGCGGCGAGGCTCCAGCAAAGCTTCGGTTATCCTCCACCGCCACAGACCCAGCCCCTCCCTTGTCCTCGTTGCGGTTCCACCTCCACCAAGTTCTGCTACTACAACAACTACAACCTTTCACAGCCCCGCCATTTCTGTAAGTCCTGCCGCCGCTACTGGACCCAGGGCGGGACCCTCCGCAACGTCCCCGTCGGCGGTGGCACCCGCAAGAGTATAGCCAAGCGCTCTCGCTCTAATACTAGTACTTCATCTTGCTCGTCTTCTTCGTCTTCATCTGCCGTGAACAGTGAGGTCTTACCCTCCAATCCCAGTCCGGTTTTACCCGAGATGGTCTCGCACGATGTGAACCTAAACGAGAACGTGGCGACAGTGGGTGGTGCCGTTGGGAGCTTCAACTTCTTGCTGAACTCGCAGGGTCCGGCCGGGTTCTTGGGGCTGAGCGGGACGTACGGGTACGGGTCAACAATACCTGGTTTCGAAGAGATGAGTCTTGGGTTGGCCGGAGCTGGGGCTTGGGCATTTCCTGAAGTCGGTGACTTTGGCGGCGGGAGTGGCATCGGAACTTCTCTGGCTTCGGCAGCGTACGGCACCTGGCAGGCGAGCGGTGCTGATGATCAAGGCGGACTGGTTGATGGCGGGGATTCCTTTGCTTCGCCTGACCTTTCTATTTCAACCCCCGGCCAAGGTCTAGAGAAATAGTGCAGCATTTTACCATTTCCAGAAAATGCTTTTTCCTCACTCTTTTCTGGGTTTTGGTAGGGTTTTCGTAATTCTGGGGAAGTGGCCGTATCGTTCGAACCTTTGTGGGTCAAAGTTGCCTTCTTTTGTGGGTAGACATTGAAGATCAGTGGCATAGGGTTTCATAGAAAAATGACCAGAAGGTGGTTTCTTTAGGTAGGTTATGTTTTTGTTTGTTGGTGGCTCTGTAAATCTTTTGGTCTTTCGTTGGACAAAAATGGGGTGAAACAAAATGGACAAGGACATCCTTTTCAGGAGTTTTATACTACAGTATCTACTTTGAGAAAGGCAAATTCTTTGGAACCATCATCATCAATTAAGTTCTTGCTCTTGTTCTTGTTTTCACTGTTTTGTTTTGGTTTTTGGGCAAAAATTAATACCTATAGTACTTACTTGAGCGTATCAATGGACAGAAGGGTTTGGGTAATCCATGCAAATTTGCAGTTTCCAGCCTCATTAACCTCACGAGGGTTTTGAATGCAAAAATACATTCAACAGAAATTATTGATCAGCTCCCCAGTATCTGTAATGGCCTTCGATCGGATTACTTTGCAATCCCACCTTTTTCTTGTTTGGTTAGACACTGTTTGATTCCTTCCCCAACATGCACTTTTTCTTCAGCCTGATAGTAGAAACGTTTTGGATAATCTTCTCTTTAATCACAATTGGAAAATAATTTTAAGTGATTTCAACATATATAATTTTTATCGACAGGTGTAACTTAGGTCCCGTTTGGATAGAGAAGTAATTTAAACTCATTTTATTTCATTATTATAATTTTTTTTTTAATTTTCATACAAAATATAATAAATAATTTAATTTTTTTAAATTTTAAACTAATAATAATATTAAAAAATAATATTTTATTCAATTCATCTAAAACAATCTCAATTCATCTCATTTCAATTCTCAAACATAACAGAAAACTGTGTCACACTATTATCTCCCACTTATTTTTTTAAGACCATAATGAGTCTTTTGAATTGTTTTCGAAGTTAATTTTAAAATTGTTACCAGGGTTTTTATGTTTTTGCAAATCGAGGTATATGTTTTTCACTTTTGCATCTTCGTCAATCTCTTTTTGGAAAACTAATGGCTAACCTGACATATCAATGCTAATGTGCCAGCCAATCCAAGGCTAACATATGGCATACCATTAATTTTATAAGGGAGATTCACGAATATACCTAATTTGCATCGTAGAAATGTTATACATCAGTCATTATTTATTCTTACACCCCATACTTAACATTTTTTATAAGAGGTAGAGTGTGGGATAGTAAATAGTGATTGATAAGAATAATTTTTTTATTTACTTATCAATTTTGCAAAAATTGAAATTTAAAAAAAAAAAAAAAGAGATATAAAAGTGATGGAAAATACCATATCTACCAAGTGAGAAAAGTGCTTTTGATTTTGTTTTTTATTTTAAGAAATGGAGCACTTTAATTAATTGGGGAGCTGGGAGCATGATTTTCTTGTTTCTTTATTTCCCTTTGATCATAGAGCGGCTAATGGCACCAACCAAAATATGTTTGGAATGGTGAGAAGTTTCTAAAATCAAACCAAAAAGGTTGATGTGTGGGGAAATCTATTAAGGAGACATTAATGTTCGATGTAATCTAGAAAAAGTGAAATAGGTAGATAGTGGCTGACACACCACCGACCATGGGACAGTTTGATGGTTCGTTGCTGTTCTAATTATGCAATTACTATGCACGCATGTTCCTTCCTTCCTACTTACCACCTGCTTTTTTGTTTTTGTTTTTTTCTATATTTTCTTCTTTAATTAAGACTACGTAATAAAAATAATAATAATAATAAAATAATGAATTATAATTAGTAGATAGTGAAAAATTGTTTTAGAACCAAGCACAATCCAAACCCACCGGTTGCTTTTCTCACTTCTACTAAAGTGCATGTCGGCTTCTTAATTTTTTTTTATATTAATTCATTAATTAATTATTGTGGAATGTGATCTCCTATCCCAATTAATAAAGAATCACACCTCTTATAAATATATATATATATATATATATATTTATATTCTTAAGAGAGGATAGATATGTATTGTGGAATTTTATATGAAATCATGCTTGTGAACAATACCTATGTCAATGTTAAGATATAAAATATATAATAAAATCTAAATTGTTAACGTAGTGTTTCGTATGCCTTTAGCCCAGGTTCTAGCAACTCATGTCTTCTGAACTGGGCCTGCAAATACAAAGAAGAAAGCAGCTAGGAGTGGACGGTCTTGGGACTGGGGAGTTTTTGATGCCAAAGTTAGTATCGTCTTTTAGAAGTTTGTAAATAAAATGAGAGAGTCTAGGGATCAGAGAGCGTTACTCGTATCTGAGAATTGCTATTTATACAGGGAGCCTGGGAGGGGGATAGATCGTGTCTGCCCTATGGAGTCCGTATCTTTCGTACTGTTCCTTTTGTCAGGGTCCTTTAATGTGGCGTGGCTCTGCGACGGCATCATTAATGTGGCGTGTAACTTGGGTAGTGGTATCATTGATGTGGCATGGTTCCCTGATTTGCTTTATCCTCAATGGTCCTTTGATGTTCCCATGTCAAAGGATCGAGAGTTTTCCGTCTTTTCCGTTCTGCCCTGTACAAGTCCCCATGATCAGGGCGTGGCAGAATGATGTCAAGCCTACCCATCCAATTAGCCACCTGATTACTTTTTCTTGTAGGCGCCTTGCTTCACGAGTAAGTTTGGACCTTTGCGGCCGTGTATCGGGCTAAGGCCTAGTGGGCTTGTGAAGTGGAAAAAATTTCCTTTCAGTTACCCCGCCAATTCCTCTTGGACGGGTTCGAGGAGAATTCTCCCTTTGCTCCCCTGGTTAATCAACTTTTGCACTTGAGACTACGCGACCTTTTCTTTCCCGGGGTGGGGTTTGCGAAGTTTTTGGTGCTTGCCTGTTGCATTCCTGTTCCCAAGCTATGTCTGAGTGAGATTTTTGTCTTTACTTTATATCTTGCAACGGTTTGTCTTCAGCTTTCATGGCTGTATTTTGACAATTATGTTCCGCATTAAATGACGCTCCTTAAGTCCCTTCATCATTACTACATGTCATTGGATACGATCTGTTGGAATCGCGACGATCGTGGGATTCTGGTACTAAGCTGGGTGCGTGAGTTCCTACTGCCTTGGGATATCAACTGTCAATCTTGCCTATATAAAGCCCTTTTTCCTCTTAGCGATGGGTTACTTTGCTCATTCCCTCTTCAACTTGGTATTCTGTGTTCTTTTTCCACTTTCAAACACCTATCTTTGCATTGTTCCCCTAGTTTCTCTTCTTTCCCTTTGATTACCAATGGCTCCCAAGAAATCCTTGCGACCTTCCGACACTGCTCATGCCACCGACAGTCAGGGTGGCACTGTTCCAGATGAGTTTGCCAGTTTCTTATGGCATTCGGAGGTCACTTATGTTCAACAAGAGTCGTTAAAGGAGACCTATAGGGTTCCTCAGACGGTGGAATTCGTGGTGCCTCTTTCTACCGAAGGGGCTGTAGATTTTGAAGGTTACGCCACCAAAGTTGAGGTGTACCCTGCCATGTTCTCCTGTGGCCTCGACCTTCCCTTTTGTCAACTAGAGCGAGAAGTGTTGGGCTTCTTCGAGTTGGCGCCTGCTCAACTCTCTACTAGCGCGTGGAGGATGCTTGTGTTGTACTACTTCGTATGGCGTTGTGCTTTGGACGAGGCTGGAGCCGACCACCAGGATCTTATGGTGCGTGAGTTTTTCCTTACCCACAATATTTTGAGGCGATGCAGTCACATCTAAGGCTTGAAACCAGTCCATGCTTTGACTCGGCTGGAGTTGTAGTATATTGTCGTGATGGGGTGGAATCGTCAGTTCTTCTTTCTGTCTGGCGAGGGGTGGGAGTTCCCTATTGGCCAGGCCAATCGACATTTATTCCCTATTTTCGCCATATGGGGGAACGTGGACGGTGACAAGGGTCGTCGCCCTAGCGTAACCCTGGACGACATTTTTTTGGAGGCTCTGCTAGCCGAGGACAGCCTTTGTCAGTACTTGGCTCCCCTGGCCAATTTGCGCTCCGACATAGTTTTTTCGATAAGGGAGGTCACATCCTGAGCCTCCAGCCGCTCGCCCAGCCGTCGGGGGAGGGGAAAGGAAAAATGAACCAGAGGATTTCTCTCGTCAGATCCGATTCTGACGACCTCCCAGTTCCTCCCAAAGGTCCTTTTGCGGTGGTGCTCATTATCCGGCCCGAGTCGCCGTCGCCCAAGAAGATGGCGATGATCGCCAACTTTCCTCGTGCCATATTGCTTGCTCAAGGAGTTGTTGCGGATGTTCAACTCGAGCCGCATGTCCTCGGGTCTACTGCTGAAACCGTTCCTGCGGTCGAGGTTGCCTCAATTGGGAGATGAAGTGGCAGGGGCCGTTGCTCGGGTAGGGGAGCCAACGACGGGCGCTCCTTTGGCCGAGGTAGCCAAGGCGCCTGCGGCCCCTGGCGAGGATTATGAGGCTGTCGATGAGATTCAGGTGGACTTTCGGCCGACGGCTTCGGTGAGCCGTGCCGACTGCATCCACAAGGTGGACGACAGGCTCAAGAGGTTGTTCACTGCAGTAAGATCTTCGCTTGCAAACTCACCATACTTGTTTTCGCTTCCTTCTTTGATTTTGACTCGGACTTCTATGGCAGGGCTTAGAGCATCTGGCGGCTTTTATTGTGGATGGTCGAGAGGAGGTGGTAAGAGAGAACAGGACACTTCGTGTAGCTAGCTTTAGGCTGTGCAGCGAAGGAGTGGAAGAAGAAAGAAGAAGTTGAGGAGGCCCTCGCTGACTTGTTGAGGTCCCAGAACGAGGTGGGCCTTCTGAGTCTTGAGATGGTACTTGCCTCCGAGGCGAGGTAGGGGCTGCAAAAGTCTCTTGACGACTATTAGCAAGAACTTGAGCAGCTGCAGGTCAAAAATTGAGAACTGCGCAAGCGGCAGGACTCCGACAGTTGGATGAACAAGTGGCTAATGGAGCAGTTTGAGGAGGCTTCCAAGTCTCTAGCGGATAAGAGAAAGGCCCTGGAGGAGGAAAGGAAGCGAATGAGGGATCTAGAGGCTGATCGGACTGAGGTAGGGCGCGCCTTAGAGGCCCGTTGATGCTACCATTCGGGGTCTGCGGGAGGAGTTGTCTTATGTCCGTGGTGTCTGTGATGATGCCCAGTACCTTGGTTACAACAACGACTTGGAGATGAAGACTCACGTCCTCCAAAATCCCCAATGCGACCTGAGGGCCCTGTGAGTGCAGGAGCTTCCACCTCATGAAGTGTCTATGGAGCGGGCTGCTCTCCTCGAGAATGATTTAATCCCGAGCACCCTTAGTGGTAGCTTCGAATGATCCTACCCACTGATGGTTGATTCTCCCTTGTAGCACACTGTGTGACTCCTCTAATGGGTCTTGCTCTTCTCTGCTATTCGAGACTCTGGCTTTGAACCTCTTCTCCCAAAGCTCAACCTCGCCATGCTTATACAAAAATGCATTCTCTTTCTTCATATCCTGCATTTGAGCTCGTCTTCGAGGTGATTCATGTCCTGCTTTCCAACCTATCTTCACCTTCTACAACAGTTCCTCGCATTTCTTCCTTACAAGCGGGCAGTTCCCGGCGGCGTTTTGGCAGTTGATGTCCCCGTACGAGTCAATTAATTGTCTCATTACATCCATGTTGATTTTCTCAGAGGTAACCTCGAGAGTTATCGGCATGTCGTAGTGATGGAGATCTCTGTCTGCCACTTCTATTGGAATATGATATGATCTGATCAGGCTTCGGTTTGCTGCGCCTTCACAACTTTATGTCGTGTTAGCTATAGGTCATTGTAATTGGCCGCCTTACGTTGTAAATTGTTCTCTGTAACTCTGCAGCTTCATGTTGTAACTTGTTCTCTGTAATTTTGCGGCTTCATGTTGTAACTTGTTCTTTGTAACTCTGCGGCTTCATGTTGTAACATGTGATCATTAATGAAATTGTTTCATACTTTCGTTGTACCAGGCTGCTTGTCTTTACGATATTTCTCTTTTGTCATTTTGCTCTTCTCCGATGTTCCTTATGTGGTTTCAATTATTCTTCTTTCCTTTTCATGGCCGGCTCGAGGAGTTTTGTCTTAGAAAATTATGGGCTTGACGTTAGCGGGGGGATGGCCATCACACAGGGCTTACGGTCCACCCTGCCAGTGCCTAACCTTTTCCCGCCGACCCCTCCGGTCGACTACTCTTTCGTTTGTGCTGTCTTCATTCACCCTTGTTAGGTAGTTATCCCCTCGGGGTCTTTATTAATACCTCTTGACTAGGCTAATGTCTCTCGACTTCTTCTTTATGTCGATTTCCTCCTTCTTGCCGTCTATCTCTTGGATGCGCTTTACCCCACCCAGTCCTTTAGTTCTCCCATCTTACGTTGTTATGCTTTATTTTGGCATGTAATTGAAAGCAAAAAGGAGAAGTGTTGTCAGTTTTTGTTGGTCTTTGCCCATTGTCGTTGGCCTGGGGGAATAGAAATACTCCCCTAAGAGTTAAGTCGCGCTAGAGGAATTCTGGTTAAATCCTCGGGGGAAAGGCTGGGTAGCATTTTGCTAATTCGGGTAGCCATGGGGCTAGTCCCACTCCCCGCCCCGGGGAGACAAGGCGACCTTTGGCTCGACCCATCTCCTTGGTCTGTGGGGAGGTAGGTTGTCCGGGTCGTTTGCAACTGGACCTTCTCCCGTTTGTTGGAGTTGTGCATTTAATCCCTAATTGGAAGATAAGAATGTCATCATGGTTTTATCCTTAATTTTATAAGAGTTAGACTTCACAAACTTGGGCTCTCTAGCCTGTGTTGTAATGTGCTTGTTGTTTTTTTCCATGTTGCTGAGGCCCGCGTCCTTTGTTGCAGTATTCGAGCAGTTGATGGACCCGACCTGCACTCCGTTGGGGAGAGGTCGAAATGCCTCACGCCAAACTGCCTCTTTGTCCCTCGATGAGGTAATTCGGATAGCGATGTGACTAGTCCGCTCCTTCACCGTAGTGGGGGACGAGGCAAGTATTCGGGCAGCCTCAGGGCTGGACCCGCTCTCCTTCACTGGAGGGACAAGGTGGCATTTGGCTCAACCTGTTCCTTTGTTCCTCTCAGGAGGTAAGTTGTTCGGACAGTCTGTTACTAGACCCGCTCCCTCCCGTTGACACTGTAGGGAAGTGTAAGTTTGGGTCAAGCTGGCGCTGATCCCACACTTCGTCGTAGCGGAGGTTGGGATAATTTATTCGAGTAGCCAAGGGGCTGGTCACGCTCTTTGCCGGGGAGACAAGGCAGCCTCTGGCTCGGCCCTTCTCCTTGGTCTGCGGGGAGGTAGGACCCACTCTCGTCTGTTGACGTTTATAAGGAAGGTAAGTTTTCGTCTTCCAGTAGCGGAGGACTACCCGCACTCCATCAGAGAGGGGTCGAACCGCCCCTTTGCCCCCCCCCCCCCCGAGGAGGTCATTCGGACAACGATGTAGCTGGTCCGCTCTTTCGCACCAATAGGGGTCGGGGTAAGTATTCAGACAGCCTCAGGGCTGGACTCGCTCTCCTTCGCAGGAGGGACAAGGTGGCCTTTGGCTCCACTTGTCCATTTATTCCCCGCGGGAGGTAGGTTGTTTGGGCAGTTTGTTACTGGACCCGCTCCCACCCGTTGACATCGCAGGAAAGGGTAAGTTTTGGGCCAGGCTAGTGCTGATCCCACGCTTCATCGCAACGGAGGACGGGGTAAGTTATTTTGGTGGTCGTGGGGCTCGCTCTGCTCTCCGCCACAGGGAGACAAGGTGGCTTTTGGCTCGACTCGTTCCCTTGGTCTACTATTGGACTCACTCCCGCCTGTTGACGCTTACGAAGAAGGTAGGTCTTTCCCTTCGGGTAGCTAAAGACTGACCTGCACTCCGCCGCATGAGGGATAAGGCAACTTTTTGGCCTACCTTTCCATCTGGTATCCTGTAGGGGAGGTAATTTGGACAGTGATGTGGCTGATCCTCTCCTTCATCGCGATGGGGGCTGGGTAAGTTTTTCGGGCCACCAGGGGGCTGGTCCCGCTCTCCCAGACGAGGAGGTTGAACCTCCTACTCACCTATCATCCTTCATGGGGAGGTAGGTTGGTCAGGCAGTTTAGGACTAGACCTGCTCCCGCCCTTTGTGATCACAGGAAAGGGTAAGTTCGGTTTTGTCTGGCACTAATCCCACATCGAATTTTCCGCGGTGAAGGTCGAGCCTCAAGATTAGACCCGATCTCCGTTGCGGGAGGGACAAAGTAGCCTTTGGCTCACCCCACCCTTTTGGCCCCGTGAGAGGTACTTTGTTCAGACAGTTTGTAATTGGACTCACTCCCACCTGTTGATGCTCACGGGAAGGTAAGTTTTTGTCTTCAGGTGGCCGAGGGCCGACCTGCACTCCTCTGCAAGAGGGGTAAAGCAGCCTTAAGCATTACACTCATCCCTTTCACCTCACGTGGAGATAAGTTGCTTATGGATATTACATTGATGGAGAGATCGTTGATTTCGTTGATGGCAATTACATTGATGAAGATTTCGTTATGTCCCTGAAATTTGACATGAAATACAACACCCTTTTTTATTAGGGTCTGTAGTGTATGCATGGAAACATGAATTTATAATAATCGAGTTTGCTTAGTAATAAAATTTTCGTAAATGTTCCATAAACTACTTAAAGAGACAGCTCGTTTCCTTGGGAGTCTCGGAGCTAGTAGGAGTCTGGGCGGTTGGTGGCGGTGACCACGTAGGGGCCTTCCCACCGGGGGCCCAGCTTTCCCTCATCTTGTGTCATTGTTCCTATCTCTTTGAGTACGAGATCTCTGACCTTGAATGTTCTTGGGCGTATCCGCTTGTTGAAGCATCGCTCGACCCTTCTTTTGTTGGCTACGGTTCTAATCTCTACCTCCAGTCTGACTTCTTCCAACAAATCAAGCTGTTCCTCTAGCCGCCTATCATTGGATTGTTGCTCGAAGTGCTAAACTCTGTAGGTGGGGATCTCGATCTCTACCGATGGCATTGCCTCGTGGCAGTAAGTGAGGGTGAAAGGAGTTTTCCCTATCGGTGTCTTTACAGTGACCCAGTAGGTCCATAGGATAGCGGGGAGTTCTTCTGCACACGCGCCCTTTCTGTCATCAAGTCACTTTTTGAACATTCCCATCAATGTTTTGTTAGTCGCCTCTACTTGTTCGTTAGATTGGGGGTGGCCCGGGGATGAGTACCGGAACTCAGTCCCCAACTCCTGGCACCATTATAGTAGTGCTCAGAATCAAATTCTCTCATTGTCCGATATGATAGTACGCGGAACGCCAAACTTGCAAACCACCGTCTTCCATAGGAATCGCATGATGTTGTTCGCCGTGATGGATGCTAGTGCCTCAGGCTCAACCCACTTGGTGAAGTAGTCCACAACTACTACCACAAACTTTACTCGTCCCTTACTAGGGGGAGTGGGCCAACAAGGTCAATCCCCCACTGGGCGAAGGGCTAAGGTGAGGTGATCGACGTCAATTCCTCCGGTGGACAGTGGGGCACTTTGGCATACTCCTAGCATTTTTGGCATTTCCATGCATACTCTTTGGCATCTCGCAGAGCACGAGGCCAGTAATACCCTACCCTCAACACTTTTTCGGCTAGCACCTTCCCTCTCGAGTGGCTGCCGCAGATCCCTTCATGTATTTTTGCCAACATGTACTGCGCTTCTTCTGGGGAGATGCACAACAAGAGATGCGTCAAGTGGCCCTTCCAGTATAAAAGTTCCTCGATCAGAGTGTGGCGTGCCACTCGATTTATAAACTTTATGGCCTCTTGCCTGTCCTTAGGCACCTCATTGGCATCCAAGTACTTGAGTATGTCTCCTGCCCATTCTGGGGCCTCGGGCCATATCTCCATTACCTTATTCCCTACGGCGGGTACTTCAACGGTTGGGATCACCGTCTACTCTAGCAGATGGGAGTCTTCTTGCCCGGAGGCCATGCATGCTAGTTTGTCTACTTTTTGGTTTTTGACCCTCGGCATCTGTTGGATTTGGAAGTACTTCAATTTTTCACGTTTCATGGCGAACTCCCCTCGTAATTGATTGACCACCACCTGCAAGTCGGCTTGCACTTCAATTTCGGTGGCGCCCAGAGACTTGGCTACCGCTAATCCCAAAAGCAGTGCTTCATACTCCGCCTCATTGTTTGTGGTTTTGAACTCCAGCTTGATGGCGTAATTGTACTCCTTTCCCTCATATGAAACATTATGCACCCACACTCCCCCTCCAGCTCGGCAAGATGAGTCATCCACGAAAACTTGCCAGGGTTTCACAGGAGGTGCATGATCGCTCTCTGTTGGGAAACCAGTAAACTCGACAATGAAGTCTATCAACACTCTCCTTGATGGTGTTCCATGGTGCATAGTCAATGTCAAATTCGTTCAGCTCTATTGCCCAGTTCATGAGCCGGCCTAAGGCATCCGGTCGTTGCTGGATCTTTTTCAGGGGGTTTTTGTGAGGACCCTTATTGGGTGAGTCCAGAAGTATGGGCGCAGCTTGTGCCTGGTTACCACCATCGCGAAGGCTAGTTGCTCTATGTGGGGGTATCTAGCTTCGGCTTCACGATTTGCTTGATTGGTGTAGTAGACCAGCCTCTGGACTCCATCCTCTTCGTGCACTAACGCTGAAGAGATTGCCTGGGGGGAGACTGCCAGGTAAAGGGTTAGCGTCTCTCCACACCTGGTTTGGCTAAGGAGTGGTGGGCTTGTGAGTTACTTCTTGAGAGCCTCGAATGCTAGGTCGCACACGGCATCTCATACCTGCGCCTTTCATAGAACCTTGAATAAAGGCAAGCACTTGTCGGTAGATCTTGACACGAACCTATTAAGGGTTGCCACTCACCCGACTAGCCTTTGCACCTCGTTTATGCTTTGGGGTGGGGCCATGTTGAGGATGGCCTCCACCTTTTCGGGGTTAGCTTCGATTCAGCGTTCCAACACCATGAATCCCAAGAATTTTCCTGATCCTACACGAAAGGCACACTTCGCCGGGTTCTGCTTCATCTGGTACTGCCTCAGTATTGCAAAAGCCTCCCTCAGGTCGTTTAAGTGTTGTCCTAGTACTGCCTCAATAGACCTCCATGTTCGTCCTACTTGATTTTTGAACATACGGTTGACTAGCTGCTGGTAGGTAGCTCCCGAGTTCTTTAGCCCAAAAGGCATCGCCGTGTAACAGTACAAGCCTCGGTTGGTGATGAAGGAGGTCTTCTCCTCGTCCTCTAGGTTCATTTGAATCTGGTTATACCCAGAGTAAACATCCATGAAGCTAAGTATATGATGGCCTACCGTGGAGTCGATGATCAAATCAATGTGGGGAAGGGGGAAACTGTCTTTCGGGCAGGCCTTGTTGAGGTCGGTAAAAGTCGACGCACATTCTCCACTTGCCGTTCGGCTTTTTTACGAGCACTACGTTAGACAGTCATTCCAAATAGCGGGCTTCTTGTATGAATCCAGTGGCTAACAGGCGGTCTACTTCCTCAGCTATGGCAATGTTCTTTTATGCATTGACACTTCGGTATTTTTGCCTCACTCATTTGGTCTTTGGGTTTATGCTAAGGCTTTGCTGTATGATTTCAGGGGCTATCTTGACCATGTCCTCGTGACTCCAAGCGAATACGTCTTGGTGCTTGGTGAGGATTTGCTGCATGGCGCTCCACGACTCAGTTGTCATTTCGCTGCAGATCCTTGCTATGGCTTCTAGTCGGTCCGAGTTTAGGGGAATGAACTCCAACGGCTTGTTTGGTTTCACCTTTCTAAGCCTCTGTTCATCTCGAATTTCGCCTTCGGCTAGAGCACAGATGGGAGGCGGTGGCAGGGTGTGGTCATCCACCGTAGGGCACACCGCGCCCACCCCACCATTCGGAGACATCCCTTCCTGGGTACGTTCTCACCTCTCTTCTGTGGAGTCTCCTCCAATCCTGGGAGTTTGGCTTTCTCGTTGGTCAGCTTCCATGTTCATTGACACTATTGGTGAGTTTCCGAGTTGTTTAGAACGAGTTGTCGCGGGCAAACGAAGTAAACGCAAGATCTACTAAGATCACATAGACGACGTCAGTATTAACATCGTGTTTCGTACGCCTTTGGGCTAAGTTCCAGCAACTCAGGTTTTCGAAACAGGGCATATGAAAACAGAGAAGAAAGCAACTGGGAGTGGACGGCCTTGGGACTGGAAGTCTCCAATGCCAAAGTTAGTATCATCTTTTGGAAGTTTGTAAATAAAGTGAGAGAGCTTAGGGATCAAAGAGCATTACTCGTACTTGGGAGTTGCTATTTATACCGGGAGCCTGAGAGGGGGACAGATCGTGTCTGCCCCTATGGAGTCTGTATTCTTCATACTGTTCCTTTTGTTAGGGCTCTTTAATGCGGCGTGATTCTCTGATTTGCTTTATCCTCAGTGATCCATTGATGTTCCCATGTCAGAGGATCGAGGGTTTTCCATCTTTCATGTTCTGTCTTATACAAGTCTCCATGATCAGAGCGTGGCCGAGTGATGTTAGGCATATCTGTCTCATCAACCACCTGATTACTTTTCTATGTAGGCATGTTGCTTCATGGGCAAGCTTGGACCCTAGGGCCGGGAATAGAGCTGAGGCCCAGTGGGCTTCTGAAGTGGGGAAAATTCCCTCAAAGTTTTCATTAGTTTTAGTTTTTTAGACAAATGATGATTTTACATGGAATTTAAACAGAAGTTTTGAGTTCAAATCATGACTTTATACTTTATCCCATTTAATTAAATATTCTACGTGTTAAACTCACTCATTGAAAGAGAGTCTAGCCCATTAATGTACAAGTGGTGATTTTTCACTCAAGGTTAAATATTAAGAAATGTATATAATTTGCCCTTTTTTCTAGTTTTAGAAAATATTTAAAACATAAAATTATAAATAATCCTCATATGCTATCTTTTTTTAAGAAAAAGTCTATCCATGTTTTGTTAAATTTTCTTCTTAAAATAAATCAACTTAACTCAAACATCTTTCAATTAAAAAAAATTGTATTCCAACTTTTCATCCAATATTTGCTTAGATTGTTATGGAAAGTAAAAGAACGCAAACATATAGAAAAATGAAAAGGTAAGACTTACCTACTCTCTTTCAAAAAGTTTTTTTTTTTTTTTTTTTTTTTAAGTGGGCGGTACTTCTAATTTTATTAACTTTCATATGAAAAGAACTTGGAGATTAAAAAAAAAAAAAAAAAAAAAAAAGCAAATATGTAAGGAGGAGTTTGTTAGCCAAAGGCAACCTTTCATCAAGGACTCAGCCATTGCTACTCCAAGTTCGTGCTAGCTAGCTGTTGCAGCATTATTATTGCTACTCGATCACAGCTGAATCATTCTCACTCCTAAAGTCAGCTTGTTGCTCAGTTGTGACTAAATTGATACTGGAGGTCCATCCTCATTGTTCTTTGCTGTTTCCATTTTGTGTTGTACTGTTGATTGCTGTGATTAATTGCCATTAAACTGTCGTTTTCTTGTTTTTAGCTCTCACGTCTGCATGCAGGTTCATTTTGATGGTCTCATAACCATATCTGCACAAGATTGCATCCTTATAAGTTGGGGATGAACATTGATGTGCTACAGATAGAGAGCTGCTGAATCCCATGAAAGAACGTTGACCTACAGAAGAGACACAGTCTAGCCGCCATATTTATGTAGCCAAAAGCTCATCATATTTATGTTCCATACAGACGTGAAGGCATCATTTATGGAGGGCCCTCACCACAAAACACGCACTCATACTCTGTTCACTGAATCAATATTAGATCCCCCAAGCGCATGCTGCTAATTAATACCTCTCCCTGCCTTCCACCAAGCATCCCATTATCAATGCCTGCCCCCACCTTGTTGACCCATGAATTCTTTGAATGTTGAGATGAGATGAGATGAGATGAATAGTAATAAAATAATTTGTTAATAGAAGTAAAAATGTTTGAGTTAAGATGTTTTATGAGATTTTAGAAAAGAAAAGAAAAAAAGTTGAATAAAAATATTATAAAATTAAAATATTATTAGAATATAATTTTTATTTTGTGATTTGAAAAAGTTGAATTATTTTATGTGTTTTGAATAGAAGTTTGATAAAGTTATAATAATTAGTTGAAAATTTGAAATTGAAAAGTATTATATTGTGGTGTTTGAATGTTGAGATGGGATGAGACCATCTTGCAATCCAAACGAGGTCTAAAGTCTAGTGTACATATGAAGTAAACCCATGAACTCTAGAAGATCCAAATTAATTCAAGTTTACATAGAGCAGTGAAACTATTTCTGAGCCATCCTTGAAATTTACTAGGGGTTGCACTTGCCCTACTAGACCGACCTTGGTCTATTTGCAGTTACATGCACAATTAAAATGGCATCACTTCATGCTCCAATTATTCCCAACCTTTTTATTTTGCTTTCAAAATTGTGGAGATAAAAACAGAACAAGCCAGAATCTCATTTCCACATATGTTAATTTACCCTATACTACTTATTTAGGTAGACACCAAAAAAATTTTACACTTTCGGTATGAAATCTCATTGTGGAGTTACTGTCCTTCTCACCTCTTCTCTACCTCTTCCTCCCCCTCTTTTTCTCCCCAAAATTTTCTTTATATACTCAAGTTTTTTTGGATGTGTAAATCTAGATTTATAATCATCCATCCACCACAACCACACATGCCCTCCCTGATCAACCAAGCTCCGCCCACCGATCATCATCACCATTGGCGTGAGGTCTACATGCCATCACAAGCGCGCATGATTCCATCCAATGGGCCATCTGGCTCTTTCAATCCATTTCTTGACAAGTAGATCATACCACATTTGTCAAGATCCTTTGGATCAATTGGCAATACTTTAGTTTCTCACTAAGAATCGAATCCCCCCTCTCCCATGTATCAAAAAAAAAAAAAAGATCATACCACATTTACCCGGGAAACAAAATGTGGAATTGGTCATCGGCTGCCTCACCAGTAGATCTCAATACACCTTTTTATGTGAACTCAAACCATTGCAACTACAATCCATCAATTGGACTACTTCAAAAACTGTCTTCACACTGATGAAGAAAACATGAGATCCGACCAACTTGTTAGTTCTATTTTTCATTTTATTTTCTTTGTATGTAGTGTAATTGCTATCATGGAAGTGTCAGGTGAGTACTTACCAAGAGAAAGCCTGGCCTGAGACGACAAAACTATAGGCATTCCAAATTTCCAAGCCTATCTATGGGCTCAGTGGAACTCAATGTGATATATGCTCTTCTTTTGCACACTGAAAGTTTAAAATACCATCAATCCTACAATGGCTGAAGCTTATGATGCATCATTAGTTGTAATTGAAGCCAAAGCTCAGGGATTTCACCATCTCATTGTCGAAAGGAGATTCTCTACATCTGGTACTTTCACTTTACAACCAAAATCTTTCAACAAATTGGTTGATTTCTCCAGTAGTAAATGACAGTAGGCAAGACCAGTAGTATTTTCTGGCGCATAACTAGGCAAAATGGGCCGCTGCTTCTAACATTGTAGGTGGAATACCTATAGCCCAGTTACCTCCTAATTATATCCAATCTGCTGACCATATATTTGAACCTCCTTGATTATTTAGTATGAATATATTGATGGAAAAATTTTAGACATAAGCCCACACTCCTGCACCAATTAAAAATATATGATTTTATTTTTTTACCCTCATATTTCTTAACATGTGAAATATGAAATATGAAGTATGAGGATAAAAAAGTAAAATCATATATTTTTAAGTGGTATGCAGGAGTGTGAGGCTTCTGTGTAGCACGTCCCATATTTATGCAGTGATTACAGAAAAAAGGAGAAGAAAATCTAAAATCTACACAATCTCTCTGCATCTCTTCGTAACAACCCAACATATGTTGATCCAATTGTTCATTATTTCAATACATGAGGATAGCATGGAGCTGAGGGAGGAGCCAAATTACACCTCAAGACTAACATTATATGGAAAGTTGAACTAGAAAACGAATTTGAACACAACACCAGTTTGCTGCTATAAGTCCAGGGGGAAGAGGTTCTTACATGACACCTGGGGTATACATAACAACATATTATAGTTTCAGTATCAGTTCTGCAGAACTCAGATGGCATTTTTAGCTTTCTTTGTCCAAATCTCAAATGGGCTTGAAGAATTTCAATTTGAGTCCACTGTTCACCATGCTCCAAACACCTCCGATGGAAAAGGCCAAGCTAAAAGCAATCCCTAGCCAACCAAGGATCCAATTGAAGTACCAACTGAAGCTGTATTTTGTAGGCTTTTTTATAAGAACCCACATAAAGCAAGGGTAAGCAAATGTGACAGGAAGAGTGAGTCCTCCTAACAGACCAGCAATACTGGAGAGAAAAGGGAGTGCAATCCCTAGGAAGAAGTTTATAAATCCATAGAATACACGAAAACCAGATCTGACCCAGATCGAGCAAGGGCGGTTGGTTCGGCTGGTGTAACTGGCTTCAAAACTGTCAAAAACAGGCATGGAGTATATCTGGAAACTGCTCAAACAGTTGAACACGACTAGCAGAAAAGTTATTGCAAGAAGTCCTCTCGGGATATCATGACTATGAAAGGCAAACAAGGCATTAAGAATCCCTCCTGAAGGCATCTGCAAGAAGAACATGGCATATATTTGAGAATCTTATAAAAGACTAATCCATTTGCTTGCATATATTAATAACCGTAGAACTATAAGTATAGGGGAAGGAAGACCATCTTGGATAAAATCATCTATTAGTGTTCTGGTGAATTAGCATTTTCATCATTATCATAAAAAAAAAAATAGCACTTTCATTCTTACTGAAATGTCATTTTTTTATGATTGATTTTGAAGTATGTAAGCATGAACACCACAGTATTGCTTTCACGAGTTGTCAAATACTGGGGGCAAAGAGGGACCAAAATAAAAAGCTTCCATGAACCAGGTAAACAAAAGAGTGAAGACCAAAAATCCACTATAGAGGCCAAGCAAGTGAAGGAAAATGAAGGCACTGGACATTGACAGTTTCATCCTGATTGGGGAATATTTCATGAAGTCACCAAGAACTTTATCATCAACATTCTGAAAACTATAGTATTTTGATAAACAGGAGACGTAAGTCAAGTCTGAAGTAATATGACAAAGTTTATATAATGCCCAATGATACACTCCACAATAAAGTACTGTTAAATCACCACTTGTCCAAAAAGCATAAACTAATGGGAATTTAAATTATATCTCAACACTCTCTCTCATGTGTGGGTCATACTCTCATTTTACAAGTGGGCCAAACATGTGGAATATTTTAATTAGATCTGGTGAAATGTAAAGTCAAGGTTTGAACTCAAGACCTATGCTTTGATATCATGTTAAATCATCACTTGTTCTAAAAGCTTATGCTGATAGGATGCGAAAAATTTAATTATTTACATTATATTTTAACAAGTACACTTACAGAAGACAAAAAAGTGCATGCAAGCATTGGTCACATGGGCTGCATCCCTACCACTAACCATATGGGAGTAATTAAATACAAGTTAACTCACCTTCCCGAATCAGGTTGTTCTCTGCTTTAAATGAAAGAAGGATGTTAGAACATCAATCTTGAATTTACACAAACTGCTTAAAAGCTATTTCATTTAGCATGTCACCCACAATTGTTTCATTCAAAGTCCTCACTGAAGCTAAATGACTATGGGTCCAAAAAGCCTACAACTTGAAGGGAAAATGGTGAATTCATCATTTTTTTTTATAAGTAAACGATTGTATTAATAGATAGGCATAACCCAAGGTGAATTCATCATTTAATCATTGCAGATCTCAATTTCACATGTAAGTTCAAACTCTCCTTCTCCACCAACTAGTTGGGGGATCACATGTGAAATTTCCAATTTAAATTGAAGATATAGAGTAGAGACAAGGTTTAAACTCAAACCACCTAGTTTGATACAATGAAAAACCATCACTTGTACCGAAAAAGCCAAATTAACACAACGGTTATTTTAATACATAAGTTAAATATAATTCTAAGATTATATCTAATTCTGATTTGATAAGTTACAAACTATCTAATTCTTTTGTACAAAATCTGTTGACATGCTGGAATCTTCTATGAGACAGACTGAAAAGCATTCACCTCTATTGTATGCATAGTTTTGAAGAAATTCTGCTTCTGATACTAGTAAATTACCATGAGATTATTGATTAATAAATTTCAAGAGTAGTTTAATTAGATACTTACAAGGTTTCCATAAGCCCAAAAGCCTCCAATGGCAACGGGGAACAAGCACATGGCAATGAATAAATAAGCAACTTTGGCTCCTTTCCACATAGGCACATGAGCTGGGTGCTTAAATGTTGATGGCATAGTTGCCTGACAGAAGCCAAATGAACTTCATTAGATGATCAAGATGCACAAATTCAACTAATGATGACTTTGGATGTTGCTGCAAGGGTATTAGTAAATTTTATCTCTTCATCCCTCGCAGAGTGCATACCTGGATCTCCAACGCTAAATTGTGTCCTCTGAAAGCAAAAGCAATAATTCCAAGTGCATTCATGACTGAAAAGGCAGAAGAGGCGAAGGATGGCAATGAAAGGGGTTCATATGATATTGCTGGTGGCCTTTGTTGGCTTACAGAGAGGACCCACACCATGGTGCAATAAGTGATTGCTGTCACAGCCCCTATTAGTGAAAGTCCAGCAATTGAATTGAGGTTCGGGAGCTGAGATAGAACAATGCATAGAGAAGTAAACACCAGATACCACTCTATTGTTGTAAGGGGATTAGATGAACAGAGGGGCCCACAAACTATCTGGAAAAATAGTTTCATGGTCTCCCCTCCTATAAGAATCAAAGCTGTTGCAGTTCCCGCTGATAAATAAATAGTTGGGAAGAGAGCAAGCCAGAGACCCAATCTTTCCCCTGCAAAACAAAGAATATCATCAGCAGATACATATACGAAAATAACTAGTAAACCACTTGAATATCAACCATGGTTCTCATATTCACTACTAATATTAAATGCTTTAGGAAATATAGTAAGATTGTGCTTTCATGTAATTCTAATTTACAATGAAATCAGTGAAGGCATCATGCTTCCCCAGCTCCCCGTTATGGTTTAGTTTCTTGTGCACTCAAAGGGGTCCAATATAGAAGTAATCAATGAGTACTTTAGAATTAGACATCTACAATAGTCCTACTATAATTGTTGCAAATGTTAAATTTTAGGAAGCAAAGAACAAAAGATGGGATGAACAAGTTTTCATATGACAGTATTTTACTTGACCATTTATCATATATGCAGAAGGGGCCTGTCAAAATATGAAATTAGTATGTATACAATCATCTGACTATTGTGATAAATGGAATGGTCAATGTTATATGAGCAGGTCAGGAATAAATGTAAATAATCAGCCCTGTTTAATGAGCATTCACAATCTGTCTTGTGTGCCTTTTAATTTATAAGTTGTTTATGGTAATCATCTTCAAGAAAGAGGGAACATTTAAAACGTTATCTAACAAAAGTTTATGTTGAAATGCATTCTCACCAAAGGCTGCTTCTGCAAGCTCCACATATCTGTTGTACCGCTTTCCTGGAACTGCCTCATGTAGCTGAACTAGAATCCACAAAGTATAGAGTTGCCAACAGTAGGCTATGGTTAAAGAAAGTATTCCCCAGCTCCTATAGAAAAAGTAAAGAAGGGAAACCACGTCGATCGATATATGTTTATTCCTTTAAGCACCAAGATAAATGATTATTGTACAGATTTTCAAACAATGTATAAGATAGGCAACAGCAAGCATTTTCTCCCCAATTCATATTCTCACTTGGTAGTCCCTTTCTTCTCTATCTTCCTGTCTTTCATTTTGATAGCAAGCAGTTTTTATAATAATAGGTCAAATCAAGAATAGTAATCAAACTGGGGGAGCTTGCCAGGATTTGGCTGAAAAGAAGCAATGCTGTGAACGGTAAAGTTTTTAACTACTTTTAGCCTCACCAATGTACACAGGGTCCACAACCATATAAAAATATAAGAAATCCATTTTTTTTCTTTTACTAATATGAATGGACAAAAGCAATAATAATGTGAAATTGGGTGTGACTAGTTAATTTGTAAAGGATTGGGAGATCGAGACGCATAAAACCAAAGCCACAGAATAATGAATACATGAGGTAAATGATGCAATTCATTAGAGCCATGGCTTCTCACACCAAAAATGACGGTTGTGAGCACCTTGCACTCTGCTTCCCTGGAAAATCTACACCCACCTGTCCCATTTCATAAGGTCCTTAACACTAACACGAGGTTAGTTTTTCTATTTCATCATCCTGGATGGATCAAATATGGATCACTCATGCCGTTTAGGTCTTCTTATTTGTGATGCTCATGTGGATATCCATGAGAAATTCATATGCCAAGTTTGCAAATCAAGTACGAGCATACTTTGGGTGCCAAACATGGCTGCAACCTTATTTCAAGAGTTATCAACATGAGGATAGTCTGATATTGCATATTAACCAGTAGGGTAAAAATATATTTTTGAAATTTCTTACATTCTCCAGAATCACTAGTCTGCAACTTAAAACAATACCTAAGCCACAAATATGTGTAGAAAGAGCAACCGCACTTTTTCACCACACCAAGGAAATCAAAGAGAATGTAGATGGAAGATTGACCTGAATTTGCTGTTCTTATTTTCATATTATATAGTGTTGTACAGTGATATAGTAACTTACCAAACAGATCAATTCAATTCTAAGAAACACAAGGAAAAAGAGCATACTAATAATGGCTGCACAATATGCTTTAGCAAAGTGTTATAGGTTAAGTATTTTCAGTGATTTGACATGAATATTAAGATAAGGAATCAAGGGTAAGGCCAAACAAGCAAAAACAAAGTATAAAGGGCCCTCTGTCATAATCGCAAGAACTGTTGACAGAATTATGAGTGGCCCCAGTACGAGAGGTGGCTTTTTCTCTCTAGAATAAGTTTGCTTAAAAAAGCAAAAGATAAAGGACCTAAATAGCTTGCATTAAGGATGTTTAATTCTTCTTTTATCAAAGAAAGTCTATCCATAGGACCATAACTTTAAAAAAAGAAAAAAAAAAAAGGCTTTCCCTGTACCTTCTAGTCAAATTCTAGTGAGTCAGTGATTAGCATGTGGGATGAAGGGAGAGAGAGAGGGGGACAGAGAGAGAGAAAAGAGAGAGACTCAAGTTAAAGGAAAGAGACGGTTCATTCGAGAAGAACTTATACATATGGTACAAATAGTGAAAATTAATTGAAAGATTCCCTCTTTTGAAATTAATTGCATGAAGCTTAGGATAAAGGAATAACATTAGAATTGAAGTAAAAGTTGTCTATCTCTCTTCAGTCAAACATGTCCGGGCGGGCAGGCAGGCAGTTCAGAGTTCATAAATTTGCATGCAATCAGTGCTACCAAGATACCTAAACCTCTAAATCCACACACTGTCTAACTCAGAACGATGAAAACATGTAAATGAAATTAAACAGCTATAAAAATATATATACCAGCCGAGAAAAGAGAAGGCAACCGGCAAAACCAGAGCCTGGAAACCGATTCCAGCATTGAGGTTGTGAAACGCAGCATAGTGAGCATTCCCATTGCGGGACTCGGTGATGGGTAGCCAAGCGTCCTGAGGGTTGAGCTTCGTGAGGTGGCCGACCTCCTCCAAGTAGCCCTTCATGTTGATCAGCACCCTCTTCATCGGCGTCCCGATCGGGCTCAGAAACCGAGGCGATATAAAAGACGTCGGTGTCCACGCCGTCGACGACTTCCCCTGCAGCCTCGGAGACCTCTGCCCCGATGGGGTCTGTATCTCCGGCGTAGCCGCCCTCGGCGTAGCCGGTATGGATATTAGCTCCGTCTCTGGCCTTTCCTCCATTCTCCCTAACCTCCCAGCACCCAAAACCCAAAACTCTCCGTCCTTCTGCAGCTTTGCCGCTGAAACCAATGCCGGTCTATATCTAGCTTTACCTCTAGCTCCAACTCTGCAACTCCACTCTGAGTTACAGGTGTATATCTATTAGCTACACGTGATCAAGAGAAGCAATAATGGAGATTTCTCCCGTCTCTTTCTTTCTTTCTTTCTTTCTTTCCTTCCTTCGTTTTCCAACCTCACTTCAATTATTTCAATGCTTTTTCAGTGTCGGAAGAAGTGTCAGTTTGAAATCCGAGCGTGGGGTCTTCGTACAAGAGCAGCATGAAAGTTTGCAATGTTTATGATCTTAACCGTTGGCGAGTGGGATCCATTGTTTTGGACGGCGATGAAGACAGAACCTCGAGATTCAACGTGAAGTTGATTGCTTTGATTTTTGATGGATTTTGTAGTTCGGCTTTTACGTCGGAGTATCATTTTCGATTTGTGGGCAAACT
The DNA here is from genome assembly GCA_022457165.1 of Juglans mandshurica. NCBI lineage: Eukaryota > Viridiplantae > Streptophyta > Magnoliopsida > Fagales > Juglandaceae > Juglans > Juglans mandshurica. Next base: position 7,116,895 of record CM039634.1, on the reverse strand, counting down.
GATTGGAGCGTGCCTGAGTTCATCGGTCTCTTCACTGTAGAAGATATTAGTGTCTAGAATTATAAAAAAATTATTTTACAAAATCAACTTGAGTTGATTTAATAGGTTATATAAATTATAAATTTTGAAGTATTATATCTACTCCTTCAATAAATTTTGCTATTGCAAGTTTGTTCTATGAGATAGAAAATAAAAAAATAAAATAGGAGGGGAGGAGAGAAGGAGAAAGATATGAAGAATTTGAAGGATTATTGTGATTAAATATAAAGTATATATTCTTATTTGTAAGAAATTTACGATAGATAAAATAAGCGTAAATCTCTTTTCAAGTTTCTTGAATTGATAATTATGAAAATTGAATTGAATTTGATATTATTTTTAACATTCTATTAAATTTAAGATGGAGAATTTTAAAATCTTAAATTTAAAATTTGATTGTAGTCTTTATATCTATTAATATCGTCGATAAGTTGATAAAAGTGATGGTAGTGATGAGAGACTGATAAAAGTCATTTTATAAATTTGTTTATAAGTTTAACACATCCTATCACAATGTCATAAAAACATTCGAGTAAGTTACTTTTAAGTTCATAAGATTTGGATCTTGGAAGGTGATTCATTTATTATAATTGAAGTCATTCAATCAACAACTGTTCAAGAGTTTAGTTTCAACTCTATTATTAAGGGGATTCAATTATTGTTATCTTATTTCCAATCTTTTGATATTTTACATGTTGGACGGCAGGGAAATGAGACGGCACATAAACTAGCCAGGCATGCAAGGGCTGTGGAGAATACTCTTCAATGGTGGTTTCATCCTCATGACTTTATTCAAGCTAGCTTGGAAGTAGAAGTTGAAAGTTGCCTATGGGCTTAATGTATTTATTAAGTGTGTTTGTATTTATGTATTGTGATACACTTTGTTTCTTCATAATGAATGAAGTATCATTTGATCCTTAAAAAAAAAGAAAATCATGAGATTTGGACCTTTTATAGACTGTTACTTGTAATTTAAAAAGTTTCTAACTAGTCCCTAAAATGAAATTAGGATGAAGGATTTGAGAATAGAATAAGTTCCTGTCTAGAAGCAAGATTAGGCTAAGTTTGGTATACAAGCTCACTTCAATCTATCTCAAATCAATTATTGATGAGATTTACTACTTTTTAAATTTTTCATAAAAAATTCAAATACATATAAATCATATCTAAACTTATTTACATTCAAACACATCAATTCAAATCATCTGAAATAATCTTAGCATCCAAACACAACTATTACGTTTTCATTTAGATAAGGAAAAAATGATACATGTGGAGGGGGTGAGGTTCCCATACAAACGTTCTAGTACAATAACTACAGTGCAAATGTGGAGGAAAAAAAGAAAAGAGAGGGCATTGTCTTAAAAGACGGTTTTTAATAGTTCACATAGCCATGTGAACTGTGGAACCACTGTTGAAAGCGGTGAAAATTATGAGTGCATTGCAGTTTATTGTCTTGGGATATTTCTTGGAGGGATCCGTATTCTCTTTTTCAAGGTTAGGGAAAGCAATAACATAGTAGAAAACACGGTATCGGATGAATTGATCTGCGACGGAGCATCTGTCTTCCCACGCACCTATGGTTGGGAGGTGAGGTGGGGCAGATGTGAAAGATTTTAGGGTGGGGGATCTGCTGGTGCAGTGCGTGTAGCCGGTGAGCTCGTCGAGGCCCAGCAGCGCGTGAAGGCCACATGCCGAAGCAAGCCACGCATAAGGGTCACTCGCCAGGATTTTTGCCGCGGTTCCGCGTCGTCCCAGTAGATCGGTAGCTATAGGGTTGCATGGTGGGGCGCGTGTCGACTGTTGATTGTCGGAGTGCAGTAGATTTGATCAAAACCAAACCGATGGAGGGTAGAGAATAAAAACACTACCATGAAAGTCAAAGCATATACACAAAGCGGTATTGTAAAGGAAATAGAGAGGAGGGCGAGTTTTCTCCACCATCCTCACCAACGAAAACACTCGAATAGGGGTGTAACCGGTCCGGTCCGGTCCGGTTTTAGATAAAATCTAGGACCGAACCAGTATGTACCGGTTTTGTATTTTTCAAAACCGATTACGCACCGGTTACCCTCCTAAACCGGTACTTCCGGTTTTACCGGTTTCTAGTCCGGTCCGATCCGGTTTTCCGGTTTTTTAAAAATATAAATTTCACAATTTGTCATTAAAAATTTGTTTATTAAAAAAAAATTTGATTTAAAAAAACTGTTTTATACATTTATTAATATATTAGACTATAGAATAGTATTAATATTAGACTATTGGTATAGTTATAAGTTATATATTAGTATTAGTTATAAACTTTTAGTGATTTAGTATTAACATTTTATGTAATAATTTATAAATTATAATAAGAAATTATTTTATATATGAATATATATGTTATATATAAAATTTCACATAAAAATTTATAATTATACATTATATATAAAACTTATATATATTAATATTTAATATATATAAAATATTTTGTATAAAACTTATATATAAAAATATTATTTTTTATTTTTTTTAATCAACCGGTCCGGTCCGGTTCGGTCCGGTCCAAAAAATTCCGGAACCGGACCGGAACCGGCGGGTTTTTACGTTTTAAAAACCGGTTCCGGACCGGACCGGTTCAAAACCGGTAAAATCGGTCCGGTTCAGTTCGGTCCGGTCCGGTTTTCCGGTTTGAATTTACACCCCTACATTCGAAGAGATTTGAGTTTTCTAGAGAGAAGAGAGAGTTTCTCTTTCTAAAACCTACGGAAGGCAGCCCTCCAAACGCAGCTTAAAAGCACCTAATCCAGGTTTAGTTATCACATGCAAGAGTTGCTCAAAATGAATGTTGTGGGCCCTTTTCAAGCATGTGCTTCTGATTACAAGGGTGGTTCAGATGATCTGGTTGAAACTCGAAGATTTCTTGTTTCTGATAGGTATTTCTATCGTAATTTCATTAGTTTAGTGATAGAAACTCTTAGGGTAGGTTTGGGGGGTGAGATGAGAATTTTGTGTTTTGTTTTGAAATTTAAAATATTAAGTTTTGGTATTATTATTGTTTTGGGATTTGAAAAATGTGTATTGGGATTTGAAAAATTTGAATTGTTTATTATATTTTGTATGGGGATTTGAAAAAGGTGTAATGATGAGATGAGATGAGATGAGAATTTTGTATTTTGGTTTTGGCCCCAAACCTGCCTTTAATCTCATAAATAGCTGTCATTTTATAGCCAATCTGTATAACACACGTCATATTTATACACAATTATCTTCTAAAAATTTAAAAACTACACAGTAAAAATAATATTAAAAAGATATAAATATACGAATGTGAACCTAGTTGTATGCTTAGGAAAAAAAAAACCAACTACAGTATTTGATTTTAAGTAATGCTAGATGTAGTCCTAGCATGTGCAAGTTCCACACACTTTATTTTAAAAAAGTAAAATTCACAATAAGAAAATAATTTTTTCATATGAATTTCAAATTTGTCAATTTTTTTCAAATGGAGTGCACTGATCTTATACACGCTAAAACCGTAAATATCATTTCTCATTTTGTTTATCCAACCATACAATATTAACTATTCATCCTTCTAACTCTATGTATTATTCAATTGAAAATTTCTATACACTACTATATTACTTTCATCCCACTATGTAATATGTGGCACATTTATTTCCATTGAATGATTATATGTGATAAATGTGACTCATCTTATATAATAGAATAAAAATAGAATGAAAGTGTGGTGTATAACATTACGTCATCTATTGGAAAGTCCATCTCGTTTATGTTACAAGCTTATCCCGCACCTACAAAACTCTCATGTGCAAAACCCACCATCAAATTACACCTTTGATCATTTTTCCAATCACAGTCCCATGCCACGACCCTCTCTTAAATCCATGTCTTCCTTGCCCACCTGGTTGCTTTCAAAGTTTGCACATATCTTCTCTCTAAACCTTCTTCTCTCTCATTTCTCTTTAGAAAACCAAGAGTCCCCAACCATTTTTTCCATCTAGAGCAAGGAGTCCTTCCTCTCATATTGGACCGTTTATATATATATTTAGCTTATTGTTTATATCACATTTCTAACATCTAAAAGTTACGCACACCACACCGTAACTCTCCTAAGGCTTCTTTGGTTACTGAACTCAATTGAGTTCAAATGAGTTCGATTTAATTTTAAACTAAGTCTAACATCTAAATACTCAACTCTAAAATTATTAAACTCATTTCAACTCAAAATCTTCTTACACATGGAACTCACAATCTTTTTCAACTTAAAACATCTTAATACGTGAGACTCACAACTTTTTTTAATTTTTCATAAAAAGTATTAAACTCATCTTAACATCTAAACACATTTTAAACTCAATTTAGATGGATCCCATATAATTTAACTAACTACTATTCATAAAAATCTCAACTCAGTTGAATTCAGTTCAACATCTAAACGCAACCTAGTCTTTGATCTACAAGTCGAGTCAAAAATCACCTCATTTGACCAATACGTGAGGCTCACGCGCCTTTCAATTTGGGCGTGAACTTCACACTCCATAATTTTATAACTTCAAGTTCAACAACTACATGCATGGCACCGATAGATTTCTTGGTCTAAAAGTTTCAAGATGTGACCCTGTCGACACATGAGTTCACCGGTTTGGTACATGCAGTCATTGGTCTTCTTTTGGATAAAGTCGAGGATAAGTTTTTGTTTTGTCCAAGTCAAACCCTCTCCCAAAATACCACTACGAAATTAAGTTCCCATATCTTCCTTGTCCACTTCCACCTTATTTGTATTTAAAAAATTCTCGTCTAATTATTATAATTATTATAATTTTTAATACAAAATAAAATAATTAATTAAATTTTTTTAAATCTAAAAATAAAAATAATATTAAAAAATATATTATAACAATATTTTATTTAATTTTAATCTCAACTCATCTCATCTGTAAAAACAAACAGGCTTCAGGTTACTTCTCTCCCTTCTCTCCTTTTCAATTTTGCCAAAATGTATTTAAACCCATTTGACTTATCTCTCATTTTCTTTGGCGCTTGCAAAGAGCACCTCAAAATGGTGGTGGGTTTCGGAGCTTTAGGGGTTTTTTCTTCTAAAATTTGAGAGTTTGGTAAGAGCTAGAATTTGAAGATTAATCGAAAGAGAATCTCAAATAAAATTAAAAAAAATTGAATTGGTTAGAGTCAGTGGTGGAAAATGGTGGGTTTTATTTTTAAATTATATTTACAATCGTAGAATGTGCAAGTACTGCATAATCTTTTTATAAAAAATAATTAAATATGAGATTTATATAAAAAAAATACTCATTTTTTAATAGTTGATCTCTTTTTTTTTTTTGTAGTGATTATGCTGTGCTTGTAAATTTTACCACTGTATGTAACATTACTAGATTTGAAACAACGGAAATGATGTCCGAAAATGATGAGTTTCTTCTTACTAGTTTAGTGTTGACGAACCATAATCTAGTTTATAAAGTTGATGAATTTCTTTGATCTGCCACGTCAGCAATATGCCCTGGGCCCTGGACATCCAGAAATGTACATACATAGCCGGACTCAAATATATTATTGTATGAATAACTATAAATAGAATTACTAAAAAACTATGCTGAGTGGAGCGTTGTATAAATATGAACGGGGGCTAATATAGTCTTTTTGGTGGCACGAATTTTCCACGCTTGTTGGGGTCGGGATTTTCGAGGGAGTAGGAAAGTCGCAGGAACGTGATGCGAAAAACCATTCCTGCCAAAGTCAAACAAAGTAAATAATAGCATTGCAGAGCTAACAAGTACCCTCGATTTTCCACCAAATATCCAAACTAGCCCCAATGACCAACGTCTCTGTCGAATGACCAAATTGTTATCCTTTCGTTACATGTCGTCGTGGAGTGCGCAAGCATCGTATAATTGTTTTGAAAAAAAGTGAGATTTATTATTAAAAATTTTTTTTTTTTTTATATAGATATCATATTTATTTATTTTTTAAAAAATAAGTATACAATATTTATGCAATCCACGACTACACATAACATTACTCGTAAATTAGCTAAGAGGGAATCTTGTTAAAGAATAATTTAAAGTTTTTATACAACATATTATTTAAATAATACCACATAAATTTAAAAAATAAATTTTAAAATTTAAATCTTATAAATCAAATTATACTATTTGTTATGGAGTAAAATTCTCATGACCCAAAATGAATCCTAAGCTCCATCCCAAAGGGCCACCATCAAGAAACAAGAGGAAAAAGATAAGACTGGGACAAAGAAAAGCAAGTGTCAGAGAAAAAAGAAGGAGGTGGCGTAAAAGAGAGAACAAGGAAAAATGGAGGAAAGCAAGTCAGACACACAAAAAGAAGTAGGATAAAACTGATTTCCTCACCTACTACTGACAGGTGCCAAAATAAAAAGGACTTCTTCCGGATGGCTAAGGGGAGAGGACGGGAACATAGAGGTCATCTTCAACCTCAGAACAGGAGCTCCGGAATATCATATTCTCCACAAAAAGAGGTCACTAACTTTTATTATACAGAGAGAAATGAAAAATTGTAAAATACTCATGTTATAGTAGACTTGCCCTCCAAAAGACTCGTGGATATAGACTCTGCGCCGAATCATATAAATATGTATGTCTCCATCTCTATTTATATTTATTGTATTTATTTTCTACTCATTGCTATGGATATACATACGAGTACCGTATTACCGCCCCGACCGCAATCGTGGGCTTCGAACCGCCTCTAGTCTTGGACTACTTAAGTGGTCTGAAATTGATTTTTTCTCCCGTTCTAGTCTGTTGTGCGATTTTTCGACAATAACACTATTGATAAAATTAGATGTCACATAAGTGTTTTTAACTGGATTTTAGAGTCTAAAATATGAGATATATGTATATAAAAATGAGCTTTATAGTATTTATTGAATATTTAATATTGTTCGCTAAATTTATTGGAACAGTTATAAATATTATGAGGCCTACTTTTTATATCTATCTTTCTGGTGCTATAAGTATTAGAGTTTTGATAAGAACTTATCGTAAATCCAAAGAACTTTGCTTGAAAATAATAATCAAAATGACAAAGAGTATTATATTTTTCACAATTAAAAACAGTTATGCTAAAGTTTTAGATGTGAATAACAATTACACACTTAGAGCACTCCCAACGGGTTTTGTAAAACCTTTCTTTTTGTATAATTTGAAGAAAATTGTTTAAAAGTGGCATCCAAGGGATGCGTTATTTCATCTACAATTTACAATTAGTTACAGTGTTACCGCTACAGTGTTACCGCTACATCTAGCGGTAACTATTCACACTTGTAAATAATTTTTAATTATATCTCTATCATCTATCATCTATGTACTTTCACCTCTCCTACCGTGATTTAATTTATTTCATTTCAACCTCTTTCCACATCCCATATGTTTATTTCTTACACTTCCCTTCCTCAATATTTTTTCTAGATTTTCATTTTTCTTTCTTTGGACAGTATTATTTCCCTTTAATAATTGCAAGTCCAGTATTTTTTTCCAGATTTTTATTTTTCTTTCCTTGGACAGTATTATTTCCCTTCCATTACTGCAAGTCCAATATTTCCCTTCAATTGTTGTACGTTCTCTGTTCTTTAGAGAGTTTTGTAGAGAGATAGATATAATTATTTTTTATTTTTTGAATTAATTTATATTTTAATTTAGCTTATAAATTTAGATTAATTTAAAATAGAACATAATTATATAACATTGTATATGAGAAGATATTGAAAATATCAAAAGATGTGAGGATATCATTGGTAGTTAGAGAAAATATTTGAAATGAATACAAAAAATTAAAAAGTATAATATTTAAATGATATGAAGAAAACATAGATAAGCTGATTTATGGTATATTGTAAAAGTCAGTATGTAAAATAGAAAAAGTGAGTTTTGGTGATATATTTTAAAGAATAAGATGAAGGATCCATTGAGAGTGCTCGCACTTACATGTGATACTTTCATCTTATCATAAGATGTTATATTAATTAAAATTGATGCTTATATATTTTATTATTATTTTTCATTACTATTCACAGAATATCGGAGATTATCTCACTACCCAAACGCAACAACTCTCTTATTGAATGATCACAACAGAGTCCAACTCGAAATCATCGGCACCCTCTCCCAAATCTCTCTATAAATATATCCATTTCGTGTGTTATTTGAAAAAAACCATAAATCTCCATAAGTGCGGCCACACCCAAGATACCTAACCCAGCACCGTGTGTATCCCACGTTCACCATGCTAATAGCCGACTGCCTCATTCCTTTCACAACATCGCTCACGTTATCTCTCTCCATCTAGTTCACGTGATCGATTTTATGCCAAAAACATTGGATTAACACTGTGAGGTAAGTAGCTTGATCATAAATTAGAAATAACATACATTAGCTACTTATATATATTATTATTAAAGCGAGTTCTTTCGAAGTCAGTGTTAATGTTCCACGCATATCATGTTATTTGCAACCACATCATTTATCATGTTTCATTTTACATATTATAGTTATGTATGTATTATGCATCTCTTGCATCTCACGTTATATAAAACACGTAATCTTTCATGAGATCAAGTGTAAGATATGTTGTGAAATGTTATGCAAAACACACACACCAACGATGGCAAATAAAGTAAAAGCAACACAATCAAGCACACGACGCACAATATACGTGGTTCGGCAAATTGCCTACGTCCATAGGAGTTGCATAAATCTAATTAATCAGAGGAGATTACAATCACTCAATCTCAACCCACACTCTCTAGGGCACACTCACTAGACAATTGTTCTCTCTCAAAATATGCTTGAGGCCATCCAACACAAGTCTAATATGATATATTTATAATGAGTGGCGCTACTCGAGCGGAATGTCGAGCGCTACTCGAGCGAACAGCCAAATGCATTGGCTTGAGCGGAGTGTCGAACGAGTGTCGAGCGAAAACTAGGGTTTCGGTCTCGCTCGAGCGAAGTGTCGAGCGGGACTCGGACAAACTCTCGGACTTGATATTCGCTCGAGCGGTATGTCGAGCGAACTTTGGCTCGAGCCAACTTTTAGCAAACACTTTTCAGCTCCAAAACCAGTCTCTACATATACCCCAACAATCTTCCACTTGGAGATTGGGCCTCCACATGCCAGCCACTGTTTCCAGCCAAGCCCTATCATCTCTACAGCTCAAAATTAGGGGTGTCAATTTGTGTTAACGGGCATTGTTTGTGTCGTGTTAAGACATGTATATTATATTATCTAGGTCAACCCTAACCCGACCCGTTAAGCTTATCGTGTCAAAATCTCAAACCCTAACATGATCCATTAACATAACGGGTTGTGTCGTGTCGTGTCAACCCGTTTTGACCCGTTTATGTAAATGGATTGAACAGACCCAAAATTAATTCGTTTGACCTAGTTAAGTTTAGCATAATTTTATATAAATGTTATAACCACAATATCTATAAAAAAATATAAAACTAACTAAAGTCCAAAATTACAATCCAAACAATAAAAATATCGAAATTAAAATCCTAACAATTTTATTTTTTAGGTATAAGGATATAATTATAATTTTAACTTTCTTAACGGGTCATAATGGGTCAAAACGGATTGACCCGTTATTAACCCGTTAAGCAATCGTGTCTTAACAGGTCAACTCGTTTTGACCCGAACCCGTTAAGGCTAAACCCTAACCCGCTTTTATCGTGTCATGTTCGTGTTGGGTTAACAGATCGTGTCATATATTGTCACCTCTACTCACAGCTCCCGTCTTCGAGCTAGAAGACGCACTGAAGTCAAGCCCAACTTCAGTCTTCCACATACATCGCCCTTAGTCAGCACATCCATTGGGCGATTCACAACTCCCACTGCACTAGGAGTATCCGGTCTCAAACCGGTCTTAGCAACCTTAGCCAACTTTCTTAGGCTTCCATGAGGAACGACAAAGTTGACTCCCTTTGGCTTCCTCACATGTTTCATGCGATTAAGCCTGCCGTTTTGTACTCTTGTGTTTCCCTCCACATCACTGGACCCTAATGTTAAATACAAAGAGTTAGATCTCTTACCATGTACTAAGACCAGTGCACCCTTAGTGATCTTCCAAGCTCCTCTAGAAAACGCTACTGCAAAACTGTTGTCATCAAGCTGTCCTACAGAGATCAGGTTTTTCTTCAGATTTGGAACATGTTTGACTTGTTGTAAAGTCCACACGCTCCTGTTTGGAAGTGTAATATGCACATCACCCACTCCCACTACATCTAGTGCCTCTCCATTAGCCGCATACATCTTCTCAAAATCACCAGCAACATAATTCTGCATGATTTCTCAATGTGAGGTGTTATGGAACGAAGACCCTGAATCCAATACCCAATAATCAATCGGATTGTGCACTGCAAGAAGTAAGGCATCATGTATTTCATCTGCCACTACATTCACAACATCATCATCAGAAATTTCTTGATTCCTGCAGTTTCTCTTGATGTGGCCCGGCTTGCCACAACTCCAGCACTTGATCTGCTGCCCAGATCTTGTCTTGCTCTTTCCTCTGTTCTTGATGTTTGATTTGTCATATCCTCTGCCCCTATTGTCAACAGTTAGGGCCGATCCAAAACTCGAGGACTCACCCAAGTCTCTCCTACATACCTATTCAGAAAGCACCATGTATGTTATCGTAGTTCAGTTTTGCCTTGCCGGTTGAACTACTCACAACCATCCTCATGACCTTCCAACTATTTGGAAATGATGCCAACAGAATCAATGCTCTAATCTCATCATCAAACTCAATCTCTACAGAAGACAATTGATTTGTGATCGTATTGAATTCATTCAAGTGTTGGGATACAGATATACCTTCAGACATCTTCAGATTGAACAATTTCTTCATCAAGTGCACTTTATTGTTCGCAGACAGTTTTTCATACATACTTGACAAAGTCGCCATGAGATCCACCGTGGTTTTCTCCTTACTGACATTGTGTACCACTGTTCTGGACAAGGTCAGCCGAACAAGACCTAGAACCTGTCGATCTAACAGAGTCCACTCAGCATCATCCATGCTCTCTGACTTCTTTACCAACAATGGAAGGTGAAGCCTCTTCCCATAGAGATAATCATCAATCTGCATCTTCCAACACCCAAAATCAGTGCCGTTGAACTTCTCGATCCCATGTGCGTTCACTTTATCTCCAACCATCATTCTCTTTCAGATCCGACCTTGGCTCTTAATACCAGTTATTGTGAAATGTTATGCAAAACATACACATCAACGATGGCAAATAAAGTAAAAGCAACACAATCAAGCACACGACGCACAATATACGTGGTTCGGCAAATTGCTTAAGTCCACAGGAGATGCAGAAATCTTATTAATCAGAGGAGATTACAATCACTCAATCTCAACACACGCTCTCCAGGGATTTTTGCTCTCTCACACAATATACACTCACTAGACAATTGTTCTCTCTCAAAAGATGCTTGAGGCCGTCCAAAAAAATTCATATGATATATTTATAGTGAGTGGTGCTGTAAATCTAAACTGGCAAAAATTGCGTACTTCGCTCGAGAGGAGTGGCGAGCGCTACTCGAGCGAACAGCCAAATGAACATTAGCTCGAGCAGTGTCAAGTGAACACTAGGGTTTGTGTCTCAGTCGAGCCAATTGTCGAGCCAACTTTCAGCAAACACTTTTTCAGCTTCAAAACAAATCTCCACATATATCCCAACAAGATAAACTGAAAATAGTTACCAATGCAGTTTCAGGGTGGATGTACTAGCCACAGATTCAAGCGTGGTCCACCATAGTATGTTAGAATACTATTAGCGGCTCCCCTTGTGGCCGTGGAACGTAGGGTCGAGGTACAACCTAGCATATAGGATTAAGTGTGTTGGTCAGTCAGATAAATTAGATCAGTCAATTAATTCAGATAAATCAATCATGTATAGCAAAAGTATCAGTCATGATTTAAAGCTTAGTGTGAAATATTTTATGAAAACTTTATGTTAAATATGTTTACGTTATGATGGATTTCTTACTAAATCATCGACTCATTTTAGTTTGTTTTTTTATTTTTGAACCACCCAAGGTCGGAATATTTATGAATGTAGAATTGCAGGACATAACATAGTCCAAGGAAGCATGACAGTGGTCTAGATCATATACAAAGATTTTAAATTATGATTTTTATGGTACAGACTTTGAGAAATCTTAATAAATGCTTTCATATATTCTCTCATTTATAATCTCAGTATTTTAATAAAAATGATTTTATTTATAAAAGTTTTATACGTGGCGCTTCCTTTAGAATAAAATAAAATATTTTTAAATCAAGTTCAGTAGTAGCACTCCAGATTCCAGGAAATTTAAAAAATATAACTTTATTATTAACCGTGGGGAGTGGGGTGTTACAATTAGGGTGTGTGTCTGGCACGCACTATTCGAAAAAAAAGTGGTGTCCACCATTAAAATAAATAATTTTTCATGTGCGTTTGAGATTTATTCACTTTTTTTTTTTAAAAAAATGCGTAATACTTACACACTTTAAGACTGCAAATATTACTCTCTTTAACTATATTTTTAACTATTCCAATTGAGCCTAATTTTACCCAATCTTTTATATAAATATATTCTTATTTAAATGTTTAAAAGCACCCAATACTAGTGCACTAAAATTGATAGCTGGCAATTTTTAGCTGCTTGAACTTTGTTCTTGTCAAACTAATGTCTTGAAATGTCCGTTGCACTTTAACCTCTTATTGTGATTAAATTTTAAGATGTATGAAAAATACGGAATGTGACAGCAATTTTAATGAGTAAACTTTAAATAATGGACAATTACAGAAAATGGTGTTAATTTAGGTGTCAAGATGATAATTTTGATATTATGTAATCATCAGTGTTAACATTGTGTTTCGTACACATTTGAGCCAGATTCTAGTAACTCTGGTCTTGAGCCTTTCACCTGCACACTTAAGAAAACACAGAGACTGGGGGGCCTTGGTGGAAACTGGAGAGTCTCCGATGCTTAAGTCAATAGATCTCCTTAGTAGTTTGTGCAAGAGCTTAGAGGAATCAGAAAGAGTTCTTCGTACTTGAGAGTCGGCTTTTATATTAGGTTTTTGGGCGGGGACATACTAGGTACTAGTTACTAGGTCTTCGTACTTGGGGGTCGGCTTAGAGGAATCAGAGAGTTCTTCGTACCTTGCATCAGGGAGTTCATGTCACTTCAACTATTATCTAGTCAGAATCCTTTAATGCGGCGTTGAGTCTGGAAGTGGCTTCATTAATGCGGCATGACTCATTGACTTTATCTCACGGATGTTCATTGTTAAGGGGTGGTTTGGATTCAAAACTCACCTCATCTCAACTTATTTCACCTCATCTCATTATTACAATTTTTTCAAATTTCCATACAAAACATAATAAACAATTTAACATTTTCAAATCCCAAAACAATAATAATATTAAAAGATAATATTCTAACAATATTTTATTTTACTGTTCACAAATTATCTCAATTCATCTCTGAATCCAAACCACACAGCCTCTCCATCCCTGCTATCAGGAGATCGAGGGTTTTCCGTATCTCTTGCCCACCTGCCTGGCAGGTTCCCGAGGGTTGGGTGCCATCAAAGGGTGTCAGGGCAACGAGTCCTATTTGTCCCTACCATCTGATTTTCCCATGTGAGAGTTGCTTTCTGGGTGGGTTGTGCTCATAGGCCGAGTACTTTGTAGAGACTCATTAATTCCTTTTAGAGGAGGGTCATTGGGCCTGATTGGATTCTCTCCCCCTCCCCCAGAGACCCCTCATGAGCTCTATATACAAACTAATAGAAGGGAAAAATCTCCTTACAATGAGAACACATGTTCATGTATCATATAAGTGGATAATGCTTAAGTAAATAATAAAATAAATTACTTGAAATATGACATATCATCACGTGTGATAAGAATGACGAGGTTTAAAATAAGAAATATAAACTAAATACAAGATAGAGAAATATTACTTATTATTTTCACACTATACATCAATATGTAATTTGTCATTTTTATCTTTTTATTTACATATATATATTTACATATCAATGTATGTGTGTTTAAATTAAAAGATAAAAATGACAAATCATATGTTAGTGTTTGATATAAGAGATGATAAGTATAATTTTTTTTAAAATAAAGGCCATAAATAAAACGCAAAGCTATGACATTTTTTTCTCCGGTTGCTACCTACTTCTAATAAAACATGGTAAGGTGTAGAATCGTAATAATAACGAAGAACGAGTCCAGTTTCATTATCAAGACATAGCCGCCGTGTAATAAATCCGAAATCTGTCTAATCTAGCCATTGCTGATATTCTTTCACGTTTCAATTCCTTCCGGCCCCAGAGTCGAGCTCGCTCTCTCGCTGCTCTGGAGTTCCAAGCAATCCCCGTCTCGAACGCAAAACCTAAAGGATTTCGATTCCCTAATTTCCCAATCGTGTTTGATTTCTTTTCCCGGCGGTAGCTTCCAGTTCCAATTCCACCCACCCGTCTCCGAGTTTCTGTCGTCTTCTGTGGAAATGGCGTTTTTCGGATTCTAGGGTTTCCCGAATCGAATTTGCTAGCTACCGAAGTCACACTGTACCAGTTCTTCATCTTGCTTATCAAAATCCTAGACATGGCTATCCGGGTTACCTTCAGCTTCTCTGGCTTTGTCGCCAAAAACCTAGCATCCTCGGCCGGCCTTCGGGCCGGCCATTGCCGCACCGCTCACGAGTGCTGGTTCCGTCCTCGGACCTTCGGTCCGAACGAGAACCGTCCTAAACCGAATAACTGGGGCAAAAATTCGGCTTCTTTGTACTCCACTCTCGCCGGAGAGGTTCTCGGGGATAAGTGCAAAAGCCCGATTGTGCTGGGCTTGATTTCGATTATGAAGTCAACGGCCTGCGCGTCGGGTACGTCGTCCACGGCGCTCGGCGTTTTCGGGGTTTCGCCCATTAAGGCCTCGTCGATTTTTCCCTTCTTACAGGGATCGAACTGGCTTCCTTCTAGTAACGAGTCGGCTAGTGGGGTTGTGGATAAAGGGGGAACACAGTGTTGTGAGGAGAGCTCAGAGTTCGAACACAAGACGTTTGAGAATAGCGGGTGGTTATCCAAGATATTGAGTTTCTGTTCGGAGGATGCCAAGGCTGTGTTCACTGCTCTGACTGTGAGCTTGATGTCCCAGTCGTTTTTGGCGGAGCCGAGATCGATTCCGTCATCTTCGATGTACCCTACACTGGATGTCGGCGACCGCGTATTGGCCGAGAAGGTACATTAGCTGAACTCTCTAATTTTACAACGTTTTTTTGTTATTCTAATCCGAGAACGGGCATGTGCCTGGCTGGATAGATTCCATATCGAACTTGATGCGATTTACATCCAACCAATTAGCGAGTTTTTGTAATTAAAATTCGTGTTAAATTTATAGACTTTTTCCCAGTTGCTTGGGATGTGCTTACTTCCAGATTATTTTGTTAATTCAACAATCTCAATTCTTAAAAGGAGTGAACATTTTTCCCGAATTTCCATTATGGTTTTTATCGTATATTGTAGTTGCAATAAGCGCGGTAAAAGTTTGATTTATTCCTTTAGTGCACTCAATGGATTCCCGAAGATTTTGCATGTTTCTTATGTAACACTCACAATGAAATAAGGATTGTAAATGGTGTTTGAGCTCACTTAGAGGGTGAGGATCCTCCTTAGAACTTGGGAGAGAAATTTAGACGAAGGGAGAAAGAAACCTCAGATGATATTTTCTTCTAGAATAATCGATAAAAAAGCTATTACACGTTTTCTCTGCCTTATAGTCCCACTCATGCTAACGGTTTTGACAGAGCCTTCAACCAATCAGAGAAGTGTCTGAATAACAAACATAAAAAAGGGTAAAACAGTAAATGACAATAAAAGTGTGCCGTTTAAGGCCTAAGTGTATTTAATGGGCTAGAGCCCTTCAGTCTGCTTCCTTCTCGTCTGGCCCAAGCTCCCCGTGTCCCTGGTTCACGACTAGCCCAGCCCCTTAACCCGATGCGTGTGACAAGGCCCCCCTTCTTAGAACACCTTGCCCACAAGGTGTGGGTAGGTTTTCTTCACTTCATGGAAGGGCTCCCACGATGCATCCTCACGACTCTGTCCCTGCCAACGAATTAGCAAGTCGACGATCGCCTGGTTCCCTGCCTTCCGCATTCTTCTGGCCAACACTTCAGCTGGTTCAGGTTTAATCACGCCGTTGACATCCACAGGAGGTAAGTTCGGAACTACCGTCGCTTGCTGCCCTAACTTTCTCTTAAGTTGGGATATATGAAATACCGGGTGGATGGACGATGAAGGTGGAAGATTCAGTTTGTAGGCTACTTCACCGATCCTCTGCACTACCTGATAAGGCCCAAAGAACCTGGGAGAAAGCTTCAAACTTTGCCTCTGCACCAACGACATCTGCCGATACGGTTGAAGCCGAAGGTAGACCCATTCTCCCACTTCAAAATGTTGTTCCTTTCTTTTCAAATCTGCATACTTTTTCATCCGGTTCTGTGCTCTGTCCAAGTTGTGCTTGAGTAGTTGTAAAATTTTCTCCCTTGATCTAAGATCCTCGTCCACAGCCTCTAGCTTTGTAGTTCCCGGGATGTATTGGATGAGTTTGGGTGGAATGTACCCGTAGAGGGCCTCGAAAGGAGTGGTACGGGTAGAAGCATGGTGATTGGTATTATACCACCATTCGGCTAGTGGAACCCATTGTGCCCATGTTTTCGGTTGGTCCCCCACAAAACACCTGAGGTAGTTTTCTAGGCATTTGTTGACGGCCTCTGTCTGGCCGTCAGTTTGAGGGTGATACGAGGTGCTGAAGGCTAGTTGGATGCCTTGAATCTTGAAGAGTTCCTGCCAAAACGTACTTGTAAAAATACTCCCTCTGTCTGAAACAATGGATTGGGGCATCCCATGTAGTTTAAAGACATGCTTAACAAACAATTGTGCCACTGTCTTGGCAGAAAATGGGTGTTTCAGAGGAACGAAATGGGAGTACTTAGTGAGTCTATCCACCACCACCCACACACTGTTGAAACCCTGTGAGCTTGGTAATCCTTCCACAAAATCCATGGTTATGTGGACCCATGGTTGTGAGGGAATTGGAAGGGGTTGCAAAAGTCCACTGGGCTTGGACTGATCAACCTTAACCTTTTGACAAACCTCACACTCTCTTATAAACTTCTTAAGATCATTTCTGAGCCCGGGCCAATAAAATTCCCTCTTTATCCTCTGCAGAGCCTTGTCATAACCCGAATGTCCCCCCAAGGGCCCACTATGGAGTGTTTGCAATATCTTCAGTCTAGAGTCCCCATGGTTGGCCACGCATAACCTCTGCTTGTAATAAAGCAGGCCTTCCCTTGCTGTAAAATTCATAGGTAGTTGCTTTTTCTGGTTTAAACTCAGTAGGTTTTGAGTGAAGGGGTCCTTAATATACCCCTCCTTAATTTCTTCCCACCATTCAGCCGTAGGTCCTGATAAGGCAGAAATGCTGACTTCTAGTTCCTGTTTAATGCCCT
Organism: Juglans mandshurica; assembly: GCA_022457165.1. NCBI lineage: Eukaryota > Viridiplantae > Streptophyta > Magnoliopsida > Fagales > Juglandaceae > Juglans > Juglans mandshurica. The sequence continues at coordinate 7,099,272 of CM039634.1, read as the reverse complement.
CATCCCTCCTAGACAATGCATCCGCCACCCTATTTTCAGTCCCCTTCTTGTATTCCACTTTTATATCATATCCCAAAAGTTTTGAGACCCATTTCTGTTGCATCGGAGTCCCGATCTTCTGTTCTAGGAGGAACTTAAGACTTTGGTGATCTGTTTTAACAGTAAAAATCTGTCCAATTAAGTAAGGTCTCCACTTCTGAACAGCAGCTACCAAAGCATACAACTCCTTTTCATAGGTTGACCAAGCCAAAATTCTGCCCTTAAGGGCTTGACTAAAATACGCAATGGGTCGGTTTCTTTGCATCAATACAGCTCCAATGGCCTGTCCCGAGGCATCACACTCAATAACAAAAGGTAGTGTGAAATTTGGTAGGGCCAGTACAGGGGGTCTGGTCACTGCTGTTTTGAGCTTAATAAAAGCCTCTTTTGCTTCTGTTGTCCAGCAAAACTGATTTTTCTTCAACAAGCTAGTTAGGGGACCAGCAATACCACCATATCCCTTTATAAATCTTCTATAATAGCCCGTAAGGCCAAGGAAACCCCTCAATGCCTTAAGTGTAGTAGGAAAAGGCCATTCTTCCATGGCTCTGATTTTTTCAGGATCTGCCTTCACCCCTTCTGCTGAAATCAGGTGCCCTAAATAAGCCACTTCAGAACAAGAAAAACAACACTTTGATGGATTAGCAAATAAACTATGCCCTCTTAAAATCCTTAGGGTTAGCTGTAGGTGCTGCACATGTTCTTCCGCTGTCTTACTATAAACTAGGATATCATCAAAAAACACAAGGATGAATTTCCTTAAATATGGCCTGAATATGTCATTCATGAGACTTTGGAATGTAGAGGGAGCATTAGTTAACCCAAAGGGCATAACTAAAAATTCGTAATGGCCCTCATGTGTCCTAAAGGCCGTTTTAGGAATGTCTTCTTCTCTTACTCTGATCTGGTGATATCCAGATCGTAAGTCCAGCTTTGAGAAAACCCGGGCCCCACACAACTCATCCAGCAACTCCTCTACTACTGGTATAGGGAATTTATCCTTTACCGTGGCTTTATTGAGTGCCCTATAATCGACACACATCCTCCATGAACCATTTGCCTTCCTCACAAGTAAAACAGGGGATGAATAAGGGCTTTGGGAGGGCTGAATCATCCCATTACTAAGCAATTCCCTAATAATCCTTTCTATCTCCTCCTTTTGAAAATAGGGATATCTGTATGGTCTGACCGACACTGGTGTGGTGTTTGGTAGTAGGGTAATAGCGTGGTCCTGAGTCCTGTTAGGTGGCAGTCCTTGTGGTTCCCCAAAAACATCATCAAATTGATTTAATAAGTCCTGTATTTGCTCAGGGACTTTTTCTTGTTTTGAAACTGTCACATTCTCCAATAGCTGCAATAATAATCCCCTTTTTTCCAATTTATGATGTTTATTTAATCCCCCCAACTCAATGCTGTTTGTAGGGCTTAAACCCCTCAATTTGATTGACTTACCATTCTGCTGGAATTCCATGGTAAGCTCAGCAAAGTTCCATAGTATTGGCCCTAATTCCCTTAGCCATTGCACCCCTAACACCATGTCACAACCCGCCAATACCAACACTTGAACTTCTGTGGAAAAGCTATTTCCCTGCACTCGGAACCTCATTTCAGCACATCTTCCTGCACTAGTGAGCATCTCCCCATTAGCTACTCTCACATTAACCCTTTCCTCCTCTTTCACTACCAAATTCCCTTTTTTTACTACTAAGGGGTCTAGGAAATTATGGGTACTCCCTGAGTCAACAAGTATTATCACCTCCTGGTCTCCCACTCTACCTCTCAATCTCATTGTTTTCGGGTTTTGGGATCCTAACAAGGCATGTAGGGAAATTTCTGGTTGTGTATCAGATGTTGGGCTCTCTAAGGGTTCTTCTTCCCCCATTTCCTTCCCCGAGTCCTCCTTTATCTCCTCAATAAGGAATAGTTTTGGATTGGAGCATTTGTGGGTTGGGTTCCATTTTGAATCACAGTAATAACATAATCCTTTATCCCTGCGATCCTTCATTTGGGTTTGGTTTATTTTTTGGACAGGAACTAGAGCTTTGGAAGGTCCTTTTGGTGTTGTGGATGGGCTATGATAAGGGTATTTTTGGGCTGTGGTTTCGGGTAAGGGCAAGATCCCTTTGGAATTTTTTCTTATGGCTCCCAGTAGCTCCTCCTGTATTCTTGCTAAGCCATAGGCAGTGAGCAATTTATCAGGTTTGAACATTTTAACCGACAACCTTATATCATCCCTCAAGCCACTCAAAAAGCAACTGAGTTTGTAAGTTTCAGATAGGCCCCCCAACCTATTAGATAAGGCTTCAAATCTGGATTTATATTCCTCAACAGTTCCTACCTGCTTCAAACGGGTCAATAATTCCATGGGATCATCATATGAACTAGGGCCAAACCTAGTTAGTAAAGCTTGAGTAAATCCCTCCCAATGGTCCAAACCACTCGATTCTTCTAAATCCTGAAACCAGATGAGAGCTTGCCCTTCCATGTGAAATGAGGCTAGTCTCAACTTGTGTTGTGGTAAAGTATTGTAAAAATTAAAGTAGTGGTTGGCCTTATAAAGCCAGCTAGTAGGGTCCTCCCCCTTAAAACTTGGAAAATCAATACGTACTGACCTTGGTATCATTTCTCCTCCAGGTTCTTGATGATTCTCACGGCGGTGGTGGTGGTTTGAAGACTCCGGGTGACCAGAGTTGTGTGATAACTTTTGCAGCTCCACATTCATTGCTGTTAGTTGCTGCATAATGGCATCAGATTGGCGCTTCAACGTCAACATCTCGGTTTCTACTGTCTTAAACTGAGAATCAGTGGATTTGTTGAGGTTCATCAGACCTTCTTGCAATTGACTCAACCGTGTACCATCTGCCATTTGTTTTTGTACGCACAGAGAGATCGAAATCTCTGATACCAGATTGTAACACTCACAATGAAATAAGGATTGTAAATGGTGTTTGAGCTCACTTAGAGGGTGAGGATCCTCCTTAGAACTTGGGAGAGAAATTTAGACGAAGGGAGAAAGAAACCTCAGATGATATTTTCTTCTAGAATAATCGATAAAAAAGCTATTACACGTTTTCTCTGCCTTATAGTCCCACTCATGCTAACGGTTTTGACAGAGCCTTCAACCAATCAGAGAAGTGTCTGAATAACAAACATAAAAAAGGGTAAAACAGTAAATGACAATAAAAGTGTGCCGTTTAAGGCCTAAGTGTATTTAATGGGCTAGAGCCCTTCAGTCTGCTTCCTTCTCGTCTGGCCCAAGCTCCCCGTGTCCCTGGTTCACGACTAGCCCAGCCCCTTAACCCGATGCGTGTGACATCTTACGTTGTTAAATGGTATCTAGGGATCATAATTTGTGTAGGAAGTCTGATTTTATGGTGGATACACAGGCTAATCGATAAATTTGATTGAACGGTTCAGAAATATAGAGATAAGACAGTTAGTCAATGTTTTCTTTTTTCTTTTTGGACAGTAAGCTGATATTTCTTCTTCTGTTCTTGTACCACAGGTTTCATACTTTTTCAGGAAGCCCGATGTTTCAGATATAGTAATTTTTAAGGCACCAATATTACAGGTATTCTGATATGGAAACTACTTTGAAGTGCCTTACATGGAGAAATCTCTTGGTTTAAGTGGGAATTGCTGATTTTGTGAATTTTTTGCATCTTGTAGGAAGCTGGCTTTTGTTCAGGCGATGTGTTCATCAAAAGAGTTGTGGCAAGGGCTGGAGACTATGTTGAGGTTAGAATCCATATATAATTAATTCCATCTATTTCTTGCAGTCTCTTTTTTTTTTTTTTTTTTGTATCTAAAAGGTCATTTTATATACAATTCTTCCTTTCATCTTTTTTATGTAAGGAAATTTTTTCCTTACGTTTATCTCTAACACCTTAGATATTGCCTGCCTTTTCATGCGATAGGTTCATGATGGAAAATTATATGTGAATGGTGATGTTCGAGATGAAAATTTCATTTTAGAGCCACTTGCTTATGAGATGGATCCTGTGGTAATGCCTCATGTTCATCAATGACTTTCTTTTCCTGTTACTGATCTGTCACTATGCTTTGCATGTTTGAACCTTGTCCACTCTTCTTGTTGATTTTGCAGCTTGTTCCGGAAGGTTCCGTCTTTGTGATGGGAGACAATCGCAACAACAGTTTTGATTCTCATAACTGGTAATTCTGGAATCTATTATTGCTGATGATTTTTTGGTTTGAGACTATGTTGAATTAGGTGGGAAAGAATCATTTTCAGCACGCTTCTACAGATATTTCAAATATGATTATGTTAAAATCTAGCCCATCAGAAATTTATATACAAAATGTATGAAGAATGACAATATCAATTGATGCTGGTCCAATAAACACACTTTCAATTTTTTAATGTATTTCCTGACATGTTGATTTGTTTACCTTGTCATCAGGGGTCCGCTTCCTATAGAAAACATTATAGGGAGATCGGTGTTTCGTTATTGGCCTCCATCCAAAGTATCAGACACAATATATGAACCACAAGTGGGCAGGAAAGCAGTGGCAGTTTCTTGACATATTGCCCTCTACTTGCTTGATAATGATCTTTGGTGACGACTATTTCATCTGGATGATGATTCTAGAACTTGTTTATCCTTTCTTTTGCCTCATCACTAAGCAGTTGTGAACATTCAACCCTTTTCCCATCATGTGCCTGGCTGACTTCAATTGGTTCTTGATGGATACCTTGTCTATCAGTCTCTTTTTGGATGGCCAAGCTGTCTGCCGGTGCTGCATGAAAAGTGGGAAGAGAGGAATGTAGGAAACATATTTAGCATTCCTTTATCTCATACCTATATTTATATGGTTATTATCCGTGGGGGAGTTAAAATGCACTTTGCTAGTCAAGGACTTAAAATGAGCTTGCAGTAGTCAAGGAGTTAGGCTTTGGAGGGCTCAAATATCTGCGGGGTGATGGTTTACGATGAAGTCCGGTGCTGCCATCGACTAGACTTTGGTGCAAAAGTTCGAATTCTCTTAGATGTTGTCTTTGAAGTTTCCCTGATGATGATGAATGGGTGAAGTGATGAAGTCCAGTTGGTACTCTACTATCATGCTGGATTGCTCATGAATTTATCCATACCGGCATACAGCATCGCATCTCTGGTCGACGAGCTAACCATCTCATCTTAAAAATGTTCATGGCAGGTGGGTGGTTCTCAGAGCTAGCTTTAATTCCCCATTGTTATATGCATGTTGTGGATCAAATAGTCGGAGTGATTATTGTTACAAGTGTGTAATAAATGTCTATATTTCTGTTTGGAAACCATCTGTTGGTAACTGTATACCAAAACCGACCATTACACCTAATTCTGGGTGGTTGTTTGTATCGACTTTTGCTCATGTATTTCATCAACTTCCACATTGTTTGCTGTCTTTAACTTTTTTTTTTGTTTTGTTTTATTGTATCATGTTTTTACCATTTGTGTGACAACCTGGACTTATCCAAGTCCTTGCCTGTCTTTTGTCACGTTGTTATATTTAATTTTGGGCCGTGCAAGAGGTGGCTTGTTTATTTTCACAACTCATCTAATTATTACAATTTTATCAAATTTTCACACAAAATAAAACAAACAATTCAACTTTTTCAAATCTCAAAATAAAAATAATATTAAAAATATAGACTCTAATAATATTTTATTCAACTTTTAATTTTAATCTCAATTCATCTCATCTTATATGTGGAAATAAAAAAAGCATAGAGTACTCAGAAACCTTGTGCATTGAGCATCTAAGCCCATAAGAGAGGCCCAATAGGCCTTTGGATTTCGGCAAGCCCTATTGTGCTAAAGCTCAAAACCCTAGGGGAATAAACACACCAAACCCTTAGGCCACTTGTCACACATTCAAGACCCAATAAATCTAGGCAAGATTGTGGGAAGAAGGGGTGAGAGACTTAGGTCCCGTTTGGACACAAAAACCATCTCATTTCATCTCATCATTATAATTTTTTCAAATTTCTATATAAAATATAATAAACAATTCAATATTTTCAAATTTTAAAACAATGATAATATTAAAAAAATAATATTTTATTCAATTTTTAACTTTTATCTAAAACCATCTCATTTCATCTCACTATTTAAATCAGCTCTTAGGGTTTTGGTAACCTAAAACCCCTAACACGCCAACCATGACACGAGCATAAGATTTTGACACTTGTCATACACGAAGAAGGGTAGGAAGGTTTTCTACAAGAAATCAATCATGAGGCATCTAGGAAAGACAAGGGTCCCTTGGCCAATGCATCCACTCACCAACAACTCACGTTTTTCATGCCACTTGTCAAAGCCATGTGAGTGAGTTCCAAGAAGATTTGCATGGGAAAGTGTATGAGGGAGCTCAAGAGACGGGCACATTCCACCAAGAGATTAGGATTTTGGCCAAAGGAGGTTCATGCCTACCTAAGAGGTTCTAACAACTTTTCTTGCCAAGTGTCGTTTATGCAAGGGACTCTCTAGAAGATGAATATGATTAGAATTGGAAGAGGGCATAGGATAAAACAAAACCCTAGTCCTTAGGTTTCAGCCACTACACCACTCTCCCTCACACACGCCACATGTCACTTAAGATTCCTAAAATGATATTCATGGGGAAGAGGGAAGGATGCTTAGGAAATGTTCACCACACGCCACTCCAAGTATCTAGAGAAGAGGAAAGGTCTTGTGAAAATTTGAGATGGGCGGCCAACCAACACACACACACGCCTTTGCTAAGTGGCAAGCATGTATATGCCCACTCTTCCAAGGATGATTAGGGTTTAGTGAAAAGACTCTTAAGCCCCAAAGGTTCATTGAACCTGGACATATAGGAGGGACCCGAAGAGGCATTAGGGTTTTGGTTTTTGGAGCCCAACATGCCATTTGTCAAGAGACCTTTGAGTTCCTAAGGAAAACAAAGATATGGGAAGATGAACAAGGGATTCGACCAAATGATGAGGGCATGCCAGTTGGTACCCATGCTTGAATTTCATTCATTTCCAGAGTGAAGTGTGAGAGGAAACCGAAGGGAGCATATAAAAAGATAGAGGCTGACAATTAGAAGGCCTTTTGGATGCCATTTGTTCATGGTATGCAATCTTTTCACCTCCCACATGCCCAAATCCACTTTCTCTCTATTTTCTCTCCAAACAAACACTATTTCTCACTCTGTCTTCTTAGGCACGAGCAAGGAAAAAGGTGACAACCACGTTCTCAAGGAACACGTCGCACAATACCACTCTAATTCTCACTACTCACAAGTCACACACACACACACACAAGGGTGATGGGGTCACTAGGATTTCGAATCCAAGGAAGACCACCACCATCATGCCCAAGTGTTCAACCTTTATTAGAGAGAATTTCTTGAGGGAAAATCAAGAGGTGAAGCCGAAATTGGGAGAAGGGATTCACACCTCGTTTCTCAAGAATCTCGACTACCTTGCACAACATGCACCTCACCATGCACTCATACACACGTCCAAGACCTTACCGATGTCAAGGGAAAAACACGACCACCCTTAACCAATGATTTCTAGACCGAATGCTTGGAGTGCCACCATGAGCAAAAAAGAGCCCTAGCATGACCACCCAAGTTGGATTTAGGTTACGTCTTCTTGTTTCTAATATTTTGAACAAACATTTTTTACAGCTTGCTTGATCACATTTCACTACTTTGGATTTTTGTAAGTAGACTCACAACCTACTTTGGATAATATTTGCATATGTTGTGTAAACTTTGCATTCTTATGTGCTATTATATGAACTAATTGATTGATTATAATCTCTTACTATGTGATGCCTAGTAATTGGATTTGCATGATGTTCTTGCTATGTCTACTTGTTCATGATATTTCAAGTATGCTTAGAGATATTAGCTCGAGTTGCTTGTTATAACATGTTTGTGTAAGCCTCAAATGATTCGACCATGCATAAGTATTTGGGTTTAAGATATTGTTCTTTTACTTTAGTATGTCTCAAATGCTATTGCCCATGTTTGTGAACTGAGTATTCGAATGTTCTAATATTTTCAAGCAATAACATGAAATGTTCAATGTTGTATCACATGGTTATATGATTCTCGGTATTTACATGTCCCCATGATGCATTAAAAGAGAAGTGTCACAAGTTTCATGTCACATGTATTTGGGTGTGTAATGTTTTCAAAGAAAAGAGTCTGTACTTGTTTTATCACAACCACAAATGCTAGAACGAGGGAATGTCCTGATGGAATTCCTCTGTCCACTCTGGAGTGCATAAATTGGAGTGATAGCCTCTAGGTCGACGAAGTACCATCGGCAAGCCTGGAATGGATCCTTGTGGAAAGGATATCGGAGCGGGGTAGCACCTAAAACTAGTGGGTGCCACATGTGTTATATGCGGTGAATGCGGAATAGCGAATTGCCGCATAGTAAGAATTATGACGTAGTCGTCACGGTCAAGTGGGCCATTAGGTGATGCGGTATCTAACGGGGAACTGACAGTGCATAGGGGAGCCGTGAGGTATCCAAATTACATATTACAAAAAGTGTACAAGGCAATGAGTTAAAGATGTGTTATATGTAACTGTAAATGTGCTAAGGAAAAAGATGTTTTATTGAAAGGTCAAAAGATCAAAGTTACATGTTTTCGAAAAATCAATTTGCATGAACTAAGTTTTGTGTCAAGTACATGTTAATGCATTCATCTCATGGTTTGCCTTTATATGCCTATGTTATTCATGGTATGTTGTTTGTTTACTTAATGAGATTTCTCGAAATCTCACAGTGGTAGTTTTCACTACCATTCATAATCTGGAATGGTAGAAGTTGTTACAGGACAATAGATCGGATATGGGGAAACGCAAGAGGTCAGCACCCCCGATAGTCAAGGATGGCCCTGAAGAGCACTTAGCGCTCGGCAGAGCCATCTTTAGTGGAGAGGCTAGAAGCTGTTGTTCAATTCATAATTGAAGTGCTACAACTCTTTGAGAAGTTAAGGAAGATAATCAACAAGGACAAAGCGAAGTAGATAAGGCCTTGTAGGATTTTGAGGTGGATCCTAAAATTTGTAGTTAAAAGAAGGAATGGTTTGAGTTGTTATCCTTTGGACCCTCTTGTATTTTGGGATGTTCAAACAATGAAATCTTTTTGGTTTTTATGGTTCCATGATATTTTGTAAAATTGCTCTAAATCATACTTTGATTTACATGAATTTTCAATACGATTTATTGCATACTACTAGAATTACAATGGGTGCATTGCATCTTAACTGTCATGTATGAGATATGTAGCCTTGAGTTACATGTCTCAATGTTTTAGTTTTCGTCCAATCCAAAGCAGGGGCTAGGTGCGTCACAAATTAAGTTGTTAAACTTACTCTTGACGCTAGGCACAGGAACAGTTAATGACGTAGTGAATGCCTGTAAGAAGCAGCCTATGGTTGGGTTCAAACAAACTTGCGTTCTCACCTTATTCATGCTGTTCGAAATGCAAACCATAGTATTTATCCTAATGAGAATATGCCCAAATGGAAGTTTAACTCCTAAAAAGTACTTCTTGACATTTGATCGAGTTACTAGATTCACCTCAAAATAGCAAGGTTGGTGAAATAATCTCAATCATCTGGAACCAATCATTTATGAAACTTACTAATTTTTCAACTCAACTTTCCATAAAAAAGTTAAACTCACCTTAGCTTACTTCATACATTCAAACACATATCTTAACTATTTATATTTAAATACATCTCAATAAGATCTACAAAATACTACTATTCACATATAAACTCAAATTATCTGAGATTATCTCAAATCTAACCATATGGAATTGCTAGATCTATATAAGTTTTATGAGAGTGAACCTATGAACTTTCGGGACTTTGTAATTTTAAAGATTTATTTTATAATAAAAATTAATGTATCATATTAAAATATTTTCTTATTTTCTATTACAATTTTGTGGGGCTGTAATATGGAACGTTAGATTATACGGTATATTTTTTTTTGTAAAGTCAATCCAATACAACACTTTAAATGTGAGCTATGTAAACTTATACAAGATATCGGTGTAGAATTAATAATTCTCCTTATTTATTAATTTTTTTTTATAAAAATGTTTTAGTTATAAAAAAAATTATAAAAAAAATTTATATATTTAAGTAACTAGTATATTGTAAATGTAATTTTATTATAAAAAAAAATATCAATTTGCCATAACTTTTTATTGGAAAAAAATCTACTCAACCTTTCACATATCACACTTTTTTTTAAATTTGTTTTATTATTTTTTCTTTTATAAAATATTTAATATATAAATAAAGAATAGAAGAATTGAATTAATTTAAAAAATATATTAAAAAATTTAAAAATTTTAAAAAGAAGTTTGCTCGGCATTAGTCGGAAGTCGCATCACACCTCACATAATTTTTTTTTTCACTCAATGCGTTGAGTGTGCTGAAGTTTCCAGTTTATGCACAAATTAATGCTTTTAAAAAAGAGTTCTGCTGGGAGCAGCCGGAAGCCGCACCATCCCCAGCCAATTTTTTTTTTCTTTTTTTTCATCCAACACATGGTGTGTTAAGGATGTTATGCACAGTAGGATGTTTTTTATACAAGTCATTCTGGGGGGCAGTCGGCAGCCGCACCATCTCAGTACAATTTTTTTTTTTTTTTTTACCCTAGCACGTTAAGTGTGCTGACTTTATACGGTAGTGTGTGAAGCAGATTTTTTCTTTTTATATTTTCTGTTTAAAAAATACAACGTGGGGAAGTTGGTGTGTAGTGTAGTGTAGCACCGTAAACGTTTGACACCTATCCTCTTTTATGGGCATTATCGTCATTTTACTAGTTCACGATCCTAAACTGGGTTGAAACCTGCCCCAAGCGGCTAAGCCCGTACGAGTTACGATCGCCGACGACCGAAAACGGACAGTAACAGAGCCCGACTGTTGACGAAACAACTGATGACAACGAGTCGTTTCCCTGTGTCCATGTCCCTTCTCCTCCTTCACTTCCTCGTCTACGTTCAACTCCCAACCTTAATTCTAGCATTTATTCCTTCCTCAAACACCTCGAACTCAAGCCACAACTACATACAGGTACAATCCTCGGATCTCATCTTGATTCATCTTCTTTAACCATTAATAACGCTCTCACCGGATCCTAATTTGTGGAAAATTTAGGATGTTTTGAAGGAAATATCGGCGAGGCAGAGGTGGGATTTGAATGACGTTAGGGTTTCGAAGTTGGATCTGAAGAAGGTCCGGTTTGGGAGTGCTCAACGGTACGAGTATCGGGTCGCGTTTGGCAGGACTCGACTGGTGTTGAAATATGTGGATGGAGTGGATTCTTGGAAAAAGCTCGGGACGGAAAAAAGCGATTTTGGGTCTTTGGTCGGCGAGGTTGGTTCTATGGGTGTGCTTGATACGTTTAAAGTGGAGGGTCCGTTTGAGTTGCTGGTCGGTGGTAGCGACGAGGTTTCGCTACAGTTGCCGGTATGCTTTATACTGTAATCTCATTCCATTTCCATCCCAGATGGCTTTATATATTTTTAGGATAGAATTGAGACTGATATAATATATATCTTATTGAAGCTGAGCGTAAAAAGTTGCTATTTTTTGGGTTTTAGCTCTTACTTAATGTTAATGGGAATCTGAGAATGTATTGGTTAGAATGCTGAACCAGATTCTTCGTTATGCAGATGGTGGTTTTTGCATGCATAATTGCTATATTTTTATATGGATAAGGAACTGGAAGCGTAGGACTCTAACGTCTCTTTGGGAATCCTTATCTTCAAAATTGCATCTTATTGGTCACTTTTCACTTATCAGTCCGTAGTGCTTTTCTCAGTAAATCTCTGCTTCTGTGTATCGTATGTGAATTCGTTGACAATTTCTTCTAGTATTATAGCTCTCTGTCTCTCTCTCCCTCTTTTTGTGATTCTTTAGGATAATTTTTTTTTTTTTTTTTTATGAGTATTAAGACATTTTATTCCCAAGAATAGGCATAAGCCCAAGTACACAGGACGTATACAAAGGAAATACGTAATACTTTCTAATACCAAAAGGAAAAGCTAAAACAAATTCTGGAAATTATCAACCGTTACAAAAGTTTTAGCCCACAAACTCATAAGTACTAAAGAAAAAATCCTTAAGGTCTCCTAAAGAACGTTCTTTGTCTTCAAAGCGTCTCCCATTCCTTTCAAGCCATAGACACCACATGAGACAAGAAGGAATTATCTTCCAAAAATCAACAGCATTCTTGCTACCCGTCACTCCCTTCCACCCTACCAATAAATCCACCACTTCCTTAGGCATTACCCAAAGAAGACCAAACCGATTCAATACCTCATTCCACAAGAACCTGGCCACTTCACAATGAAGAAAGAGATGATTAACAGATTCTCTATCCTTCTTGCACATGACACACCAATCAGCAATGTACATACCTCTCCTTCTAAGATTTTCGGTTGTCAACACTTTGCCCAGGGATACCACCCAACAGAAAAAAGCGACCTTGGAAGGAACTTTCGCTTTCCATATGTTTTTCCATGGGAATTCATAGCTCCTGTGACTGGTTAATATGCATATATGTTTAGTATTATTCTGTTGGGGCACCAACAGTTTTGAAATGCTTTAGGTGTCAATTACTTGAAATCTTAAACGAGGGAAACGATTTTTCATATCTATTGTTCTAGAGACTGAAAAGAGTCAAGATTAGCCTTTCATGGTCACTTTGGATTTTGGTTTCTGGTTTCTAAAGCTGTTTTTTCTTAGTGGCTATAATCTTTGCTCAAGCAATAAAATTTTGATGGTCCGAAGACAAGTGGGAACTTCTTTTTGGTTGTGAAGGGATGGGGAGTTGAATAGATCAGTAATCAATGTTGCTAGAGCTTTTTGGATCTGTTTTAGACTTTAAAAATCATTCCTGAGACAGTTGACTATAATTTTCTCTCATAAACATCTCCAGAGGATATCTTCATTTTCTGTCAAGCTTATGAGTAGTTGTGATACAATTTTGCTTAGAAAAAGGAGATAAAGCAAGACTAAAAATTTCAGAAACAATCTTGTATAGGACAGTTGAGTTCACCTTGATGGCAACATATTGGAATGGATAACCTCAATCAACAAAGGCTTTTCTAGCATTTCTTTCTTTTTATATTTTGCTGACTAGCTTGTTTGACAATGCCTGGTTATACTTAAGGATTGACGTTTAATTATTGATGCATCTGTTATAGTCCCATAAATGGCTAAGATTATTTTGGCTGCATAGGTGAGTTTCTTTAATTCTACCACTAACTGCCTGGACATGTTGACATCTATTACCAGATGAACACTTCTATTAAGGGCTTGAATCGAGTTCTTGTTGGTGAAGGCATCACGGTGGAAGTGAGAAGAGCGCAAGAAGTCTCTCTCTTTCATTCATCCAATCTTGGTTTTTTGGTAAATAGAAGTCTTGTAAATAAAGAGGTGAAAAATGAATTCTGGGCCTTTCGGCATTCTATGTGCATCCCATTACTTCCTATACAAGTTCTAGGGGCTACATCATTACTTGCATATAAGACTCGAAATAGGGAAGCATACATTGAAACTAAATTTGTTTCTAAGGACACAATTGAATTGTTGCCTGAGAAGTGTTACAGAGTCTTCAAGGAGCGTGATTGCCCCATTGATTCCTTGAGTTCGGGGATTGCCATGGTGGAAAGAGTTTTGCGGAGCTTTCTTGGTGACAGAATTCTTCAAAAACATTTGAGATTCCTCAAAACTAAGATCAAGGCATCTGCTATCATCCGCTTTCAGCTAGAACTGGAAAGACATGTCAGGAGCAACGACACTCTCCACGCTAAGTTGGCAGAGTGGAGAACAAAGCCAACTATCCAAAGAATATGGTTTGAGGTAATGGCAAGAGTTGAAGCAGAGAGGCTGAAGCCCCTTTCAATCGAGAAGGTGAATCCTTTCATTGGAGTAGACACAGTTTCATGGAGCAATTTAATGGCGAATGTGTCCTTTACACAGTTAGGGTCCATCCTTGTTCCTCCTGAGGCTCTAACTCTGGATGTGAAGTGGTAGGATGCAATTGTTGTATTATAGTTGTGATTTGTGTCATTTTCTGCTTTGTTTGATGATGAAAATTGTATAAGCTACTTGTATCAAGCGCACTTTGAATTGGTTCTCATGTACATAAATTTCCAAGAAAACGAGGAAATGAATTCAATTTGCAAACTAGATTCTATCCATATGTTATGGCTCTGGTAGCATGGCTATTTATTTATTTTTATTTTGGTAGTCATGCTTGGGTTTCCTCGTACGCATATATTCATGTTGTCCATTGTTAGTAAATGTCATAATCACCAGCAGCTAGCACCACATGAACAAGTCTTGGAGCCTGCATCGAAAACTTTTGAGAAATTTTAAGAGTTTTATGAGATTTATTAAAAATTTAAAAGTAGTGGACTTAATTTTTTTTTGGATTTGGTCAAAGTAGAGGGACTTACCCAGAAAATTTTTAACAGTGAGTTTTATTTGAATTTTAATGTCTAGATTAAGAGAGATATATTTAATAAGTACGTGAACTCTATTGGATTTTTTGAGAAATATTAAATATTTAATAAATACTGTAAAGTTTATCTCTAAATCTAGGCTTAAAGTACGAGCACGAATTCTAGGGAATATGATGGATGCTACTAAAACGTACTAAGAAAACCTCAGAAGAAAATTTAAACACCGACATCCCTAAGCTCCTGCCATTCCAAGCTTTCCCTCAGCATCACCCTCCTTATTCTCCACCTTTTTGTATCTATACCAAGATGCACACACCAAATAAACCACGAAGTTCACCATGCTCATCACTGACAATAACCAATAGAAGTAGTTTAGCTTGTCTCTATTAAGATTATTGCTAGCCAACCACCCTCCACTCACCTTGTTCACAACCTCCACCACCACAGTACTCATGAAATACCCAAATGACACTGAACACCATGAAATGGCTGTGCCGAGTGTCTTCATGCCAGCTGAGCTCTCTGCATAGAAAAACTCTAGGAGCCCTACTAAGGAAAACATATCTGCTGCTCCAAATATAGCATATTGGAACCCCAACCAAAACACACTCATTGGTAAAGGCTCAACACTATCCACCATGTTATGTTCAAGAGCCACGGACTTGCGGCGGGTCTCTATGACTCCGGCAACCGCCATGGAAATAGTGGACAGCACCAGCCCAATTCCGATTCTCTGCTGGTGTTGAATTCCGGTGGGTACTCCTGTGATTTTTCTAGCCAGTGGGGCAAAAATCCGGTCGTATAATGGAATAAGAACGAACGAACATGAACAGGAGGGGGATGGCTGGGATTGAGGGGGCAGGCACTTTGAAGCCTAGGATATAGGGGTTCATGGTTTTGCTTTGTTGGACCGAGAATGTTTGAAGTGGAGCCAAACATGTGTTCATGAATACTGTGCTAAATATGATTGGTAGCATGCAGATTAAGATCTTTGTTTCTTCAACTTGTGTCACTGTGCACAGGCACCAGCTAGTTGCTATCCATGCATCATTGTTCCTCTGAATGATTGCTGTCCGGTCCAAAAATCTGTATAATATTGCAGTGCATTCCATTCTCAGTAGTTCCAGTTTGAAGGAATTACAAAAGATATTGCTAGTAACCTTGATGATTTTTTATTTTATACCTAAATTGTTCTGTTCTCTCTAGGATTTCATCTTCTGTTCTTCTTTCTCATGAGGCTCCAGCAAGCCCTCTGCATTTTCTGGAATTGAAAGTTTTCGGTGTCGGATGGCAGCCACAAATACCTGAATTTTAAGAATAGAAATAATTTAAAATTGCCAATACATGTGAGGGTGTGTGCTTGAGGGATGTGCCTAGGAAGTGTACAACTTAATAACATCTAATCAATTCAAATATATATATATATAAATTTATACATCGACTCATAAATAGAAGAACTTGTGGTCGAAAGGTACGTATATATAATTTGTATGGTAGTTACCTTGATAATTCGAATTAATGGGCTACCCTTGGGCACAATATTCCGATACAATGACTTGCCCATGCACACAAGCTTTTATCATTTTGATGCTCCAATAATCATAGTTTTCACCATCAAAGATAGGAATTGATGGGTGAAAAGAACTGGATGCCATGATGCCCTTTGCCCAATCAAAATTGATTGATCTTGAGCTCTGATACTACTGTTGGATATGGAAATTTGAAATTTAGTTGAATGGATAAGTTGTGAGAAAGGGCTACAGGAATTAGGAAGACTTCTATGTTTGAGTTCTTCCAAAGCTGGACTGATATTTATTTGGTTTATTTTATTTTTTGGATTGTCATACAAATTAGCACCCTATGTTGGGTATATATAGGAGAAGTAGACACATTCTAGAACCAGCCTTTACAAACTATTACCAGAATATTTAAGAAAATGCATTAACTTTTAACAATAACCTTTAAATTTAATTATTTTACGATGATGGATTTAAGGGTTTTTATGAACTGTAGAATGGCATGGATGATGGGATAGTGGTTTAATTTTAGTACTAAAAAAATTACTTTTGGAAAAAAACTGAAGATAATTAAAAACATATCCATCTTTATTTCAGCCTTGTAAAGGCAATACAATTAAAGCTGAAGCCATCTCAAATAAATAAATAAATAATTAATTAATATGAAAGAAAATATGGGTTGATTTATTTTTGCACAATGATTCCATATATATTCTTAGAGAAATGATACTTGCAGTTATGAGTGTGCAAGCGCCGTGTAGTCGCTTTGAAAAAAATGAATAAATATTGGATCCACATGAAAAGAAATTAATTTTTTAATAGTGGACCCCACTATTTTTCAAAACGACTGCACGGCGTTTACGCATTCCACGACTGTATGTAGCATTACTCATATTCTTATGATACATGGAAGGATCTTAATTGAAATTTGGTTCTTTCTGAGATGGGAAGGAGGAGAATGTTGAACCAGGGAGAACTGTGTAAACCACAAGTGGGCTTCTCACCACATGAACCCCATCAGTCCATATAATCTCTCCTGATGTGATCGGCTGTTGTGCAATCTTTGGGCCATGTACCCTCACTCTGAACTTCTTCTTCTCTCCAATGGCAGAGAATGACAGGACAGATGGCTTCACTACAACAGCAAAAGATGGAGGCATGTGAAAACTGAGAGTGTAGGTCGAGTTTGGAGGGCCAACGTTGGTGACTGTTCTAGTGAACACAGCTTTAATTGGTGAGCCATCTTCCACAGGTAGGGAGAATGAGGGATAGTTAAGTCCCCAAGCTCTTCCAGGCACAGTGGTGGTGCAGAAACTACTGTTGTCTCCAGTAACGAGTCTTATTGTGGTGCTATTATAGCCCTGCTTGCAAAGGAAGTCGATGTAGTCTGCCTCAGATGAATCATAGACGAGCCCTGGGTCTATGGCTTTTGATGGGTTGATGTGACCTGATCCATAGGCAAATTCAAGGTCTTCGTGCTTCTCTGGGGCCATCTTGTGAACTGTTAAGATATAATATAAATAGTTAAGTCTATGTCTTTAGCATAATATCTTATGAGTAGTGCTTCGCCTAGCATTGATAGGTGGGCGTGTATAAATTCATCTTCTTATTTTTTTTTTAATTTTTTTATTCACATTTTTTATGTCATTTTTAAACATTTTTTAAAAATATAAAAAAATATATCCATATTATTTTTTTAAGTAAAAATAATAATAATAAACTCATAACAATGCAGCTTATTTTGTTATTAGCCTATAAAACTTGGTTCCAAAAACGAGTAGAAAGAAAGGTCTATTGAAACTGTCCATCATAAACTCGAAACTCAGTATGTAGATATGTTTTCCTTGATGTTCTGTCCGGGCCAAGAAATAATCTGTGAAACTTAGTCATGTTTCAAGAATTCAAGTAAATTGTTACTTCACCTGTGGTCATGAGTGCAGATTTAATGGCAGCAGGCGACCAGTTGGGATGGGCAGCCTTAACATATGCAGCTGCACCACTAGCATGAGGGCAAGCCATAGATGTGCCAGAAATTATATTGAACTTGACACTCCTTGTGTCCTCAAAGTCATTGGAAGCTGGTGCCACAGGAGACCAAGCAGCAAGAATGTCCACTCCGGGGGCGGTGAGATCCGGCTGCATACCATCCAAACAAGAGTGTTGGCATATAATATCATGCATCCATGCATGTGGTCTAAAACTAAATCATGGTAAGGTGCATAAGATTTAGTAGAGAGACTCGATCTTTAGATCACCTTGAGAATGTCTGGGGTGATAAGGCTTGGTCCTCTAGAAGAAAATGATGCAATATAAGGTGCCACAACGTCCTTCCAAGTCTCACCAACTAAAATAGTTGCGATTGGGTTTCTACCAATGATTTGCATCATTTCATTAGGATTGTGTAAAAACAGAAAATTTCTAAGTGATTGATTTAAATAGGAAGAAACTTATTTACTCTGTTGATCTAATGTAGTCCAGAATTTTGAGGCCATCGTCTGTGCTTATCCGTGTTGCTGGTAACGAGTAACTGAAGGCAAAATAGTTGGTGAATGAGTCGGTCATAATGATTCCCACACCATTAGCGCTCAGAACGCCAGTGTCACTCTGGGGGTTTCGACACAAGACAATCTTTCCTTCAACTTTGTATGAATTAAGGGAACCTGGGGAGCAGGATTTTGAAATCTCCGGGTCAAAACCTGCAGAGTAGTTTGCAGCATCTCCACCCCAAATCAAGGGAAATGATTTTCCATATAGATCAAAGCTATTGATGGAGAATCCCTTCATTTATATCGTTCAAAGAATTAGAATAATGGTATCAGTACCGATGATTACTCTCTTGAATGCTATCTTTTGAATTAAAGAAAACTTCATTTTCGGGAAACTCACGGTGTATACTTGTCCGTTGCCAAGCACAACTTGGGAAACAAATTTTCTGTCAATGGTGTTGGCTGCAACAGTGAGCATCCAAGGTGCATAATTGGAGATGGTTGATGGGGTTGGCCCTGAGTTTCCAGCAGAAGCCGAGGTCAAAATACCTTTTCTCATGGCGTGGAAAGCCCCAATAGCAATTGGGTCTTCAAAATATTGGACGACCTCGTCAGAACCAATGGACACTGAAATAATGTCAACTCCATCTGCTATTGCATCGTCATATGCTGCCATGATATCTGCTGAGGAGCATCCGGTTGACCAGCAAACTTTATACATGGCGATCCTTGCACTTGGAACTCCACCTCTCGCAGTTCCATTTGCTAGCCCATAGTAGCTTGCGCTTGCTATCTTCCTTCCTGCAGCTGTGGAGGAAGTATGGGTTCCATGACCATCAGAATCTCTTGGAGATATGAAGTCAGTGCTCTCGAAGGACTGGTCAATGTTGTAGAAACGGCCTCCAATGATCTTTCTGTGATTAAAAAAAAGAAATCTTTTGAGTTGCTCGCTAAGTACTTGACGGCCACTAAAAAACCCAATGCACATGATGTCATTTTATGTTGTGATATTCTAGACATTAGCATCAGAGTGAATTCGATGAGATAGTGGCTGATTAGTTCGTTTCCTGATCTAATGGTTTTTGGACCCATGGAAATGCTGAAGTACTGGGGAGAATTAGATCAGAGCTCACTTGTTGCAGGTGAAGTTGGCACCATGGCATATACCCTTCCATTTTCTGGGTGGTAAGCCAAGTCCTTCATCATTAAAGCTTTCAGACTCTGGCCAGATTCCTGCACCCGGAACCAGTACGTGAGAAACATATACACCTAAAAATTATTTTACAATCAACCAATGCGCGCGCAAGCATGACACTTGATTGATTGTAAGTTGACCATTTTCCGGGTCTCGCTTAAAGAGAATTGTGTAACATAGACGTATAACATGAACCTGTATCAAGAAGCCCTATAATGATATCCCCTTGATGGCCTACAACTTTGCTTCTAATTGGGAGACCCAGAAAATCCCATGACCTTGTAGTGTGAAGCTTGAATTTATGGTTTGGAAGTACTGAAACAACACCTTGCATTTCTGCAACACATTTCATCAGTTACAAAGCTTTAATTTTAGTACAAAACACAGTTAATTACAAAGCTTCAATATATATATATATTATTCTTTGCCACCTGTTTGAGTTCAACAATCTCACCTGACAACTTGCCAACTTCTTCGTCGGTCAACTTGGCAGCAAATCCGTTGAAACTCCTCCCATAACTGTAAATTAGCGACTTCTTGGCCAATGAAGTACTGCAATTGGAAAGAGGTATATATATGCTTGAGATACTTGTAAAAAAAAAAGAGAACTACTATAAAAACATAGAGATTACACATGTAAACCTACAAATCGATGTGGTTTCATGGAATCCATTAGATCTACTTTATAATAAAAATAATTTTATAATCTGGTGTACTATATCAAACCATATCAATTTGTGAATTTAATTTTGTGCAATCTCTTTGTGGCTAAAGTATTTTTAAAAAAAAAAAAACATGCGGTTTTCCCAACACTTAAAAATTAGCAGCTCATTCTAGAAATAATTCCAAATAATTCTCCATATCATCCGACATGACTGTTTTCATGTCACTTGTGTCTCGATCACTCGTATGGTTCCTGTACATAAGCCTCGAAGTAACGTTACTGGTTTCAAGCTGGCATAAGCTCCATTATACTAAGCAAGATATATATGTGAAAAATATTTTTTGATTTATTCATCGATCCTTCCTCTTCTTTCTTTCTTCTTTTTCTTCTTTCTCATCACAGCTAAGCCACAATCTATGACAGTATGACCACGACTTGGCTGTGGGTACGTATCTGCGACTAGGATCACAGTCGCCGCTGTGGATATGTGAGTTTTATGACCTGCGGCTGATCTGACCATGGGTCTAACCATTAGAAATAAACTCCTAGCATGTACTATTTATATACGGTCATGTTGACTAAAAGGGTTCCGCAAAAATAGTATAGAACGTAATTTAGTGGCCGGAGACCTTCCGAGTACTCCTTCGAGCATGGAATGGTGCGTTGATGCAACAGAAAAGTCTCCTTGAGGCCGCTCTCCCATGTATACAATGTAGACCTGTACGTACATAACACAAATTCCTTAATTAAAAAAGATCCCTGCATGCATTTTGAGTATTGACAAATATTACTTATAAAATGTCAATTGCTAGGTAAAGATCGATATCTACCTTTCTTTCCTGGCCGCCATGGCAGCTTTGCAGAAGAGCTGTAAGCAGCATTAACAATGGGTACATGAGAAGAACATGTAAACCTACCTTGGCCGCCATATCAATGGTGTTGAACTTTGCTCAACTGTAGAATGTTAAGCTAATACCTTGCGAAAACAATTTTCCGAGGTGTTCATATAATTAAGAAACGTTAAAAATACACAGGGCGAGGGAGCCTGCGCATAGATCGATGCCTGGCTTGACGAATTAAGCATATATATGATCATCATGTGCTGCTCGAATTTGGAAAGAACCAATTTGCTTGACCCAAAACGATCGAAGAACTTTAATTAATTTGCTAATTCTCTTTTGGTTATAGAGAGAAATATTCTAACATACATACGATCTACAGTTGTAGTGGATTAATTAGGGAATCAATCATATAATGGCGAAGAGAAAATAGAAGGTTGGAATAAGCATGAATGCATGCTGCTAATTTATTGCAGCACGTACGTGTACGTACGTAGTACTTAACTATGATTGGAATAAGTAGGCATAATACATTGCGCGCGCGCATGCATGCATGAAGTACTGAATTAATAAGCATCGATCATGCTCAAATTTCAAAATAATAAGATCAAAATGAATTGATTAATATCAAATGCATGCAATTAACTTCAAGGATCCAGAATCTGGTGGATTCATCACGAGTTATATATATACCATTCATGTGTTGGAATAAGCTTTATTGATCTTCCTTCATTGACCCAATATTAATGGGTGGAATTAGAACTTTGCTTCTCACTCATTAATGGTGGTTTTTCCAGAATGAAAACCTCCCGCGCGCGGGTGCTATTTATAGAGACGAATCTTCTAATTAATATGCATATTTATCATACAACAAAAAATCAGACAATGACAGAGCAATCGACGTCCTTATAGTACTGGATCAATAAGGGAATCATCATTATGTGGCAATTTCTTTTCTGTTTTTTTTTTTTTTTTTTTAATCATAAGTCTCTCTCTCTCTCTCTCTCTCTCTCTCTCTCTCTCTCTCTCTCTCTCTATATATATATATATACACATACATATATAGCTTAATTTGTTTGTTTATGTGATCATTGTCTTCCTAAACTAACTAGTTTTTGGCTTTGAGTGTTATGTGCTAATTAATTATATATTAATTTGAGGAATCCATGCTTGCTAGCTCATGAATATATATATATATAGTTTCAAATGCTAATTAATTACAAATGAGATCACCAACATGGTCACATCGTTGCATGTGCATTTTTTGTACACGATTTCATGCGCATGGAGCTTGGAAAAAAAATAATGATAAGGAAATTGCTACAAAATGTTTTATTCGAATATTCTTATTTGTTTCTTGACCATTTCCAATCTTTTTCCACGCTTTACCAGCATTTTCTTAATTAAGAGATATATCTTGAGGATAAAAAAGGGGGTGACTAATTTTAAAGAAATTGTGTTTGCAGTCTTAAAGTGTAAGAGTTTCGCGTACTTCTTTTAAAAAAATTGGATAAATTTAAGAACTAAATAAACAAATCATTTTTATCAATAGTGGGCATCATTTTTTTTTTCAAATGAAATATGCGAGACTTGCACACATAGGATTATACCTAGTGTTACTCTTTTAATTAACCTCTCTATGCATTGCAGTCATATGTACTTACAAATTTATATAGTAGATTCTCACTCTATACTATCACAATATATGATCACATACTCAGATAAACCATCTATGTAACAAATTTCCGGGATTGGAGTTTCAAATCCCAACTTGAGGGAGTGCCTGCAGTTTTACTATAATCACGTATCTAAGTATAAGATGTACAAAAATAATAATAATAAAAACAAAAAAAAAAACCCTCCGATTGTCCTTTCCTACCCTTTTTGCCCATTTAAAAAGGAATAATGCTAGTTAGCCCCCTCAAACTCATCGCTAGTACATTTCAATTTTTTAATTTTTTTTAAATGATTAAGAATCTTACAACTAGTGCATTTCTGTGTTTTTCTAACATTTAAAAAATACAAAAAATCAATTTGAACTAGTGGTAACCTTAGGAGGAGGAGGGAGGGGAGGGGGGGCTACACCCTTAAAAAAAACTACAAGCTGTAGTTCACTGGCAATTTTGCTTCATACTAGATGAAATTCTCAATTGCTAATATTGTTAAACCCAGTTTGATTTCAAGGAGGTTTTATGTAAGGTATTATACTTGGACTATTGGAATTTTAAATAAAATCCGAAAAACACCAAAATCTCTTGTCAAGCCCATGTAGAAATATAATAAAGAGTGCATACCTGTAGCCATTGGATAGAAGAGCGCAACAGTATGATCTTCCACATCTAATATTCATTTTCGAGTAAAAACTCATGGGATGTGTAAAGTAGAAAGTGCATTTGGAGTGGGGACCATGACCTTATATAACACACAGAATACCAATTTGGCCCATAATAAAACAATGGAATTACATAGGTTCTTAATGAGTCTATACACATGAATTTGGCCCGTACCACTTCATACTCATAAGCTAACCAAAATCGTAGGCTTCAAGAGATGTGTTGGTACAGTTATATCACTTTATCGACACATTTATTGAGTCTTACAAACATTATCCAAGTTTTATATTAGACAATTATACAATGTGAAATTCCTAATCTATGTAGGTCCATTAATTTAAATAATGCTAACAATCTCTCACTTGGACCACATAGATTTCCGAAAAATCAAACATTGTAAACTTTATGAACTCAAATTATAATTGCCAGATTTTATGGATATCATCTCAAAACAATCTGGTTCATTGAATAATATTAGTATAAAATTATAACAGTCATTGTCACATTTATCGTGACAGGACCCATCCATGGTCACAAACACCAACATCATCAATAACATAGATCAAGTACGGATGTGTAGCATGTAAATTTCATGTATTGTGATCCTTTATCATGCCTATTTCCAACTGATCCCTGCATCATTCTTTCAAGCCTTACATATTGCTACAATTTGAAAGAAATGCAATCTTAGAATCATCAATAAACCAAAACACTGTCGTAATAAGTATCAAATAAATCAAGTATATAACAGACAAACTCTCACTTAATAAAATATGTTACTAGAGCTAACCACTCTCATATGAGCTACATGTTCCTTAAACACTTTAGGTGGTAAGCCTTTAGTGAGCGGATCCGCAACCATGAGATTTGTACTAATGTACTCAATTGACACGTGATTTAATTTGAACTCTTTCTTTCACGACAAGAAACTTTATGTCAATGTGTTTAGATTTTGATGAACTCTTGTTGTTCTTAAAATATAACTCAGCAGCATTATTATCACAATAGTTTTTTAGTGGATTCTCAATACAATCCACGAATTGAAGACTAGTAATAAAATTTCGCAACCATATTGCTTAATTGGATGCCTCATAACAAGCAATAAATTCTACTTCCATGGTCACACCTAACGTGGTCGAGTACATCTCCCGCCCAAGTCAAGCTTCACACTCGCCACTAACGCAATCAAGCACATCTCCAGCCTATCTCAACACAAAACAAACAGAAAATCTAGGACTAATTTTTTAAGTTTATTTTTTCTACAGATTGTTAACTTAAAGATTCTCAAGGCCTTCTTGTTGTGAGTAAATCGATCCTAAGAATTGTGGGCATCTGTGAGGGGTCAAATCAATATCCTATAATTTAGCCCCAGGATAAAGTCGAAAATCAAGCCAAGAATTGATAAGGCAAGTTAACTCAGATTCCTAAAAGGAAAAAGACTTTGACTCTTAAAAGGAAATGGATTCATAAGGCAAGTTGGACTTAATCACTCCAAGAAAATAAACCTCTATATAAGGCTGAGATCTCCACAAATTTACAGGGGCTCCCTACGTATATACTTAACCACACACAATGATTCCAAAGGATCTTCTCTCAAGAGAGACATTATCTTTAACTTCCTAAAATCTTAAATTCCTCAATTGTATTGTGAGATATGTGAGGTCATGAGAGATTGTAAAATCATTCATTATAGTAGATTTTACCTCCAAACAACCCGTGTATGTAAGTATTATGCCGAATCACGTAAATCCTCATATCTTTATTTATTTATTATTTATTTTATAGATGAATGTGAAGAAGACTATATCAAAGTCCAAATCATCGTTTTGGGCCAGAGATAATTCTTTCCTCCGTTCTAGCCTATGATACAAATTTATGCATTAATATAAATAGTAATGAAATGAGTTCTGAACAAGACCTAAGCTCCCAAAGGCTTAAACCAATAACTTTTTTCATGTTGTTTTCTCTGTTTTTTTTTTTTTTTTTGTGTTTTTTTTTTCAAGTTCATTTCACTTTTATCTATTGGTGACTAATAAAATATGAAAAAAAAATAAAAGAAAAGAAAGTAAAAAAAGGGTAGTTTAGGAAGAAAACAAATATGCATATTAACGTGGCGGAAGGTTAGTAAGACCATCTTCCTAACCATCTTTTCCAGTAATAATTGGCCCCGTTAGCGTGCCTTTGGACACGTTGACAAATCCTATTAAAAAAAAATATCTAATAATCATCCCTATGTTTGTTAATTTTTTTCCTTGTTAAATATATAATGTATAGATATTAGATAATAATTCAATAAGTTTAATAAAAGTAAAATTACATTAAATTAAAAAAATATAAAAGTGTAGTGTGTAGAATAATGAGTAACAAATTTTTTTTAAAAAAGAAATATTTTAGGTACAAAAATGTTTCATAAAAATTAATTTATAATATAAAATTATGTCAGTTTATAGGTATATTTTTTTAAAATTATTTTGTGATTCTAATATTTCTCAAAATAAGTAATGGTACCATTCCACCTTCTTTATTGACTATTCAGTTATTTTTTTTAATAATATTACATATAGTCATAGAGTGTGTAATTACAGCGCAATTCTTTTTAAAAAAAGTGATGTCTATTATTAAAAAATTATTTTTTTCCTTGTGAGTCTTGCATTTATTTACTTTTTCAAATGAATTACGCACTCCACGACTGCAAATATCATTTCTCATTTTTTTTTTCTTTTTACTATTTGAATTTGGATTAAAATCTTAGAACATGACTTTATTGCATAATTTAAAAGAAAATAAATTTAATCAATAATCATATAATTTAATTAAAAATAAATTCAATTTTATAAAAGTTGATATTTTCTTTTAGCTTATAAAATAAGGTTATATTTAAAGATTTTTAATAAAAAAAAAATGGATAATAAAGATAGGATAAGAGTATCAAAATTAATACACGTGTCGAGAGTGATTGAGATGTCACTTTTTAACAGGTGTAACACCTGCTGCTTAGTACATAAAAAATCTTAATTGTGTACGTGTAGAATTTGATACTTGTATCTTGATTTGAAACTTCGTAATTCAGAGCCACACACTGTAGAATTTGATACTTCTATTTGATTCGAAACTTCGTAATCCAGAGCCACGCACCGACACACGCTCTTTCCTTTCCACTCTAGACATTTGTCGACCTCTCTAAAACAGCAACTATGGACCTCCGGCAATCGATCAGCAACCAAACCGACGTTTCTTTGAGGATCGCCAATCGGTTACTGCTAAGTGAAGAAGGCAAGAAATCGAACCTGGTGTTCTCGCCGTTGTCGATCCACGTGGTGCTGAGCCTCATCGCGGCGGGGTCTAAGGGCCCTACCCTCGACCAGCTGCTATCCTTCCTCAAGTCCACATCCAGTGACCAGCTCAATTCCTTCGCTTCCGAGATCATCTCCGTTGTATTCACCGACGGCAGTCCCAGCGGTGGGCCTCGCTTGTCCTTCGCCAATGGAGTTTGGCTCGATAAGTCCCTGTCTCTCAAGGCTTCCTTCAAACAGGATGTGGACAAGTTTTTCAAGGCCTCTCTGAATCAAGTTGATTTTAAGAACCAGGTTAGCGCAACTCGACCCTAATCAGCTCTTTCTTAAATTGATATAGTTATTCACGGTCTTGAGTTGTTTTTGCGAGAAGGGTTTGCTGTTTTTCTCTTTTTTATTTTAATTTGTTTTTCTCTCTTTCTTTCTTCTAGTTTTCGATGTTAGATGTTTACATATATTCATATTGACTAACAGAGCGTCTTATATTTACTCTGCCTGTGTGATTGCTGAACCCAAGGTGTGAACCTCAATAAAACCCACTCCATTTGGACGGAAAAAAGTCTAATGAAAACCACACAGCATGTTTCTGAAACTATGAGTTCACTTGGCCTTCAAGAAAGCCCACTTCATTTGGACGGCAAAACGTTTTTGGCTAAACAGATTTTTTATCTCAATATTATACCGAGCAAGTAACTTGGCGGGAGTCAACTAAAAACTGCCCTCATTTTTCAGAAGTCCAATGGTAAGAAAATTGGTAGGTCGTTTTTTTCTTTTCTTTGGCTGAGAAGAAAACTGACTGTTCAGTTGGGTATTATTCTTCACATTAATAGATGAAAACATAAATTACTTATCAAAAAATAATAGATGAAAACATAATTGGTCACCATTCTATCCTACGAGTGATTTGGATGCAATTTTTGAACCCATTTGGGTAGTTTAGCTCCCTGATGATTTTCTATTTGGTTCTCCATGCCATGTAATTGATTTACAATGGATGGTTGTTTAACGATGGACAGAGGTTTTTCTTTTCAAAAAGTGAACTTGCTTTGCTTTCTGTTCTTATGGAGGAATTTATTGTCACGTTTTTAATTTAGAATGTTGGGGCCTTCACACGAACTGTCTTTTGAATTATTATACTTGGATCTTTACATAAAATAGCTGTTGCTAATTGATTGTGAAAAATCACAATTACGAAGGCTGAGAAGTTGGGAAAAGTATATGGTATGGTATGGGCAAGTTGAGTTTCTTCTAGTAAAAGATGCGTCTAATACTATTTCCGGAGCTAAGCCACTCTCTCCAGCCATCATGCCAGTGGTTTAGCTGTGTAATGCCTTGCTAAATCCCGCATTATGTGGGTAAAGTATGATAAAGTTCATTAAGTGCCATGTCTCACATTGGTTCTTCACTAGGTAGAACCATGTTTTATTATGATTTGAAATAGTTTCAGATGTACTTTGATTAGTTATTTTGAAGTCTTGGGTTTTTGCTTGGGTCATTACAAATGGTAACATAGTCAAGTTATTAACAATATGTGGACTTGGATACTCAATGCAAAGGGGTTCTTGATCAGAACGCTAGTGATTTAAGTGTGTGAGATTGTAGTGCGCTGCTAAGTCCCATAATGGGGGATTAAAGTATGATAAAAATGCATTAATGTTAAGTCTCACATTGGTTCCTTGGTGGAATTGGGCTTTATAATAATTCTAAGAAGCTCTAATTGTAACTAGGGTTTTTGGAATATAACTCATGTGACTTTGGCTTTCCTCGAGTCATTGTAGGCAAAATTATCTTTATTTTCAAGAACGTACTGATACATATATCTTTGGTCCTTGTTCTGCCCGATTATGTGCTGCTCATTATATAAGTTTCACGTTGTTGCTTTAATCTTTTATGGTCATGTTGAATTCTATCATGGTATTTCTTGGATTTTCCATCTTCTTTGCAAAGATCTTGATCTTCCTTAACACTTATTGTTCTAGCAACTAGGAATAGTGTTTCTATTCTTACTTTAGCCTTAAACTAAACACTGTCTCCTTCTGCTTATATATCTTACGGATCCCTACAAACATAGCATAGTACAGGATACGTGATGGAACGATTCAATTTCCAAGCTGAAGTCTCTCTTAGTTGGTTATGTTACACTTTTTTTCTATGTAGCATATTCACTGCATTTACTATCTAGTTCTTAATACTTTTGTTCTGATATACTAACAGTAATATATTTCATTTTGACGGTTGCGTTGAAGGCCGCCAAAGCAACAGGTGAAGTGAATTCATGGGCTGAAAAGGAGACTAATGGCCTTATCAAGGAGGTTCTTCCTCCTGGGTCAGTTGATGGGACAAGCAGACTCATCTTTGCAAATGCACTGTACTTCAAAGGAGCTTGGGGTGAGAAGTTCGATGCATCAGCAACAAAAGACTATGATTTCCATCTTCCTAATGGGAGCTCAGTTCAAGTACCCTTCATGACTAGCAAGAAGAATCAGGTTGCTATTGCCTTCGATGGTTTCAAAGTACTTGGACTTCCTTATAAGCAAGGTGAGGATAAGCGCTGCTTTTCCATGTACTTCTTTCTTCCAGATGCAAAAGATGGTCTGCCATCTCTGGTGGAGAAAGTGAGTTCTGAATCTAGATTCTTGGATCGCCATCTTCCTAACGTGAAAGTAGAAATTGGTGACCTCAAGATCCCTAGGTTTAAGATATCTTTTGGGTTTGAAGCTTCTAATATTCTGAAAGGATTAGGATTGGTGTTGCCCTTCTCTGGCGGAGATTTGACAGAAATGGTTGATTCACCTGTTAGTCAGAACCTATATGTTTCAAACATATTCCAAAAATCCTTCATTGAAGTAAATGAAGAAGGCACAGAAGCTGCAGCTGCTTCTGCCGCTGTTGTGTCGGAAAGATCCATAGCCTTTACTGAAAAGATAGACTTTGTGGCTGACCACCCATTTTTATACCTGATCAGAGAAGACATGACCGGAACGGTGCTGTTTATCGGCCATGTGCTCAATCCTCTTGAAGGCTGAATGAACATGCATTCTAGTGAAAATGTGTTAAGTATATGAAATCTTACAATCATGAGGCCATCGTAATTAATAATTGTCTTGCTTTTGTGCTGTATTGTGCTATTGTAAGAACAGCCCACTGTGGCTTAAAGTGATTACCTAACATGTTGACCTTAAAATTATCATCAGCTATCTTCAGTTTTTGACTTAACGTTATTTTTCTTGCCCTTCTAATGCTTAGTTTTGGACTTGTTACTTGTTAGTAAAGAATGCAAGCTCCATGGCTATGACGATTTCCTGTTGCATCTTTTTATGTGAGTTCCTGTGTTGTGACCGTTGTTTGTTGTTCCACTGACTGGGCAGCTCAATTTCATGGGGGGCAATTCCACTTACGAATCTCGAGTGCTCAAGTTAAAGCAGATACGATGAGTAATAAGCAAATGATTTATACATTTTTAGAGTGAAAATTGTACAAATCTTGCACACTTTCTTTATAAAAAGATGATAAATATAAGACTCATCTGAAAATTCACTTTTTAATAGTAGATTCCACTGACTGAGAAGCTCAATTTCAAGGGGGGGAATTTCACTTACGAATCTCGAGTGTTTAAACTAAAGCATATATGACGAGTAATAAGCAAATGATTTATACAGTTTTAGAGTGTACAAATCTTGTGCACTTTCTTTATAAAAAGTTGATAAATATAATATTCATCTGAAAAAATTTACTTTTTAATAGTGGATCCCATTTTTTTTAAAATGGGTCAACATTGGATCTAGCATTACTCGAAGGACCCATTTGGATAGTGAAAGTATTTCATCTCATCACATCTCATTATTATAATTTTTTCAAATTATCACACAAAATATAATAAATAATTCAATTTTTTTAAAATCTCAAAACAATAATAATATTAAAAAAATAATATTCTAACAATATTTTATTCAATTTTTAATTTTCATCTAAAATCATTTTATCTGATCTCACTATTTAAACGGAGCCTAAATGAAATGGGGGTTTTCATAAGAGTCAAAAGGATTTGGATTTGAGTCTTTATAATCCAAATCCCCATATATATTAAAATTTAAATATAGATCTGCATTAAAGCCAAACAAGCTTTCTCATATCATCTTATCTCATCTCATTTTATCATTATAATTTTTTCAAATTTTCATACAAAAATATAATAAACAATTCAACTTTTTTAAATCTCAAAATAATAATAATAATAAATATATTCTAACAATATTTTATTTAACTACTATTCAAAACATTTCATCTTATCTCATCTGAACTGTCTATCCAAACCCAACCTTAAATGCTTCAAGATCTAGAAGTTGAAATTATGATTGAATTAAAATACAAATCCAAATCTGAAATTCAAAATCCAAATTCTTCATTCCAAAGGCAACCCGAGGGATCTAAGTAGCATTAACTAAGAAATCGTAAAATTTGAAGGAATTCGTACTCTGGGTTGTCACGTGGATTCAGATATATTCTTAAATGATAATAATAACTAACGAGGCACATGTTTTTTATCTGAGATTTGGAGACACGATCTCTTTTAAGATAATTTACAAGTCCCGCCATAAGAGCATTAATATTGGTTTATATATATGTATATGTAAAATTATATTTGCATAATATGATTTTAAAATCCTCCACATTAGTTTATACATATCTAAATATTTAGCTACTTATGAACAGTATTTATCCAAATTTGGATAATTACTATTCACCCTACAAATCATATTTTAATCATTATTTCTCTCCTCTCCCACTCTCTCTCACAATCCTTTCATTTTCTCTCTCCTTCAACAACACAACAAACCTTCACTTACACATTCATTTTATTGTTATAATATATTATATATATTTTTCATTTTATTATATTTTTAATATATTATTATTAAAAAATTATATTTTTTATTATTACATTTGTATTATTAATGTCAAATGTATATAGTGAATGTTAATTGTAAAATATATATAAAAAAATTGATTTTAATAAAAAAATTGATTTTAGCAAAAAAGTAATAATAATAAAATAATAATATTTTATTATTATTTTGCCTCAAATATGCATAAGCCAATGTGAAAATTTTGCTTGAATGGTAAAGTGGCTATGCAAAAGAGGTAATTTTGCATATGTATATGCATAAACCAATGTTAATGCTCTAAAAGTGCTGCATTTGACTTCTAAAAAAACCTTTATATATATATATATATATATATATATGACAAACTATATACATGAAGAACTTCTTTAATTAATCCAAATTACTTAAACTGCAAAACAGTGTAATTAGGAGTTTTCTTTACAGAATAATACTATGTAGAAGTTTTTAATAGAAAAATTATAGAAAAATAATTTATACAAGCATCAAATAGATTAATTATGCATAAATGTTTGTAAAAAAAATTGTCTCTAATTTAAATAAATTGTAAAACAAACTATTATTTATTAATGAGATTCACATTTTTTTTTAATAAAAGACTTCTATATAATTTGTCTATTTAAAATTTATACTTAACATTACTTAATATAGATATTTTATAACAAGTAAATTTCACTAAAAGAAAAATATTTATATAAAGTGATGTTACTTTTATAAATTATTTTATATAAATATCATTTATTTAAAATATAGTTATATAAAATATGGTAAAAAAAGATTGTATAACTATATTTTATATACAATCTTTTATCCAAACTAGAGAATCGGATAAGAAAAATGATAGATATATTTTTTAAAGAAATATTTTTTATTGATATTATAAATTTTTTATTTTTTTAAAATATTTAAAATTGTTAAAAAAATCTATATAAAAAATAACTAAAAAAAAAACACAAAAAAAAATATATAAGAGCCAACGAGAGCTACCAGCGGTGGTTTTAGCATTATTTTTTTATTTTTAGAATTGCTAAACCGACCAAAAAAGTGTATGTATCCAAAGTTTTTTTTTTTTTTTTGTTAATAATTAAGAAAGAATTTTTAATGATAATATAAATTTTTTATTTTAAAAAAAAATATTTATAATGATTAAAAAATACATAAAAATAAAGAAAAAAATAAAATGCAGGGACACACTTTGACACTTTTTCGGTGAGTGTGTTACTCGTTTGTTTTTGGTTTTTTGTGTTCTTTGAAACTTGGGAAAATGTCAATCACAGTCACAATGACGTAGAAAAGCAACCGACCATTGAACAAAATTAAGCACGTAGCTGCTGCTCAGGTTCATTGTCTCGCCCCGCATTGCATGCCTTTAACTGCGGGGGTGGCATAGGATTGATTTGATCTCGTACGAAATCATAAATATTTGATTATGAGTAATGATATATATAGTCGTAGAATGCGTAAATACTGTGTAATCGCTTTGAAAAAAAGTAAGATTTACTATTAAAAAATTAATTTCTTTTCATGTAAGTCCTATATTTATTCACTTTTTTTAAAAGCGACTACACAACGTTTGCACACTCACGACTGCAAATATCATTTCTCTTTAACTATATAAGTGAATTCCATCTTATAGTTAAAATTAAACGTGTCAAATTTATAAATTTTAACTCAAGTTATTTGAATATCGAATCTGTTTTAATTCATTTAATAATTAATTATAAATATATTAATATAATATTATCAATTTAAATTCGTTTATTTTATGTAAATGATTGAATTAAAACTATTAACTCATTTGACTTAATTAATATAATTTTACATAAAAATTAAAATATATATTTATTAATAACCACAATATCTTAAAATTATATATCAATATTTTTCAAATTTTAACATATAATAAAACTAATATTACAAACTATACAATAACAAATATGAGCATAGATCTAAAATTACAATTCCAACAATAAAAACAATAAAAACATAAACATACTGAGAAATATCAATATTACAACTTAATAATAATAAAATTTTAATTTTAAAATAAATTTTAAACTGGTCAAAACAGGTTGATTTCGTATTAAACAAGTTGACCCATTATTAACTCGTTTATAAATCGTGTCTTAACGGGTCAATCTATTTTGACCTAAATCGTTAAAATCAAACTCAAACCGCTAATTTTGTATCGTATTTGTGTTGAGTTTATGGATCGTATAACCTATTGTCGCCTATTCTATATAGTTTTACATGGCTGCCCCGAGACATTAGATTCTTTCAAACGGCTATGTTATGTTCTCTCTCCTTCAATTTTACAGTGACATAAATATTCGTAGATCTCCTTTTGCTACCAAATAATTTAGAGAAATGCTTTGATGGATTATATAAAAATAAATTTACAAACTAATGTATCTTAATATGATATATCAAATTATAATGTTATTTTTCTTATAAAGTAGATCTAACGTATTATATAAAATACGTAAATTTGTGAGTTTATTTTTATGTAATTTCTTTATAACTATATCATTTTTCATTAATTTAAGCATCTCACCTTAATGGATGGCATAGCAATCCGAGAGCGAGCCATATAAATTATGTCTTAAATTCAAAATTTTATATTCACACTTTTGGAATCATCATACTGAAGTAATATTTCTTCAATTACTCGATGTACACTTGCGAACATACCAAAGTTATGTATCCATTTCCAAGAAGTGAGTTCAAAATTGGAAAACTAACATTTTGCTATTAATCTAATATCTTGGTGAATATTCCCAATATTTATTTATTTTTTCTATTTATTTCGATATTAAGTGGTGGTAGGCTTCATGATGAATGAGAATTGAAAACACTCGAAGAAACTTGGGAGGCAATTTTCATGCATTGTCTAATTAGGACATAAATGTTCACATATAGGTGTTTGACAATTGACACTTTGAGTTAATTATGATTGTTAATATAAACGAAAAATAGGTAACATGACATAATCTTCACAGTCAAATCCTAATAGTTTGAAGGTGTTTGATAATTTTAATTTTCATTTGGTTATACAGATGAAATGAAATGAGATAATATGATAGTTGAAAGTTAAATAAAATATTATTAAAATATTATTTTATTTTGAGATTTGAAAAAATTGAATTTATTTTTATATTTTATTTAAGAATTTGAAAAAATTGTAATAATTAGATCAGCCAGATCTTAAAAATCGCAGCCATTGTATAATTATATGCCAAAAATAGGGGTCAAAACATATAGAGCAATTCAGTTTCATGGGGTTATTTTTGGAAGACACAGAAAACTTAATTTTTATTTGTAATAATGTGTAGCCACAACTTTTGCAAAGCAAATTCCAAAAATACAACTTTTGTTTTTTCAAATGTTGACAAGAGAAGAGAAGTTGACCAAAAATTTAAAAGATTCTAAAGTTGACGAGAGAAAACAAAGTTAATGGGATAAGGATTAGGATTCTGATTGGATTGAACCTCGAAACAGCCAATGAAGTGGCTTGTCCACTCATTTTTATTTTTTATTTTTTATTTTATATCTCTATAAAAGATGAAGAAGACGTGTTGCATCACAGAATGGTTTACATTGGGGGTAGAAGGTAGATGCTAAACTGGCATTTGGTAGTTTATCTTCAAAATGTGAAGAAATAGAGACGAAGTCATCTGTATTGGAATAATCAAATATAAGTAGCTTCAAAAATAAATATATATAGAAATTACTATTGGGAGTATCTATTTTGCACATATGATGTAGTATCATCTAGACCACACATCTCCTCAAGTGAGTGTTGAGAACAATCAACTAAAAGCAGTTACGCAGTGAGTGCAAAGTGTGCACTGCTATAGTGACTCTCTAGCATTACTCATCTTCAAATATGAGTTACAGTATTTGTAAATGTTTCTTCATATTTAAATATGTACTGCTCATCTTCAAAAGTGATATTTTATTTTAAAATATCAGACCCATGGTTATAGTTGCAAAATAGGTTGAGGAAATAAATTAGTTGAGAAATAATAATTTAAGTAAAAATTAAATTATTAATTAACATATGGTTAATGTAGTTGTAAAATATGAAAAAAAAATTATTAAAATTAAAATTAAATAATATTATATTATTATTTTGACTAATCCAATATAGATTTATGATTTAAATGGTTTTGAATTTATGAAGAGGAAAATGTTATTATGCTGTCTGAGTTTGTCCACTCATTTTGACTGCTTATATATTTTAATTTTTTTATTTAATAATTACGGAAGTGACATTTAGTGTATTATAATATATATTTTTTTATTTTTTAAAAATATTTAAATAGGTTAAAAAAATATGAAAAGAAAAAAAAATTGTGATAGGTACGTCCGCTCAGCTGTCAAAGTTGGATGGCCAGTTTTAATTAAAAAAAATTTTAAAAATATGTAGTTTTAATTAAATTTTAGATATTACTTTGAAGTCGGGAAGAACCTTATCGTAGATTGTGAGCTCAGGAGGAATCAGAATTTTACATATTATAATGGTTTTTCAATATAATGTATATTAAAAAGAAGGGATAAATTACTCCCTGTACTTTATCCGGTTTGAG
Organism: Juglans mandshurica; assembly: GCA_022457165.1. Taxonomy (NCBI): domain Eukaryota; kingdom Viridiplantae; phylum Streptophyta; class Magnoliopsida; order Fagales; family Juglandaceae; genus Juglans; species Juglans mandshurica. The sequence goes on along the minus strand of CM039634.1, from coordinate 7,062,928 downwards.
ATTACATTTTTGTGTAATTTTTTTTTTTGAATTAACCTATCGTATTATGACAAGTTTAGAATTAGTCTATTTTAAAAAATAAATAAATTTAGAATTAGTCCCCTCCGTCACATATTGAAAATAAGCTTAACCAAGCAAAGGGATTAAAATAAATGATCCATTAAATTGATTTTTTTATTTTATTTTAAAATAAATATTATATATTAAAAATTATTTTGGCCCTAAAACTTTTTAGGCCTAAGATGAGATAAGATGATATGAAATAAGAAATCTATGAATATTAATGAGATAGTTTGTGAATAGTAATAAAATAGTTTGAGTTAAGATATTTTATAAAATTTTGTAAAAGGAAATAGAAAAAGTTGAATAAAAATATTATAAAGTTATAATTTCGTTAAAATATAATTTTTGTTTTGATATTTGAAAAAATTAAATTATTTTTTATGTTTTATTTAGAAGTTTGAGAAAATTGTAATGATTAAGTTTTGATTTGATGAAAAATTTAAAAATTTGAAATTAAAAAGTGTTTATATTTAAATGGTCTTTAGATGTTGAGATGAGTTGAAAGTTGAAACTATATGTGAAATCATATGTGAATGGTCTCGTTTGGTTATATATATGAGATGAGATAAAAGTTGAATAAAATATTATTAAAATATAATTTTTTAATATAATTTTTATTTTAAAATTTTAAAAAAATTAAATTATTTATTATATTTTATATAAAAATCTTAATAAATAAATGAAATAAGATGTAATGATTTTTATAACCAAATAACCGGTCAAAACTCTTTTTTATTAGAGTTCAGAAAGATCCAATGCCTTTCAATTTTGTCATAAAATAGATCCTGACGCGTCGACGACTTCTTATTAGTTATTACAGGGAAGAAAGCGAGCTTTGACTTTGCTGGTTTGGATAGGAGAAATATTTTATTTTATTATTTTAATTTTTTTAAATTATCATATAAAATATAATAAATAATTTAATTTTTTAAATTTTAAGATAATAATAATAATATTAAAAATAAATTTTTAATAATATTTTATTTAATTTTTATCTTTATCTCAACTATTCTCACCTCAATTTACTATCAAAACGGCGGTCAAACTCAAAGTTTTGCTTTTTGGCCGAGTAGGCCTAGAATGGGCGTGCGATGGGAAAGCAAATGGCAAAATAGTAATATAAAGAAACTTGAAAGCTATTTTGGTGAGATTAATTAAGGAAGAAGGAAAGTACATATAAAATATAAAACTTCCTAGCAGACGTGAAAGTACCGTCCCTTCTGCCCATACGCTATTTATGTGCGCAGTAAGTACCATGATCCTCTGTCTGTAGTCTATGTACACACATGACACCGTTAACGTAATCCCATGCTCTGTCTCTCTCTCTCTCTCTCTGAATCTGAAGGAGCTACTTTATGCGTTAATAAAATGATCTGGAACTTCCTTATGAACTTTCCTTTTTTGTTGAAGATGTCAACTGGGCTTACTTTTGAATTCTTATAATACTTCCCTTTCACTTGCCTTGTTTTTTCTGGTATTTTCCTTTTGTATTTCTCTATTTTCTGTGATTTTGGTGTGGGAGAGGGATAAAACCTACCCCAGTACTGAGCAGTACAAGAAGGAAGAGGAAGAGCTATTACAGTCTTAAAAGGGAAAGAACGAAGGAAGAGAGAGAAAAATATGGTGGAAACGGCAAACCACCACCAGCCGGCGTCGGCGCCTCCGCCCCCAGCGCTGCCTCTTGGAGCCGCAAGAGGTCCCACTTGGCCTCCCGCCGAGCAACTCCAGCAACTCCAGTACTGTATCCACTCCAACCCTTCTTGGCGTTAGTCTCTCTCTCTCTCTCTCTCCCTTTTCTTTCTTCTTGCTTTGGGACTTGATTTAGTAGTTCAGTTCATGCAGGATACAGATTTTTTTTTTTTTTTAGTTCTGTAAAGGATAAAAAAAAAAAAAAAAGGTGAAGTTGAAGATTCTATGATAAAAGGTGTACATTTTTTGGTATGTGGTGGGGCTGTGAGAGAATCAGAAAAGAAAAATACATGGTCTGATTACGTTAAATTTTAATAAACTTACAAATTCACGTAGCAGGTTAGACGTTATTTTTTATTTTAAATTAGATTTAACAGATTTTATTAAATTATATAATGTATTTTGTGTAATTTTTTTAAATTTGCAGCAGTTCTCATCACAAAAATTGATTTCATATACCTTGGTTTTTGTTTTTTTCCTCTTAAATTTGTGGATCGCTTTTTCTTGTCGTAATAATTGGTTCTTCTTCTCTTTTATTAGTGAAATATGTTTTGAACATTAGTGATCTCTCGATTAGTAATAGTGGACCTCACTTTTTTTCAAAACGATTACGCACTTCACGATTGTATATAGAATTACTCTTTGTGTTAATAAATAACTAATTCCACAACTTATCCTACTTTAGCCGAACTTTCTATATCACCAAAAGATGTATTTTTCCAAAAATAAAAAATTGCAGATCACCTTTTTTTTCAGAATTTTTGGTCTTAATTACATGTTGTGGATATTCTGAAGCTAATTACTTCTTCTTCTTTTTTTTTTTTAATTTTGATTTTACAGTCTGCAACTAATTACTTTTAATTAATGGGAATTTTACAGCGGAAGCATGCTTACTGGGATTCCAGCACTACATCGTAATGCTTGGAACGACGGTTTTAATTGCTACAACACTAGTGCCTCGCATGGGTGGGGACCATGTAAGTCTTTTATCCAAGATTCCAATATATATATATATATATATATGTTAATGAAAAATGATATTTGTAGTCATGGAGTGCACAAACTTCGCGCAATCTCTTTAAAAAAAGTGAGTAAATATGAGACCACATAAAAAAAATAATATTTTTTTAATAGTGGACTCCTCTTTTTCAAATGACTGTATGGCATTTGCGCACTATACGATTTTACGTAACATTACTTTATAATCGAGCTGAATTAGATGGACTACAACTTTGCTTTAATCCAAATATTCCAAATTCACTGTTTATGCAAACAGGGTGATAAAGCCCGTGTTATTCAAACAATACTCTTTATGGCGGGACTGAACACATTGCTTCAAACGATGCTTGGGACGAGGCTCCCTACAGTGATGGGTGCATCATTTGCATTCCTCCTACCAGTGTTGGCAATTATCAATGATTTAGGTGATGAGAACTTCACAACTGGGCATGAGGTATGTAAAGTTCAAGCAATGTGACTGAAAAGAAAAAAAAAGTACAACCTAATTAGAAGTTGGTTGTCTCAAAGTTGTTGTCTTGGTGATATAAGACATGACATTTTTCTACACCATCGTTCTAAAGTTCTTGTTACTTTCTCTTGAATTACATGTTCAATTATGAATTCTTCAATGGTATATGTTCTTTTTTAGTAACATGTGCTGTTTTTATTTTCTGTTTCCCTTGCAAGTTCACTCTATTCCTCAAACGATGATGTTGTAACCTTAGCACATACGCCTTTGTACTGCTGATAGCTAAATTTTAGGACAGTTGAGGTGCATGCTTAGCTGGTTTACCATCAAATTACCTTGCCTTCTTATTCTCAACTTTAATTTTTCTGGCTTGTTATATATTTTGAGTATTTGAGGCATAGGATTTTTTCATGATTTTAATGAGGTTGCTTGCAGAGATTTGTCCACACAATCAGAACAATTCAAGGATCCATGATTGTATCTTCCTTTGTCAACATCATTCTCGGATATAGTAAGGCATGGGGGAATTTGACAAGGTAATGTAATCATGCTATGGAAAAAGAAATTCCCTCTACACAACAAATTCAACACTAACTCATTTCCATCTTAAGGATTCTGGCTTGAAACATAGTCCTGATTTCTAGTTTTTTTTTTAATTTATTTTGTTCAACTGTTCTCACTTTGCTTTTCTTCTCCCCAGACTATTTAGTCCCATAGTTCTCGTACCGGTGGTTTGTGTAGTGGGTCTTGGTCTATTCATGCGGGGCTTCCCAGTGGTAATTCTCTCAAGGGGCACTCTAATGCTTTGGTGGCTTTGAAAGAAAAAAATCAAATCACTTGTCAGAAAGGAAAGAAAATCATCACATCAACATCTGACTCGTATGTTCTATGCAGCTTGCTAACTGTGTGGAGATTGGCCTGCCCATGCTTATTCTTCTGGTTGTTGCCCAGCAGGTTATAGATCTTTCCCGAAATCCTGCCTTGATGCAAGATTCCTCTATAAAAGTCTGATGAGCTGTGTGATTATCTATGCAGTATTTGAAGCGCATCATTCCTAAGGGCCATATCATACTTGAGAGGTTCGCTTTGCTTTTTTGCATTGGTATCATCTGGGCTTTTGCAGCTATCCTCACAGTGGCTGGTGCTTACAACAAGGTACCAGAGCAGACTAAAATGAGTTGCCGCACAGATCATTCTTTCCTCATACAATCTGCTCCTTGGTATGTTCAGATAATGGGGTTCCCTGTTCCCTGTTGCATTATGGGTCCCTCTGTACATAATTTATTTTGACTTCTTTTTTGGCATTCTAGGATCAAATTTCCCTACCCATTTCAGTGGGGTACTCCGATATTCAGAGCAAACCATGTCTTTGGAATGATAGGGGCAGCACTAGTTACATCTGCAGAGGTTCATTCGCTAAAATTCCAATTTAGAATCTTTTGAAAAATTCATTATTATGTCTTGTATCAGCCCATTATAAATAGTCGATTGACTTACCCTTTTGTACTAGATTTCCACCAACGTGGCTAATGTAAATTATTGGAACATTCTACATTGCTGTAGAACCTATAAGTTTAATTTAGTTTATCAGTCTCTTTTTCTTGATGAAGTGTTCATTAAACTTTTGGCAGTCAACTGGAACATTTTTTGCAGCAGCACGTCTTTCAGGTGCTACACCCCCTCCGGCACATGTTCTCAGCCGAAGTATTGGCCTTCAGGTAGTACAGCCATGGGCTGTCACGCCTCTCTCTCATTTGTGTAAATATATATATATATATGTCTAATTGCTTTTACAGAAGATGAATGAATACTGAATATTGCTTTACTATTTAGAATATAAAATTAAGGCTTATATCATCCAATGCAGGGTGTTGGCATGCTGCTTGAAGGGATCTTTGGTGCTGCTGTTGGTACCACTGCATCTGTGTAAGAAACCAACACTTTATGATCAATATACTAATCTGTTGTGTCTTAGCTTAAGCATGATCGTCAACTATTCCTATAACAGCCATTCTACTCATCATCCCCCTACACCATACATTTCGTAAGGGAAAAAAATAAAAAAATAAAGTGTGGTGTGTGGTGTAGGGGATGATGAATAGAATTTTTCGTCCTATAAATGTTCAGCAAAACAATCATTGGGATAGTAGTTTAGGCTGGTAGTTTAGTATGCACCATTGTGAGACACCTTGAGCCCTAGAATGGTTTGACAACTCAGGTCCCGTTGGGGCCAGGATTGTGCTTATCTTATATGTCTAGCTACTTATCATAGAACCAAATTTGTAAGATCATGATACATTGTAAAATGACTAGGTTTTTGTAAATCTATTATGTTATATAAGGTGATTGCATTGAATTGTTCTGCAACTCTTACGATTTTCACATTAAAGATGGATAGTTAATATTAAATCAAGCAACACACTATTGGCTACCAAAAGATCACTGCCAGAGACTGTTATTAATCTCCACATAATCAAGTTATTAATTGTTAAATCTGGATTATGAGAATTTATAAGGTTTTAGTAATATATTAATCAAGCAACTCCTGGACAAGCTTGAAGTCGTTCAAAAAAGTCAACCAATCTGGAATACAAAATCTAATTCGGTGATAAGTTCAAACTCGGTTCATGTTTGAATAAAAAATAAATGAGCATAGCTTGAACATTCAATACTCTGTTTGACTAGGCTCCATTACAGCTCTACGTGTTGGGATAATATTGTAGTGAAAATGTTGGCCTCCTCGGACTGACTCACATAGGGAGCAGAAGGGTGGTGCAGATTTCAACTGCTTTCATGATCTTCTTCTCCATATTTGGTTTGTTTCTGCTTCCACCATGAGTTTCCTTACCTATAATCTTGGGTTTTATGCATTATTTATCTATAATTGTGTAACCTTTTGTTCTTTCAGGGAAGTTTGGTGCCCTCTTTGCATCTATTCCTTTATCAATATTTGCTGCCATCTACTGTGTTTTATTTGGCATTGTTGGTGAGTGATTTTCTTTCTTCTTGTTGTAATTAATCTGTTTTAATACTGTTGATATCTTCTTAAAGGAAAATTTGCTCTCCTGTTTCTTTATTCACAGCTGCTGTTGGGATCTCGTTCATACAGTTTGCAAATAATAATTCTTTGAGAAACCTCTACGTTTTGGGTCTGTCCCTGTTCCTTGGAATATCAATACCTCAATATTTTGTGACAAACACCGATCTAAATAATGGCCATGGACCAGTAAGAGCAGATGGTCAATGGGTAAGTAGAAATGCTCTGCTTTGCTGATAATGGGTAATATGTTTCTTTGGCTGTATGTATTCCATTTTAGAATATTTAAATCCTCCATGTTGTCCATCTCCCACAATTTATCAATATTTAGATCTCTGCAGTAGTTGCACTTCAGTCACTCTATTTTTGTAGTCCTTTTCTGCTCATTGTTCTCCAAATGTGCTGCCTTAGCTAAAACTTTATTTAGCTACTTCAGAAATGTATACCCAGTGCAGTGTGTATTGTCCCATTCATTTAGGCCCTGTTTGGATACACAAAATCATCTCATCTCGTCTCATCATTGCAACTTTCTCAAACTCTCACACAAAATATAATAAACAATTGAACTTTTTCAAATCGCAAATAAAAATAAAATTAAAAAATTATATTCTAACAATATTTTATTCAACTTTCAACAAAACATCTCATCTCATCTCATCTCATCTCATGTCATCTGAACTGCGTAGCCAAACGAGGCCTTAATAAGCAAATATGCTTGCAATTAAACAAGGGTCACTCTTTGTAATGATGAGTGGTTTTTCTAGTCTCTTGAATCGGCCTTGACATTGAAGTCTAAAGTTATTTCTCTGCTAGTAGATTTAGAGTATGATTATGTTGATTCTTCACATTATCTGAAGTTCTTTAGCTATTAAACTTCATAGTTCTTAATTTGATGTGTATTCAAAGGCTGAAGTTGTCCTGATCGTTGAGCCAATACATCAACTGTAATTTATATTTTATATGTTGGTCTGCTCTGATTGTGTCTTTGTAACTTTTGCAGTTCAACAACATTGTGAACACAATATTCTCGTCGCCACCGACTGTGGCAATGATTGTTGGGACGCTGCTCGATAACACGATTGATTGGAAGCGTACAATTAATGATAGAGGAATCCCATGGTGGGTTCCCTTCCAAAACAGGAATGGAGATGTAAGAAATGATGAGTTTTACAGTCTTCCCCTGAGGATAAATGAGTATATCCCTACTAGATTTCTTTGAATAACTCCAAGTCTCTTACCCGTTTGTACATGATTGGCTATACACTAGGAGGAAAATATTGGTTTTGTTTGTTGTAAAACGAGGCATGTTCTAAACATAGATTATACTTTCAATCTTGTGCAATTTGGCTCCTGCAGACATAGATAGATAGATAGATAGATAGAAGAGATTAGTGAGATTGCACATGATATAAATAACTATAAAACCATTAGTGGTTTCAGAGATTGAGATGAGATGAGATGGTTTTAGATGAAAGATGAAAGTTGAAAAAAAAATTATTAGAATATTATTTTTTAATATTATTATTTTGGGATTTGAAAAAAGTTGAATTGAGATTTGAAGAAGTTGAATTATTTATTATATTTTATGTAAAAATTTGAAAAAATTGTAACGATGAAACGAGACGAGACACTTTAACTATATCAGATGCACTTTTGATATATACACCTAGGGTTTTACTTTTTACAAGAACATATAAATATATATATATATATATATATTTATTTATTTATATATATAGCTTGGAGTGAACCAATAATGTTCAATTCGTATTAGTATATTGCTAACTCTTTTTTTTTTTTTTCCTTGGTGGAGTGTTATCTGCTTTAATATATTGTCTTTATATTGAAATATTAGCAATTTGCTTGGTGGCATTGAAATGATGGATTTGTGGCTCATTCAAGTATCATGTTTTGGCTTCGACCCAAATCCTGCATATCTAAGAATTTCAGTGGCTATATTGATCAAACGGTTAAAAATTTTTGGGGTATGTGATAGAAGGTCCCAATACCTCTTAGGTAAGTTTGCAATATGAATGTACACAGTAAATATTAGTTTGGAGGCTATATCTAATCCTATCCTCCTTTTAACATTTTCGATTTTACTTTTGTATCAGCATATGATAAGCTTACTGTGACATGGGGTATATGCTTTAGAAAACATATAAAAATAAAGCAGATTGATGAAATAAATGAACGGTTTATACTAAAAGGGGAAAAGCTTGAAAGAGATTATTTGTACCGTGCAAGTCTTGTATACTTCTTTTAAAAAAAAAAAAAAAGTCTTAAGCAAGTTTGCACACCAAATCACGCATCAATGCTGATATGTAAGGCATCCGTTTAATGAAATGGTATGAATTGAAAACGAAAATGATTTTTAAGAGACGACATTTTCTATACTCCATTTGAAAAGATCCACTAATTAACAGTTGCTCACTTTTTTTTCTTTTATAAATTGAGTGCGCGAAATTTACATACTTTAAGATTACATGTAACGTTGAAAAACAAATGTGTTATTTATTGATAGAAACAGACTTAGAGAAACTTGTTTAATGCCCTCTCCTCGGTCAGCCATTCCATTTAAAATAGAATTATAAGAGTTGTAAAATAAGTTATATGTCTATGTTACTCTTGAACAAGAACTCGAAGATGTGTGGTAATCATCCATGAGCATAGTTATTGAGTGCTCAGTAATTGAAAAAATTTAAACCAAACTATCTCACCTCATATAATAATTACAACTTTTTCAAATTTCCATACAAAATATAATAAACAATTCAACTTTTTCAAATCTCAAAACAAAAATTATTTTAAAAAATTATATTATAACAATATTTTATTCAACTTTTATCTTAACTAACAATAATTTAAAAGATCAGCCAGGTATCATAATAATATACTCATAAACAAGAAAGAACCAAAAGGCATTAAATGAATATGCACCAGTCAAACTCGAACTCAGCTTAATGGGAAGTGTAATGCTGAGGAGATTACTTCACCAAAATAAAATTGTGCAACAACAATTTTCCCGTGAAAATTCCAAGCAATAACCATCTAAAAAGTTTAGGCCATTAAAACAGGTAAAGAAATTATAGGCTCCTCTAATGTCTGATGTCCTAATCAAAAGAAAGGATATCGACTCTGATTACTTTGTACCCACCTTTATCCCGTCACCCTGAACTAGGAAGGGCACAAGTCTAATATCTGAAATATCTGAAATTATATATTCTTTCTAATTTTGGTCATGGGTTTTGCACAGAGAATGTATGGTATGAGTGTCGCCACTGAACTCCAAGCCTCTAGAAATGCATTCGCTCTCAGTGCAGTTGGGTGATGACTCCAATTTGAGGCAATACAAAAGTTGTTTCAGCAGAAATAGATGGTGTGCTTTATGACTATCTAATGTTGGAAAAGAGAGCAATACTCTCCCACATCTTCCAAGAGGCAATACATGTGGCTAATCAGTGATTCCCGTTCTAAGAAAGGAACGACAAGATCCAACCCACCTCTTTCCGAAATCACTTATCACCTGGATTTTTGGTATCTATTTTGAGCAATGGTTTGAGGGAATAAAAGCAGGCCTTTCTTTCCCTTATAATACTCAACTGAACTTTTCCATTTCACTTGAAAATCTGGGAGGGACTTGATGCTGCAAGTATACAAGGTGGCAATGCCTAATGCAAAGACAAAGGCAAGACAGCAAAAGCTAAAAAAAACTAAGAAAATGAACCAATATCCCTCTACGAAAAATGCTCATTAAATCCGAAAAAGAAAGTTTCGGGGCCAGTTTGCTTATCCTAACTTAGTTTCAATAAAGAAAAAGTTTGTAGAGATGCATCATGAGTTCAAGATGTTACTATTATGCCATATGAAGAGGCGCCTGAAGTGGCTACGCTATACAAGGAAAATAAAGCCAGAATAGTTGAAAAAACTTTCTATTCATCTTTGTTGTGTGTCTGGTACCTGTAACCTGCTGTACAAAGAACTGAATACCAGTAAGCCTTGGTGCTTGACGTGGCCAACTTCTGAAAATGATATATTTGCTTGGAGATGTACAACCTTAAATTTTCAAGCTTAAATTTGTGCTGAGTATCAGTAGATCCATTATTCTCTGTGCTTCCAGCTAGATACCATGAGAAGACTGTAAAACCCTCAATATAAGCAATATGCAACAGTAGATAGTTCTTCAAAGGCCTGCAGACTCATCCCTATTCAATATTCATCGTACACCCACATGGAGACACGGGAATGGGATCCTACATGATCACCTTGGCCTTTTTCTGCCATTTTTGTATCAAGCAACTCGAGTTGTCTTTTAATCCATGGAGGATCATTGGGATTCAACCAGAGAACTTCACCAGTATCCTTGTGCTTGAAATCTGGCGCAGAAAGATTTATCTTCCGTAAATCCTTCTGTTTCCTGTTATCCCACCATTCATATGGATTGGTGAAAAACACTTGCCACAAGTGAAGGCGGTTTTCATCCAAGCCAGCCGCACCTTTATAAACATAGATAAGAATGTGAAAACCAAATTAACACAAGTGAATATCTTTTAAGAAGTGCCATAATAAAGGTAATATTAGTTCTTGGTGAAGACGAAATCTATAATTAATCATGCAATTGAATGACTCCGGGCAAATTAAACAATAACCTGACCTCTACTAAACTGATTTATCATTCGTCTCTGATCAAAAGCTCCAAATGACTCACAAGGAGCACGTTGGACTCATTTCAAAGGTTGAATGGCATAACATAACTTAACACAAGGTGAGTGAGTCAACGACCTAGACGATTACAAACCTCAAACTGGATAAACAAAATGCCAAAATCTTTCAATCAGCACGTGCACTAAAGGGTCAATGTAACTATATGCATGTAAGCACGAACATTACATTGTAATAATGACCATCATCCCGCAAGCCTCATTTGAGATGTTTCTCAGTCCCCCCCTATACAAATAGTGTACAGACAACTCACTCCATTAAAAGACATACCTTGTTTCGGTTACTTGCTTTGTAGTTTTCAAGCCATTTCCACCCAACTCCAAGAAAAAAGAAGGAAAAGGAAAAACAATGCTGAGCCAGAAATATTAGAAGACAGCGGACAATTGTGATACATTTCGACTGGAGTTAAAAGTTTACCCGCTCCTAATTGGGACCCCTCAACTTTTTGCCTGGTTGGGCCTTGACCACTTTTGCTGACATAATTTAATTCTTCTACGGTGACCTACAAGGAACAAACAGAAGGATAATGGAGATAGAGGCCGAGCAGTGTTTTTCACTAGCATGTAGATATCAGAAGAGGTTAAAGGTCGAGGTGAAGTTATAACATCAGTATGTGCTCTTAATCTATTAGCAAGTATATTTACTAGTTTCTGTCCTAGATCGGTCCATCCCAGTCGTTTAGCAGATATTTCTATAAAAACTATAGCAAATATGATTGGAAAATGGGAAAAGTATGTGATAAAAAAATCATAAATTAAAAGCTTGAACAGCTCTCGGAGCTAAGATGAAAGATGAGTCCATACACCACTAAATTGGTTATTGCCAGGCCCAAGGTTAAAGAACGAGTATAACCTAACTAATTTTAGTCTTCTAAAGAAGTGACAAACAATTTCAATCACCCAATATACCACCAGAATATCAATTAGTGATGTTTGAACCAATTTCTTGCAGGGAACAATTTGATGACAATAAGTTTTTCAAAAAAAGAAAAATGTAATTAGCTTTCTTTACCGTGTAATATGTTTTGAGCTTTACACCCTCGAGAACCTTTGTATAAGACCCTAAACGACCTGAAACGTAAACAAAATCGTTTGGTTTCAAATGCTCTAAAGACATTCTTGCCATTTCGTCCCACATATTCAGTAGTATCCTGTTCACAGATTGCAGAATTGTAAGTTCCCATAAAAGGTAGCAAACTTGAAAACTCCATCACCTTCTAGATAAAAAATATTTGATTGGGTTCCAATAGAATAAGAAATACAAATATAAGACATGCCGGACCTAAATTTGCGGTTTGAATCAGGAGAGACTTTCACGGAGAGCAGAGTGTAGACGCCAAAGCGACCAAGTTTCACCCTTTCTTTGATCGTCAGGGGGGACTCCACCGACCCAATAAAGCTAACAGAGTTCACCAACTGCTGCGTCAACGTTATGGTCGTCGGGCGCTGGAACTTCATAGCGTGCCTGTACACTTCGCTGCCGCCGTCGACATCCTCAGCGAAGAATTTCGTTGGCGGCGATCTCGGGCTGGCGGCCGAGCTTTGCAGAGAAAATCGGCTCGCATTCCTAATTAAGCCTCCGAAACGGTGCGCACTCATGTGTCTACGAAGGCGTAGACAAATCAGAAAAGCGAATTCCAGACGCCGGGGGGGGGGGGGGGGGTTTGGTTTCTGGCAATTGGGTTAGCCGGCGTGGTTAGGGTTCGGAAGATCCATGAATGAAATCTTTGCTTACTTGGGGCATATGTATACTATATAGTTCGTACTTCGTTGTAGGAGCACTTTTGGATTAAAAAAATAACAAAAAAAGAAAATTATCAGCATTAAGCAAGAAGAAAGCAAAGAAGCGAATCTTATCAGGGAGAAGACAATACGAAAGGATTCTGAGGCGAATCTTACTTTGTCATGTCCTAGGTGATCGAGGGCTTCCTGGATTTCGGTGTTTTTCTTTTGAAAAATGATATTTTTGGATTTTATATAAAGCTTGTATGACGTATGGTGACAACATGATTTATGAATCTAATACAACACGAACAAGATATAATTCAACAATAATAAAATTGTGATAGTTAGTAAAAATCTAAGAGTATTGACATTAGATTAGCTATTTTATTCTTCAAATTTTGAAGAATATGTAACTTTTTCACTTTTAACTAATCATTCAAAACTTAAAGTCTACATTGGATTAGTCATCACACTCTCTATAATAATAAAAAATTTTTATTTTTATAATTAATTTTTATTTTTTAATTAATTTTATTTTCATAACCTCTTATAATCTCCAACAATCATATTTATTTTCATTTTCACAATCCAATAAACAAAATTTCATCACACGATATCAATATTATCAAAATAATTTTATCGATCTTCAATACAACCAAGCCAATTCTCACAAACATCATCACCAACTAATGCAAAATTTACAAAAACATTTGCCACTATAATGACTTCCATCTCAAGAAGATCCCCACAGATTTTTTTTATTAAGTTATACAAACCCACATACCGCTACCAGTAGGTCTTGAATACACGACCTCACCTTCTATCCCATTCTTGTGAAAGAGAAAATCAAAGTCATTTACACCATAGTTCACTTGCATATAATTTTTCTCTCAACTCAGTGATGCATGACTCAACAAGCCACCAGGCACCTCCACCAGCATTTATCTCCAACAAGCCCAATACATTCATCTCTCAATCCTTGACACATGGTGATGATGTTGCGTTTAAGAAAGGAAGAGCACACCCATGATCGTTCTTTGTTCATCTTCAGTACAATAGGCTGCCATCCTAGTTGCTGCCCACATTCTCAACTACTAAAACAATGAAACACTGCTACTGAAACATACAAATAATTGTCAAGTCAAAGCTACTAAAACAATGCTACTGAAACAGCTTAAACAAGCATGAGCTACTGGGAAATTTAATAATTCAAAACAAGCTTAAACAAGCATGACATTTCTGCTAAATTGCTTAATTATGTTCTAAACATTTTTGCAGCTTGTTTTCAAAGCCTTCATGAATTAGTTTTTTTCTCTTCCACACTAACAACGTCAGAGTTGGAATAATGGCAAGCCCAAATTGCAGTTGAAAAAAATAATGAAAGGAAATGAACAAATACATTTAAGAGAGAAGGTATCCCTTTCTTTTCTCTCCTCCCTAGTATTCCATTCCAGAACAAAACCACTCCCAAAAAGCGAGTCTTTTTGTAATTCTTTCTCCCTTTGTTCCATCTTTTACTCAAGGAATAGAAAGAAAGACAAATGTGGCAGAAACAGTCCAAAAGATCTGGTTTCAGAGAATCTCTCAAAGCTTTTGAAGCCGATATACAACATGCCAACACCTTGTAAGTTTATACCATTGCTAGTCTACTACTACATACAAAATGCCCAGACTTTTTTTTTTTTGTCAAAACACAACACACGAGTTCAAACCAACACTCACAGCAGTTTACAGAAGCTGCTGAAAACAAGCAGCATAACTAGAAGCTCAGCCCACGCTCCAAATAATTCAATCGATAGTTCGGAGAACTCAAACAATACCAACAAAATCAAACTCAAACATCAACAAAATCAAACTCAAACAATAAAATCAAGAGTAGAATCAAGGCTAGAGTTTCGAATCAAACTCAAAAAGTATCAACAAAATCAAATCCAAACAATAAAAATCAAGAGTGAAATTTCGGCTAGGGTTTCGAATCTTACCGTGTGCTTGTCGTGCTGGAGAAAAGCTACTACTGTGCCGTGCTGGAGAGTGCCGTCGTAGGAGAGAATGGTTGCCGGAGAGAATGGCTGCGGGAGAAGAGAAAAGGGGAAGAAGAGAAAAAAAAAAGTAGAAGAAGAGAAAGAAGGAACAGACGCGGGAGTGGGAAGAAGAGAAGAAGAGAAAAAAAAAATAGAAGAAGAGAACGGAACGCGAAAGAGAAATAAGGAAGAAGAGAAGAAGAAACGCGGGAGAGGAAGACGAAAGAAGAAAGAGAAAGAATCGCGGGAGAGAGATGACCGAAATTATTAAACAATTCGTTTAGACTTCAAACAATTTTTTTCATCTTTGAAAAGAAAGATGAAATTACTGTAGATCAAAATTCATTTGAAAAGGACTTTAATTCAATGCTGGTTAACTTTCTATAAAATCATTTAAATTTGAAGATGAAAGACACTTTAAAGAAACCAATGCGGATGCTCTAAGTGGGTCATAATGGGTTGGTTTCGTGTTAAGCAAGTTGACCCATTATTGATACGTTTATAAATCATGTCTTAACAGGTCAACCCGTTTTAACTAAAACTGTTAATATCAAATACAAATCTATTATTGGGTAATATTTTGATTTTATTATAAGTTAAAATATGAAAAATTTTGATATTTTTTTGTTAGTAGGTAGTCTAATTATTTTTTTAGATATTATGACTATTAATAAATATAGATTTTAACATTTATGTAAAATTATGTAATCAGGTCAAGTCAAATGGATTATGCATATTAGTTCAACTTATTTACATGAAACAGGTTGGGCCGGTACGACATGATATTCAAAACCTTGATCAACACACCACCTCCCACACACACCAATCACATTCACTTCCTTGTAACCAAAACCAACGCCCCCTTGCCTCTCACCCTCCATTAAGTCCCTCACTTCTTCACCCAACTCTCTCTAGGTTTCCTTTGGTGTTCTTGGGAGCAAATCATTCAAAGTGTAAGAAAGGGTTGAAACCGAGTAGTTTGATTGAGGTCTTGAAGTGAGTTGAATTTTGAGAAATCAAGGGTCACGACTCTTGTAACTTGCCTTATCTCTTGTTGGGTGTTAGATTAACATGTTAGATTTTGAATCGTGACATGAGAATGAAATTTTGATTGAGTTACATGAGGTTTTACTCAAGGTTTTACATATCGGTTCAAATTTGGAGTTCTTATTGAATAAATTATTTTGAGATAAAATTTTAGCCATGACATGTCTTGATATTATCTTATATGTTTTACTAATGTATTTAGAGATTTATTGAAGGTTTAAATTTGAGGAAAACAACATGTCATGATAGGTTTATAATCCAATATCTTGTGTTGATCATCTAAGTATTCGGTGTGCAATTGTATGAGAATGATCTTGGCATATCATGTTCTATTTCCTCAAGGATGGCCTTATAAACCTTTAGGAACCAATTATTATCATGTTAGTCATTGAAATGCATGATTTCTTTAGGCTTTAAAGCTTGCATTGACAAAGAGAAGTTAAAACATAATGCATACACAATTTGAAGTTTTTGGATGATTTGGTGTTATTTAATGCCTAAGTGTTGGGATAAACTCGTGCGGAATTATTCTAAGTTGTAAACATGTTCCAATATCAGTTCCATGGATTTATGTTTAATGCAATTGGATCACACACATGCAAAGAAGCTATAAGTTTGAAATCACAAAATGGTCACCAAATTGCATGCCACGGGTTAGATGATTTTGACAAAGTAGTTGGTTGATTTTTAAAATTTTAAGGTCATATATGAATTTAGAACATAAAAAATATAGGGTTTGTGAAGTTTGATGAATTTTCAAGCCAAATTGCAAATAGTGAAAGTTTAGGACCTTAGTGGCAATTTGGGAATTTGTAGGGGCAATTTCCTAAATATTGTATGTACTCCTTTGATTATGAATATATTCCTAGTTATGAAATTCCTAACTTAAAATACCTCTATTTACAACCGCACCAATTTCCTAACATTCAGAAAGTTTGTAAGTTACTAACTTACTTTTATATAATTTATTTATGATTCGTATATAAATATCACATTCATATTATAAATATCATTTTGAGCATGAAACATCATATAATATATCATTGAGCATTTAATTACTTGCTTATATGAGATGTGAAATTTTCACCATTTTAGTATTTTGTATATATAAATGTCATTTTCACATAAAGTTTACTACATATGCACATGTCATGAAATACATTTTTCAAGCATAGCATGAAAATAAATTTTGGCACGACCCCAAAGGGTAGGATGGGGAATTATCCTAGTGGTACTCCTCTGTCCACTCTAGAGTGAGTAAAAATGGAGTGGAAACCTTTGGGTTGACAAAGAATTGTCAACGAGTTTCGAATGAATTCTTGTTAAAGAATACCGGAACGAAGTCGTATATGGCACCTAATGTTGTCGGTGCATACGTTATGATGATATGTTATAATGGTGATATGTTATGATACTAATGCATTGAGAACAAAGTCTATAGACAAAAATGTAGTGTCAATATGAGTTGTGCTACGGTCACTAACAAGTGCTCATGATGCATATGGGGAACCATGTTGCTACCATACGTTATGTTAATTATGTAAAGAATAAGAAAGATGTTATGTTTTTGAAATGATGAAGTATGAAATGTTTTCTTTCAAACTGTCATGTTTTTTAAATGGGAAAGTGAAAAATGTTCTCAGAAAAAGAATGTGTATTAAAGTTTTTCTAAAAAAAACGTTGAGGAATCTGGATGGAAGACAAATATGAATTTTTCTGCATAGCATGCATCTCATGTTTATCATTAATCATGCATATATTATTTCTGTACTAGTTGGTTATTCAACTTACTGAGATTTCAAGTAAATCCCATCTTTGTGGATCCACTACCATCCCCCAGAATGACAGTGGTAGTGTCAGGACCAGCATTCGACGAACAAGATGAATCGATGGCTTCAGATGGTTGAGAAGGAGCTTGATCTGGAGAGGAGGCTGGACTTATTTTTACTTTCGTAGCGATGGCTCTATATACTATAGAGCGGATGCGAGAGTTAGTCTGATTATGTAGTTTCTGCTTTATGGAGATTTTATCTCCCACTTCATGTTGAACTCGTGTGGATTTCTTGAGGGTGTCACATGTCTTGTTGACCTATTTCTAATTAATTATTAAACAAGTCAAAACGGATGACACGACACGATCCATTATTTAAATAGGTCTTGTTAGGATTTGAAGATCTGACAAGTTTAGCTTAATAGGTCGGTTCAGGTTGAGTCATATAGTCGAATATCTATGACTTGACACGATACGAATATAACCCACAAACACGAATTGTCACCCCTAGTGGGTGTCGAAAGGGTCGAACTTCACGATTTATTAAAGGGCTAGAAATGATATCCTTTTGGGCTGTGTAGTCTCGCGTAACTCTATTTAAAATAGTGAATAAACTCGGACCATATGAAGAAATTATTTTTCTAATGATGGACCTCACTTTTCTCAAAAGGAGTGTGTGGACTTTTATATCCTAAGGAGATGTTTGGTAATGTTTTTCATCTCATCTCATTTACTTCCCAAACATCAACTAAACACAAACACTTTCAAACTAATCATTACAACATTTTCAAACTAATTATTACAACTTTTCTAATTTTCGTAAAAAATAATTCAACTTTTTAAAATATCAAAATAAATATAATATTAAAAAAATTATATTATAATAATATTTTAACTTTATAATAATTTTATTCAACTTTTTCTCTCATTTTTTAAAACCACATAAAACTTCATAACTCAAACTATTTTATTACTGTTCACAAACCATTTCACTACTATTAACATATTTCTCATCTCATCTCATTCCCCAGGCATCTCCTAAAGACTGTATCTAGCATTTTTTTTTTCTGAAATAAAGAACTTACATTCATTTAAGAAGAAACTAGTTCAAAGATTATAATAGAACTAATACAGAATCTGATTCTAAATATATGATTACATTAGAACAAAATAAAGCATCATTGGCTAAGGTGTGAGAAACTTGATTATATCTAACATTACTCTTTAATAATTAGATCATAAATATGTATAATTGCCAAATATAATGTTTGATAATGTGAAAGTATGATTAATAAAATGATATAATTGTGCTATTGATTTTTATATATATATAAATTAGCATTAAAGTAGTAGGAACGAACCCAATTCACGTGTAATAACATATTAAAAATTATGTAATTTCATTATTTTATGATGGGTAAAATTGGAATTCGGGTAATATATATATTTTATGGTCTCCACACATTTGATTGTTGTTTTACAAATAGTAAATATTGTACGTGGATGACCGAATCGTTGCACTCTTCTCTCCAATAATATAGATACACTTTCTTTATCATATATTATTAGGGATGTAAGCGGTTTGGTTCGATCTGGTTTTAGATAAAATTTAAGATTGAATTGGTATATATCGGTTTTGAATTTTCAAAAACAGATTACGCACCGGTTATCTCATAAAACGGTACATCCGGTTTTACCGGTTCGGTCCGGTTTTTCAATTTTAATAAAATATAAATTTGTAAAAAATAAAATGTTTATAAAAAAAATTAAAAATATCTGTTTTATACTTTTATTTCAAAATCTGTTGCTATTAAAAAAAAAATGCCCTAACACCTCTTGACATGTTTTTAATAAGGAAACCTTCTCTTTAAACAATCAACTAATAGTATTAGACTATTAGTATTAGACCATAAAATGTAAATTATAATTAATATACATTATATACTAATGTATATTAGTATTACTAATTTACTAATGTATTATGTACTTATCAAAAAGAATATATTAAGAATTATTAAGCCATAAAAATTTGGTAATAATCTATTTGAGTGATTTTCTTTCTTTTTTGGTAAATAATATTTTAGTGATCCTATTTACAACTTTGATATATAAATTCAAATCTTTTGATATTTATGATTTTTTTTAATTAATGTGATTTATCAATTTAAATTTAAAGTTTTACAATTTCAATTTATTTTTAAATTAATTTATATTATTATATATATAAATTATATATAATATAAAAAATATTATATATAATATTAAAAAAATAATTTAAAATATATTATTATATAGAATCAGTTCAGTTCGAACCTAAAAAGCCTAGAATCAGAACCAGACCGGTTTCGGCTGGTTTTGCCATTACAGAAACCGGTTCGGACTGGTTTGACTGGTTCCGGCCAGTTCGGTTTTCCTTTTTTCTTTTTTTTTTACACCCTATTATTTATTTATACATTGAATTGACACAAGATCTTTGACACGTTTGGATGCTTCAAATTCAACATGGGAGACACCCTGTTGAAAACATGAATGAAAATGTACGTCTGTTTTCCGACAAACCACCGCGGTCCATGGCCATAACCATCATGGATTTTGTGCATCTCTTTAGCAGAGCACACTAGGAAGGAGAATCTCCTTTGACATTGTAAAAGATGGTACCTGGGCAGCCACGTACAAGGACCAATTTCCATGGCATCTCCAATCCCATCCTCGAAGCACGATTTAAATGTGTTGGGTAAATGGGCTGCAAAGGCCCATTGAAGCCCCAAGGCCCAATAGCCCTTGAATGATGTCCTCGTCTAAGAGCATGACATTGGGTTGCTAATAAATCTTAGCCCAAAAGTATCATTTTTTCTATTTTAACCCCTCTCAAAATGTTCTACATCTCACTTTCTATTTCTTTTTTACTCTATTAGTATATTTTTTAATTAATTTTTTAGCTCATATTTGGCTCTAATGGTTATATTTCAAAAAAAAAAACTAATCTTCGTATATTACTCTTGATAAAAAAAAAATCAAAATTATTTAGGATTGGGCCGGCCGGGTTACAGGGCCCAATCCTAATTTCTATTATTTTTCTACTCTATTAAAATCTTTTTTCTTTATTTTTTAGCATTCATATTTTTTTAAGACTTATGTTTTAAACAATTCATCTCTAACAGTGTATAATAAAAAAAAAATTAAATTATTTCTCTTTCACTAATGAAAGTGTTTTTAAAATCTGTCTCTACTTTGTTTTAAACCATCTCTTCCAAAATGGTAATATTTGAATAAAAACCGTATCATCTCAATGCTATTTTTTTTTTTTGCCTTCTTAAAAAATCGTCTCTTCCCAAAAGTCATAATTTAAAAATGAAATGAAATTATCTCTTTTCAACAAATAACATGTTTCTGTCTTTTTCTAACAATCATATTTTCAAACTTTTCCAAACAGTACTTATATGACTTAGTATAAAGAGCGGCACTAGAGCCACCGCTCCCAGCTACCGTTGGGAGTTACCGTTAATGGTTTTTTTTTTATGTATTTTTTTAACATATTTAAATATTTTTAAAAAAATAAAAAATTCATAATATTATTAAAAAGTACTTACTTAATCATTAAGTAAAAAAAATAATAAATAAAAAATAAAAAAAATAGAACGGTAAAAACCATTGATAAAACTCATTGGTAAGTGTAGTATTATTCTAGTATAAAATAAAGCCAAATAGTCTAATGCAATGATTGCATCGGACTTTAAGATCAACTAATCCATAGGCTTAACCTTTATAAAGTGATCTCATAGCCTAAATCCTGTTTTTGTCTTAGTATAAACAGGATTTTGAATATTTTCGAATGAATGTACTAAAGAAGTAATGTTTTCCTTTAATTAGATCCTACAGAATATGAACGAAACTACAAGAAGTTCAAATAGCTGCCAGCTAGCCTTGCACTCTCTCATTCACTGATCTTGAACTACTACAAGAATGCTAGATTGAAGAGTACCGTCATGCTTTACACTACAAGAAAAATGGGCAATTGCAGCGCTCAAATTCGCCGCAATTGAGCTACATAATCGCTACTATAGCTCAGATGCGGCGATCTAGCGATCGCCGCACGATCGCCGCAATTCTAAAGCCATTTCCGATCAGTTGTGACGATTTTGAAAAATCGCCACAACTGAGTCCATATCTGGCGATTTGTTATCGCCACAAATGATACAAAACAGCGCCGGGATAAATGTTCCCGGGTGCAACATAATCGCCACCACAGAGTAATAGCGACGATATATGGCGTCGCTATTATCCAATTAGTCGCCGCAAAACTAGTTTTTATTAGTAGCGATATCATTCTGTCGCCGTAATAAGATGTTTTTGCGGCGCATTTATTTCGCCAGAAATGTTAATCTGTTCGCTGCAAAAGCCGACTGTCATTTGCTGCGAACCTTATTGTCGTCGATATAAGATGTTAATGCCAACGGATCTAAATTCGCCGTAATAGATAAATTATCGTTGCAAAATATAATTGTGACGATTTGAAAATGTCGCCGCTTTAGATATCCTACCGTATTTCTCGCTATTGCGGTGCATAAGAGTCGCCGTAATAGTGAAGAAAAAAACCTCTTGCTATATTCGCCGCAATATTTGCTCATTCAAATATTTTTTCCGGCGCTGAAAGTTCGCCGCAAATGCTCCCTTTTATAATTTTTTTTTCCTGCTCTTCGCCCAGATACGGTTGTTCCATTTTATTAAAACACTTCCAGTTTATGTAATTAGCACTATTTTTGTTATTATTTCAGGTAAGTCAAACAATATTACTTAAAACATCAATTTTAATTAATATTGTAAAATGAACCTGAAATAATAAGAAAAAATAGTGTTGTTAACCACATAAACTGCACTTAATATTGACTTCTAAAATAATATTGTCATATTAAACCCATGCCTTATGATATTAAATGGTTAGAAACAGGAAACATAAAGGAAAATATTGAACTTTCATTACATATGCCTTGAGAACATGTAGGAACCTATTTTCCAAATCTTTGAGCACTATTCCAACAATATGATAATAAATTAATGAGTATCAATTCATCCATTCAGGTGGGAAATTCACATTAACGTAATTATGGGCTATACCCTGGGGTGGACCATTCGGAACTCAAAACTTATGCCTTAACTACTAAATATTGAGAATACATTGAAATTATATCTACTCGCTGTAAAGTAGCAAAATGGGACTTGGGCATGAGGGGTGGGCAGAATCATGGCTTACAAGATTGCATCAATGCCCTTATACTTGGCCGCCACAAGCTGAAATATTTCCATCTCAACAAACACCAATCTGACAAGTGCAAATAAAATGCATTAATTCACACCATGATATAATTATATATCAAGGACTAGTTATAATCTAGAAAACATTATATTTGTTTAAACCAACATAATGCAATCTATGAAAGCATGTCACTAAGCAAATGAACAACAGATTATCCCAACACTTCCAATATCCAACATCCATAGAAACATGTTCGGTCTTATATAAAAAAGTACAACCATTCCTACCAAGGATCCCATGCCAAACCAGGCACCAGTCCCACTACCCCTCCACTTCTTTTCTGACTTTTATCAAAGCCAAATATATTGGTTGATGAGGCAACAATTTGGCAACAATGCTTCAGATTTTTACACAATCTGATATTAACAATTTACCTGCTTCCATGGCATATTTTCTGTTACAATCATTTCATCTATATGACATTTTATTCGTGTATCAGCATGGAAGAAGCGAAGAACCATATGTATGCTTTCAGTACAACCACCTACAGTACTGGCTTTCAGTGCACAGTTGATGATGAAACATCTGATAAATATTAAGGGTATCTACCAATGTCAAGCACTTACTCATGTTAGCATTAAATGGATTTCTATGCTTGCTTTATTGTATTATATCTTGAACTTCGTCATTGTAGGATTGCCTGGGGTTCTATGGGTTTTGCTTAATAACGTACATTGATGTAAAAAATAAGGACTATGGAGGTGATTTATATGCTTGATTTCTGGACTGAGAAATAGTTTGCTCTACTTACTATGCATCAATTCTGGCCATGATGACTTCTCCCTGTTTTCTTGAACCATTATAATGGTCCTATAAATATGTCTCTTAAAAATTAACTAAGAGCAGTAAGAAATTAGTTGATAAAAATAAAGAAGAAAAAATTCAAACGTAAAAGAAAAAAAAAAGGTACAAACGTTAATGGCCTCTTAAAAATAAACGTTGGTAATGAATATCTCATCTTAGAAACGTTATTAATTGATAAAAACTATTTATTAAAAAATACCAACAGTCGAAATATATATATGCATGATGATGATGAGTAAGATGCATGAGGAGCATTTTAACCCATGCTGAATGAAGGAAGGAAGCTGGAAAGCATATATATATATATATATATAAAAGGCAGATACTCACCGGCATGAGAACAATATATATATTTGTTTGGTTAAAGCAGTAAGGTCTCTCTCTGTCCATGTGGTAATATTTAATTAATGCATTTTCATATTGATATTGAACTCTCTCTGATCTGATCTCTCTCCATTAATCCTCATAAAAGCCAACCGAAAAGGCATGCAGATACAACCATTAATCCAACTTCGCTTACCTATTTAGTGCCTCAGCTAATAAAGTCCTAGGCATTCTAAAAACATGCATTTCTAATCTAATTATTAGAAACCCCTACCAACTGATCATCCATCTCCTAGCCGAACCAAAACTCTTCTTAGCAATCATGCAAAATATCAGATCAATCTCTCTAGTACTCTAATTATGTTCATGTTAGCATGCATGCATGGGGTATTCATGAAGATGAATACGTGAGAAGTAATATTGGGAACAGATAGAAGTCTAACATGCAGCAGATCAGATGAAGTCTTAAACCCAGCATCCATATTCACAAATTGAGACTTACTTTTCTGTTTAATGATCATTAGTCCTTGAGATCATGCATCATGCATGTACATGACCAAGAAAAGCACTAAAAAGAGGGAAAAAGAAAAAAAATGAAGCTCAATAAAGAGGTAGTTCTTTGCTTGGTTTCCTGGGAATAAACATATGCATTTTCCGCACAGAACTGCACTAAAAACTCATCAAAATGCATAGCTATTTTGGGCAGGAAACCAAGCACAAACTACAGCTAATCAAAAACATCGATGGCTCCATTCTATAGTCTTATTCATTCCAGTTCAAGGAATGAAACCAACAAACACAAAATAATGGCTATCACGATGTCGTATACTGAATGACGGTAACAAAAAGATCAGAACTAGTAATGGAGAGAAAAAAAAAATTTACCTGCTACTCTATATTCGGCAAGTTAACGGACAAAAAACCAAGTGAGGTTGAGAATGGATAGAGTTTGGTGGGTCTCTGGCCTTTTTTGACAGTTGTCGAGTGAGGAGGGACATCACTGTCCAACCAAAAAGAAAAAGAGAAAAAAATACCTAGGGAAAATAAACACTGAGAAGGAGAAGCCAACCCATGGACAGAAAAAACGAGAGAGGTAGGAAGTTTCCTGGTAATATATAGAACATTGACATATTTATGTAATATATAGTATGCATCCAATGCAGCAGGCATAAGCTAAAACTAGTTTCACTACATAGGCATTTATTCATATATGATAAATGCCTATGGATTATTTGACATCTTCACCTTCCATCAACACTGAATTTTGTGGAGGTTTAGGTCATGGGTTCAATCCTGTATGAATGCATGAACTTTGTTTACTTGAAAAGAGTACGTATGCATATATCCTTGGAATTTGGTATTTTTTCCTTTCTAGTGTGCATTTTCATGTGCGAATCTAAAGATGCATAACTGAGGCGATATAGTCTGTTTTCATCACTTTGAACTATGCAGGTTGATATTCTTCTTCCATCTTTTTCCTCTCTCTCTCTCTCTCTCTCTCTCTCTCTCTCTCTCTCTCTCTCTTTTTTCCTTTGTCTGAAGCATATGTATATATGTTTCAGCACACCTACACACACGCGGATTACTGAAATCTTGAAACTTGGAGCTGGCAATTAATGATGAGGAAACTCAGAACAGGCATAAATCAGACAAAAGTGCAATCGAATATATAGATAGTGTACTTCATATTATTAGACATAAACTTACATACCATAACTTCTAAAGCAGCAAATATGGTGATGGTCTTGTATCTCCCTAGGAAAGCCTCTCACAAACTTCAATAACTGCAAGTTAAAATAGTAAAACTTCATTAATTGTTTGAGAACTTGCTTTATATTTAATTAACAATATAAAAAAAGATGATGCATAAATAATCAGTTTGAATATCATCACAACTTGTTCCCTGTTTTTTTTTTAACTTTTACTTTCTTATCCTACATGTTTCATTTATCTATAATCATTTCACATTTTTTTATAGAAGGCTGCCATAGATACCATTGTCTCTCTTTTTTTTTATCCTATTTTGGTGCCCCCATGTGAAATTATTTTTTGATTCAAATATTTTGGCATCTATGTGGTAAATTTTTTTTATATAGTGTAAAGGGGAGGTGATGATGTATCTCAGTTTTTTTGGTTGTGTGCATTGTGTTGTAGATGGTTTTGTGCCCTCTGCCATTGGGCAGATTTTTTTTTTTACATTTTTTATAGGGTGGTTAGGGGACTACTTTGTTGGCTGATATATCTGTCTCCACCAAAGTAGTTCTAGATATATGACAGGAATTAAACAAAATTGTATTTCCAGAAATGCCAGAATATATGATTTATTTGATAAGAAACCGAACAAATCCCTATAATAATGACATATTAACCTTCCTAAGCCTTTACTCATTGGTGGAGAGAGATCTATCATCAAAATGCAGCATTATAATATAGGGTCTAAAATCTCTTCCATGTAAGAAAGATCAAGCCAACAATTAACATCTTATATATATATAAGATGTTTAAATTATGATACCAATAAAAAACTGATGTTGATTGCCAGAATTTGCACATCTTCTACTAATTGCGTGCTGGTCTACCTGCAACATACAGGGTAAAACTTTCACAAAGGAATTGGTTGAAAGAGCATCTAATTAACTTTAGTGTACATGATTGATATACACATGCAGTTAGAATAAAACATGTATATATAGAGCTAGCCATTAGAGCTATATATACGACAAGGATCGTTGATTGTTGGCCCTTGAGGAGAAAGAGAGAGCAGCTTTTAGTAGATTGCAAGCAAAAGTAAATCTGGCACACAACTCACCTAGCTTTCATTTGGTCTAATACCAAGTCAAACATGATTGCCAACTGTAGAGAGAAGAATAACGCTTTTATGGGACATAATAAGTGGGTGACCAACTTCCCTTTAAAATACACCTTCTCTTATACCCTTTTTCATCCTTTTTCTATATTACTTCAGTTATACATCTCTGAGCAAAGTGACTGTATTATTAAGTTTGCCTGCCAAACTTAATAATCGGCTTCTGGCCTATGAGTTTAATGGAGTTTTTGGGAAGTCATGGAAGCAACCATTACTTCTAGAGAGCTCAGTTTCTACTTCTGTTTATAACTATGGCAGCCATTTTCGAAACTGATTGTGGTAAGGCTCTTGTGTTTGAAGGTTTTTCGTAGATGTATTAATTAAGAGTTCCATCATGAGACAGATTAATGCCACTGGAAAACTACATTAGACTGATATACATAAAAAGTGGGAGTGAATTTAATGTACTATCATCATTTGATGAATGACTACTGAAATGTAACATCACAGCACTTCAAAGTGTGTCATTAGATCCAAGTTTATATGTATGAAGAAATACTTGCATATGTCTTACTAAATCAATTAGCATGTGTATAATTGAAAAAATAAGCATCCTAGTAAATTTGATTATTTTATAACACGTACCTAGACCTGTTTTTAAACTATCAGATTTCAAGCTATTCTTGTAGGTTCCAAGTATCCTATTCTCATATAACATCCAAGTGTTAATCAAGCCAAATCTGAACCACAGCCTACGTTATTGAACAACCCATTAAAAGCTAAACAATCATCCATGGATGTTCTGACAATAATGTGCCCAATCATAATAGATATTGAATTAGCTTCTCATGTAGCAACACAACATTCTACCAGCTAATTGCACTCCAACCTAAGAGTATTTAAAGCCATGTCACAGTGCCCAAGTATTCAAATAACTCACCTGCTAACTAACCATAAGGAGAACGACAACAATAGCAATTGAGTTGCCAATTTCAGTGGACGATGCCAAGTATATATCCAAGTTACAATTTCCTACGACAAGGGGAAATTGGACATGAAATTATGTTAATAATCGGTGAGCACTTGACCAATTAGAAGAAATAAGTATACTCTCCATTCTACTACTTAATATAGGCAAGGAAAAAATATACTCTCAAACCTTATATACCTGCTCCTAACGAAATGCATGGCAATTAATAGTGACCATAGAAGAATTGAAGATTACCAACAAAGCATTTTGCATGTGAAAATAGATTGAGAAAAATATATTGAAGATATCCTTAGTGTAAAAAATAAACGATGACAAATAAATAAGAACTTTAATTTCTGAAATTGCAAAAACATCGTGTCGAGAATACCAATTATGACAATCCGCAAGTAACCGCTATGTCGAATCAGCTGGTTGAAGTTATGTGCAGTTTAAGGCCTATTTGGTTTTAAAAAAAGTTAAGGTTCTTGTTCATAATGGGAAAGACTATCAATGAATCTCATAAAGACTAACTAATATGATGGATGTACCTGACTTCCAGCTCAGTTGTAAAAATCTTTTCCTCAAACCTGATGGCTATTTTCCATACTTTCCTGTTAACCTTCTTGACCATAAATGGATAGATGCCTCTTCAATGTATCCATTCTACCAACATAAGACTTCCTTATGTGGAGCATGGTATCTGCAAAAGAGAACACATAAGTTGATGTAAACAGACCTGAACATGCATCCATATAATCAATGGAAAACATTGAAAAAAATGCTACATCTCTGTCACTATTCACTAGACCTGCAAAGGATTGTCTTTCACCGTGCTGCAATTCTTCCATGGCCACAGCATACCGGTCCTTACCCAACACCCTCTAACTAATTGGAACAACCCATTGAACATGTAACCAAACGTCCACACTTCAATAATTGACCAAAAAATTCCCTCAACTACCCAATAAGGGAATTAATGCATAAGTACACAACCTTCCTCTTCACTATATACAACAAAAAATGTGGACTTCTGAAAATATCTATATATATGGTTATATATATATATATTGGCCACCCACTATCCCCCACCACCAAAAAGTTGCCAAAATACACAAAAAAAGCCATTCCCATATGTTTTGAAGGTAGCTCACTGAGTCTCTCCACTGTCGTGGAGAGACTCAGTGTTATACGGGAAATTTTGGAAGAATGCCCTCAACATCTTATCTGTTTCATTTTGCCTCTCATGAAGTGCGTGCATTTCATCACTCATTTTGTCAAGTTGCGCCTTGTAGTTCTCGGCATCTTTCTTGTAGTTCTCGGCATCTTTCTTGTACTCGTCGGCATCTTTCTTGTAGGTGTCGGCATCTTTCTTGTGTTGTTCAATTAAGGCTTGGTATTCTTTTTCTCGTTCACGGTCACGTTGTCTTGTCGACTCCGGGATGACCATCTCCCCTAACCCCCGGGCATATCCAGGTCTATGCCCAAGCACCTCCCTAAACACACTCGCTGCTGCGTCATCGGTACGTCGTTCAGGCTCTAGATCATCCAGTTTGTCAACCATCTTTTTCTGCCATAATGTAACAATTTCCTTATAAAATTGTTAAGTCCTCAAATGCCTCATTAAAGGATCACTTTCGAATATAACCTAATTGAACCTTTATGCTTTTGTGTAGGAAATATTCTAACAGAAAAGATCGTACTCACATAGTTGTCTTCGGTGGCTGAGGTGACAAATTTACCGTTCTTCTTCGACCAATGAGTCTCCTTATAAAACTCCACCAAAGTCGCATTCGTCGCCCGCTACAAGTGTGGAATTTGTATAGTTAGCTATGATCAATCGGACACATGAGTAAAAGGAAATCTTGACTTATAGTGACCATATAGATTACGACAATAATCTATTGACAGATTATACCTTTTGCTCCAGTATCCTAACAAAGGATTTGCGGCCTGCTGTGTGGTTATTAGTTTGCTTCTTTCTATTTTCCTGATTTTGTCTTGAGATTTTCTATCATTAAAACCCAATGTTATCCAACACAAAATGCATAATAAGATAGCAAAATCAGGAAAAATATTTGATATATATTTTTTATGAGGTATATACAATATATACCTTGAAGTCTTCGCTTCCCCACCTCGCACACAGCTTATCCCAGACTATCGGGTCAACCATGCTACCCCCAGAAGCCAATGCTTCTTCGTGAGTTTTGTATGATAAATATTTGCGGTGTAGTTCGTGATGGAATGCATTGAACCGCTTCCGTAGATGTTTTGTGACCGCCAATCTATGATTTGCCAACTCCCAATCCAACACGAAGTCACCCTACAAGCAAGTGCACAACGTTAACTGAAGCCCGCATTTTATTCTACCCCCACTTCCGTAGTTGAGAATTGAAATAACAACTATCTTACCCGAACACGTTCAATCAACTCGTCCTTTTGAGCTTGCGGCACGTCGGTCCATCTACCATAACTCATGTCACAATGTTGTTTAAC
Source organism: Juglans mandshurica (assembly GCA_022457165.1). Lineage (NCBI taxonomy): Eukaryota > Viridiplantae > Streptophyta > Magnoliopsida > Fagales > Juglandaceae > Juglans > Juglans mandshurica. The sequence goes on along the minus strand of CM039634.1, from coordinate 7,032,672 downwards.
TATTTGTGTTACCCGTGTCGTGAACATTGATGCGTTCTCACAACACGGTGCCGACTCGCCGTCATTAATCTTCAGAGGCACTTGTCCATACTTTCGCAACTTCTCGAACTCAGTGCACTTAGCAGGCCCACGCCTACGTTTGGGCTGTTCCTGGGTAGCTGTATGCGCTGTGGGGGCGACTATATCTGTAAATAATGAAAACATTATTAGACTATTTTTTGTGGTCTTCATTACTCTTTGATGTTTACAAATATATGGTTCAAACAACAATAATTAATGAACTAGAAGGGCAAAGGACGGCCCTACCGATATCTTCTCTATTCGGTTCAGGTTCTCTCACGGGTGAGGATTCTCTATTGGCATGGGGTGGGGGCTGAGGAATGGGACATGGAGGCTCCCATGGCCGACTAGGAGGCTGCGTTGAGTCATCTGAGCCAGAGTGATCCGCATCTGAACTTGAACTATGGTAGGAATTGATTCTAACTCCTCGGGGTCGATTGGCTCTGGTTAAGTATGGGACAAACCGTTTTGCCCGAATACCTCGTCCAACACCTTTTCCTCGGATGCTCTCTCCCCTTGCATCACCTACAAGTGCATCACATTCCATTAGCGCAGCATGTGTTGCCACAAATTAAGGATGCAATGAACTAGTATGCATGTTGCAGAAAATAATGCTACTATTGGTCAAAGTACGTTGAGTCGAAATATCTACCTTGAACATTAAAACTCCTCATTTCCACCAGAATTCTAAGATATGGGAATGGCCAAACTTTTTGAACTCCCGATTCTGGCCATAGAATGAAGAGAAAAATAGTCATGATAATTACTAAAAACTGGTAGGAATTGACATCACATGTAATTTGATACATAAGTGGTTAAGCGATTAAGGATGCATAAGAAATAGAACGAAGATATACATCCTTATATTACCTTGATCGTGATGCTCGATGTGAGTGAATCCGCAATGCTCAGGGATGGGATCCCGTCGCTCACGTCTCACTTTGGATTTATTGAATGTCACACCGTGCCTTTTTACCCCCACCTGAGATGCAGTAGCATGATAATTATTAGTCACAGTTACGCCATGTGATCCGAAAGAATAACTTATAAGGGTATAAGATAAGCAATCAAACATGCATTTTGCAAAAACATTAGAAGGCCATATGGCAAATGTTCTCAGTTTCTACTTTAGTATATACTTAGAAATGCATATACAACTATCGGACTCGAAGTGACAATCATTACATCAAAGTATCATTACTTTGAGTGCACATTCGGGATCTAGAGCAATTGGAAAAAAATATATGGTTCAAAAAAGTGATACATTAGTTGACCCAAATTTGCATTAATAAATTCATCTTGTGATTCCAAACTCCTAATGTGACATACATGTAAATCTTCGTACTTGAGTTGTTGAACACAACCCATTACAAAGATGCCATCAAACTTGAATTCAACAAAAACAAATAAATATTCGGCTTGTTGTCTAGTCTGAACCACAGTCGTCGTCTGTGTCTAACTCCTCCTCATCAGAATATTCCTCCTCATCAGAAGCAACCATGCCATCATCAATAAAGTCAAATGAATTGATGTCTTCGGTAGCCGGAACAGTGGCATCTTGTGCATCAATTTGGGTAGGTTCTATATCATTCCTATTAAGTGGAGTTGACACTGGACATGCATCACACTCCAATGGTGCATATATAGATGATGGATCATCTTCTTGATAGGCATCATCATCACCAAATTCTCCGTCAATATCTTCTAACACCATCGGCACCGGTGGAATGTCATATACATTCCTATTCGTGAACTTCTGCACCACAAACCATCTCCCTTGAGCCCTTACGTCCCTGATGTAAAAACACTGGGACGCCTGACATGTCAATACAAATGGTTCATCCTTATACCAAGTCCTGTCCATGTTGATACTAGTCATATGGTTATCAACTCGTACCCCACGTCTTTGATCCCCCACATCAAACCAGTCACACATGAACAAGTACACCCGACGCCGCCCCATGTAGTGTAACTCCACGATGTCAAGAATAACACCGTAGAAATCAACATTATTAGTACTTTCGTCACCAGTTACCAATACCCCTGAATTTTGTGTACGCCGTCGAAGTTCACGTTGTTTCGTATGGAATCTTTTGCCATTTACAATGCAAGCAGCATAGGATGCAACATAACGTTCAGGACCACAAGCTAACGCATACAGATCAGCAGTCACATCAAGTGGGTTGCTGATACGCTGCTCCTGAACCTACAACAATATTGAAGCGAAGGTAATAACTTATAGTTTCTTCAACTTAATCGGGAAGATTCAAGTTCAACTAAATAGGGAGGGAGCAAGCTAGCTTACACGTTGCTTGAACCAAGATGGAAACTCAGTTTGATGCTTTCGATCGGTATGGTTTGGACTATGCACATTACACTTCTCGTAGTGCTCCCTGCATTTGGAGAACACAAAATCGTCCAAGCAATACACGTAAGTTACGTGTTGGGCATACAACAAATAAATGGGTTGTCCCCAAAAAGCCATGTGAAAATAGTTAATCACTTTATACATAATGGATGCTTACTTTAGGTAGGATGCAATCTCATCGCAGTTGTTGAGGACGTACCAGGTGGCTTCCGTAAGGAGTTTAGTTGATAATTGCAAGTTTAAAGCCATACCAATGGGTCGAACTTTTTGGTTGAAAATCTTGAATCCATCTATATTCTCCGCTTCTCCACCATCAACATTGCGATCCATTCGAGTAAACTTCGTCTCAATATCTTGGAGATACATTGAGCAAAAAGTCAAGCATTCGATGTGAATGTAGGCTTCGGCTATTGAGCCTTCTGGGCGGGCTTTATTCTTAACATACCTCTTGAACTTGCCGAGATACCTCTCAAATGGATACATCCACCTGTATTGTACTGGACCCCCAAGTATGGCCTCACGGGGTAAGTGGACAGCTAGGTGGACCATGATATCGAAAAAAGAAGGGGGAAATATCATCTCCAATTTGCATAGGATTGTGATGATATCAGTTTGGAGCTGGGATAGACGGTTAACATCTAGGGTTCGGGCACACAACTCCTTGAAGAAAGTGCTCAATTCAATCAAGGCCAAGGCAATATCACTTCGTAAATACCCCCCAACAGCAATAGGGAGTAGTCTTTGCATGAAAACATGACAGTCGTGACTTTTCAATCCCGAGATTTTGCATGAATTTTGTATAGAAACACAACGCGAGATATTGGAAGCGAAACCATCTGGGAATTTCACATCAGCCAACCATTCACAAAATTTATTTCTTTCATCACCGTGTAATGTGTACGATGCATGTGGCATTGTAACACGTTCACCTTCACACTTCAAGTGTAATTCTTTTCTGTAACCCAAAATCTCCAAGTCACGTCGAGAATTGATGTTATCCTTAGTTTTACCAGGAACATTCATTAAAGTCCACAAGATGTTATCAAAAATATTCTTCTCAATATGCATGACATCTAGATTATGTCGAAGACGTAGGGTCGCCCAATACGGTAGTTTGAAGAATATGCTATACTTTGTCCAGTTCAACTCTTCAGCAGTACGTTTTCTCTTTCGACGTGATTTACCAAATTGCATGTCCCCAAGCATCTGTAGTTGAGCTATCACATCAGCTCCTTCTAAAACACTTGGTGGGATGTGATGATCTTCTTTACCATTGAACAAATGTTTTCTCCTTCGCCACATATGATCTGGCGGCAAAAAGCGACGATGTCCCATATAACAATGTTTCCTACCATACTTCAACCAATTGGAGTCTGTGCCCTCATTACAGGATGGACATGCCAATTTTCTTTTTGTCGACCAGCCAGAAAGATTCCCGTACGCAGGGAAGTCATTAATTGTCCACATTAAAGCAGCATGCAATACAAAGGTTTGCTTTGTGGAGGCATCAAACGTAGGTACCCCCATGTTCCCAAAATTCAATCAATTCATCTAGCAACGGTTGCAAGTAAACATCGATGTCATTACCTGGAGATTTTGGCCCAGGAATAATGAGGGATGTCATGAAGAACTGATCTTTCATGCACAACCAGGGCGGCAAGTTATACGGGACTAGGATTACTGGCCAAATGCTATACGGTTTAGCCATATTGTTGAAGGGATTGAAACCATCACTTGCTATCCCAAGCCTTACATTGCGAGCATCATGAGCGAACCAACTATGTTCTTCATCAAATCTCTTCCAAGACTCTGAGTCTGCAGGATGTCTCATAGTAGCCTGATCAGGCAGCCGTTGTTCTTTATGCCATCTCATATCACCTGCTATCTTTGCGGACATGAAGAGACGTTGTAATCTTGGCTTCAAAGGAAAATGCCGCAACACTTTTTGAGGGATAAGACGTGCCTTATGAGTATTAGGCACCCACCTTGAAGCCTTACAGGTAGGACATTCATTAAGATCAGCATTTTCCTTCCAAAACAGGATGCAGTCATTGGGACATGCATGAATTTTGTGATAGTTGAAACCCAGATTCCGCTCGATTGACCTTGACTCCTCATATGACTGTGGAAGTTCAGCATCGGGAAAGGCAGCCCGCAACAAGTTAAGTAGCATATCAAACGACTTTATTGACCATCCACCCAGTGTCTTAATGTGTAACAACTTCACAATGAATGATAGTTTTGAGAACTTTGTACAGCCAGGAAGAAGTGGACATCGAGCATCCTCTAGTAGCTGATCGACAGATGAACTTGAGGAGGGATCATCTGGTATTGATCCACCAGTTGGCAATGGATCTGTATGATCTTGGGGCACATCAACGAATGTGCCTGACCGGATGTCATCTAACATATGGACCATGTCATCAATGTACTCGTCGGCACAATCTCTTTCACCATCTTCGTCGTCGGCATTGAAACTTCGTGTATCCTCCTCCCCATGAAATATCCAATGGGTATAATTTGGATTGATCCCTTTAATGTACAAGTGACTCTCCACTTCAAATATAGGCAAGAAGAACATGTTACGGCATTCACGGCATGGACACCGAATACGATCAATTCCTCGGGAGTGGTTTCTAGCTAGGGTCAGGAAAGTGTTAACCCCCTCGGCGTATGCAGGTGAACGAAGCCTATCGGGCAAGTTCATCCAACTTTTGTCCAACTAAAAAGGTGAAAAACAGCATATTAGAAAGAAATATAACTTTTAGTTATATGGAGGATGGGTAACGAATTTGATAAAGTGCATTGATGAGTAAAAGTGTCCAACAGAAAAGCCGTTATTTGCATGTGAAAAACAAGAGAAAATGGAATAAACGATACTCACCGGATTTGTCATGAAGATAGTTGTGGAGTGGTAGTGACGAATAGTTGATTGTGTTTATTCTGGGAGTAGTGAAGTGCTGTAGAAAATATATGTCATAATGTTAAACATAGTCATATATGTGAACATTGTTGGTATAGGACAGAAAGAAGGTGGATATAAAGATGCATAACTAGATGGTACATATGTTATAGAGTTGGACATATTTTGAAGGTTAGGGCTGCGTGTAGATGGGAATCCCTGAATATTATCGTTACTTGTAAGGAAAAGCGGTACCCCAAGTTATGCTTGACATCACATGATATGTTCGTCTCAATGACTACTGTAGGTATAATCATTAAATGAACGTGTTTTCATGGTGGCCTTTTCCCCGCCTTTAAAGTAAATATAATGGGGGATTGAGGTACCAGTCACATTAGACTAGTGTGAATAATTTTGGAGTTACCGCTTTGACCAAGGGCAAAAAAGACGTGTAGAGTAAGATAGAAGCTAGACTATAGATTGACATTGAGAGAAATAAAATTGGCCACACGTTCTGTAATATATAGTAAGGTTAGGAAGACTTAATACTCAGTTCTTTTGTCATAAGCATCCACCATTAAACTTCTAAAGCCAACAATATGTCACCAGTAAGTTGGAACTTCCTTCCAATTAATGCAATTGGACCTATAATTGACTGAGAAGTTTAATGATACCCCGTCGAAATAATATTGACTCACCAACTTACTGGGTAAAAAATACCATAAATAGTGTTTGATTTAAAAATATGAGTATCACAAAACTAATTTCGGAAAACTCACCCATGCTGGTTCTTCATTTCTAACTTGCACACATACAACAAAGAGAATTATGCCACAACCAATGCTAGCAAACCGCATAGACCGAAACTGCACTTAATGATATCCACTATCGATGAAACATATCAAAATCCATGAACAGATTTACGCACCATAATACCACAAAGAAATAAGTATTAACTTTAATCAAACCACAATTAAGTAAAAACGCTATCAATATTCGAATAGCTAATTAAGACTCATTTGTTGCAAGAAAACCCATAACCATTGTCTATTACAACTTAGAAATTGAAAGTAATTACCTCAAAAGGGCCCCCTGCCTCTTTAATAAGATCTTCTATTCAACACATGCACAAAGGAAAGCTCCATTCACATAGTTGGCATCCTTTCAATTGTCCTAATTATACACACATTAGCATTTGTTTAGGAAGCACTTAATTTTGTGAGAGCTAAAAAATACTGCATAAAGAACCATAACTCATATAATTCCCTGAATCTAATATTAATATGCAAAACATATATATAGAGACCAATATTAAAGATAAGAGAGAGAACAATAATCAGTTAATATATGATTGTTATCGCAGCAGCAGATTATTTTAAGATTCTGACATGATGTTCTATATATATATGTGGTTCTTTTAATTGGTAAAAGGGAAATAAAGTGGAGAAAAAGGAAAAGTAATTCTGATGTTTTGAAAGGGACAAGACATATCAATAAGATGAGTAATATATATATATATTTTAATTCATTTGCACTATATTATTATTACTCTCCTGCAAAAATAAGAGATCATAGAAAAAAAAATATTACACAGTAGATCATAATGCAAGGGACACGAACGATATATAATGATCACATGCACACCCCCTACGTTACGCATGCATCATTATTATCATTTGATGATAATAATGATGCATGATATACTATCCTTTGGAAGATATGAGACATAACTGAAATTATATATATATATATATATATATATAGATGATTGGATATCGGATCTTTTATGGGGTTCAGATATATTGGGTTTTTGTCATCCATTGGATGAGTAAAATTACATCCAAGTTCAAAGGAAAGTTTGATTTCTCAAACTGATGAAGATAATCAAAATGAAGCTAGTTAATCATTGGGCAGAAACTAGCTAGATAAAAAACTAGTTAGGACCTGACACTAAAATCTTAACTTATATAACGCATAGGTAACAATTATATCTAACTAGATATACCTGGGAAAATTTGGTTTTGGATCATGATTTGAACTCCTACAGGCCAGCCTCACACTATATACACACGAAGTGCTATATGACTGTATTTGCAATATATAGATCATCTTCATAGCTAGTGAAGCTCATAATATATATATCTAGCACAACGGGTGATTTGATGCTTACTAGACTGCATGATTTGATACCAGAAATATTAAAAAGAATTTAATATACATAAATCATCTAGTTTATCATTACAAATTGCAAGGATATAAAAAAAAAATTCTGACATATAATAATGTCAGTATTATAAAAAGAATCTGTGTTAAGCATATGATCAGAAAAACCTACATACAACAAACTTAGTTCAAGGGTTGATTTATGTAATTAATTCCACATGAATATTTTGAGAAGGATTCCAGAAGTTGAGGTACAAGAACTAAAGAACATGATACGTGCAAACCCAAACATTAATTAATTCAAGCAAATAAGCTGGCTTTGGAATTTCTGAGAAAGCGATTAATGGGGCATCCTGCAAGCATATTGGTCTTCGGCTTAATTTCCAGCTTCATTAGACAGCCACAAAATACATACATAGGCGTAAGCATGAAAGGTAGCTAGCTGTATTCAACCTCTTGTAACCATGTGCGTGCTATGGATACCCCGAACTGATAACCATTTGTTTTTGTTTGAAATCTTGCATCGTAAGCACACTGACATTATTATAAGGTTTATAATAGATATATAGTTTAATTTAACGAGGAGCTTGACCAGAACATATATATGGAAGCCAACAATTTAGTGTTCGATCTATTTATTTTTACAATACACTAATGGACCATTAATCTAAGTTGCATCCAAACTCTCTTTCCTATCTTGTTTCTCCTTAAGGTATATATATACCTATATATAGATGTAATATATATAGGTATATATATATATATATATATATATATATATATATATATATACCTTCCCACATTTCTGATCTATTCTTAAAGTGATTTTAATTTCTCTGTGGAAGAATTGGCAGGCAAAACAACGAGTTTTGACAGTTGCTAGTGGGTCTATATTGCCACACCAAACTATATATAATGGTTGGGGACACTTGTCATAAAATGTTCATTTTTATTGGCTGAAATATGCTAGCATTATTACATAGCAAGTGTCCTTTAGATTATCCAAGGACTAGTTATGATGGCAAACTTGTCGACCTTTGGTTCAATAGATAGTGAACACATGCAATTATCAAACTGACCTCCATGTTTACCATTATGCTTCTTCTTCCAAGACTTTTTAACTCTCCCCTAGATGTTTCTGACATGGGGAGGCTAGAACTAGTCCACTTATAGAATCTCTATAAGTGTTCCTAAAGGATTTTCTGCCAGTATAAACCCAATGCAGAAGTGGAGTCTGAAAAAGATAACAATAATAGCTAGAAAAATAATAAAATTATTATTACATAGGTGATGATCAGTACTAATTAATATCCTTGGAAGCAGCTAAATAATTATATCATGCACGCATTAATGTAATTGCATGGATGCAGATAGAACAAATGGGCAGAGTAGTACTAGTACCTCTGCCCATTAATACTGTTGAAATAGAACAACAGATATATGCATGATGATGATGAGTAAGAAGGGATCAAACGTCGACGTACAGCTCAAGTGATTGGCCGGTTCGGTAGTTAATATTTATCGTTAATAACATCATGACCCTTTTCGAAGCTGCATGCATCATGTGTATTATATATATGTCTTTAAGCGAACTCAAAAGATCAAATCCCTCCTGATCAGATTTATTAGTAAATCTCGTGGAAAGCATGCACATGACCAATACATTCCAATTTTCCTACACAAGTTTAAGAATAATTGGTAGCAAATTGACATGTTTTTTGGTAACATATACAACAGCTTATTATAATTGTGCAGAATCATGGCTAGAGAGGCCCATTTGGTAAAATGGCTACAAAAAGTGGCTAGCTGGTGATGAAACTTCAGGATCGATAGGTTTCGGAGAACCAATGAATGCCAGAAATAAAACACTCCAAAAATGATATAATTAATCATTAATGAGCTTCCCAGCTCATCATGATGATCTACTTCTGCCCCCATAAAATTATCTTGTCATACTTTTTGCTTCACAGCTCAAAAAACCAAATAATATTTGTACCCAAAAGCAACTGATCATCTCTTGGCGTCCACCATCTTCTAAACCTTTCCATCTCATACCTATAAATACGTACGCACCCAATACCAAGACTCATGACAAGCAGCAACGGTGATATTTTGTACGTACGTGGTGCCAGCCTGATCCACATCTAGCGAAGGACTGATCGATCCCCTGCCGGACACCCTGGTCAAGAACCAAAAGGGTTGGCTTCCAAGCAAGAATGTCAACGATCCATGTTGATAATCACGTGATGTCTTTTGTTTTCGGCCTTCTTGGTACGTATAGCCCCTTTTTCTCCCGTTCTAAACATCTCGAGTTCTTATATACTAATTTCAAGGTCTCATGTCATTTTTGGTATCTCACATTATGATATTAACATCGTGTCATTCCTCGTATATCTAGCCCAAGTGTAAGTTATAATATTATAACTTATATTCCTCGTGTAGGTTTTTGTTTTTCTTTTGTCACCAGGTTTTTTTTTTTTTTTCTAAACAAAACCTTGAGCTCTTATAATCAATCAAAACTTACATGGTTTTTTTCTATACCTAGAAACATAGACCAAAATTCTTCCTGGAATACACAGGAATTTTGTTTACGAGCATGTTTTTTAACTACCTTAAAAATTACAAACCAATCATACAATTCCTTTCATTTTTTTTTTGTTTGGCTTATTTTACAAAAACTTCTCTCACTCCTTTGACGATTTTTAAAAGACAGAACTAGATGAGAAAGTAAAACCGATTCAGTCATATTGTTTGGTGAAGTCCAATTAATTTTTACTTAATAAGAAGCATGTCTCTATTTTTAATAAAATGCTTGAGTCCTAATGAAAACATAAAAAACTAAAACCCTACAAAACATGAACCCAAAAAAATATAAAACCCAATATCATACAAACAAAACCAAATCATGTATATATTTTTAATAAAACCTTGAGTTTTAATTGAAAAAAAAAACTTACAAAAGCCTAAAAAAATCAACCCAAAAAATATAAAACCCAATACCATACAAACAGAACCAAATATATAATACAAAGATACTAACTATTTAAAAAACAGACCAACATCTACTAACCTATTCTTTGTAATTAGTTTGTAATTAGTTTGTAATTAGCTTGTAATTATTTGTAATTAGTTTGTTGATTTGGTACACCCAAGATAATTTTACCTATCTCCTTCTTCTTTATTTATCTTTTTCTCTTCTTTGTTTCACCCTAAAATGTAGCACCAAGTGTTTCTGAATGACTTTGCCTCTTCCATTCTACTTATATGAAGCAACAGATACAACTTGATGATTAGGTACTCTGTGTGTGTGTGCAGGCATAAGATGTTAATGCTGCTTTAATAACTAAAAAAACAAGTCACATTGGGTTTATTTTGTTCTGCCCCTAACCCAGGCACTCCGAATGAAGTTCTGCACAATCGGGATAAACTAAAAGACGACCTATTGCAGTGATTGTCAAATGTGTGTGCAAAAGGAAAACCTAAGCATAAATATTATAGCAAAACAACCCCATTTCTAATTTACCCGCACGATTTCGTTAAGAACAATGAAGACCTAGATCGAACAGAGTATTACCTCGGGAAATCGACTCCAGCTATGTCAATACAGGAGATGAATGGGACGGAAAGTGGACTCCAACCCACTTTGCCTCGGAAAAGGGTCGACGATGATGATTTCACAACTTGATGCTTAGCCTCGATGGGGCGGAACCGCGTACATTGCTCACGCGACAATCACAGGTTCGTGAGTTAGCGGTTTCATTCGGTGGAAGTTGATTTGCTAGGAGAATTTTGTGTGGACAGTGCTGTAGCCAGAGAGAAATGGAGATGGGTGAAAGTTGGGGGACGAGGAATGAGAAATTGGATTTGGGGGGAAATGTAAACTTTTCGTGGGGTGTTGGCGCCCACGACTTAAAATCAATATTGCGGCGAAATTGTGCGACGCAATAAGTTTTAATCAATTTAGGGCGGATAAAGTCGCCACAATTCTCATAAAAATCGCCACGTAAAAACTAAACTTCATTGCGGCGAATAAATTTCGCCGCAAAAAACCTAAAATTCGCTGCAAAAAATAAAAGTAAAACCGAACCGCTAGGCCACGAGTGTCGAAGGAAAAATCGCCGTGAAAACTGGGCTATTGCGGCAATGTTAATTCCAGCGGTCAAAAATCGCCGCAATAGCCAAGTTTTCTTGTAGTGTTTGCTTGATCTCTCCTGCGCCTACCAGGATGGATTTTCTTTACACATGCTTGATTACTTGCAATTGGAAACCGAAGCAGCTATGCTTGTTGCCTTAACTCCACCTTTGAAACCTTAAGGAAGAGTATAGGGCTTATACAATTCATCTGTTCTCCTTTCAGCCCTTAAGCGTTAGCTTCACTTCATTTAAAAGTGAAAAGATAGGTCTTTGTACCAGAACAATGGAAATCGAAATCCTAAGAGTGAAGAGAGGAAGGAACATGAGGCATCATTCTTGCAGGAGCTCGGACTTCCGTTCGAGCTGTAGAAGGAAGCAAGCGCAAGGATTCACTTGATCAGATAGAGCATGGAGCATATAAAACTATTTTTATTATAAAATAGATTTGAGATATTACATTTAACTACACCAGTGTGTAAATTTTTTTGTATAGAATTTGCGCGTAGATTTAACCCTTCTTAAGTTAATATGCCTAAATTAACCCATATTGACAGACTCATTCACCTTAGATTTTGAGTGTGATTGATTTCTTTGAGGCTGAAAAACTTGATGAAGAAGGAAGATTGGATATTTGATTTGATCACGTCTTCCTTGATAGTATTAATCAATAATTGTTTGTAAAAATAAATAAAAAATAAAATGCAAGTCATTTTAGCTATGATCGGCAAGAGTACTATTTCTAGTTCAAGGAGGATTTGAGATCATGACGTGTGTTTTAACAAGTCAATTCTTTTGTTTTAATAAAACAACCCATCCTTATCATTTTGCTCAAGTATTTGTTCAAACCTTTTGTCTTAAAATAAAGAATGCAAACAAGTATTCACATTACGCACGCCATCTCATGTGTGTATATATATAAATTTTGAATAATTTTACATACAACGGTGAAGTGCGTAACTGCCGCGTAATCGCTTTGAAAAAGAGCAAGGTCCACTATTAAAAAATTAATTTTTTTTTCATGTGGGTCTCATGTTTTATTCATTTTTTTCAAAGCAATTACGCGACGGTTACGCAATTCACGGTTGTAAGTATCTTTTCTCATAAATTTTAATGTTTATTTCACTATAAGAAAAATAACATTTGTGACGGATTATTTGGGATGAAAATGATTATTTATGACGAAAATAGACTCATTTTAATATGAAATAGTCATTTTCGCAAGAAATAACTGGCCACAAATAAGCAGTTTTCTTCTCGTGTCTTTTAAATTAAATTATATCATGTGAATGATGTGTAGTGTAAAAATTTTCAGATAAATTATATATATATATATATATATATATTAACTTGCTATAACATTTATAAGTTCATTGTAACATATTTGCATAGGAGGAGTATTGGTCTTATTTCCAACACATTTTGAATATTTTTTACATTACATACACGTATCATGATCTGTGGTAATAATATCCATGACTTTATCCAATAATATCAATACTAGTATATATTGGTGTACATGACTATATTCTTTGAGTTTTTTCCTAACCTAATTATGTGGTCGGGATTGCACATTATATATATATATAGTCAATAGGCTTCTCAATCAACTGACCCCATGCATTTTCATTGGTCAAGACTCAACGGGGAAACTTCACACACATTCCCACCTCTTGAATACATATAAGTTTCTTTGTTTCTTTTATTATTATTATTATTATTATTTTTTTTTTTATAAAATTAATATACATTTTCTTTTGAGTTCCCCTAATTTGCTTTGATGCTATCAGACCAGCACGTGAGTTCATGTAACGTTACCAATAAAGTTGCAAGATTGGCTCATTGGTCAAAATACGTCTCTTAAATAAAATGAGAAAGAAAGAAAGAAAGGAAGGCATCAAGAAAATTGGAGATATGAACATTTTTCCATTAATTGTTGTTTCTCCATTATTTCCTTGTATATATGTTTCGGCTATAGTCTCGTTTGTTTTCAGAGATGAGATGAAATGAGTCGAGATAAAAGTTGAAATTTAAATAAAATATTGTTAAAATATATTCTTTTAATATTATTTTTATTTTGAGATTTGAAAAAGTTGAATTGTTTATTTTATTTTGTGTAGAAATTTGAAAAAACTGTAATGATGAGATGATATGAAAAGTTTTGTGAAAGTGAACGTTTTAGTATTTGGAAGTTTTCATATTCTTTTCTTTCATTCCAACATCTTGTTTATTTCTACCCTTCCCATTATTATTATTATTATTATGTTACAACAAGAAAGTTTGATGTCTATATTTTTATTTTATTTTTCTCTTATATTGTTAGGTATCTAAGGTTCAAAACCTACAATACTTTTAGAAGTGTGTAAGTTTCGCACATTTATTTAAAAAAAAAAATGAAGTTTATTATTAAAAAAATAATTTTTTCATATAAATTTCAAATTTACTCCATTTTTTTAAAAGAAAATTAATAAAACTTGCTCAACTAAAATTACAAGTCTTTTAAAAGTGATACATATTGTATGGTGCAGTACATGTTGGAAAAAAGAATAATACTAAAACAACAAAGTACAAAGAATAAACTGGTGTGAACTTGAGAAAAATTTGGGAAGTCATGAAAGGTAGGTGGCTAACGTTTAGACCTTTGGAGTTTGTACTGCATGCATGATAACATATGCCTACTCGATTTTAGGATAATTTGTACAGTAAGAAGAGGAATAATATACCTACAATTTTTTATAATTTCTTTATATAAATATATTTTAAATTAATAATTTTTTTATTTTATAAAAAATGATATTATTTTATAAAAAATGATATTATTTTATAAAATTATGTAAAAGATTGTAAAAATAATTGTATGTATATCATTTTCCACCAAAAACTGCACCATTTATTTCAATCCTCACATATACTACCTTTCATTATCATATAAAAATCTTATCAAGTTCTTTTAAAAAGAAGTAACCCAAAATAAGGGAAGAAGTTGCATGGGAATTATGAATTTACTATAGTGTTATGAAAATGGTAGATGCAATAGACAAATTTTAAAATTTAAACAATGATAAAGATATAATCAATACACAATTTTGAGAAAAGGAGATATTTTAAAATTAAACTTATAAATTAGTATGATTTCATGTGATACGTTAGGTCCTAAATATTGTTAGAATATTATTTTTTAATATTATTATTGTTTTGATATTTGTAAAAGTTGAATTATTTATTATATTTTGTGTGAAAATTTGAGAAAATTGTAATGACGAAATGAGATGAAACCCTTTTTATGTCCAAATGAGACCTAAATCTATATTACAATAAAAATCATTTTACAATCTAATTTATAATATAAATTATGTCAATTCATGAGTTTTATTTTTGTGAAAATCTCATGGTTAAAATATTTTTCCACAATTTTTGTATAACTAACAAAATATTAATTTTTTTTTTAACGATTCTTACTTTTTTGTGTTTGGAATTTAAATTAAAAAAAATATTATTTATGGTGAGGTGGGACTCGTACAAATCTTGCAAAATGCTTCAAAACCAATGAGAAGTTGACAACACTTCTAAGAATATTAGCATTGACTTGGACAAAGTCATCTCTAAAATTTGATGAAAAATATATGTTTTTCGTAAATCCAAAACCATTTTAACCATAACCCTACATTGGATTAGTTATTGAATTTATCAAAATAATAATATTATATTATTTTTTTAATAATTTTTTTACATATTTTACAATTACACTAATTATACATTAATTAATAATTTAATTTAATTCTTATATTATTATTAACGGTCTTTGTTTTTGAGATATTGGATAAAATCATACCTTTCTACACTATTATGGGATACTGCATGCACGAAATTGATGAGAATGAAAAAGTCTATTGGAGAATAAATCTTAATAAAAAATAGATTTATTTGGTGAATAGTAACCCATCAAATTGTTGGAAATTAAACGTGAATAAAAATTAAATTTATTTGGTAAACAGTAACTTTTTAAATTTGAAAAAATCTATCTATTTACTATAGTTCAAAACTTTCAGCTTATCATTTTAACTAATTCAATGTAACTGTATTTTGATAAAATTTATCGTATTTTATATTTGATCAGATTTTTGATGAAGCATCAAGCATGGCCTTTGATGTGGTCTCTATTCACTATCGCGCACATGGTTGACAATCTCAATGACGTGAAGACAAGAAGAAGCTAGATACCTTCCCAAAGTATCCTCTGCCGTACACACAAGGTGTATGGTTTGACTTTTGTAGCTTTTCCTTTGCTCACCCAAAATCTTATTGGTTCTTGACTTGGGACAACAAGCTCTCCGATAGCGACATCCACCTTTGTCCCTCTTGTGTGTAGGTCACAGCATACGTAGACATTCTGGGTTGTCATGTTTCTGACCCCGATTTCTCCAACCCATGTCTCCGGTCGAGTTTTGTCAAGGACTAGAAATTTTGAGAGATGAGCTCTAGGCTTGATTGTTGAGTTTTCTTTCTTCAACTGAGGTCCAACTGTTTGACCCAAACAATTCAAATTAGAAAATCGAGATGAGTAAACAAAGCATGAAAGCTCTTAGATGTTTCCCATTTGGCTTACCAAGATATGGGGGTTGTTTGAGTTTCAGCACTTTCTGCATGTTGGGTTTCGCCATTTTTCCTTAGCTCCCAAATGCTTTCTTTTTTCAAACATTCTTCTTCTTCTTCTTCATCATCATCATCATCACCATCTTCTTCTTCTTTGAAATCTTCATCTCCTTCTGTTTCTGCGCCGACGCACGGTGATGGTGCTTTACCCACGAGGCGGGGACAAACACAATCGTTTACCCAGAGGCAGCTCACTCGGCAGAGGAAGCTCCGGCACGCCAGTGACCAAGACCTCGGCTTGCAGTTGAGTGAAGGGTCGTATTTATCACCGCCTGGTTCGCCCAAGAAATCGCATTCATGGGGTGAATCGGAGCACTGGTCATGCTCAGCGGTGCCGCAAAGGTTGCCGCTTCCTGAATTGTCTTCAAGTTGGAGACCAGAGTCAACGGCATTGAATTCAGGGCATGTTCGTCTCGGATCACCGAAAGAAGGGTCGGCCTCTTCCTTGGGGAGGTAGAAAGCTTATCCTTCTTTGCCTTCCTTTTAGGTGTTGAGATATATGAACCATTTCTGTTGGACTTCCATGTCTTTTCTTCTGCAATTAATTTTATTATTTCTTTTTCTTTGACAAACAGGTAGTTGTTTATTTTGTTAATTTGTTTTGTCATGAAGTACGTTGTTATGCGGTTGATTCTTAAGATAATGTGCAGTGAGTCTTGTTGCTGCAGTTGATCTTGCTGTCTATTATTTTTCGATTATTAATTGTAGAAGAGATGATATAAAGAGGAAGAAAGGTAAAGAGTCATAGAATAAAGATTACTTCGGAAACGGACTCAGGAAGAGTTTGAGAAAGACAGAGAGCGTGTGCGTAGCTGAAATTAATCGACTTCCAATCTCTGGGTCACTCATGGGGGAGGGGGGGGGGGGGGGACATATAGAGAAATAGGCTGTTTGAGACCCACTTCGGGTTTTCTTCTGTACTAAAATGGTAGCGAGAACACCACCAAAGCAGACGAAAATGGTAGCGCCTCTCAATCCCGCCCTACTCAGAGAAACTGGAAAAAAGGTGGATAGGTGTATGGCTAGGTTGCAGGAGCTGCAGTATACCGTGGCAGGCGGGACAAATGTGATCTCCGGGGTGAGTCTCAGCCCTTGAAGTACCAGAGGCTATCTGAGGACTAGTCTCAGATGCAAGCAAGAGTCTGTAAGGATCAAGAATGCTGCTTCCAAGATATCTCCAGGGAAGTTTCCAGCTCCTCAATCAGCAGAGGAGTGGCGCAGGATGTCATTACCAGCAATGCTTGTAGGAGAAACAGTTGGGAGAAATTCTACAAGCAAGCCAATTTGCGAGAGAAATAGCAGCAGCAGTTGCCAACAAAACCACCCTTGAAGATCCAAAAACTCCGGTAACTCATCGGAGAAACCAGAAGCCACAACTCGAAAACACGGAATTAAGGAGCAGAAGAAAGAGGGAGAAGCAAAACAAGTTGCAATTAATTCGATCGGAGCCTGATTCACCATCACTCCAAAGGGCTCGATCACGAATCAACTTCAAGGTTTCTTCACCTCCAAAGGTCAGAGAACTGGAAAAGAAAACAACCGATACTTGGCAAATAGGGTATCCCCAAAGAATAGGCCGTGGGTGAAAAAGACCGTTCTATTCCTCAACGTATTGTTCCTGTCTACAGCTTCTGCAAAGCAACAGAAATTCTGCAAGACAGGGTCTCCCGTTACAGCAAGAAACAAAGAGACATCACATAAGTTCTTGATTAAGTCCCCGTCCTCGGCTTCTTCCAAGTTTCAAGTCAAGATCAAGAGCCCGCCGGTGGTGGGGTCTCTTTCTCCGACAAGGCCTAAGAGCTTGACCCAGAAGTCACCAAAGATGTCAGCTGCCTCGAAATTTCGCCGGTCTTTCTCTCCTTCAAGACTGGCAAGCAGATTGGCGTCTCCATTGAGGAGCACAAAGGGTGTCCTTTGCTTTTGTGGGGTTCTCGCTACCATTTTGCAGTACTGAAGAAAACCCGAAGTGGGTCTCAAACCTATTTCTCTATATGCCCCCCAATGAGTGACCCAGAGATTGGAAGTCGATTAATTTCAGCTACGCACACGCTCTCTGTCTTTCTCAAACTCTTCCTCAGTCCGTTTCCGAAGTAATCTTTATTCTATGACTCTTTACCTTTCTTCCTCTTTATATCATCTCTTCTACAATTAATAATCGGAAAATAATAGACAGCAAGATCAACTGCAGCAACAAGACTCACTACACATTATCTTAAGAATCAACCCCATAACGACGTACTTCATGACAAAACAAATGAACAAAATAAACAACTACCTGTTTGTCAAAGAATAAGAAAAAGTAAACTTGTTTGTGCAATCGATTTGTTTTTGCATGAATATTGGAGCAGTTTGTGATTATTTCTTATATTTTTGGGCAGAAATGCTTTCGTGAGCTAAATAGTGTCTCGAATGAGTTTTCTTTTGTGTTTTAACTTGGTGATTAAAAAATGATTTTTTAATTATATTGTGAATTTTTTTTTAAATGTTTATGATAATTAAAAGAATACATAAAATAAATAAATAAATAAATGAAATGCGCTATTTGGTAAACTCATTCGAGTCACTTTTTCGGTCCCATAGCAGGGCTCATTTTTGGGTAAGTAGTCTGTGATTCTTTCTTGTCCATAGTTTTTTCTTTCAAAAAAAAAAAAAAAGTCAGAGAATAAAGAGGAAGTGTCTCAAAATTTTGAGTTCTAAATTTCATAATATTATAAAGATGATTTTTGAATAAATTTAGGACATGTTTGGATAATGAAATGAGAATTCTATGAATAGTAGTGAAATAGTTAAAGTTAAGATGTTTTATTAGATTTTGAGAAATGAGAAAGAAAATATAAAATAAAAATATTGTTTAAAAATATTTTTTAATATTATTTTTGTTTTGAAATTTGAGAAAATTGTATTGTTTAGTTTGAAAGTTTGGAAAAAGAGTACTGCTAGAGCTATCGTTGGTGGCTCCCTCTGGGAGCTACCGTTGGCTCTAGCATGTATTTTTTATGTATTTTTTTTTCAGTTATTTTTTACATAGATTTTTTTAATATTTTTAAATATTTTAAAAAATAAAATAAATTTAGAACATTATTAAAAAATACTTCTTTAATCAGAAAGTAAAAAAAATCATTAATTTTTTTATTTACTTCATGATTAAGAAAGTATTTTTAAATAATATTATGAAATATTTTTATTTTTTTTAAATATTTAAAATTATTAACAAAATCTATATAAAAAAAGAATTAAAAAAATACACACTAATGCAAGTTTTAGCTCCCAGCGGGAGTTAGGAGCGGGACGCTTAGCATTTTCCTTAAAAAATTATAATAATTAGGTAATGATTAAATGAAAAAGTTAAAAATTTAAAATTGAAAAAATATTTTGTATTTGAGTGATGTTTGTGACAGAAATTATGAGATAACTTTATAAGCAACCCCCTATACTTAGATGATGAAATTTATTGAGATTTAACATAAAAATAGAGCGACGCGCCAGCTTTGAAAATTTTATTTGTTATAAATTGAAGCTATTTTCTGAGTCATGATTGAATTACAAGACAATGGAAAGTTTAACAAATAACATGCTTTATGTATCTGATATAGGTCTATTCTATCACCTTTTTCATCTGTTATAGTAACTTTTGCTCTACTAAACAATCAGGAAGAACGTAGATAATGTTGCCATGATTTTAACAAAACATACTAGCAATTATCACATGAGATTTTCCCCAGATGTAAATGTCGAATCCAATAATTAATACTTGAAGCTGAATATTCCTGCCAGGAGCTGTCAGACAAGTGTTTTTTCAAGTCCTGTTGTTAGCCCTCAAAGACGAAACGCTCGGGAGCTTTTTCCCACTTGTGTCACCCCAAGTTCACTCAAGTTTTCAAACAATTATTGTCAAGGATTCTTTCAAGATTTAAATGATGAATGTGTCAATGGAAACTTCAGGCTGAAAGTTCCTGCAAGGAGTGCTCCCACTAGTGTTTTTTCAAGTCCTGCTGGAAGCCCACGAAAATTGAGTTCAAGGGATCTCTTTCCTTCTTCTCTGGCTTTTAAAGAATATCAGCAGCATAACCATGTTGGTTGTCATTCAAATGTGCAACCAACGAAAACCATGCCTGGTCTTGATCAGTCTCCTCTACATGGCCCAATACTCCAAAGTTCCCATCCCTCCCACAAAAGTCTAAACAGAACTATGTTTCCTTCACACCATAAATTTGTATCAGAGAGTTATGTGGAAAGGCCTGAGATCAGTGCCCACCCTTTGCCACTTCCTCCAGGAGCCGTACTATCACCACAATCATCTATGCAGCCACAATCAACTACCGTACAGCATGTGATCGAACAGCCATGCGTATCATCTTTTACAGGTCAATGGATAAAAGGAAAGCTCATTGGGCGTGGTACATTTGGAAGCGTATACCTTGCAACCAATAGGTATGCGACCTTGTAAAGTTATGATGATTGATTCTCAACTTTCTTCTACAGCTAACATTTCCTTATTTATATGTCAGAGAGTCTGGAGCTTTATGTGCAATGAAGGAAGTTGATCTCATTCCTGATGATCCTAGTTCTGTTGAACGTGTAAAGCAGTTGGAGCAGGTACTTGCTAGACTTCTTTAATTTGGGGGCTTTCTGACTTTCTGTAGAACTTGACTAAAAAGGTTTAATGAAAAATGAAGATATATGGTGCCAGACCCAATTAGCTGATGAAGAATTCATGGAACCAACCCCAGCCAGTTGGGATTAAGTATTAATTTAGTTGAGTTCCTATAACGATTTGATAAGGGGAAGAACATGGTTGATTCTTACAACATGAAATGTAAGCCTGTGAGCTGCATAATGGCCCTAACTCTAGGCTCCAATAAATGGCATTTTCAACGACTATTTACACTCTTGTATAGTTCCCTTTCCCTGGTGCTCAGGACCTAAGACCACTTGTCTCTCTCTACGAAAGTCCCGCATGGCAAAATTACAGCAATCACCAATGTTCTCTGGGGTTTTCAGTTCATGCTTTTACTTATTCTATTTCTTGTATTGAGGACTTGCAAAGAGACCTTATCTCAGTTCTAGATTTGTAGATGTTCCAATTGTCTTTCTAATTTTCTACTTCCATTATTAATCATATTTGTTGCACCAGGAAATAAAAATCCTCAGTCAACTAAAGCACCCAAACATTGTGCAGTATTTTGGCAGTGAGATGGTGAGTATTTCTTCAGTACTTGTTATATTATATTGGTTATACCAGTTGCTTCTCATTGTTCACAAATCTGACTAATTAAATGTTTATGACCAGAATGATGATCGCTTTTACATATACTTGGAGTATGTTCATCCTGGATCAATAAATAAATATGTAAATGAACATTGCGGAGCTATTACTGAATCTGTGATTCGCCATTTCACTCGCCATATTCTCTCTGGGTTGGCTTTCTTGCATAGCACAAAGACGATCCATAGGTAATTATCATGTTTTATATCAAGGGAAAAGACTGGAATTGTATGTTTACTTCTCTGTTAACCATGATATTTCGTAAACCAAATTTTGATAAAAATGTGGAAAAACTGAATTTCGTGAAAGCAAACCCATGATTAAGGGCTTCTTTGGAAATTAGGCAGAGAACTAATTGGTCTTGTTACGAAGATTACAAGGAATACATATTTTAAAGTTATATCTGCCCAATCTTCAGTAAAACAATTGCTGGAGGAATTTGGTTGCTTTTGTTTATTTGAAGTTTTGATGACTTGCATGATTGTGCTCTACAGGGATATCAAAGGTGCAAATTTGCTAGTTGATGCATCCGGCATCGTTAAACTTGCAGATTTTGGGCTATCTAAACATGTAAGTTTTATATTTAACACTTTCACCCCTCAACTACCAAGTGTTTTAAACGATGCATTTCAAAGTACCATAACTGACACATTGCACCCACCAAGTTCTGCCAACTATCAAATAACACCATCCGTTAAGATCAGATGCCACATTATGTCACATTGCTTGTTTTTTGTCATTTTAGCAGTTAAATTTTGAAGAAGGGTCCTAATTGCTAGTTTCGAGTAGTTTTAGGGTGTAATATGTCAGTTTTGGTAGTTTAAGGAGAAAATGAAAACACTTGATAGCTAAGACTTTAAAGGTAATAAGTGTATTAACACTTGGTAATAGATTGGACATGATTTTGTACTTCCAACCTAATTACAAGAAGGTTGTGGTTACAAACTAGGTTTAATGACAGTTCGTGTTAAATGGTTCAAACACGTGATAAAATGTATTGTCCCTTATTACAACTTGATATGAACCCACGGGAATGAAATCCCTTGAACCCACAATCAATTGAAAACTCCCCAAGAAAGCCAGAATCAAGTTAATGGATGGAGAATCTAGACCCGATGAGAACTCGTTTCAAGAACCTAGATTATATTAAAATCTAGACCCGTTGAAAAACCTGTCTCAAGAACCCAGATTATAAAGGAGGAACGCCACAAAGGTTGTGATTTACCTTTGATAAGTTCAAAAGTTCAATCAAGAACAAGAGGAGTAAAACTCAACTCACAATGAATAAATTCATCAAATTTCTTAAACTTCTTAAAATGAGGCTACATAGAGTATTTAAAGCAAAACCTAATCAAACCCTAGCCAAAATAAATCCTCATCTTCCAAAAATGCCCCTGGATGAACAGTGCCGTGGCTACAGTACTCGCTACAGTAAAACCCTAAGCCTAGTTCAATAATAATAACTTTCCCAACATGCCCTTGCATAGCCCCCCTTAAGTGCTTCCCACAATAAACCCAATTATTCTAAACTAATGAAATTAGTCCTTTAAAGTCTTCAAGTGCCCAAAGCCTTTAATTCTTGTTGTTGCCCTTTCCATAGCTTATCAAATGAATCAAAACTGAATCTTCATCCTTTAAGCCCATCGTGAATGTTGGGCTCTTGCTAGACTCCTCCCAAGTGGATTGCATCGCCTCATTGATCTTCTTGGCTCTTAATCTTGTGATTGACCTATCTGGAACTTGCAAAAGATCTTTAAGACTAGGCCCACTTTAGTTCCCATCATTAACTCCCTCAAGCAAGTGTGAATATTGCATCTGTGGCATTTCCTGTGGTGAGCATTGGTCTACAAATATTTCCTGCTCAATTTTATTTCAGCATAATCAGGGCAATACATTTTTAGTTGGTCCGTTCTTTGAAATTATGATCCACTTCTTCACTCTTGGTTTTTGAGATACCCTGGAGTTCTTTTTTCTTTATTTTCTTTTTCTTTCTTTAGTTTTTTGTTGTTGTTGTTTCATACTTGAACCTTGTCTCTAACCAGCTTACAGGAGAATCATATAATCTTTCTTTGAAGGGTAGTCCATACTGGATGGCTCCAGAGGTACTTCCCTATGCAATTGGACATGAGTTTTGTAATTAGCTTGTACCTTTTATTTCTACATCTAATTCTGATTCTATTGTGCAGGTCATGCAAGCTGCAATGCAAAATAGTAGAAATCCTAACCTTGCTTTCGCTGTTGACATATGGAGTTTGGGTTGCACCATCATCGAAATGCTGAACGGAAAACCACCTTGGTGTGAGTTTTCAGGGGTGAGGACATTATAAAACTTGTTATGCTTTTAGTTGTGACATTCTAAGCTTGTAAAAGTTTTGCTACACACTATTGTTCATGTGCTCAGCATGAATTCAAGTTACCTCTGACATGAATGGACCTAACAAAGAATCACACTTGTGTTGAGGAATTTCTTGTGGTTAATCTTTGGACGTGTAACTGATTGTTTCTACTATTCCATTTTCATGGGAAAATACAAAATAAAAGTAGAAAGGAACCTGCATTTGGCCTTGCAACATTTTTTTCTTACTATACTTGCCTTTTGGGTAACATGACCCTAGTTTCACAAGAATGCATTTAGAGATTGAGATCTTGAAAGGGTGTTTGCAAGTCGGTCTTTTTTTGTGAAATGGTTCTCATTTCCTATCTAGTTTATGGAAGCTTGTATTTATAAATTGTGTGGGGAATTCAGAGTATCCTTTCCCTATTTACATGCGTTGTGGGTTTAATATGTTCTACTTCCAGGTGGCATTGAAAAACTGTAAATTAACATCTGGTTCATTTTTCATTTTTCAATATTATTAACATGCTATTGTTGACGACCCTTGGCATCTGCTGATGTCTTCAATTTGCATGGTATCAATGGACACTTGGCTAGTTTTCCATAATTTTTTTTTTTTATATCTTTTTACATGTTACAACAATGTTGAGACAGTGCTCACTTGTTTTCTTTCTTCAACCATGTATCCTAATCATCCTTGGACATATTTCATTTTACAAAACTTTTGCAAAGTGTGTCTGTGTTCATACTTTCGGGTTTTAAGTATCCTAACTTTCTTCAATTCTTCAGCCTCAAGCTATGTTCAAAGTTTTGAATAGATCCCCACTCATTCCGGAAACATTATCCGCAGAGGGAAAGGATTTCCTCCAACAGTGTTTTCGAAGGAATCCTGCAGAGCGGCCATCAGCTAATATGCTACTAGAGCATCCTTTCGTACAAAATTCACATGATCATAATGTTTCAGTCTGTTTGCAGGCATTTTCTACTGTTGATTTTATGGTAAGTATACTATAGGTCCTTTGATGAATAGCAATAATGACATCCAGATGTAATGACAACCCAACCCTAACCCTGCAAGAAAAAGAATAAAAAAGAATGAAAAAGAATAATAAGGAGAAGGAAATGCATGATTGATCCAAAGATTCCTAAATTGGTCAACATCTCAAACTGTTGTTGAAAGTTTACTTACATGTTTTATATCCATGTGTGATCTTCTAGGATAAACGACATACCGTCGCAGATGACATGGAGAATAAAGATGTGATGTCAATCGGCACACGAATCATGAGCAGGACTCTGCCCTTTATTGGGTAAAAATTCTTAACAGAACTACTCAGATTGTAATTGTTCAGTTACTAAATTGCTCTTGCTAGCTACTCAATTTGGCTTGCAATGTAACTGACTTTCGATATTTTTCTCTTTAGTGCAACCTGCCAACATTATGGTTCTTGTAAGTGCCCTAAGGCTTTCTATCATCCTCCATCCGTGCCTCAAGCTTTCCCTGGCCTATCTACGACAGAGAGTACTCGTAGTTCACATAGTTGCAGCCCTTCAAATATTTTCAGCAATGTGTCCCTTGGCACTGTCAACAACCATTCACTTGCACATACAAGGACTCATGGAAGGGAAGTTTCACACCTCTGAAGTATTTTTATACTTGACTTAGATTGGGAATGGAACTATGGTCCTCTTAGTGTACAACTGGGCAAAGGGCAGCAGTTGGTTAGAGAGACGGTTCTGGGACTTCTGATGGAGATCTTTGCATTATCATTTAGATCTTTCTTCTGCACCTTTGATCTAGAAGAGGTTCAATTTTCCAATATGAATCTATATGAATCTATATGAATCTTTGCTGCCTCTTTTGGGCTTAGAAGGCCTTCACCAGGAAAGGAAGTAAGCTCAGCTGGCAATTGAGAGTTGTTTTTCCGTGATTCTTCGCTAAAGCTTTGGGTTTGAAGTAATACAATAGTTCATACTTCTGGAAAATAGAAAAGACCTCAAATAGATAGAAAAAATAGGAAGATAGTAAAATGGATAAAGTTACTTTTCTGTATGACATAGACAACTAATTTGTAGATATTGAGACTCCATCTTGTTTCAATTAGTAATTCATTTGGCAATAGATTTATGTTTCAATTAATTTTTATAAAATCTGTGGGCAAGAAGATAGCAGATGAGGCTTGTTTCAGTTACTTTAATTTTCTTATCATTTTCTCCTATACACTGCCAATATAAATTGGAACAAATCCACGAAAGGCATTCAAGTATATAAATGATAGTGCTTGAGCACCTAACAACTCAGTAAGCCTAACTAGCAGGTGCACAATCCTGCAAATGAACATAGCAATACGGTGGAGCTCTGAGTCTGGGGTGGAAATGGTTCAAACAGGAAGATTGACATCTGAAATAGCCATAGGTATGACATGGGTGGTAGTTGGTATGGTAGTTTGTACGATGGTTTCTTACTAATAGGACTGCTATTACAAAAAAGTCAAAACTTGGTAAACATAGCATGGATTCTATGGTTTAAAGATTCAAACATTGTAAAAGTTCAGTGATTTAAATGCATATCATTACAGACAAAAATAAACAGGTAAAAGTGCAAGAAAGAGAGATTGAAATGACGAGAAAAAAAAATAAAAATACAATGAGATCAAGAGAACAGGTTAAACTAGCAGCGATGGTTGCGTAGCTTTTGGTCTCGACAATGGAGAGTTGCCTGAGTGGCCAGGCTTTCCTTCATACGTGTGTTTATCCATTGGTCATTGCTCATCATAGAGCCGGTCTTTGTATCCGTTCGTTTGGATGTTGAGTAATCTCAAATCATATATAAATAGTAATAAAAAAATAGTAAAAAATTAATGAATAATAATAATAAATAATAAATAATTTATGAATAATAGTGAAGTAGTATGTGAGATCACCTCATTAACCAAATATAACTTTAATCATTAAGTTATATTTGGATGCTAAGGTGATTTCAAATGATCTGAATTGATCTATAAATAATAGTGTTTATGGGTCTCATTGAGATGCGTTTAAATATAATTAAGTTGACATATATGTTTGAATGTATGAAGTAGGTTGAAATGAGTTTATTTTTATTTTATTTATTTTTGTTTTTTTAGAGAATTGAAAAATAGTGAATCTCATTAATAATTAATTTGAAATGGATTGAAGTATGCTTGCCAACTAAATATAAACATAGTCCAAATAGTCGATTTCAACGACAAAAAGAGAGTTAAAATTGCGTGGCTATTAATCATGATTTCAACCTAATTTTAAAGAAAAATTCTGCTCATCATCCTCACACCACATATTACACTTGATTTTTTTTTTTATATATTTTTTTCTTACTAAATGCATGGTGAATGAATGATGAGTAGAAATAAATTAGTTTAAGAAGAATAAAACTTTAAAAATTTAAAAAACTTAAAAAAATTAAAATAAGTGTGGTGTGTGGAGATAATATGTAGCAAAACTCAATTTCAAATGTAAGGTCAATATGGACATAAAATTTCAAAAAGAATAATTTTTTATATAAATAGAGAAATTATTTAGTAAGAAATTTAAATAAAAGTAAACTCATAAATTGACGTAATTTGATGCGGTATATTAGATTGTAAAATTATTTTTATTATAAAATATATCTAAAATATCATATGAAGTCACTCTAATTTATGAATTAATTTTTATAAAATCTTTTTATAGTTGTAGTAATTCTTTTATATATATATATATATTGATATAGAGAGTATAAACCATTATTTTATTTTTCTTTTAGCGAAAAAAGAAAAAGAAAAAAGAAAGATTGTTTTATTTTATTTTTAATTTTTTGGAGGTTGAGAGGGAATATACAAAATTTGCTCTCTCCCCAGTCTCCACTTTGAAATCTAGACTATCTAGTACCGCTCCGGCTCTGCTAAGCACTCTCGAGTTTGCTCTGACAAGAACTAGGTCAAGACGAGTAGATTCCTCGTTTGCGTCTTGGATCTCGATTATCCTTGAGCAAAGATTTTACCTGGGAGCATTCTTATGGCGAATAGGTAATCTCTATTTATTTTTTTGCGATGTTATCGAATTAATACTGAAAGGATCGTCGTGCATTGTCGTGGAAAGTTTTTTTCTTACTAAATTTCGGTTTCCTGTTTTCTGTTCTTGCCAGGATTTTTGAGTGATTTATGGGAACGAAACTTGGTTTGGCTCTCGTTGATGATCATAAATTGTTTTGATGGGGAAAGCTCTCTGCTACGGTATGTGTTTTCTAAATTTTGTTGGATTTTTCGGACGGTCTCCATCTGATTGAAATGTGTTCCAATAAAAGTGAGAGTTTAGATCAACAATCTGTTTGGAAGGGAGGGTATGCAGGGAAACGGAAATTGGAAGCTAAAGCCCATTGAAATGGTTTTATTTTTCTCGTAAACAAAATAGATATACAAATCAGATGAACTTGACTTAGAAAATATGGTATATGTTTTACCTTTACGAGGCAAAGCCCATTAACTATATGGCTATATGTTTTACCTTTACTAGAGTAGTTCTTTTTAAGCTTAATCTAGTGAACTTGACTTAGAAACCTAATACTAGTTTTTCCAGATCCGTCATAGATTAAAATCTTTCAAATATGCTAAACGAAATGCATGGGAGAACAATCGTCCTCGATATTATGTAATTATCTCCTGAGAACGGACTATTTTCAGTTGTGGGGACTTCCCTACTTAAAATTTATAAAAACTATGCCTTTTGGTTTTCCATGTCTTTTTTGTTTTTTTTGGGGGGGGGGGGGGGGGGGGGGGGGGGAGTTTATCTGTCCCAAAAGACAGAAGTCTCTAAAAGTTTTCTTGGTCTCATAGACTTGCATGATCTTTTATTCCGCAGATGGCCAAAAGACAGAAGTCTCTAAAAGTTTAATCAATAGGATCTGTGATGTCTTCTCTGATGGAATACATTTTGCAGCACCAATTTCCTCCTTGAGGACAAATGAATTTGACCTGGTATGGTCATGTTTTGGTAAAATAGATCCTTAACTATGTTTGCCAGACTGTGTTATATGTCTATGCTCCTAGAGCTGCTTTTAACTTCAAGATACATCTTCCTCTTATTTTGTTAGGTACAAGGTGTTTTACGAATGTTGCAAGGATTTTCTAGTTCCCTGTTCTATTGGGACCGGAATGAAAAAAGTTTTTATGCTAAAACTGGAATATATGTGACTCACCTTTCCCATACAAGCCTCCTCACTATTCTTAATCAATTTATGTATGCCGCGACATGTTTACAACATGTAGAAACAGTAGTCAATGAAGTTGAGAGATCTGTGAGATCACCTCCTCCAACTTTGAGGGCATTTACATGCTCTGTTTCTGCATGGCTTAAGGTATGTATGTAATGGTATAAAATTTCAATTATCTATGATCTTTCTTGCTACAATGAAGACAAATTTACATCCTTTTAGAGCAGAGGTTGAGGGATATTGCTCTGAAGGAGGAAATGAAGATATGCAGTGCGGACATGGGGACCACTCCGACCTTGTTAGGTTTGGCCAGTTCTTTATCAAGGTTTGTAGCTGTTCAATCTCATCACAATCAAGAATGTGTTGTTGCTGTTTGGTCTATCCTGTTAGTGACTAGTACCATCCAGAATTTTGCAACTTCATGTTGAGATCTTCTTTTATCATTCATTTTGAAAGCTATTATTCTCTTGGTCAAGGAGCCCACCTAATAAGAGAAAAATAATAAAAAAAAGGGAAAACGGAATGTAAACCAAAAAGAGTTTGATAATTTGAATTGCTCCTCCATTTTCTTTCCTTAAAAGGACAGCCCTAAAATGTGATTTCTGTGTCACACATCAGCATGCATAAGCATTTGGTTCCTTCTCTAGGCCCCACATGCTTTACACATTTCGTTTGGTTGCAGTCAGTGCATTAGACATTTTCCATTTTCAATTACATGTGAAACTAGACTCAGTGTCTTTGTTAGATAGGTTATTATCCCTCTCTCTCTAAGGTACTCATCATACAGTCACATTTGTGGTCTCAATCCTGATATCCTTTGATTCTTCTTGTTGTGACAATCACTGATGACCCTTTATTGATATTAGTCTTTGTTCAGGTGCTGAGTTTCTATTTCAAATAGTCCATGGAGCCATTCCCCGAGAATTCTTTGAGTCTAATTTTTCTGTTCCAGCTGCTGAATTGGCTGTTTGTGTGCTTGACTATCTTTACCAGAGGCTCAATGAAGTGTGTCTAGTACAAGGTGGTGAGGTTGTGACTAATGTTGTGCAACACTGTGCTTGGTATTTGATTTCTTTTGCTTTTCTTTAAAAGTTATGCTACTTTCAGGTGGAAGCCTATCAGATGCTGCTTCACATATTTGTGGGGAGTTTGTTGCCATATATTGAGGGTCTTGATTCGTGGCTATTTGAAGGATCACTAGATGATCCTTTTGAGGAGGTAATTGTGATTAAAATTTGTTTTATATCAAAAAGATTAGAAGGGTTCTATGTTGGATTTACAAACACCTCAGAAGTAGCTCTACACTTTCAAAGATTGATGTCATTTGATGTAAAAACTGTTTCAAAACACGTTTCTTTGGTGTAACAATGTTAGTGGTTGTCTTGTGGATGGAGTTTATTGCATTGCGCAGGTGAATATAAGGGAGCATCACGTTTGACTCCCCATAATATCTTTTATATTGAATTTGTGTATCACATTTCCTGATGTATGCTTTTCTGAAATTGAGAATTTGTCTCATGCTTTATTTAAGCAGCGTTGACAGAGGGTTAGAACAGTGTCCTTTATTTAAGTACCGTGTTGATCATTCTTATACCCTGCACAGATGTTCTTTTATGCAAACAGAGCAATCTCGGTTGATGAGGCTGATTTCTGGGAGAAGAGCTATCTACTAAGACCAGTACAGTTTCGTAAGTTTGATGATGTGCTCTCTGCCACAACTTCTGCCAGTGATTGTGTACCTTTGACAAATGACAAGAAGGAAACAAGTGAAAGGGATTCCATCTCTCTGTCTAGCTCTATCAAAGGAAAAGAGGGGAGCATCAGAGACTGCCAAGCTTGTCCTCTGTTTATTAAGGATATGTCTAAATCAGTTCTCTCTGCCGGAAAATCATTGCAACTGATCCGGCATGTTTCTACTACATTTTCAGTGACATCTAGCAAAGGAAGTGATTGTCAGTTTGACGGTTTTGGAACTTCTAGTGATGGTTTTCATCGTGGGCAGATTATAGCCGGGTTAACCTTATCAGAAATTTTCTTTGTGTCATTAGCAGGTCTCATAGGCCATGGTGATCACATTTCTAGATACTTTTGGCAAGATAACCATTGCAAAACCACCCCATCATTTGAGGAATCCTTTGTGAACAAATTAAAAGTAGAACATGGTGGTGGTGAAACTTTGCCACTTTTACCATGCTCGGAGAAGCTTTGGTATAAGTTCTTGGTTGATACATTGCTTCAAAAGAGAGTGATCAATTCTAAGTCTGCACGTAAGGATGCAAGTTATTATCTTGATGCAAAGGAAGAGAATATGGTTGCAGATGTTGGTGTTAAATTGCCTCTCTTGGAATCGTTCTGCACAGAAAATCCAGTTATTACTGTGTGTCAGAAGATCCTTAGAAAGAATATGGATGCCTGGAAAACACTTAACTTGTCAAGAAATTTCTATTTACCACCTTTAAATGATGAGATTTTACGGAAGGCTGTGTTTGGCAACGAGCAGATATCTTCTCATGCTACTCAAGGAACAAACTATGCTTTTGGTTTCCAGTTTAGTGAATCTGAATATATTCGTTCACAAAATGACACAGAAATGTTGGAAGTGTTGTTTCCTTTTCCTACTCTTCTTCCTACATTTCAGGTACTACTAGAGTGCTAGATTTCTGTGCAGCTTTACAGTTATAGCTTTTTATCATTCCTTGAAAGTATTCATAAGACCTGTATGTTATTGGGAAACAGGATGATCTCCATATGTCAGAGCTGTTGCCTTTCCAGAATAATAGCACCCTTGCATCAAGAGTTCTTACATGGATCCAAAATGTTGAACTGAGAACTACTCCACTTCCTCTGGTTATTATGCAGGAATGCCTTACTATCTACGTTAAGAAGCAAGTAAATAGCTAAAACTAGTTTATAGAAATTTAGTTTCTTATTATTGTATGCTTGCAGTTCATATATAAAAATTAATTTACTTCTCTGTGTCGTAGGTGGATTATGTAGGCAAGCATATATTGTCAAAGTTGATGACTGAGTGGAGGTTAATGGATGAACTTGCAGTGTTGCGTGCGATATACTTGTTAGGTTCAGGTACTCTTTAGAAAGATGAGCTTTTTTTTTTTTTTTTTTCTGGTCTATACTTGTTATTAGACGTCCACAAATTTCTTTGACATATTTACTGATAGATTGTTACCTTCAGGTGATCTGCTGCAACACTTTTTGACTGTGATTTTTAATAAGCTGGACAAGGGAGAAACCTGGGATGATGATTTTGAGTTGAATACGATACTACAGGTGAAATCACTCCCTCCAATAAAGTATTTTGCTTACTGTTTGAGGCAGGTTATGGTTACATGAAAGATTTTACAACAGCTATCAACATCACAAAATTACTTTGAATAAATGTATTTTCCTTCATGTTTAAAGAAGTCTGTACACGTTAAGAATACTTGGCATGCGTTGTTTTTGAGATTCCTTTTACCATAAAAGCAAAATCTTATAAATTAGTTTTCTAACTAATCACTTTCTAGTAAGAATTACACGACTCTCTCTCTCTTTCTCAACCCATCTCTTCCTCTCCCTCTCTTGTTTTCAATGAATGTTGATGGTGTGTTATCTTGCCTGTGATAACCTTGCCTCCATTTTCTTACCTATCATGTAATCACTCTCTCTTTCTTACTCATTTGGATGGGTTTCTTAAAGTTGGGGATTTTGAACCACTTTCATGCTGAAAGTAAGTGGTTTGAGTTCTTGGTGAAGGGGTCTCTATTTTATGGATAACTGAAAGGAGCAGGGGGCAAAGCGAACAGTGCCTTTGGGAAGAATCAGTTTTGGTTGGTTTCTGGCTACTGTGGAGGCACTACCTCAGGTGGAGGGGTCGAAGGAATTCCTAAGAACTTCCTGAGCAAAGCATCCTTGGCTCAAACAGAGCATACCTGGCTCAAAGGTGCTATGGAAGGTATAAGGGGAACATCATTGGAATAAACGTAAGGTCAAATTTTCATGCTATATATTAGAACGTTGACACACAGGAAGAACTATCTTTTACCCTTCTTTTTCTAATCCCCATCCGTAACATACTAAAAGGTAGGGTGGGAAGGGTTGGAGAGGCTATGACAGTATGACTCCAAGGTGCCTGAAGTGTTCCACTCATTTCTCAGGATTTTATAATTTAGTTTTATTAAATTATTGATTGCACTTAATAGGCGGTATTTATCGGTCCTGGTTGTTGTGGTCAATGTGTTTTTCATTTCTCTTGCTACTTTAGGTAGTAATTTTCTTGCTAATTGGATATAGGAATCTATTAGAAACTCTGCCGATGGAATGCTACTAAGTGCTCCAGATGCATTGGTTGTGTCCATCGCCAAAACTCAAGGTGTTGATGGTGATCAACCTAATTTAATTACCGTTGCCTCAACCCCTCGAAAAAGTCGTGTTCATAGTTTTGGGATTGATGGCCTTGACTTACTGAAATTCACATACAAGGTTTGTATCATGTTTAGCTTCACTTCATATTATCTTTCATGCCCATTTTATGTATCAACTTTCATTTGCATGTGATAGGTCTCTTGGCCACTTGAGCTTATTGCTAATAAAGAGGCTGTCAAGAAGTACAACCAAGTAAGTATTTTTACTTTTGGTTGTGTCCAAGGTGTCTTCGTCTTGGTGCTCTCTGATCGTTCCATGTTTGATGTAGGTGATGGGCTTCTTGTTGAAAGTCAAGCGTGCAAAATTTGTTCTTGATAAAGCTCGGAGGTGGATGTGGAAGGTTATTTCTCTCTTTTCTTTTCTTTTCTCCAATGCTATTCTATAACCATTATTTTTCCTTTTGAGCAGAGTATATAATTGAGATGAAGATGCCCAAGTACTTATAACACGGATCAGTGTTGACAATTTTTTTAAAGATCACATGCTTAAGGTTTTCTGATTTATATGATGTTCCAATTACCTTGCAGAGTAGAGGTACTGCAGAAAGCAACCGCAAGCGCCACTGGTTGGTGGAGCAGAAACTCCTCCATTTTGTGGATGCTTTTCACCAATATGTAATGGACAGGGTAAGGCTTGTCCCGCTGTATATGTGGACCTTACTTTCAGGGAAATTTTGTTGCTGTATGCAATCTTTGACCTATGCACCTGGACAGAATGTAATGTTTTGATTTGGGATGTTGTACACATGCCTTTAAAATCCAAACAAAGTGCTACGTAGTTTTCATGTTATGTTTTGTATTTGTTGAATTTTCTATAATGAACATAGTTTTCTGTTTGTGCGTGCTCTCTATAAGTTATATATTATAGCACCACCTCGACATGTTTTCTTATTTCAAACCTTTATGAATTTTCATTGACTTGTCCCATTTATTTGTTTTTTCCTTTGGTTTTTCACCTCATGGACACAAACTTTTTTATGTATACTGATATGATTATTAATCATTAGCTTATTGCCTGGGTTGATTTAGATGTTCTGTCAAGAGATTGGCTAAGTGCTCTAGTGGAACATCATGGTGGGAAAAAATTGTTTGAGATATGATGGCATAAGTTATCTAGTTTGAAGTGGATTTTGTGCATTCTCTTAGAACTTGATTTATGTTTTTATGCATGAATTTTTCCTGTTATCCCTAGTGGATTTCAATTCATAATACGCTTTGAGCTTTAGTGAGTGTTGTCATCAGTATAGAGAGATGTTCCAAAAACTATAACTTGGCTGGGTAGAAAGAAAGAAAATAAGTCTCGATATCATTTAGTGTTTATTACTCGTTTTGCATGTTTTAGGTTATTTCTAATCAAAAGCATAATGTTTTGTGGTTGCTTCTTTTTCTACTTTCATAGCTTTCCTCAAAATTTAAATGCATTCTCAAGACTCCTAATAGAAGCTCGTATGTTCTTGTGGGTTATGAACTGTGATATTAGTTATCATGCTGGATAAATGGAGTTATAGCACATTGGATTGTTTATTTTTGTTTTTATCCAAATTCACATACATAACTAGAATGCGTTCTGTTGACAAAGGTAGCCTCTTCAAGCAAAAGGTCCTCTTAAATATGATATCACATTTAAATCAATGTAGTATTGAGAATTTCCTTCAAAAGCTACATACTTGAACAATGGGAAGTGGCAGTTATAATTACATCTCATATTCTTTTTCTCATAAATGGTGTGTCCTGCTATAAATTACTAGTGATGCTCATATCATTTGGCATCCGAGTTTTTGTTTTCATCAGTATCGAACTTCTGATCTCTGATAGTAATTTGGTAAGCAGGTATATCATAGTGCATGGCTTGAACTATGTGAGGGTATGGCAGCTGCAAGATCCTTGGATGAGGTCATAGAAGTGCACGAAGCCTACTTACTTTCAATTCAGCGGCAGTGCTTTGTTGTCCCAGATAAACTGGTGAGTATTCAGCATCTTGCTTTTTTTTTTTGTTAATCTAATTTAGGGCTTGGATCTTTCAAGTGATACTTTTGAAGAAAAACTGAGTTCTTTTTAATGCTTTCTTTGCATTCAGTGGGCTCTGATTGCAAGCCGAATCAACAGCATCCTTGGATTAGCTCTTGATTTCTATTCCATACAGCAAACACTAACTAGTGGTGGTGCAGTTTCTGCGATCAAGGCCAGATGTGAGATGGAAGTTGACCGTATTGAGAAACAGTTTGATGATTGCATTGCTTTCCTACTGAGAGTAAACTTTTATCCATCCTAATTCCATTATTGACCCTGTTTATGATGTGACTGTCAAAGTTTGCATCAAAACTGTAGTTTGCTTAGAGTACGATATCTTTTCAACAGGCACGATTAAGATACGAAAGTAGTTGTACTCACAAAACGGGAATATTATAGTGGGTGATTTTCTGTGCAGGTCCTATCTTTCAAGCTCAATGTAGGGCACTTCCCTCATCTGGCAGATTTGGTTACGAGGATCAACTACAACTATTTCTACATGTCTGATGGTGGAAACTTGATGATTGCTCCTAGTTCTGAAACTGTTGGTTTGAAACTAGGGAAGGCCTCTGCCAGTAGAACAGACTGATCAAAGCTTTCAAGTATTTTCATGATGTTGCATCTCGTAGCATGTTTCTGGACGATAATGCCCTATCAGGAAAGGCCCCTTATTTTCCTCTGCTGGTTTTGTTGAGAGAACTATAGGGATGTGAGTGAAGCAGATGTTGTGGCAGCAGCCTTGGACTCTTGGTCGGTACAGCTATCGGAATATGTCACGTATAAATTTCTTGATGTTATGCCTATCTTAGATCCTGAGGTTTCTTTGTTCAGTTGCTAGAAGATTCTAGAATTCTCTAGTCTTCATTTGGCTAAAAGCCTAGATGGCTCTGGAAGTTACCCATCTTCCTTCGTTTGCAATGCTATACTTCGTTGCTTTCATAGGTATATATGCAAATGTAAGGTGCTTGTGAGCTATATTTAGCGCGTTCGAGGTTTGATTCTTGCCAATATTATATAGAGAGTTGAGCATAGAATCATCTCGTGTCCAGTTTGTAGAAACATCGTGTTTTGGATGGTTTTATGTAATTTTTATGCAGTTCTATTGCGTATGGATTTCTTTGAAAGCAAGCAAGCAAACAAAGATTCTAAGATTGTCGATCATTTGTATACACATTCATCTCACTTTTATCTTAATGCTTTTATCCATATACCTTTGATTGTTTTTAGAAAGGAAAATGTATGCGACACCCATTCCATTTTTATGTTGACGAGGTAATTCCACGAGCATAATATAATAAGAGTGGAATGAGTGTAGTATATAGCACAACTCGGACTAAATAGGAGAACTAAAAAAAGATAACTTGGGTTCCATTTATGCTAACATAAAGAAATTGACTCCTCAATTCGATTGACTAATGCTATATACTACATTTTCATTATTCCGTGTCTGTCATACTGTGCTGATGTGTTATTATCCATCAATTATTAGATAAACTTTTATTTTTTGAAATAAAAAAGCTAAGAAGTTGATGAATAATGTCACATAATCACTAGGATAGGAGCGGCAAAGATACAATATAGAACATTTCAAATTGACTCAATAAAAAATATGACATTGTGTCAATATCAAAGAAGACTACAAAATGCATGGTGAACTATTTTCTTGATCCATTTTTGGGGGGTTCTTGGACCTCTTGAGTTGGGTTTTCAATGATCTCAACAATAGTAGTTGGTGCTGGTTGAGATGTTTGATCGTTTGAATAGGGAATACCGTATTCTCTAGAAGGTGTTTCCGAAACTTCAAAGGAAGTAGAGTGGATTTCCGTTTGTGTTAAACAATTTGACCGATTTGATAGATGTCTAGTGCTTGTTGAGGCTTGACCTGCACCTATACCATTAAGACTACCAATTTCTTTTTTGTCTTGCAATGACATTGATGCTTTCTTTCTAAATGTATGCGAGCGAAGGTCTCTTTCAAGGAAAGTTCTTAATATAAGATGAATTCTTCCCAATATTGAGTCTCCTGCACCAAAGGGTTTGAAGATATGCTGCCTCTCCTTGTAAAAGAACATAGACACAGAGAAGATGAGAGCTGATAAGGAAGCAATCCCAGCAATGAGAAATAGGCCCCAGAAGCTAGAGAGGCCAAGACTTTCAGAAGAAACTTGGGCATTGGAGTGTTCACAATTGGTTTGTTTCTTTAACCATTTACTTTCAATCTCTTTCATTTTCTCTCCTTCTGTCACATTCAAGATTGCCCTAGAAACATCTGCTACAAGAGGTGAACCTCTTGGGAATACCTGCAAAGTCATACAACAAAAAGAAACTTAATATGAAACTACTCTTCTTGCTACACAAACACACATACAGATGAGAAATATGTAAGGAATTAAGCTTACAAAGCCAAACCCATTATTTTTATAGATTGATGCAGCCATGGTATACTTGGAGCAATATTGTCCTAGAAACAGCTTCATGTAAGGGATCTCATCAAAAGCAGCAGCTATACCACCATTGGCACCTCCTTTAGACAAAAGCTCATCCAATTCTTCTATTGAATTATACTGCTTAAACTGAGATTCCTTAAAAGACATTTCTTTTAAGATTCCAAACACAAAAGAACCACTTGGGTACCCAACCCTCTCCCCATTCTTAATAAGCTGCTTGACCTCAGTAATTGTTGGTCGGAGCTGTTGAACTGTTAGGAGAGATGCCAAACTCGCAGTGTAACTTTGAGTAAGAATGAGCACTACAAATACCCATATGATCACTACAAACCTAGTGCAGTTGTTTATCACTATCTCCCCTGTAAATTGAATTCATAATGGTCATACAACAGAGCATATATAATTGCATCATAAATATGAGGTTAATATACTATAGAGCTTTGCCAAAGGAGTTTCTAAGATATCAATTAGAAATCATTCAATAAAAAAATAACTGATATGGAATAAAAGAGAATAATTGGCAATTAAACTGCTAATGAACTGAATATCTCTTAACTTTGCTCCTTGATCCCCATTAAACTTATCAATAATGAACTCTTATAGCCTCATCAAACATATTTATGTTGGTGCCTGACAATCTTTAGTAGTAATATGTATAAGTTTCTAGAGCTGGTGCTTTCTGCA
Organism: Juglans mandshurica; assembly: GCA_022457165.1. Classification (NCBI taxonomy): domain Eukaryota; kingdom Viridiplantae; phylum Streptophyta; class Magnoliopsida; order Fagales; family Juglandaceae; genus Juglans; species Juglans mandshurica. The sequence goes on along the minus strand of CM039634.1, from coordinate 6,994,002 downwards.
TAAAATGGCCTTGTATCTAGTATTTGCTAGCATTAACAATGAAACTAGAAAATGGGAAAGGGGACTTACGATGTGCGAAAACCATGGTTGAGAAAGCATACCATAAGCATGTCCCAATCTGATGTGAGCAAGGCCCACGAAAATCTTCATTTACTCTATGTTCAAGAAGCCATACCACAAAGCCAATGAATACAAAGAAACAACCGCTTGTCATCCAAAGGTCCCAACTTAAAGGCTTCAAAAACACCCATGCATTTTTCCTCCTATTATCTCTGAGTGGCACTACCATTATGACTCCAGATTCCGTGAATGGCAATGTGAAATCCACAAAGTTAGACCTATTTGCTATGATTGTTATATCGCCTACCACAGCATCAAAGTTCTGTCAATCAAAATATTTACTTCCATTATTTCAATTAACAACATGAGTTCTTTCATTTAAGGTTCCAAATTTTATGCGACTTATTAAAATAGTAAGAATTATGAATATTTTACTGACCTGAAGAAATACTTGATAGACCAAATCATCGTAAGTACCGGCGCTTTCACCTCCAGGTTTTGCAAAGGGAATGAAGTCGTAGCTAACAGAATATGGTAATGATTCCATGACAGCATTGAAGATGTCAATACAATACCCAGTAACATGAGTTCTGTTAGTGCTATGATATATGACCTTAACAAATTCGCTGAAACCATTAGTCACTGGCACTCCTATTCGTAGCTTCTTTCTATTTGTTGGAATCTCCCAACCTTTAGGAACAGAGGTTAGATCACCAGGCCATATAATAGGTCTCAGATTGTCCTTGGAAGTAGAATATTTGCTAGTGTTCTTCGAATTCAATTCCCTTCTGAGTCCATCTTCTGGTGTCCAAAATCCAACCTGTCTTTCTCCATTACCATTCACATTAATTATCTGAAAAGTTGATGATTGTATTTGCCCATTAAGAAGATTGAACTCCCCAGCAAGGCCTCTAAACTTGGTATCCTGTATAGCTTCACGAAGTTTTGGACCATCTTGGGAGATCTCGAAACTTTCAAGATCAATTAAGTTGCTTGAAGCATTTGTACCCTTTCCAACCCTGAGATTTGTAGTAGTCCCAACCTTCTCAACTGCCATGGCTAAAGCTGAAGCAGCATCATAAGCCCACAAACCAAAAACATTCAAATCAACATCTGTAATGGTTGGGTTGTCTTGTTGGAATTTCGTTTTCCATCGAAATGTAAAACTTTCAAGCTCTTTTGTCTCTGGAACATAAGTCTTCACACCCAATACCCCTTGCATTGAGGCAAGAACTGAACGTTCTTTCGACCCAACAAAGTTGGCTATCCCATTGGTAATGATCCAAACATAACCGTCACTCATCATTCCAACCTCTTTTGCTTTTGTGAAAACTCGAGAACTGAGATTATGCGACATGTGGACAATGAAAACTCTAGTTGGCATTGTCATCAACTTGTAAAGTTCTCCACTGATTTCGCTATCATTGGCCAATGGAGAAATGACACTTCGATAGGGAATACGAACATCAATATCTTGCAAGGCATCAATGAAGTAGGGTATTATACCTTCTCCATACTCGTTGTCTATATAGATAGGTACGGCTTCTCTCCATCCAAAAGCTTGAATAATTGCACTTATGGCTTTCACTTGAGATGAGTCGTTTTGAGCAATTCGAAAAAAGTATGGACTACGAAGTGAGGTAAGAGAAGGGCTTGTTGCTGAGAATGATATGATGGGCACCTGAGATTTATTCCCAAGATCAATGACAAAGTTTGCCTGCATTGAGTTTTGTGGCCCTATGATGGCTTTCACTTTTGTATTTTTTATTAGGTATAGAGCTGTGTTTCGAAAACCAAAAAACGGAAGAAACATGATTTAGTGTCCATGCATATATAATCACTGAATAGACATTGGATAATCAGGGTAAAATATAGCACTTTCCAATGCATCAGTTTAAGATTAATGAATATTTACAAAGTAATGCTAGAATAACAAAGTAATGTTATTCCACTGATATGATTGGCCAAAACAGTTATTTTATATTATATTAAAAAAATGATGCAACTAATCATATCAGTGGAGTGCATAAGGAGTATGCAAAAGCGACTGCACGTAGAGTTTTTGTTTAAAATATGTATGTCCCGTTCCGTGCACTCCCTTTAAAAAATAGTGGAGTTCACTGCTAAAAAGTGATTTAATTTTTACGTGAATTTTAGATTTATCAAATTTTTTTAAAGGTATCGAGTGCGCGGAATTAATTGTACATCCTAAGATTGTATAAATAATTTTTCTTTCTAACGAGCAACCAAAAACTGTAGCAATTAAATGTAATAATCTGTAATGTTGTTTAAGAGAGTTCTAGTAAATTGATAAGTGCATTATTCTCTCACATGTTCATTGTGTCACGTTAAATGGTCAATCTGAGAAGTAAACTCAGATGACCAAGGAGCATTTTCCATATCAAAATTTCTCTTTAAATGAATGTTTTTACAATTAGAAATCAAAGTTTGTTTTCTTCCTGCATGATGCGATCAGAATAAAATAAATAGAAAGTAGTTAATTAATTAACATCAAGATAATTCTTAAGGGAAAAGCTCCCAACCGGATAGGTGAAAATCTAGTTTTCACACCAGCCAATAGGATTTTGCCACATAGGACGTACAATACATATTCATCTACACTCACATGCACCAGATTTCTACTTTATTTTCCATCTGTTTCCCTCTTCTCTCTCTTTCTCCCTCCCCGACCCCGCTGCAACTCCCCTTCACTACTACGTATATTGGTATGCTTATAAATTATATCGTGGAGACTCTGGGTAGGGGATGCTTACATTGAACTATTTTAAGCCAGAATGTAAGATTACTAGATTGTTGGTTGTTCATTTTAATAGGGTCTAACTCCCATCTGGCGCTAATTAAGAAGATTGTACCCAGCGGCGGAGCAATGGTTGGTCAAGTTGCAGGTGGACTAGGGAGAACTGAGAATCCCCTTCTTAGGGCTGGTAATGCATACCACAAGTTTAGAGTAAAGAGAAGCTGCTGGGCCAAGGTTCGTGGTGTGGCAATGAACCCAGTTGAGTATACTCGTGGAAGAGGTAACCACAGCAATCAGCATATTGGACATGCAAGAGAGAGAAGGGAAAGAGATGAAAATAAAGAAAAAATCTGGTGCGCATGTGAGTGTAGATGAATATTTATTGTTGTCCTATGTGGCATAATCCTATAGGCTGGTGTGACAACTGGGTTTTCACCCAGCTTGTTGGGAGCTTTTCCCAATTATTAATTCACAACTTACCTCTTCGCAAAGTATTGAAGAGGCTAAAAGAGGACATGTTTGGAGGGTGAGATGAGAATTTTATGTTTTGTTTTAGTATTTAAAATATTATGTTTTAATATTATTATTGTATTGAGATTTGAAAAAGTTGAATTGAGATTTGAAAATTTTAAATTGTTTATTATATTTTATATGAGGATTTGAAAAATGTGTAATGATGAGATGAGATGAGACATTCATCTCACCCACAAACCTGCCCTAAAGAACACAAAAGATAATATTAGAGCCACGGTTGGGCCTCCCATCAGGTTGTTTGATATGTTTTTTTTGTTTTTTTATATAATTTTTTAACACTTTTAAATATTTTTAAAAAATAAAAAAAATTATAACATCATTCAAAAAAACTTCTTTAATCATAAAGTTATATATATATATATATATATATATATATATATATATATATATGCATCAAATAGCCTGGCGAGGCAAGAGCTCTGGCAAAGACCCCCAGCTAGCGGTGGTTTTATCCTATTATAAAATCTAGTACTTTTTTACCTATGGGAAATGATTTGTACAAGTTCTAAATAGATAAGCTTCATACAATTCATTGTAAAAAAGTAGATTCTACCTTAAAAAAGTGTAAAAAAAACTATTATTTATTAGTGGGACCTATTGTTTTATAAAAGACTTGTATGAAATTTATCTATTTGAAACTTATATCTGGCATTACTCTTTATTACTATTTACCTATACTACACTTTTGTACGAGAGAGAGAGAGATTACGTACCTGCAACAGCAGCTTGGACAACATCATTTCTGGAGTCCCTGGGGTTGAGGACCAGCCTAGTTTTGTAGTGAGTATGAGAGGCATAGAAGTCGGAAAGAGCCATGTTGATGCAACTCATCCCGACCTTCCCATTCCGCCCATCCAAGTCCAAAACCACACCCACATCAACTGGGGTTAATGTCGTGTTTTCTGCCTTGGCGGCCTTGATAATCCTTTCGGAAAGAACAATGAAGAACATGAATAGATAACAAGCTGCAACTCCGGGAGGGACGTTCCAGCTCATGATCATGGTTAGGTTTGAATAATGGACGACGACACCGGGCACCTTAAACTTGGATATTTGTCTTGAATGCTGGAAACCTTGGACTTTCATCATGTCAAGCCCCGAGATACTGCTTATTTGAAAAGTAAGAACCGTGTTAAGGATGGAAGAATATTACGAAAACAAACAAACTAACAATTAAATGATATTCCACACGGACAAAAAAAAAAAAAACCTGAAAAATCATTGTCAACTGATCTAGAAGGATAACGATTGACGATCCAGTGATAATGCATGGTTGCTGAGAAATTTGCCATCAAATAATATATCATTTCAAACATTAATGCTAAATGCGTAGTCTCCTTTCATTTCTTTGTTTGCATCTCTCTCTGTGTGAAAAGACATGCGTTCAGTGTACGTAGTTGGCTTAAACTCTTGATAAGGATTTATTTGTAAAAAAAAATGTGGGCATCTGCCCCACACGGGGCATACTCCATGTAAAAAAAAAAAAAAAAAAAAAAAGGTGATGTGCAGTGTGTGCTGGTGTGGGGCAGATGCCCAGAATTACTCTTATTTGTAAGAGCTTTGGAAAAAGATGTTCTTTAGGGGCTTTGATTACTTGGGGACAACCTTAGGGAATGGCCTAAATGGCTCAAGTAAATGTTATTTCTTAGAACATGCAACAAATAACTTTGATATTAATCAAGTTTAATATAATACATGTTTATGTGTCACATTTCTAGCAGTTGCTTTTATCAATCACTCAACTGACAGTCTCTTAAAAATATGTTATCTATATATATAACAAGCGTGACTAGAGATGATAAAATATAGGATAAAAAAGATCAGTACTGATTATAGAAAACTCTAATTCCATATATGGTACGATATATAGCTTAAAAATTCAACAGATCTCTATTCTCATTCAGGCTGACTTTTTCTTCTTTTCTTATTGTCCTTTTCTTTCCTGAAAATTAGTAAGGTCTCCAACATAATCGGTGAAGCATGGGCAGCATCTTAAAATATTACTTCACGTAGTGCCATCTAAAAGACTAGCTAGTACATTGTGAATGCCTCTTTAGGGTTGATTTGGTTATATAAAATTAAATTATTTGGTTATATTTTATATAATTATTATAATTTTTCTAAATTTTCATATAAAATATAATAAACAATTTAATATTTTCAAATCTTAAAATAAAAATAATATTATAATAATATTTTATTCAACTTTCAACAAAACATATCATCTCATCTAATTTGAACTGCGTAACCAAATGAGGCCAAAATATACTACAGAATAAACAAAGCCTAGTTACATTGTCAGTTTGTGCTGCAAAAGAGAGATATATAATATATATATATATATAAATACAGTTTCCAGATATAAAAGTAGTCACAAAAACTATATTTTTCTTGTACTGTAATCAGAGTTTTAAATACCGTGTTGTTCCGGCCGGTAGGGGTGGGCAGTGGGACCGGGGCCCCGCTGCCCCGCCCCGTTTTCGCACCGCCTCCGTATGGGCGGGCGGGCTACCCCGCTCCACCCATGCGGGGGCGGGGGGCTGGATGATCCCAGCGGGGCCCCGCCCTGCCCCCTGCCCCCCGCCCCTGCTCCACGTATAAATTATTTATTTATTTATATATATATAAATAAATATATTGTATATAGATATATACAATTTATTAAAGACTTAAAATTATATTCAAGTCATTGGATTACTTTGGCCTCCTAAGCCAATGCTTAAGGATGACTATTGTATTGCCTTGGCCTCCTATATAAAGATTGGTCTAGGAGGCCAAATCAATCCAAAATCTAACTCTAATGAGTTTAAGTTTTTTTTATATTTATAAATTTTAATTTATAATTTGGGTCTAAAAAAAAAATTTTAGACAAAATATTTTTTAAACACAATGTGGTCAAAAGGTGGGGGGCGGGGCGGATTGAATTTTTTTCCCCTCCCCCCGGCACCGGGGCGGGGGACCCTGCACCCGCCTCCCCGGGCGGGGGGAGGGGGGAAAACCTCCAAACCCCGCATGGTGCGGGGCGGGGTGCGGGGGTGGGTACCCCCCGCCCCGCACCATGCGAGTATCACCCCTACCGGCCGGTATGACCTCTATTTATCGTGCCGGGATAGTGACCGGTACAAGGAAGGTATATGCTTCGTATCGAGTCAAATATCAGTCGTATTGGTGCGTTTTGGTCAATACCGGCTGGTTTTTTATGTACCGGCCGGTTTCGGTGTCTGGCCAAAATTAGTGGATTTTTGTAATTAATATAAAATTATGACATTTTGGTAATTTTCACTCCAATTCTCACATATGAAGATTATTTTCTTAACTTTTTTTAATCCCATTTTTTTGATAACTGAAAATCAAATCCCTACTCTCATTTTCTTAATGAAGATGTGTGATTATTTTTCAAATTGTTAGATTGAGAACTAAGTATTATTGAGTTTTATGTTTTAACTTTTTAAGACTTGTATTGATGTTATTTTGAAATATTATTTATATATATAATTAATTATTTATATATAGATTATCCCGAAACGATATCCGAAACGGTATCAACATTGAAATATTTCATTTCAGTGCCTTAACCGAAACTGTATTTAAAACTGAGTGTGATGCACATACATACATAGCACGTCCTTAATTACCTCTTGTATCCTAAGATTTCTCATATTCTGCCGTTGCATGGTTGAGCTCCAAGAATAGAATAGAGAATTCATGTTTTAGATCCAATGGTTAAAGTAGTACTACTGTTTTGGACATAATGGTTCATTTCCCGTTGATTAAGAAAAATTCTATTTATTTTTACTTTTAATATCCCTCGAAGTACTGCATCCTATTTTGTCATGAGTGCTGCATGGGATGGGTCTCTACTCTCTAGCCAATTCAAAATATAAGTTGCAATGTATGTAAGCTTAAAGACATTCTTTAGTGCGGAATAAATATTTTACAAACAAGAATCGATAAGTTTAATGACAAAAAATAGTACCTCCAGTCATTGATGCTCCTCACTGTTTTATTGCGGTTTCTCACTGGTGTTTGGCACTTCCAAACTCTACTCCGCTCTATTTAAATGGTGTAAGACTGAAGGGGATTGAATGAGTGAGTCTGGAGACCAAACACAGTATTTATAGCTGAAGCCTCCATCAAGTTTCGGTGCTACGTGTCTAACGTGCTCAGTTTATCATAGGATTAGTTTCTACGTTCTATGAACGTGATGAATAAGTCAGAGTGAACCACTTCAAGGGCTCCTAAATTTAAGGAAGTTAGACACTCGTTCTCACGAACGGCTTCCGTGAGAAACGATCAACTTTCTCCCACTTGGTCCACACTTCTAATATAATATTTCATCTTAAACCCATCGATAATCTGCATTTAAGTAATAAATACATGAATCATGGCGATAGGTCCTCTAATGATGAGTATTACCTTCCATGTATTACCATGTATTTATTTCTAAAACATTATAATTTATGTGGTAACAATTTCTTAATGAATAAACCTTATGTTTATTCTTGGTCTAATACAGATGAATTTTCTCAAAATTAAATTAAGGTGCACATCAATATGAGAAAAAAAATCAAAATATTTAATAATTTCAAAAATAACATGGTTCATATAATGAAAAATTACATAATGGAATCAAGTCCCATATTCACTACATGATCCTTGAATTTCAACGGTGGCATGCCCTTAGTCAAAGGATTAGTGATCATTAGTTCAGTGCTGACGTGCTCAATGATCACTTTCTTTTCTTTAACACGTTCCCTTATGGCTAAATATTTAATGTTGATGTGTTTACTTCGACTCCCACTTTTGTTGTTCTTAGCCATAAAAACAGCAGCTGAATTGTCGCAATACAGTCTCAATGGCCTAGAGATAGAATTCATAATTCTCAGCCCATAAATGAAACTCTTAACCCATACAACATGTGAAGTAGCCTCAAAACAAGAGACGAACTCGGCTTCCATAGTGGAAGTGACAGTCAAAGTCTGCTTGGCACTCCTCTATGATACAACTCCACCGGCCATAAAAAATATGTATCCTGATGTTGATTTGCGTGAATCAATACAGCCAGCAAAGTTCGAATCTGAATAGCCAATTACTTCCAGATTGTCCTTCCATCTATACATAAGCATGTATTCTTTGGTTCCTTGAAGGTACCTCATTACTTTCTTTGCAGCTCTCCAGTGGTCTAAACTTGGATCACTCTGATATTGTCCCAACATTCCCACAACAAATGCAATGTCAGGTCTGTACAAGACCTGAGCATACATGAGGCTTCCGACAGCAGAAGTATATGGAATGTTTTTCATTTGTTTCCTTTCAAAGTCGTTCTTTGGGCATTGATTCAAATTGAACCTATCACCCTTCACAATGGGAGCTACACTTGGTGAACAATCCTTCATCCAGAATCTCTCTAAAACTTTATTAATATAGGCTTCCTGAGACAGACCTAAGATACCTCAAAATCTGTCTCTATGGATCTTAATGCCAATGAAATAAGATGCCTCACCCATATCCTTCATATTAAAATTTTTAGAGAGGAATTGTTTCACCTCATGCAGCAAATCTTATTATTGGTTGTTAGCAAAATGTCATCCACATATAAAACAAGAAAACAAATTTTCGTCCCACTAATCTTTTGATATATACATTGATCCATAACGTTTTCTACAAAACCGAATGAAGAAATTACATTATGGAATTTAATTTCAAATACCATTAGCGGGATGCTTGTTTTAAACCATATATGGATTTCTTGAGCTTGCAAACCAATTGCTCACCATCACTAGAGGAGGAATCCTTCAGGCCGTTTCATGTAAACCTCCTCCTCAAGATCTCCATTGAGAAATGTTGTTTTCACATCCATTTGTTGAAACTTTAAGTCAAAATGGGCTTCAAATGCCAAAATTATACGCAAGGAATCTTTTTTAGATACAGGAGAGAGAGTCTCTATGTAATCAATTCCTTCTTTCTGAGCGAATCCCTTAGCAACGAGTCTTGCCTTGTATCTTTCAATCTTGCCCAATGAGTCTTTCTTAGTTTTAGAGACCCATTTACATCTAATGGCTTTTACACTATTAGACAACTTAACAAGATTCCAGACTTCATTACTCTTCATAGAATTCATCTATTCCTTCATGACATTGTACTATAATTCTGATTCTTTACAACTCATGACTTGTGAAAAGAACTCGTGATCATTTTCGGCTCTAATGTTATAGTCAGATTCTTGCAAATACACAACATAATCATTAGGATTGCTGATCTCTTTGCTCTAATATATCTTCTTAATATTGTACCATCATCTTCCTGAGAAGTATGTAGTTTAACTTGTTCAAAAGTTCTTGACAACTCTTGAACTACCTGATCTGCTGGAATGTCGTCAGCAGCTTGTGGAACTTCAATGATTGGTTGTTCAACACCAGTTTGTACTTGAGGGGTGCTGTAAACAATAACCAATCTATCATTTGAGGTGGAAGGTTGAGATTTTGAATGATCATTCTTAGAAACTATGTTCCTGGTTTGATCGCTCCCACTGATCAAGTCATTTTTAAGAAACTTTGCATTTCTTGATTCCACAATCCTAGTACTGTGAGATGAATAATAAAATCTGTAACCCTTAGACCTTTCAGTATATCCAATGAAATACCTACTAATGATCCTTGGGTCTAGTTTCTTCTTTTGTGAATTATAAATTCTCACATCAGACGGACATCCCCAAATGCGCATATGTCGCAAACTCGGTTTCCAACCTTTCCATAATTCAAATAGCGTTTTAGAAACAATCTTGGTTGGAACTCGGTTTAATATATACACTGCCGTCTTAAGTGTTTCAGCCCACAAAAATTTAGGAAGATTGAAGCTGCTAAGCATACTCCGCACCATGTCCAATAATGTTCAGTTTCTTTTTTCTTCTACACCATTTTGGTCCGATTAACTAGGCATGGTGTATTGAGCAACAATCCCATACTCTTGAAGAAACTTTACAAATGGCCCAAATGCTTGTCCATTCTCTGTGTATCTACAATAATATTCTTCACCTCTATTTGATTTCACAATCTTAATTTGCTTACCGCATTGTTTCTCTACTTCAGCCGTAAAGATTTTAAAGGCATCTAATGCTTTGTTCTTGTTATGAAGCATGTAGAGACATATATATCGTGAGTAATCATCTATAAAAGAGATGAAATATTTCTGACCATGTGAGTCCATGTCTGAACTACATATATCAGTATGTATGATCTCTAATATGTCTGAACTCCTATTGGCACCTTTCTTTGACTTGTTGGTCTGCTTTCTCTTTATGCAGTCTACACAAGTCTCAAAATCAGTAAAATCCAGAGTATTAAATACCCATTCATTTACTAATCTTTTAATTCTATGTATAGAGATATGACCTAATCTTCGGTGCCATTATTTAGAGGAATCCTCATTAATAACACATATTTTAGTGCTAGTGTGAACATGCATTGAATCATAAGTAACATTGTTTTGTAAATTAATGCAGTAAAGACCATCAGACAAAGTACCATTTCCAACACAATCAGATTTATAAAATAAACTGAATGATAAATTTAAAAAATTAAAGGAATATTCAAAAGGTATTAGTCTTCTTATAAGATCAGATAGTCTTACAAAAAGACTAGTACAGATAGTCTTCTTTTGAATATTCAAAAGGAATATTTAAAATGTACTAATCTTCTTGTATCTACCATAATATTAAGAGCCCCGTCAGTCGTTGAAGTCCTCTTGTAAGATATATGGCAGTCTCCATATAGAGCAAGAAGGACCGAACTCAAAGTTGCAATCCAAACCTGCACCAAGCATCCCTGACCTGATGTACCCAATAGCTAGGGAATTGTATAGCAACCGGGGAAGACTTCATGAAGCATTAATTAATGCACGGTTCATGACACTGGAATAATAGTTTCTAGAGTAAGAAAACAAAAACCGCAACTAAAGCACGAACCAAGTACACTGAAATATTATATATATCAAATCGAGTAATCAAGAATATTGAATGTATACAAGAAAATACTTTGCTCAAATTAAAAGTCCCTAATGACCCAAAAAGTCTATGAAAAACAACCCAAAATACACCAAGCCCAAGCCCAACCCCTTGTTTCCCGTAGACATCATATATAGTTATTGAAGTGCATTTATTTAAACAAAAAATCTTCACAACCTCCTAACACTCCACACTCTACATTATTTTTAATTTTTATTATTTTTTTCTTTTATTAAATATTTATTATATGAATAATGAATAAAAAATTTGAAATAATTTTAAAAAAATAAGCTCAAAAAAAAAAATTTTAAAAAAATATTAAAAATTTAAAAAATTTAAAAAAGTATAGAGTGTGGAGTGTGGTGGAGATTGTGTAACATAACTCTTATTTAAACATGACAAGCAATGAAAAATAATTGTCAGATATGGGAACGTCACATTCCTAAAAGAAGAGGCCATTCACATCTAACTGCAAAAAGTAATCCTCCATTCGCTTATTATTGAGGCTGGATATGCCCTTTGGTCTAGGAATGATTATGAGAATTTCAACCAAAAAAAAAAAAAAAAAAAAAACATCTGAACAAAAATCTTTCAGGAAAGCACCTCATATCATGCATTTATATACACATGGAGAATGGTGTAGCTCACCATGGAGTCAATGTACAAATCTCTCTTACATTTCAAAAAGATTCAATCAGGACATGAACCTTAGGAAATAACACCATAGACAACTCACTTCGTCTCCTTGGGATTTTTTGTGTTCTGCATTGTTATAACAAAGACGTACTTTTTTTGGCTTTGCAAACTTTCTTTCAAATAAAAAGCCTACCTTCTCTTACATCTGGCTTTGAAACTGTTCCTATTGATCCCAGTAGTTCCTTAGCTGTGACATATGTAGGAGAAGCTCATCTCTGCCCAAACCAGTGACACTGCTGGTCATGATCCATGGGGGATGTTCCCGGTAATTTTGTCTGATCAGCTGTTGAAAGAGCTTGATGTTCTCATCAGGCCTCTTTCCTTTGCTTGCCTTCATTTTGTCACACTTTGTGAAAACAAAAGTCAACGGTATCTGAATCACACAGAAAAAAGATAGAAATACCATGATAAGGGACTGGGATTAGCATTGTGGCTGTAACCAAGTGATAGTGAAAGTATCATCTTTTACACTACAGAAAATCATACATTGTTCCGTCCAAGCCAATTAGCACAGTCCAGGTCAATCTTCTGAGGCGGAACACTTGCATCAATGAGAAGAAGGACAGCAACAAGAGTATCTCTGTTTAAAAAATAGCCTTTGGTGAAAGATGACCAATCCATTCGAGAAGCATCTGGGGCTTTAGCAAACCTGCAAATGAATTGAACTGCTAAGCATCAATTTGGCTCAAGATATTCTATTATCGCGGGGTATCAATATCAAATATTGAATTGAAAGGAGAAACAAGATAATTAAGGTTTCCATTCCATCACATTTATCCTTCTGTTATATGGAAATGGCCACAATTATTTCTCTATATTGTAATATTCATCTACAAGAATGGGTTCTAGACATGCGAAATAGCTCCAAAACCCAACAAGCAATAAAACCTTCATTGCTATGGAAATTCCTTTCCCACTATAGTTTATTTTAACAGTCCAAAAGACCATAATGAGTGATCACAATATCCTTATCCACATAATTTTTTTTTTATTAGTATATCCTTGTCCACATAAATGATGCTTGATGTTCCATTTTCCATTCAGATATACTAACGCAGGTTCCTGTACATGTTTGATTTAAGACTAATAGTGACTAGATGGTCATAAACCAGAAACAAACAAAAGTATGCATGTTGGTACTGTGAGAACTACAAAAGAGCAGAAGGAAGCAATCTTCAATATTCAGATGAACAAATAAATTTGAAAGGAAAACACTAGCACCATTTGGTTCATGATGCCCAGTCCCAAAGAGGAAAAGGACAATGCTCAGTTCTATTCACTCCCAGAGACCATGTTCTGAAATTTTGACCTACCACAACCGAGGGAGAGATCAACTATTTTGATGGACTAGATATCAGACCCTCCACCGAAGAAGAATTGACAACATTCAGGACCCTGTACTTGGGCTTTTGCCTATTCCTATGATCAATAAAATATATTTACCAATAATAAAAAAAAGAATTGACAACATTCAGAACAGAGAGAATCTGTGTCTCACGTACAGCAGTGAAACACTTCTGCAACAATATTTTTGTTTTAATCGAAAAGGAAATAAAGGGGCACAAGACCACCATGTAAGTAGTCCACAAATACTATGAACGTGATACTGCAATGCCACTTGCACATCGTCATAATAATCATTGGGTAAGGCAACCTTGAGAAAACTACAGACTAAATATTTTTGGCACCTCTTAATGGGTCCCAGCATAAAATCAAACCTTCACACACACACAAAAATCAACAAGTAATTTTGCAGGAGATAATTAACATGGTCTCATGTAACGCACTTTAGCTGTTAATGCAGCCATGGAGAGATTGCTATGCATGCTTGTTCTGTGCACTGTCCACATAACAAGCGCGCACACACAAATGAAAAAGAAAAAAGGAAAGGAAAAACATAGCAATATGCACCCACTGTGGCAAAAAAAGAAAAAACCCCAAAAAGGTAGGACCTCCACAGATCAAATAATCATTTCTCAAAATACAGTCATCAAGCATTCAAGGAGAGCCCTATATATTTATTATCACATAGGAATATAACAGAAATCAAGAATCCAAGGATTATCAAGTCTCAACCCAAGTGTCAGCAAGATACACAGTCCTGCTAACCATACTCCAGTAGAAAGATCAAAACTTTCTGGAGATGAGTTCAAACGATATAGTATGACATGAACATATCTACACACAGACACAAATTGGCAAATTCAAATCCTTGAAATGCACGTCAGTCTGTCTCTTCGAACTAACTATGCTTATATGCTACACATTGATCCACTGAATTCACATAAAGTAAAGAGGTTTAAAAAAATTAAGCTAAAAATTGAATTTTAAACTTGTTTAGAGTTAGTAGCCCGAACTTACCCATAACCAGGCAAATCCACGATATACCAACTCTTATTTACCAAGAAATGATTGATTAGTTGGGTCTTTCCTGCACAAATAACACAACAAATTAGAAACAACAAGAGACCAAATCCTATGAATACTAAAAAGAGAAAGAAAACACTACTTTTGTTTTGTGGGGTGGGGATGAATTAAAACCAAAACCTGGTTTCTTAGATGTAAGAGCAACTTCTTTCTTGCGAACGAGGGCATTGATAAGCGAAGACTTGCCAACATTAGAGCGACCCAGAATTGCAAACTCAGGTCGGTCATCCTTGGGACAATCCTTGGCCCTTCCGCTGCTCTTCACGAACTCCACTTCCTTAATCCGGGAGTCACCCGTGTAGGGTCCGACCACGATGTTCGAGCCAGGCAGGACCATGTCGTCGGTGACCTCGTCCGGGTCAACTCCGGGTGGAACGAACAGGATTGTCCGGACGAACCGGCCGGCATCGGAGATAGGTGGTGTTTGAGTGGTCTTCGAGGTAGAGGCTGAGGTTGCATTCTGGGTTGGATATTGGCGGCGGGTGGAGTGGGAGAGACGGGTTGGGATAGAGAGGGGCAAAGATGTGGATTTAGGCAGAAGTAACAAAGAAGGAGAAGGGAGTAGGCGGTTTCTCAGAAGTAACATTTTTAGTTCAGCTTTGGATGCTAATGCTACCGACGTCTAATCTCCACTACAACACCAACTGCGACTACCTAAACAAATAAAAATCAGAAACTGGTCCCCAGGTTCCTGCCATTTTTCGGGATGCTTACTAATTGTGGTCGCGACTCTTTTGGTTTTTAAAAAAAGAAATCCTCATTATCTTCATGAGGGAACTTTATTTTCAGAGATTGGGCCTTAAAACTTTGTTTTTTCTTCTTATTTTTAAACCACTGCCACCATGTTCTGTTAGTCACATTCTATACAAATAGTCATTCTTAAACCACTGCCACCACGGAGTTTGCTGCCTCAGTTCATCTGAAATTTTAAGAAGGCCTCATGATGGTCACTAAAATAGTTCATTTTAAACATAAAGTGCATATTTTAGCATCCTTACAATGATTTACAAGTCCAAAATTACAATATACAAGAGGGCACAAAATAGGCTGATGGGCACAAAATAAAAAAAACACTAGAAACTGGTTCAGGACTTCCATCAAACAGCTGACGGGCATAAAAAAAAATCAGCAACCTTGCCTCATTAGCATAGCCTCAGCAACCAAAAATTACATACAAATTGGTTTCCAAAAAAAATCAGCAACCACGCCTCACCAATGGGTCCTCAAAAACAGGTAAATTACATAGTAGTGATGGAATTCCTTTATGGTTCCACATGAGAAACCAGTGTAGAAAGAACTAGATAAAAATAGAACTTTGATAAAAACGCTAATTTTGTTTTGGAATATGCTTTTCAGGGAAAAGGAAATTCGAACGTTTTGCCAAGCCAGGGAATACAACAACAATATATATATATATATATATATATTTTTTTTTATAAGTATTATATGAGCTATAGAAAAGAGAACCTAAGCTCATATGCTTCTCAAAACAGAAACTTACCGTGACCGTGGCCGCAGTTCTGGACGATTTCCCTTCGATGAATGACGATGAACGACCAGTAACAAGCGGAGACGGCGAGGCTAGGGCTGCGTGAGGGGTGCTGTGCTCGAGCTTCTGGATGCAGACTGAAGAGAAGACCAACGCGTGAGAGGAGACACTTCAGTTCTGAAGTACTTCGAACCATGTACTTCTCTGAAGTGATTCTAGGGGCTGTGCCTGCCACAGTGGGCCGATGCTTTGGGCTGTCTAGCCTAGTTATTTCATTTAGCCTGTTATGTTATTTTATTTAGGCCTCGTTTGCATTCAAAACCCACCTTAACTCATTTCAACTCATCTCATCTCATCATTATAACTTTCTCAAATTTTCACACAAAATATAATAAACAATTGAACTTTTTCAAATCCCAAAACAACTTTTCCAAATTCCCACACAAAATATAATAAATAATTCAACTTTTATTCTACTATTCACAAATCATCTCAACCTATCTCAACTCATCTTTGAATCCAAACCACTCCTTAGTCTGTTTATGTTATTTTGGGTTGTAAGTGGGCCGTGGGCTTTGAACTTTTTTTTTTTAATACATTTGAGAAGGAGGGATTTCGAACCTAAGACCTCTTTAATTAGTAATTTCTTTTATTTACCAATCCTTGCAATATGTACTAATGAGCCCCCTTGGCCCTGGTCATGCATGTTAGCAGCAGGTCCCCTATTTGTATGCAGGAACTCTACTTTTTGGGAATCATCTATAATTTATCAAAAAAACTATCTTATATTTTTCTCATCAATCTTTTGGAGGCGCTCCCCTCGAAAAGAGCTACCCTATTCTGTAGATTTCCTTTATTATATTTGCAGAACTGTTACATGACCACAGTTTTTGCAAGAGAGATAGAGAAAGGTATGGAGAGAGATCTGGATGCAACGAAAGGGGAGAGAAAGCAAAGGGGCTTCTGGGAGAGAGAAGCAATGAAGGGGGAGAGAAGATTTCGAATGGGAGAGAGAAGCAACAAACCGTGAATTCAATTCGAACCGTGACGTGTATTTTAAATCTGGTTTGCCACGTTAGTTGAGTGTGTCGTGTGCTATCAAGTATCCGCTTCTGTCTAGATTAATTCAAAAATCAGAAACTAGTCCAGGTTGCTGCCATTTTTTAGGATGCTTACTAACTGTGGTCCTGACTCTTTAGATTTTTACGTCGGACCTTTCGCCATATTTTCAAATTGTTGCGTCAAATCCAGTTGTCAATTTGTGCCGCAAAAGATTTGTTAAGTCGACTCCCCCAACTATTAAGTTGACGTTGAATAGATGCAAAGAAGTGCTGCTAAATAATAGTTGGATTAAGATATTGCAGTTGATACTGAAATGACAAAGATATTACCAAAAGCAATTCAGCCACATTCTTATAGACATCATCTCTACAAAGCCAAAGGGAATAAATGAAAGTCCATATCTAGACTCGCCTTTTTGCCTCCCATAACAATTTCTATGGCATTAGGGAAGTTCCCTGTTGTCTTCGCCTTTCGTACGCTAGTGACTTCATGGAAAGAAATGATTTTCTGAAGCATATAGTTATCAAAGTTCTCACAGTCAAGATAAGAACATAAAGATAGTAACATGATAATAAATTATAATCACAACAAAATAAAAAAATAAGTGACCCTTTGAGTCATGCCAACCAAAAAAAAAAAAGACTATAACCAATACACACAACCATGTTCAGGTAGGTAACAAAACTTTCACCACTAAACTTCATTTTTATACTTTTTCTTTCATATAAGAAGGTTAAAAATGGCCAACTTTTCTTCGACCTAAATTATTCTTGTTCCAATTTCTCAATTTTCAAATCTATTATAAAGCTATTAAACATTTCATATTCAGAACTAGAAAAATCAACTATGATATCCAATATTTTTAATCAAAACATGGATCATGGAAATCCATAATTCCCAATGAAGTTGGATATGAGAAGAAGCAAGGCAGTGCCCTTTGTAGTGATTAAAACTGGAGAAATAAACCAACCACAAACACATTTTTATTTGTATACCTTAACCACAAACAATGGTTCGCAAAAGAACATTTTTCACCACAAACTCCAACTCTTTTTCCCGCATAGAACCATGGATTATTTAGGCCACAAAAGATCTGATAGAAAAATATTGAAGATCCTGTTGTAGTCCCTATCCCACCCATATAAATGCTGCAAGAACTAATAAACCCTAATTGGCTTCAACTAAAATCCAGAAAAGATCACCAACCAGTTTGGTCACGATGTTGGCCCAACTAGGAGTTACCGACCGCTTTTGGTTGATTGTGGTGCTAAGTGATAAACCTAAAAAGCAGAGGCACATGTTGAGTAAGTCAAAGTTGGGGCAAAAAAAAACATTACAACATCACTTTAGACAAAAAAAACAAGCCTCTAATTCCATCCCTTAAAAGTTATGAAGCTTCGTAATTTCATTGTGCTAGCTAGCAAGAGAGAGAGAGAGGGATCACCGAGTGGTAGTTACAGAGAGAGAGAGGGCGCAAGCGAGAGAGACATGAACGGAGACTAAGAGAAAGAGAGAGACTCACCGGTGTGGAGAGGAGGCAATAAGGCGGCAGCAGGTGAACATATGGTGTGAGGAGGGGAAACTTTTCTACAAGTTCATAGAGGAGATAGAGAGTATCGAGATAGTAAGGTTTTTCTTAGGGTGATACCCGCATGGACCGCACCCGCCCCGCACCATGCGGGGGAAGGGTTTTCAATGCCGGAGGTGGGGGCAGGGCCACCAGCCCTGGTATTGGGGGCGGGGTCGAAAATCTTATCCGCCCTGCCCCTCGCCCTGGCCAATACTTACTCATGACCTATTGGGCCTAAAAATTATTTTTGGATTCAAAAATATTTTTTTGGACTCAAATGATAATATAATTTAAATTATGAATTAAATTTTATAAATATAAAAAAAAATTTAATAATTGGAATTGTATTTTGGATTGCCTTCGTCTCCTAAGCCTACCTTTATATTAGAGGCCAAGATAATACAGTAGTCATATTTAAGCAATAAAGTTGGCCTCCAATATAAAGGTTGGTTTAGGAGGCCCAGACAATCCAGTAACTTGAATATTACTTTAAGTTTTCAACAAATTGTATATATCTATTTATAGAAATATTAATTTTTTTTTTTTTTTATATATAAAGGAGTGGGGGCAGGGCATCGCTAGGGTCAACCCACCCCCTCCCCGCTGGGCATTCTCCTTGCAGGGCAGGACAGACGGGGGCGGGGTAGCAGGGTGCGGGTCCACGTTGCCCACTCCTAGTTTTTCTCACTCTATATCAAACAATTTAACCTTTAGCGGTGATCTACGTGTCGGCATAAAAGCATACAAAATTAAAACATTATTTCCCGTGTTAACACATGGTCGGAAAAAGTCTTTTTGGTGGCAATTTTAAATGCCGACAGAAACTTGGCACCCAAACAGTACTAAAACCATGGTTTTTTCCGGTGATATTATGTACGTTGACATATTATCATTGAAAAAAAATATTTTTCGCAGCAATTTTAAATGCGGATGAAAATTTTGCACCCAAATAGTAATAAAACCATTCTATTTTCCGGTGACATTATTTCCCTTCATAATATATCCCCCAAAAAGTCTTTTTAATGGCAATTTTAAATGTAGACGGACATTTTGACCAAATAGTAAAAGTTACCTATTTGCGACTATATATTAGTCAGCGGAAATGAAAGTTGATGGAAAAACTACTTTTCATTGTATTGAATTATATCTAGCACTACCTACATGAAATATTCATACCATAATAATAAATATTGTAAGACACACTGTATGTACGGACATATTGTTTTTGCTATCGTGAAATTTTAAAACTAGAATAAGATTGTTAAGGAATCTTAATTTCATCTCATCAATATAGATGTGCATATTAATCCAGGTTTATATTCCTAATCTATATCTTATTATAAAAGAAGTAAAATATCCCTCTTAAGTCAGCTTATTTGAAAGGATAGTTGTAAAATTTACCAACAAGAAGAAGCTCACTAGAAGAAGAAAGATAAATTCTATTTACAATCCTTACTTGGGGACTGTATATGCAGACCTTTTACTAAATAAGAAAAATCATCATTTTAGGAGGGATATTTTTGTAATTTTAAAAAATTTTAAAAATAAAATTGACTAGACTTGTATTGTAATCTCCAAATGAGGACTGTACGTAACATTACTATAGAAGAAAACCATGATTTTTTAGGCAGTGGTAGAACCAAAAATTCGACTTTAGAGGTGCCATATTGATCTATGCAATGACGATGATGCTTGCATACATGCGGATGCATAAATATATATATATTATACACTTTATAATTTATAATTATAAGAAAATACATTATAGACATAATTTAATTTCATATTTATTTTAATTTATAAATATAACATTTTTTTATTGAACTCGATAATTGATCATTTTAAAATTCTTAATTCAAAGAAAATAATAAACCATGCTGTATTTCTTTTTATGTATTTTTCATTGAGTAAAAGATTGATTGAAGGAACGGATATGCAAACGTTTAAAGGTTTAAAAAAATACACTTTAATATTTTTTAAAAGTGACAGACTTTTGAATTTTATAAAAGAATAAGCGGCCTAAATATAGAATATATATATATATATATATATATATATATATATATATATATATATATATATATAATCATACTTAAGCGATCAAATTTTAGATATTTTTTAACCCATATCTTCAAGTTTTAAATTTTTGAAGATATATTTTTAGATTTTTTATGTGTACACATTTTTTTATATTTTGTGTGAAAACAATATGGACTTTAGGACAGTATAGAAACTGTTATTTCAAACTTTTAAGAACACTCAAGAATTTTAGACGAGGTTAGAAGAGATTTTTCATATTTTTGAAAGGTTTTAAGTAGTTTTCAAAATTTTTGGGATCAATATAATTTTTTGAGTAATTTTATATACAACCGTGAAGTGCGTAACCGCCGCGTAATTGCTTTGAAAAAGAGTGGGGTCCATTATTAAAAAATTAATTTTTTTCATGTGGATTCCATGTTTTATTCATTTTTTTCAAAGCGATTACGCGGCGGTTACGCAATTCACGGTTGTAAATATCTTTTCTCTAATTTTTTTAACAAGTTTGATTGAATTGATTAATAATTTTAGCTTTTTTTGGGAGGGTAGGGGACCATGTGATATGAACCCGCGGGAATGAAATCCCTTGAACCCACAATCAATTTGAAAATTCTCAAAGAAAGCCAAAATCAAGTTAATGGATGGAGAATCTAGATCCGATGAGAACTCGTTTCAAGAACTTAGATTATATTAAAATCTAGACCCATTGAAGAACCCGTCTCAATAACCCAGATTACAAAGGAGGAACGCCACAAACGTTGTGATTTACCTTTGATAAGTTTAAAAGTTCAATTAAGAACAAGATGAGTAAAACTCAACTCACAATGAATAAATTCATTAAATTTCATAAACTTCTTAACATGAGGCAACCAAGAGTATTTAAACTAAAACCTAATTAAAACCCTAGCCAAAATAATGCCCCATCTTCCAAAAATACCCCTGAGTGAATAGTGACGCGGCTACAGTAACTCGGCTACAGTAACCTCTTGAAACCCTAGTTTCTAAAAAGTAACTTTCCAAATAAGCCATTGGCCAAAATACAAGGCCTTCCCAAAAACCTTAGTTCATAAGAAATAATAAATTTCCCAACTTGCCATTGAATAGGTGCTCCCTTAAGTCATTCTCATAATAAATCTAATTATTCTAAACTAATAAAATAAGTCCTTTAAATGAATTAAACAAGTTGAGCTCTTGCTATACTCGTCTCAAGTGGATTGTATCGCATCATTGATCTTCTTGGCTCTTGATCTTGTGATTGACCCATTTGAAACTTGCAAAAGATCTTTAAGACTAGGCCCACTTTGGGAGGGTAGGGGACCATGGCTCTGATATCTGATAAAGATAAGGGTAGGTGGTGAATGAAATCTACATTGCTTAGAAATGAGAAGTTATTATTTTTTATAAGGTTCTAATAAGGATCTAATTGTATCATTGACTAGTTTTTTTGGAATATAGACTATATAGTTTAGGCCTTCTATAGGAGCGTTACAATGGCCCCCTCTAGCCTCAATGTAGTTCTGCCGATATTTTGAGGAAACAACATTTTGCAACAAAAAATCAATTTGTCGTCATGACTTAGACACACGTAATGTGAATGTAATCACCTCAATAACATATTCACTATTGAAAAACGAGAGAAGTAACAAAAGAGAAGTAAGAAGACTGAGAGAGATTGCAATATGGACTTTGGCTCTTCAAGAGCTAAATATAATTCACTTCAATTTTTCTTATGATCACAAATGATCCTAAAGACACCTTTTTTTAGGCAACTCCATGGTAGTTTGTTGTGCCAACCAAATCATATGTACAACAAACCATCTTATGCACTGCACATTGAAACTGCCCAAGGTTTGTTGTTGCCACCAGCCACTGCACAATCCCTATCTTTTTTCACCTCCACAAGCCATCAAACCCACATTGCCATGACCCAAAAGCCTCTGCCACAACTTGGACAGACCAAGAGAAAGAGACCAATCCCCGTCCTAGCCACCGTTGTACTGTAGACCCTTCCTCCATCATAAATGACTATCGCCATAGCCCAAAGCCCCACTGTGTGCCACCACCCCCATCTCACGAACTCAGCCGTAACAACAAGTGTTACCGTTGAGAACCTTCACCCCTACATGAAGTCCAACGACCCACGTCCAGAGGCTCCAGCCACCACGTCGCAACCTCCTCCCACTACTAAGCTTTGGTGCAACACAAAAACTATTCCACAATGCTGCCCTACACTTCCGTGCCCAGCCACCGAAAAGCTCCAACGGGACTGCTTTGTTTGCACCACACGAAAACATAGGAATTTTTCTCCCCACCATGAGCCACAAACCAGCCAACCCATGCTGCCAGCCCCTCCACGTCATCGCCACCTGCACAAAGAGTGTTGTCGGACACTTCACACCACTCCAAGTCCACCATCCTCCTCTCGGTAAGCCCATGCTCGAACTCCCCCACTGTCTCTCAGTCTCTCTTTCCCTCATGTTAGCTCTCTCTCTCATCACTTTTGTTTTCTCTCTCTCTTAGTGCAGTGCCACCATGCCAACACCTTCGACCTCTACCCAGCCCTTGCTCCGTCGTGCGCCTCCCTCTCTCTCAGTATAGAACGTTACTCGCTATTGCATGAGTTAGTCTGGAGCGTGTGTAATTTAGAAGCTGTTATTGAATTCCAACCCTTCCCAAAGAACCCGTACATATTTATGGTCAATTTCCAAAAATATCCCTGGATATACGCTGGGCTTATTTTTATTTACTCTGTGAAGGATTCGTTTTAAGTATAAATATTATTTTATAAGATAGTTAGGGTTTTAAATTATATTGCTTATTATTATATTATTTAGTATAAAAATCTTTATAAATAAATCTCAGTAGTAGGTGTTTAATTTTATTTTCTTTTAACACTTGAGATATGATTAAGTCATTTTTTATCAAATGAAACTTTGATGTTTACTGTAATAGACTCTGTTATAATCTTGTAAAGTAAATATTAAGTTGGATGTGTCTTTGCATGTGGCCAACTTAGATTTAATTGAATAAATATGTTAGCCATACAATTTATTTTACAGAAATTCATTTAGAGTTAAGGTATTAGACGGATAAATTAAATGGATATCATTGAAATTTGGGAAAGTAATGATATTTTAGGGTTAAAAGAATTTTAAACATTTAGGAGAAATAGGTTATTTTAACCTTTCAGGTTGAAGTATCGAAATACGTGTTCGATAAAAAATTTATAGAATCTACGTGACTATTTTATAGGTGACGATTAATATTTGATCGGCACTGTTGTGAAAAAAATTCTAAAAAACTAAAAAGTCCAAGTAAGTGGGGTTCCTGTGCTAGACTTTGCATAAAAGAAATGAATTGAGCTCAATTTTGGAAAATATACATGTTTTGTTATGGAAAGAAACTTGAAACAACTTCAGTTATTTGTTTTGTATTAATCATGAAATCTATATGAAAGGGAAAAATATTTTTTTGTCATGACTGGTGTAAACATGAGCTGATTTTTGGCATTCTATTTCTGAATTGGCAAAAATAGCGAATATGACATTTGAAAACTTGTGCATGTGATGTGAAGATGTTATGAATCTGTTTTTGAATATGTGAAATGATCTGAATTTATCTAGTACTCTGTTTTGATATGATGTGGCATCTGAAAACCTTTTTTGCATGACGCTCTGATTCCGTTTTTCGGTTTGGTTCAGTTACGGCCAGTCGTGTGGGTTGCGGCGTGGAAGAGCTTGGCAGTGGGACTGCCCTTCGATGGTGGTTGTGCGGTTTCTCGTGGGGCTTGGGCAGTGCTTGGCGGAAGCTCTAGGCTTTGGAGGAAGAAGACGAGGGTGCATGGGCAACGGTTGCTAGTGCGAAACCATGGAGCTGCTGCGGCAACCCTAGCTCTAGGTTGAAGATCATTTATGTCTAATGTGTACGAGTTCTATATTATAAAGGGACGGTTGCCGTGAAAATAGAATGGAGACGTGCGTGAACTATGAAGTTAACGTGTGAATATAAAGGTGATTGGAACAAAAAGACAAAACCCTAAAGCTGAGGAGAAGAGGGGCGTATGTGCATGGGAGTGCAATCGTGCGTGGCGGCGAAAATATCATAACTCATAGTTGGTTTTCATGATTTAAAACAAACGGGTGTGGGCTTGGGGTCTTTTTCTTGACTCATTGGTCACGACTCAATTTTTAAAAATAATTCAGCTAGTCCAAAAATTTTCTCACACATAAAAAGATTTTTAACCTAATTATAAACACCAAAGAAAAATCATAAACCTTCAAAACAAAGATTTTAAACCCACAGTTTATTCAAAAAAAAAAAACTCGAACACTCAATTGGGTTTTTCATACGCATAAGCCCAAAAATATATAAAAATCGGGTTTGGTTGGGTCGGGTGTTACGTCCATGGCTAGCTTGATGCATTAACAACAGGTGCTTCTGGCTATGTACATCAATATGCATTCGAGCTCTAAAGGTCTTAGTTAATCAAAGTGCTATTATCAGATCGGTTCCATATGGTTCAGGCAAGATCATGAAGACATTTTCATTGACTGTGAAATTATGTACTTTTATGATCCATTTAATTCTACAAGTATGGTCTAGTTTTATTGGATTGCATGTTTGATTTAAGGTCGTTTGCATGTACTATATTTTTCTTTAATTCTCTTGATCATGTACTACTACCATACAATTGAACCACCTAATTTAATTGAATAATTAGATAGAATCTCTATTTTATTAGAATTGACGACACAAAACACACAAAGTTGGGCTTATTTCTAACAGATTTATGAATATAATAGGATATACTGGACATCTTCTCATGTTTGGATGAGAGCTATATTTTTATTTATAAATAAAGTGGTTACAAAATAGATGAATATCGTTAGAGATGTTTGTACATTTGAAATACGAATTACAAACTGAACTACGTGTTGTCCTTATCTTTAGCAGATTTATCTTGAGCACGAGATGATAGCTGCTGGTATTTTTGGTCATCCTTATCTGATACATGATAGCTTTGAACTTTTGTTTTCTCCATTTGATCTGATAGTTGAGTGTTTGAAGGAGAGGTTGTCCCAATATGCCCCCGCAATCAGAGGGGCAGCTCGCTGACAGTGAGATTGGTTCAAAGAGTGGTGAATCGAGTGGAGGGGATAGGTTTAGTGAGTGTGTATGCAAGTTGGTCTTTGGAAGAGAGAAATTTAACAATTAGGTTTTTGGAGGCAACTTGATTGCGAACAAAATGGTAGTCAATGAAAATATGTTTGGTGCAGGAGTCAAACAAGTGACTGTCCATGAGGTACGTTGCAGCGATGTTATCACAACATAATATTGGTGGATGAGAGGGTTTTAGATGAAACTTGGATAGTAATGATTGAAGCTAGATGAGCTCGGTAGTGGCATGAGCAATGGCGCGATACTTAGATTCTGTACTTGATTGAGAGACAGTTTTCTGTTTCTTAAAACTCCATGATAGAAGATTGGCGCCCAGAAAAATGTAGAACCCACTTGTGGACCGTCGATCATCAGGGCATGTAGCCCAATCAGCGCATCAGAGTAGACATTGAGAGCAACAGAGGATGAACATGTGATGCGAAGCTGGAGTTGGAATCAGAGTTGGTCTCCTCGAAGGAGGAACTTATTCATCTCTCTCCCCAACTCATGGTGGCTAGGGCTATCCGTGACTAAGCATTTGGCTGCAGGTACAGGGCTAGCGTGGGGAGGCTTAGGTCCTTCCTGTTGGCGAATCCCTGAATTGACTTGAGGCAGTTGAACCTTGAGGAAGCTTGATCAAACTTCTCACCAATTCGTTGATGTGTTAGGGAGCGACACAATGCCCGACACCTTCCCACCTGCAAGGTCCACGCTCCCAGCTTCTGTTGCCCCCCCTAGGATCTTTTGAATTTTACCCTTCGAAATTTTATTCATGTATATTTGCACATCGAACTGTGTGTAGATATTTTTTTACTATGTTGTGTGGACATCTATTTACTATGTTTGTAGTTTACTTTGTATTCTCTATTACCTTTGTTTGGGTGCTTAAGGTATGCTTCGTGTTTTTAGTGAGTCATTGAATTCGGCTGTTTTGTCCTTCGCGAGTCTTTGGACTTGAGTTTTGGAGGCTGAAGGTCGAGGGATCTTTTGACCTGTGCACCCATTTTCCTTCACCACGAGTCTTTGGACTCGACTTTGGTGGTTGACGGTTATAGGGTCTTTTGGCTTGCAAGCCCTTTTCATTTCACCGTGAGTCTTTGGACTCGACTTTGGTGGTTAAAGGTCATGGGGTCTTTTGAATTGCGCGCCTTTTTTTCTCCACCGACTTTGGTGGTTCAGGGTCGCGAGATCTTTTGACCTGCACGCCCTTTTTTCTTCACAGGAAGTCTTTGGACTAGATTTTGGTGGTTGAAGGTCGCAGGGTCTTTTGACCTTCACGCTCTTTTTTCTTCACCGCGAGTCTTTGGACTTAACTTTGGTGGTTGAGGGTCGCAGGATCTTTTGATCTGCAAACCATTTTTTCTTCACCTCGAGTCTTTGGATTTGACTTTGGTGGTTGAGGGTCGCGGGGTCGTTTGGCCTGCGCGCTCTTTTTCTTCACCATGAGTCTTTGGACTCGACTTTGGTAGTTGAGCGTTGCAGGATCTTTTGACCTGTGCACCCTTTATTTTTTGTTCACGAGTTTTTGGACTCGACTTTGGTAGTTGAGGGTTGTTGGGTATTTTGACCTGCGCGCCCTATTTTGTTCACCGCTTGTCTTTGGACTCGACTTTAGTGGTTGAGGGTTGTGGGATCTTTTGATTTGCTCTCCCTTTTTTATTCACCACGAGCCTTTGAACTTGACTTTGGTGATTGAGGGTCGCGATGTCGTTTGGCCTGCACACCCTTTTTCTTCACCGTGAATCTTTGGACTCAACTTTGGTGGTTGCCTGTTGAGGGTCGCAGGATCTTTTAACCTGCATGCCATTTTTTCTTCACCACAAGTCTTTGGACTCGACTTTGGTGGTTGAGGATCGCGAGGTCTTTTGACCTGCGCGCCTTTTTTTCTTCTGGCACAAGAGTGGGGGGAAATGATCGCCTTTATTCATTGTTCTTTATTTCCAAAATATACAAAATCAAGGATAAAATTTCTTCAAGTGTTCGACGTTCCAGGGGTGCTGCAATCAATGTTTTGAATACCATTTCGGTGGCTGTTTCGGTTAAGGCACTGGAATGAAATATTTCGGTACCGGTACTGTTTCAAGATAGTCTATATATAATAAATTAATTATATATGTATAAATTATATTTCAAAATAACATCAATGCAAGTCTTAAGAAGTTAAAACACATTTATAAAACTCAATAATACTTCTAAGTTCTCAATTCAACTATTTAAAAAATAATAATTACTCATCTTCATCACGAAAAGGGAAGTAGGGATTTGATTTTCAATCCTCAAGAAAAGGAGATTAAAAAAGTTAAGAAAATAGTCTTCATATGTGAGAATTAGAGTGAAAATTATGAAAAAAGTCAGAGTTTTTACATTAATTACAAAAAAAAAATAATTTCAGCTAGTACACCGAAATCAGCCAGTATACCAAAAATCGGCCTGTATTGACCGAAACGCACTGGTATGACTAGTATTTTATCCGGTATGAAACACATACATTTTATGTACCGATCACTACTCCGATATGGTAAATACCGGCCGTACCGGCTGATACGATACGAAATTTAAAACCTTGGCTGCAATTCCTTTTTGTGGCTATCCTTTCAGTGGTACGAGCCAGGTCGGTGGCTAGTGATTATAATGTACGCCCCCCCTCCCCCTCCCCAAGTGGGGATCGAGCTTTCCCTTGTCTTGTGTGGTTACTCCTATTTCCTTCAGCACTAGCTCGCCAACGTTGAGGGTCCTGGGCCTGACACTATTATTGAAATAACGCTCTGTGCTTCTTTTATTGATGTTTGTCTAGACCTCGGCTTCTTCCCTTTCTTCATCTAAGAGGTTGAGATGTTCTTCGAGTGCTCTGTCATTTTGGGGCGGGCTGAAATGGTGGATGCAGTAAGTGGGTAGCCTGACCTCTACTGGGATACGGCTTTACTCCCGTATGCTAAAGAAACGGGGTTTCTCCTGTCGTGGTCTTTACTGTGGTTCTATAGGCCCATAAAACCCTTGGGAGCTCTTCTTCCACTCTCCTTTTTTGTCCGTGAGCTTTTTCTTCAATATCTTCAATAGGGACTTGTTTGTAGCCTCCACCTGCCCGTTAGCTTGAGGGTGTCCCAATGATGAGTATTTAATCTGGATCCTCAATTCTGTGTGCACCTCTCGATAATGTTTTGAGTCGAACTGCTTCCCCATTGTTTGAAATGATGCTTTGGGGAATCCCAAATTGCCAGATGACATTCTTTCATTAGAATTTAGTGATGCTTTTCGCCGTGATGGTTGTTAGGGGCTTTGCCTCCACCCATTTGTGAAATAATCTACGACGATGACTATAAACTTCAATCCTCTTTTTTTCTAGCAGAAGGGCCCCCACCAAGTCGACTCCCCATTGTGCGAAGGGCCATGGGACAGTGATGAAGGTTAACTCCTCCGGAGGGCAATGTGGCACTGGGGCGAACACCTGGCACTTGATGCACTTCTTCATGAACTCCTTGGTGTCTCCGAGAGCATTAGGACAGTAGTATCCAGCCCTCATAATTTTTCTAGCAAAGGTCTTTCCTCCAAAATGATTCCCTTATACCCCTTTGTGTACTTCCACTAGGACATACTAGACTTCCACTAGGACATACGTGTTGCTCTTTTCTTGACTTTCCTCGCCTCCTCCTTCCTAACAGGGAGTTTACCTGTATCTAGGTATCTTGTTATCTCCCTAGCCCAATCAGGTTCCTTGGGCTCCACTTCGTAAACTTCTGTCCAGACTGCTGGGATCTCGATGACTCTCTTCTCCACCTTCCACGAGAGGGTGGGTTCATCCAGCCCTAAAGTTGCTCTTGCCAAATTGTCTTCTACAGAGTTGTTTTACCTGAGTATTTGCGCAATACTAAAGTAAGAGAACCGATTGCGACCCTCCCAGACTCGGTTCAAATACATTTTCAGCCTCTAGCCCTTGATGGCGTATGTTCCGACAGCTGGTTAACAACCACTTGGGAGTTTGCCTTCACCTCAAACTCGGTCGCCCCTAGTGTTTCTATGATAGAGAGTCCTGTTATCAGTGCTTCAAATTTGGCTTCATTGTTGGTGGTCTTGAACATGAGTTTTGCCATGAAGTGATATTCTTGCCCTGCATCTTTGACTATGTGGATGCCTATTCGCCTGTCGGCACGACAAGAAGAGCTGTCGACACAGATCTGCCAAGGTTTTTCGACCAGGGTGGTTGCCACTGCCTGGGGGAAGCTAGTGAACTTGGTGATGGAATTTTTCAAAGCTTGCCCCTTCGTCACTCCTCTTGGTAAATAGTCGATACCGAACTCACTTAGCTCGATTGACCAGCTAACTAGTCTTCTCGAATTGTCTAGCTTTTGTAGTATCTTTCTCAGGGGGTTCTTTGTTAGGAATTTAATAGGATGGGCCTAGAAGTACGATCGTAATCTTCTGGTGGCTATCAATAAAGCAAATGCCAGCATCTCCATTCGCGGGTACTTGGCCTCTACACCTCACAGTGCACGGCTCATGTAATAGACTGGCATTTGGGTCGCTCCTTCTTCCTTGACCAAAATTAAGGATACTGCGTGAGGCAATACTACCAAGTACATGTAGAGCACATCTCCCTGCTTGAGTTGCTTTAGTAAAGGTGGATAGGACAGGCATTTCTTCAACTCTTGAAAATCTTGGTCACATTCATCATTCTAGGGGTGCACTTTACGTAACACTCTGAAGAAAGGTAGGCATTTGTCCATGGATCTGGACACGAACCTGTTTAAAGCCGCCACTTGGCCTGCTAGTTTCGTGGCGGCTTCATGTTTATAATTGTATCAAATTTTTCAGTGTTGGCTTCGCTTCCTCTCTCGAACACGCTAAAGCGTAGAATTTTCCTGAGTCTACTCCGAAGGCACATTTAGCTCGGTTCAGTTTCATTCTGTACAGGCGGAGTATTGCAAAAGATTCTCTTAGGTCTACAAGGTGTTGGGTAGGTTCCTTACTTTTTACCAGTAAGTCATCGACATATACCTCCATGGTCCACCCAACCTGTTTTCTTAACATTCGATTCAGGAGCCTTTGATAGGTTGCCTCGACATTCTTCAAATCAAAATGCATAACTTGATAACAGTAGAGCCCCTTATCCGTGATGAATGACATGTTCTCTTCGTTTTTCTGTTCATGTGGAGTTGATTGTACCTTGAGTAGGCATCCATAAAGCTCACCATTCGATGTCTCATCGTGGCGTCGACAGTAACATCAATTCGTGGCAATGAGAAACTATATTTTGGGCATGCTTTTAAAGGCGACACACATTCTCTACTTTCCGTTTGCCTTCTTGACCAAGAAGACGTTAGATAACCATTCAGGGTAGTGGGCTTCTCTGATAAATCCTATGGCGAGGAGACAGTCCACCTCCTTGACTATATGGTTGCATACTTTTCTATGTTAAATGATCTTCTTTTCTAGCAAACATTCTTGCAACCAGGGTCAATACATAGTTTATACTTAATGATTGCGTTGTCAATCTCGAGTATGTCTTCGTGGCTCCATGTGAACACGTCTCTATGTTTGATCAGTAGTTACTTCAAGACTTCCCTTACATCTGGAGGAGTCACTTGATAATCCCTTTAGTGTGGTAGACGAAGGTCGTAACTTGTTGGCATTTATGCCTAACCTTGTAAAGGCCTCCCAGAATCGGATATCTACTGAACTTCCGTTATCGACAAGAATTTTCCTGGTAGTATAATTGGCGACTAGGAGGGTTACAACCATTGCATCATCATGAGAGTACAAAACTCCTTCACAATCCTCTTCCCTGAAGGAGATGGTCGCCACGTTGTTGCATCATTGCTGCTTGGGTAGCTTGTCTGTCATATAAACTTCCTCATACCTTGCCTAGTGGGCATGCGCTCGTCTGCTGGAAGCGGAGGCACCACCCCTAGCAAATCCCCTAGCAATAGTGTGTATCTCTCCCAAAGGTGCATCTCCGCGATTAGCATTTTGGTGAGGGACATCACGACTACTTCTCTTGTCGTTTGTCGCCTTTTTGGGCTGTTGCTTTGCCAAGGGTTGCCTTACCATCCTCGGCTTTACATGTTTGGAGAGCATTCATTTGAGATCTCCACTGCCTATTAGCTCGAATACCTTTTTTTAGCATCGTGCGATCTTTTGTTCAGTGGGTATCTAACTGGTGGTATTTGCAAAAGCGTTGTTCTCTTTGAGCCTGGAGCGACTCTTTTTTCGAGGACCCTTCTTTCTCCTGTACATTCAAGTTGTTATGGATGAGCCAGGTACCTTGCTCATGCAGGGGTGCATGTCTTTCACACCTTTTTTTCTTGTTGGCCTCCTGAGCCAGTCTTCCTTTCCCCTACTCTGAGAGAGCTCTTGCCTTCCGATCTCATGTCACCTTTCCTCGGTTCGATTTGGGCTTGCAACGTGTCTTCTACATTGACAAAGTCGTCAGCTTTGTCCACAAACTCCCTCAAATTCAAAGGAGTTTTACTCGCTTATCAACAAGACTGTGCAACCCTTCGTGCGACCTCTTCTTTTCCAACTCTTTGACATTTGTCCCTCTAGCTAGCACTTTTTGCTTCTCCTTCTAGCTGCTTATTATTACTTGGTAATGTTGCGTTGCTAAGTTTGGCGTTGCAATACCTCAAGTCTTCATTCTCCCACCATAGATCCTCCACTATTGTCGTGACCTGCTTTAGTTTCTGCTCAGTTTCTGCAAGTCGGGCGTTCATATCTGCAGAGACCGTGTCTTGATGATGATTTGCTTGAGAACAAGTGGTAGTTGGCATGCAGAGACCACGTTGGAGTCTGATGGAAATTGAACTGACTTACAGATTTAGCAAAGACCCCATAGACGGCACCACAATTTGGGACATGTTCCACAAGCCGCACACCAACGCACTCTACCTGCAACAAAGAAAGACGATGGCTCGGTGTGCTCGATGCATCTCCGATTCCTAAGTCAACGATATGTAGAGTGAGTTATAACCAAAGTTCTGAATGCAAGTTACCTGAGCCATTACCTTCTTACCATATATATATATAGGCATGGTAAATCGTTGATAAGTACCAGTTATAGGCTTGATCCTCTCGTTGCTCTTATCGGTTTATACACTTGACATGATGGTCATCCCGAGAATGGCGGGCTTGTCCCATCTCACTAGCTTGATCATCTTATCTATCATATTTTGTGGTTACAAAACGGATTCATATTGGTCTCTAAGACCCAGACGACTACTCCATTCTGGCCTTAGGCTTGCATCAGTTTGGCCTCCTGATTGTGTCTGTTTCTTGTTGAGGATAATAAAGGTACCTACACAATTATAACCATTCTTGTCAATAAAGTTTTATAAATAACCCTCGCATTTAGGGAATAAAAAAAGTGGGCTTCTTCCTTTTCAAAGGGTTATACAAAAGCTTTTTATGAACATTAGAAATGTAGATTTTGCTAGTCATAATTTTCATATTGTACATTAAAGTGATAGTAACAAAAAGCGAGTTTATCATTGCGAGGAGAGTATGTGAAATAATTATTATGTTGAGATATAATAAGAAGTTAGGTCATTCCATATCTGAATAGAGTAATGCTACATACAGTCGTGGAGTGCGCAAGCGTCGTGCAATCGCTTTGAAAAATAGTGGGGTCTACTATTAAAAAATTAATTTATTTTCATGTGGATCCTATATTTATTCACTTTTTTCAAATTGACTGTACGACGCTTGCACACTCACAACTGCAAGTATCATTTCTCATATGAATATCACTAGAAATGAAAAAGAGATATACATGAGAAACTCGAGCTCAAACTACATACTTGCTTTAGCTGCTTCTGGGGGCACATTCCCCTAAACCCCCTCCCTAGTTACAACCGTTGTCTCCCTTGTTACGGTACTCCTACCTCCAAAGATCACTTCACTTGCTATTTAAGATGAAAATAAAGGGCTTGATTGTGAGACAAAAGATTCTAGGGAAAAAAAGCCATAAAACAAGAAAAGTTGAATAAAAGTTGTGTTTTGAGAAGAAGAGAGAAATATGATAAACCAATTAGAGAGATGACCAAATATATAAGAGATTTGATACTTTTTATGGAAGTTGAGATGATGAGTAGTATTACTCTTTCTTTAAATGAGACTTTATCTTTTTAAAGATTCTACTTGGGAGTTTTTTGGGGCTTCTTCCGCTAGGACCTTAGGCAACTGTCTAATAAATTGCCTCGTGAAAGAGCCGATCTGGTTTTTACCTCTCGAACGCAATACCAAACGCGCGCCAAAGGGGCCAAAGTACTACTGTTGAGTACGTGATCTCATATTTATTTTTATGGTAAAACTGACTCTCTCCATGATTTATTACTATATTTTTAAACTTAATTACATAAATGAGATACTATTTTTTCGCAGCTCGTACACTATATATTTCAGAATTCCACTATCAGTTTATCGCTAGCTAGCTACATGCATGCATTCAAAATAGTAATAAACTCAAATGGGAAAACATCATTTAAAATAAAACATCATTTTATGTTGAATGGGTACGTAATATTGCGGATTAGAAACCATGTTTCTCATGTCTTTGTAAATTTGAGTGCATCTTCGATCAAGTTATAGTGTAAATTGTAAAATCACATTTTACACCATGAAATGAGAGGCTGACACAGATTATTTTCTTAAAAATGCGAAATGCATCCGATCATTTCTCCAAATATATAAAAAAAATTATAAAACTCAAACTTCGCAATTATTTTTTCTAATAAAAAAAACTCACATTTTGAAAAGATAGAAAGAAAAAAAAAACATATATACCATATGAGCAATGCTACTCAACCTCCCCACACCACATTTTTAAAAAAATTTAAATTTTTTTAAATTTTTGTTTGAGTTTATTCTTTTTAAACTAATTCAATTATTCAATTATTCGATTCATTATTCATATATTAAATATTTGATAAAAGAAAAAAATAATAAAAATTGAAAAAAGTGTGGTGTGTGGAGATTATGTGAATAGTAGGAGGTGTGTAGATCTTTTCTATATACGATATACCCAAGTTTCTCGAGAAAGTGGGTTTGGAAATGTTAGAAAAAGAAGGAATTACAATTCAACAATCTAATTCTTTATCTGATTAAAAGGAATTCCGAGCAAGAAATTAAATTTAATAGCCTTGACATTCACCATCTTGGGTTTCGACCAACCAAAGAAGATGGCCGCCGAACAAATTGAAAACAAAGCATGATTGGAACCATGAGTTGAATATAATAATATAGGTCATAAGTCCGATTAGATCATGATTATTGACATTTGCTTTGAATTAGGTAATGCTTTATGGAACGGAAAAAGAACATTCGGAGTTCTTGTTGAAATTTACGAATAAAAGAGATATAGAAACGAGAATTGAGTCTAACACCATTTAATTCATTTATTTTAGTAATAAAAAATGATACTTGTAATCATAGAATGTGTAAACGCCACACACTCATTTTAAGAAAAGTGAGTAAATATGAAACTAACAAGAAAAAATTAATTTTTTAATAGTAGACTCTACTCTTTTTTAAAAGTAATACGTGACACTTGCACAACTCCTAATTGTATCTAACATTACTCTTTTATAATTTAATTTGTTTCTTTGGGCCATGACATGCATTCACTTGTGTAAAGGAGAAGAAAACCAGTCTTTGTCCTTGTAAAACCCAACTTGCATGGCTTCTCGATTGGCTTGGGCAGATTTTCAGGCCTAAAGAAGATTCGGGCCGTAGCAGAAAAGGGGCTGCACACTCGGCCTACAAGAGTAGTACCGTAGTAGTGTAAACACAAGAGAAGCCGTTGGTTGACCGTCGAAGTTGTCTTAAAGGGTTTCATCTAGATCGACAAAAATGAGTTGTTTCTGGATATTGGCCTTACAGCCTCACTAATCATAACCATGAGCATCATTTTCTACTCCTAATGGAAACTTACCAAATTATGAATACTAAAACTGATGTGATTGTCAATCCCTTTGAATTGAATTATAAGCCCTACATACACTTTTTTGGTTTGAAACATTTTGCCTTAGTTTTCCTATATAAACCCACTTTACCAGCCAATATTTCATTCCATTCCACCTTGCTTTTCTTTCAAGCTAAGGCCATCTATTGGAGGATTCTATATGAGAATGAAGATGGCTTTTACTTTTGGTGCACAAGGATTCATTCTACTTGCAATTG
This sequence comes from Juglans mandshurica, assembly GCA_022457165.1. NCBI lineage: Eukaryota > Viridiplantae > Streptophyta > Magnoliopsida > Fagales > Juglandaceae > Juglans > Juglans mandshurica. The sequence goes on along the minus strand of CM039634.1, from coordinate 6,958,040 downwards.
CAGCCTCTTTCTTGGTAGTTGGTGAGGCTAGAACCATTGTTGTCGGAGGCTCAGAAGGCTGGCGTTTTGGCTTCAACTACACAGATTGGGCTCTCAAAACAAGTCCTTTCTACCTGAACGATAAATTAGGTGAGTAATATTGGCCATTACTTTGATATATATGGCATTGAATTGGCTATTAAAATGGCTTAAACTATTGAATTTAGCCATGATATTTAGTTCAAGTTCTAACAATCTTGCCCTTTTTTTGCACTAGTATTCAAATATGCACCCCCAAGTGACACCTCCGTTGCTCCAAATGTTTACCTACTACCAAATCTATTGAGCTATATGGCATGTAACTTCAGCAGTGCGAAGCTGCTGGCAACCGAAACACAAGGAAATGGTAAAGGTTTTGAGTTTGTGCTGAACCGCTGGAGGCCTGCATACTTCGCTTCTACAGCAGAGGATGGCAGTCACTGCAGTGAGGGGCAGATGAAGTTCTTTGCTATTCCATGGCCGCATCCGAATTAATTAGTTATCGATTTCCTTAACAACGCCGATCGAGGGCTTGAAAAAGACGCAGGCAGTGCTTGCTGCTTGCTATTCATTTGGTTTACTTGTAGGGTACAAGAACATTCAATCATGTTTGCATGATTAAAAGGGTTTGTTCCCAATTAGTTTGTTTTGGTTTAAGTTTCGTACACTTTAATCTTTATGGCTTTTAGGGAAACAAGTGTGAGAGGAATATTTGTGTTTCTTCTTGATATATCAGCATGAATTAAATAAAACAGCCTTTGTTTTTATATTATCTTGCTTTCTTGTATCCTTCGTTGCAGAAACAGTGTTGTTCTCCATAGAAATGTAATTGCAGAAAGATCATAAAAGACGTATAGTGGCCCTTTTTATATATATATTCGTTCTATATTGTGGCCCATCTCCAAACTTTATTGACGAGACTAGACCCCCACTATTGTAGAAATGATCCACTTACAGTTTTTTATAACCCGGTTTTAAATAGAGGGTATTTATTTTAAGGATAATGCCATATTAATCGACAAAAGTTACCGAAAACTTATACTGATAGTGTAATTTGTTTTTCAAATATTTTTTAAAACACTTCAACATTTAAAAAAATTCACAAACGAATTAAAAAATACTTCTTTAACCAGTAAGTGAAAAAAAAACACAATCGATAGAATTTGCCGGTAGCCTTTCTCGTTGGGAATATCATTTCCCTCATTTAAGATATGAGATTTGAATAAAAAAGTCATGTTTTTTTTATGAATGGCATATATAATCATGTTAGTTTGTTGAAAATGAGTGATTAAATAGTTGTAAGAAGTACTATCATTATTTTTTGTCAATTACTTCCATTAACTGTATATGTTGATGGATTGAAGACGTGATTACTTTGGTGTCCAAAATTATTTGGAGTATGTATTATATGTTATATAACTCTAATCTTATGAAATTTGTACAATATTTTCAAAACGAAATGTTTAGTTTAGGAAGAAGATTACAAAAAGTTATTTAAAATGATCAAATCTAATATTTTGCAATAAAAAATGTTTCATAACATAACTACCACATTAAGTGATGTTAAAATGTAAGTTTTGTTAGGAATTTTTCTTTATAGACGTAGCACTCTTCTGAAAATTTGTGTTAACATTAGTTTCTTGATTATTTTAAAACTACACTAGCCTTTTATTTCTTGCAAAATATATAATAATGCATTTTAATTTTTATCATAATTAAACACAATTAGGGTTGCAACCAAATCGAGTTGAGTCGATTTCAAATAAGAATACTCGAGCTCGATTAGCATGTTTACTCGTTCGAACTTTGCTCAAACTCAAATAAAACCCGTATATCCTAGCTTGAGCTCGACTAAAAGTAAACAAACGACTCGAGGTCGAGTAGCTTGAACTCAGTTTTTATTTTTATTTTTATTTTTTAAAATTCTGACTATTATCTTTTGATTAATAAAAACATTTTTAAGTTGTACAAAATACTCTAACCGTTTAACTACTTAACCAAATATCTTTTATAAAAAAATTCTTATAGTATACTTTGCGTAAATTAAAGTAACTTATAATTATAAAGTTTTGGTAAATTTTGAAAACATTTTTAATACATGGTCATAATTATATTTTTCCGACCATTTGACGGAAACTTGTCGAGCTAGAAACGTAATGGTTTTGAGAGAGGGATGAGGTTTAATGACATATTTCCATTTTATAATCCAATTCAATTTGGTCTTGAGGAAAAATAGCAAAAGAGGTGAACAATGGTTTAATGATGGTGGACTGTCGTTTTGTGAAATAAAATCTCGGAGACTTTCTTGAAGGGGAAGAGGAAGGAGAAGAGGTTCGGATCCGTAATATTTCCACCATAGTGAGAACCACTTCGGGAGTGTTTTGATTTCTTGTAATTTGTCAAAATGAAGGAACCAAAAGTGCCGCAAGTAATTATACATTATTGAAGGCTAAATATCATATCTATCAAAGTAGACAAGCGGCAATAGAATATTATGAAACTGATTGCACTTTTTTAAGAAATGAAATTAAGAGTATAAGAAATCATTTGAAGATCCTTACTTTAAAAAAAAAGAGAGTAAGAAATCATTGATACGGATTTTTACAAAGATAACCTATAACTAAAAAGAATGAGGTATATTGGGAAGCTTGTGATGGTAAGCCATGAAAAACCGATGGTCAGCCCACTAGTGCCAGAAGGCTTTTAGGGTGGTCCCGGTGATGTTCTCTCAAGTTCCTAATCTACTTAATTCTCTTTGGAGATAGGAAATCTTTACTTAAAAACCTGTTTCAATGAATTTCTTTAAACATAGTGAATCTACCAATAGTATCCCTATAGAACCTGATAACATCAACCAGGAAGATTATAGTATAATAGATATAGAAAGAAATTTACAAGACTGGACAATTCCTAATGTTCCTAATCATCAGATATACAAACAATCTACTTTTTCTAAAATATCATTTCTTACTAATTATACAATTAAAACAGTAGAAAAAACTATTAGTTTAAACAATGATTATGAATCGTTACACTTATTAACCAAGGAAACAATTAACCGTCACAAAGAACAGAGATATTGTTTTATACATATTGGATTAGTACAAGTGGTTATAAAACCACTTACTAGAAGTGAATTAAACACCTCAATATTACTCTGTTTAAGAGATGGAAGACATTATAATTTTCATGATTCTTTACTTGGAATGGTAGAATCAAGTCTGTTTGAAGGACCAGTTTATTTTAATTGTTATCCTAATTATTCCCTTTCATTATTTGATACTAACATCTTACATTCTTTAATATTAAATATTAAAACAAATGGTTATCATATGATGAAAGGATCACATCCTTTAACAGTAGTTTATAGGATCCACTATAAATTAATGAAAACAACATTAGAGCCACAAGCTCTTGTTACTAGTCCAAAAGGTTATACATTACTATTACAATCTAGTACACAAAATTCTAGTATACAAATCCCTAAACAAATCAATTGAAATCAAATCACACTTCCAAATGAATGGCAATTAGAAAATATTATCCCATTATCTAAGATAGAAAATAATTCTAAAGATGATCTTGAATATATAGAACAAAAAACAGACGGAACAGTTCAAATAGTTTTTCAACCCTTTAGGAGATCATTTTCACATTATTCATCTCCGGCACCCTCCAGTTATCATACACCTAGATCTATTCTTACATCAATCTCTAGAAATAATTCTCAAAATTCTGACACTAGATCTTTTGATACTAGATCTCAGAATCTGGATACACAGATTCAAGGAATTATTCCCGGAAATATTATCGATACACAAGTATATACTGTTAACCATTCTGATAAAGCATCCACCTCTCAGAATCCTGAAAAAGAACCTTCTTCTCCAACATATTCACAGGTAATTGAAGATGATGCCCAAATATATATCCTGGATAAAGAAGAATTTAAAATTAACAAGGAATATCTCAAACAAGATTATATGAAAGAAGAAAATAGGCACAAAAGAATAATATTTTTCTCAACCTTTACAAAATTAGAAAGAGATTATATTCAAGAAAAATATTATGAGGATTTAGAAAAAATACAGACTAATATACCTTTCTTTACATGGTTCGAAATATATAAATCAAATCAATTATCCACCATAAACAGAACTACAAACCAATGGATTAAAGTAGAAAATAACCAAACTATTTATGAAGAATACCTCCCTTTTAAGGCTATTAAGTTCAATCAAAGAAACACTCAAATTTTAGCCTCACCAATAAAAAAACATAATATTACAAATACTGATAAAAATCTTGATAATATAATTCAACAAAACAATTATACCAATTTATATTTAAAAACTATGGGCAACCAATTAGAAAGAATCGAAGCCTAAATATCTCCTATAAAACCTACTATTAAAGAAGAAGAAAAAACCCCTTTGTTTGTTCCCCACGAGATTCTATCTCATTTAAAAACTACTTTTTCTAAAAGTAAAAATGATTTATTAGAACAAATCTCTAGTAAATTAGAAAAATTAACTATTAATAATTCTGCTTCTACCTCAAAACAACCCCATATTAATGTATTAAGTAAGACAGACTCACATGTATTATCTGACTCTAAAATTAGTAATATTGAAAACCAATTTAAAAATTTAGACCTACAAATAAATAAGATTAGAGGAGATCATGTTAATAGCTTTTCAGCTAGAGAATCTAAACATCATGTTTCTATTACTCGAAATTGGTATCCTAGACCCACTCCTCCGGATATGCAATTTGAGGAAAGAGAACATATAGTAAGATCTGTTTTCGCACCAGATGTTTTATATGAATGGAATATAGATGGATTATTTGAATATGAAATATTAAATCATTTCCAAGAGATGATTATGGTTGCTAATGTCTATAAAAGCAACAGAAAGACTGATCATCAAGTAGCACATATTATTGTCACAGGATTTACTGGCCAACTAAAAGGCTGGTGGGATCACTATCTCTCATACGAACAAAGATCACATATATTAAATGCTTATAAATATGATGAAAACATGCAAATGATTAAAGCTGAAAATGATTTACTTATAGAAGATGCTGTAAATACATTAATATATGCATTAACTAAACACTTTCTTGGTGATCCTGTTCAGTTTAAAGAAAGAACTAGTGATTTATTGATTAATTTGAAATGTCTACAACTATCTGATTTCCGTTGGTATAAAGATGTATTTCTAACTAAAGTTATGATCAGAAATGATTACCAACAACCATACTGGAAGGAAAAGTTCATAACCGGACTTCCATATTACTTCGTCCAAAAGGTACGAGAATCATTACTAAGATAAGATGGTACTATTGATTTTCATAATCTTACATATGGTGATATAATAAGTAAAATTAATAGAACCGCATTAACTATGTGTAATGATTTAAGATTAAAAAAGCAAATGGAGAAAGAAAATAAATTCGCTAGAAAAGAATTAGGTACATTTTGTGAACAATTTGGCTATACTCCATTATTAGCCCCTTCAAGAAGACACAAAAAAGAGAAAAAAGTCTATAGGAATTATTCTAATAAAAGACAAAAATACAAAAAATCCTATAAAAAGATAAAAGAAATCCCTCCCTCTCTCATAATTATAAATAAAAATAATAATACATAACATAAATGGAGTATACTAAACTAGTTAATATACATAGATAATATAATAAATCAAAAGTTTTAGTTGTATGATATATTATTATACAAATTATCCTATAAACACTGTAACACCCTGTATTTTAGTGTATTTTTACTGAAGGATTCTTTTTATTTATTCAAAAATTTATTCTCTTATTTTAAAATTGTTGGATGTTTTAGTGGGTTTATTTTATGATTTTTGAATTTTGTAAAAATTATTTTGAAGTGTTTCTTAATTATTAATTATTGTTATGCGTTTAAAATCTCTTTATTCTCAATTAATTACTATGAGATTTAATTATTTTAATTTCACTTTACCATTACGTTTAAATTATTTTATTTAACTTGTGGTTTTGAAATCGTTTCCGTTAGATCATTTTTGTGACCCAAATTATGAGGATTGGACCTTATTTCTTTTCCCTCTATTTTTATTTCCTCTTTTTTTTTTCTCTTTCTTTTCTTTTCTCCTTATTTTCTCCTTCGGCCCTCTCTCCCGCGCGAATTGCTTCTCCCTCTCTCCCGTGCATTTCGTCGCTCACCCAGCCCACTGCCGCCGCGCCGCTGTGACTGTCACCGCCCACCACCACAGCTTCCCCTCCCGCCGGTCGTCATTCCCCATCAATCTCAGCCCCTAACTCGCCAGCGTTCTCCTCCACGCATGGCTTGAAGCCGCGGCGTTCTTTGTGCTCGCGCGCCTCCGTCGCGCAACCTCCGGCCACCATCCTCACACCACTTCATTCTCGACCTCTTGGCAACCCATTGGACCCAACCCTACCTCCGATCAGTCACCGGTGAAGCACATTCATCAACATTTCCGATTTGGGTATTTTGGTCTTCTACCTCCTATTGTGCCGCCACCCACGACCAACCTTCTCCACCACTAGCTTCACCGACCTCCCTAGGCCCTATCCTATCAATTTTGGGTCTTCGTTTGTCACCGTTGAAAAGTGGGTCTTTGAGACCCACGGCCACAGTGTATTTGACACTGTTCTGTTGTTGTGTTGCCGCCTCTTGCAGCTTCGTGATCCTTCAGAAATTGCTATATAGCACTGTAAGTATTTCTCCAAAGAACTTTCGTGATTTAAATGTATTTTTGCACTAACTCATTTCACTGTATTTGGTTGAACATGCCGGATTGAGTCCGAGGAGTACGGAGGTCGGATGGATTGGTGATTAGAGTTGTTTGTGTGATTGATTGGGTTGGTAATTGTTGGTTTGGATATTATGTTCATGTACATTGCATTTTGCACGCATGATCATGTTTGTAAAGGAAATTGGATTTTCGTGTATTGCATTCATGTTCATGTGTTTATGAAAACTAGGTTTTCATGTGAGAATGGATTTTGGGTGCGCGTGTATCATGACCCCAAGCCGAGATGGGGTATTATCTCGGTGGAGCTCATCTGGTCACTCGGGAGCGTAATATACTGAGTGACGTCCCCTGGATTGTCGCCGGGCGACAATGGGATCAGACGAGAGAGTCGTGTCGACTCCGTGGTCCTTCTGCTGGCGGGGACTAGAGGATGCTTGGCTACGTACGCGATGGGCACGGAACTAGGCATCGCTCGTTGCGTAGTGGGGGCTTGGCCATAAACTCGCTAGGCGCGAAACTGAGCATCGCTACGAAGCCAGGACGTGCGGATGGTCCCTAGGGGAGGCCATGGTGCATATGGTAATAATGGGTTAATGAACTATTTTCTAGGAAAATAATGTGTATTGAATTTTTGTGTAAACCATTTTCTGGGAAAATGTTTTACGGATATTTTGGGCCAAATGAGATTTTGGCATGTGTTGAAAAATATTCATTTTCGGGAAAAATGATGTTTTGAGGAAAATGCATATTTCTTCATATGCATGCATGTTGGTTGCATTAATGCATTTTCATTGCGTTGTTATTTGGGTTATACTTACTTGCGGTACCAATTTGTGGTAACGCAGATTTTGATGCAGATGAGGGGGATGATGGAGAGCCTGAGGAGACGGCTCCGCCCTAGGAGTGATCTGGGATCACTGGCTTAGTTATTTTATTTTACTGTATTGTACTTTAAAGTTTGGATGACTGTATAATTTTTAAACCCTTTTATTGATATTTAAATTGTATTTAAATTCTGGTATTTAATAGACTTAATTTCCGCTGCATTGTTATTGTACACTGTCGCATGTATACATACTTGACACTTTCATTGGGATGCGTGACCGTGTTGTCATCATCCCGGCGTCTCGATTCCTGTGTTTCCTTACATGGAGGTCGGGGGCGCCACAAACACTTTGAGAATATAACATATATATATATATATATTAAATAAAGTAAACTATAAATAAATTAAGGATATAAGTAAGTACATAAAATATAAATACCATGTAATAAATATATCACATACATATATGACATTACGAGCTTCAAAACGAGTTCAAATGAATCAAGTCAAGTTTATACGAACTTTGTTCACAAGCCTAGATCCCGCTTGACGTTTACCTTGGGCAATAATTCAATGAATACCTTGCTGGACATTTCGCTTCCCTCAGTCCTTAGGGATTTCAATGGCCATCACTTTCAAGGCACGTGTCTCCAGACTTCAGGTAGGATGAAACTACTCCGACACCCACTTTCCGTCACATTACCATATCGTGTAATGATGCCATTATTAGTCCCTATATTTTTCTACTCGATCACGTAGCCATCGTTTTGTTTATTCTTTATAACAACATCTTTACTCCTTGTTTACTTGTCTTTTCTTTTCTTCCTTCTTTCTTTTACATTCTCATGCTTCTCTTTGTCTTCTTCCTTAAACCTCATATTTCTCTTCGTCCTTGCTGTGAAACCCCAGCTATCTTTGCCTTACAATGGCCCAACAGAGTTCTTCTCGACCTCTCGCTCGTGGTACCTCCTCTTCTGCTATAGAATCTTCTATTCAAAGGGATGTTCACTATTTTGAGGGTATTGACTGGCACTCTGTTCTCACGTCAAGGGACCTCACTAAGTTGATGAATTCTTATGGGATTCTAGACTTTGTGATTCTTGAACTTCCTCACCTGGGTTCCATCGACAAGGAAGGTTTCGCAGAATAGGTGGCTTTGCCAGTTTTCGCTTTTGTCCATAGCTTAAGACTTCCTTTTGTCGCCTAGTGTGCAACGTTCTTGACTTCTTAAAATTGGCATTTGTCCAACTTCATTCTCACACTTGGAGGGTCCTCCTATGTAGTTGCATTGTATGGCAAATGGTTTTGGAGCTTACTCGAGAGTTGACAACTCGAGAATTCTTTGCAGTTTATTCGATTAGGGCTCTGCGGGCAACATTTGCAGCTTCCATACGCGTTCTGGATGTCTGGAGTGATTCCAAACTCACCATTTTAATGCTAAACAATGGCGGAGGAAATTCTTGTTTATTTCTGGTCAAGGTTGGCAGTTCCCTAGCCGTGAAGCCCCAAAGGGTGGATTCCAATTAACACCAATTGGTGTAGAGTTTCTAACAAGAAGGTGGTGGCAGTCATTTTGTCGAAGGTCGTCACTTTGTCGAAGCGAGAACAAGCTTGCATTGATATGGTCCTCACCTAAGTTCAAGAAAATGAGGATGCCATTTAGACTGAGGCCCTCTTAACCCCAGTCAATATTGGCCCTTTTTTGGTTTTGCCTGATTGCTCCCGTGTGAGTCGTCATCTATTTTTTATAAAGGCGGTGGCTTCTCCCATGAAGAGGCCCGCCCTTACTCCCTTACTCTGCTTAAGAAAGCAGGTAAACGTTCTCCCTCTTTACGGGCCACCAATCAAGAAGAAGAAGATCCCCTTCACCACGAGAGCCTTAGGAAGTCCAAGCCGCCCTTGGCCCAAAGTGGCACCAAGGCAGGAACTAAGGCTTTTGTCTGTGTTGACGAATGTCTCTCATCAACCCCACCTTCCGCAATTAGACTGTCACTGACACATGGGGCTTCCCTTGGCCTTGACGACTTGGTTGGCCTAGCCTTTGATTTTGACCTCCTTGGGAGTTTGGCTATGCTCACTCACCATCTTTTGAGCTCCCTAAGATCCCTTCTGCCGACCTGGCGTAGGGCAGAGGAAAGGGGGACACAGATATCTGCACTGCCTTCTCTTTAGGCCTATCTGCCTTGAAGCCTCTAAGAGTTACCTCACCAATAATCGACGAGAAACAAAGTCGGGAGAAGGAGCAGCCATTCGCCCCACTCTGAGCTCTCTTCCAACTACTATCTCAGAAACCCCGCCCACTGATTTGGACGTGAGTGGGGAGCGGATTTCCATCCCTTCTACCTTTGACCTATCCTTTTGGGGTGACGAGAGATGTTCCACTCTCGAGGAGGCCGTTTCCACCAAGGAAGGTGGAAACCTTGGTGGAAACAATTAGGGGTCAGTATTCCCCAATTCTGCCATGGTGGAACTTGTCCACCCCACGAAAGAGCCTAGTTGTGCCCTTAGGGGTGGGATCTCTTTTGCTTTCGTCATGACCGGCCCTTATTCTTAAGGGAGGAAGTGACCAAGCCCTCTCATCCCCCTAGAAGCGAGTCCGTTAGCGACATGGTTGGTCGACTACGGAACTTCCTCTCTTCGGTACGACTTATTCTCTTCTTTCCTTCATGTGTTTTTTTAGACTGTTGTGTATCTGCTTAATGTAGGGTGTCGACGACTTAGGCCCCGTTGGATAGTGAAAGAGTTTAATCTCATCTCATCATTACAACTTTCTTAAATTTTCAAATAAAATATACTAAATGATTCAAGTTTTTCAAATCCAAAAATAATAATAATATCATTAAAAAATAATATTTTAACAATATTTTATTCAACTTTCAACTTTAATCTAAAACTATCTCATCTCACCTCACACTCCAAACCGCACCTCAGCCACCTAGATCATCGCTGATCGGGCTAATTTGAAGGAAGAAGTGCGGTTGAGGCGTATGTTTGCCTTTTGGGCAAAGAGGGAGTTTGAAAAGTGGAAGTCTGAGAAGGTCGAATTGGAGATCTTCCTTAAGCGCTCGGATGGTTATACCCACTCACTAGAGGGTGATCTAGACATTCTTCATGAAAATGTGTCTAGTCTCCGAAGTGAGCTCATGTAGGCGAGGGAGGTCAATGCCCAAAACAACTTTGAGCTAACACTGCTGTGGGTAGAGCGGGGTTCCACTAAGGCGCATCTATCTAGTCTTAGGTTGGAATTAGGCTCTTCCTAGAGGGAGTTGGTGGGCTCTAAACAGCACTACACTGAACTTTCTGGAGCGGTGGCGGCTGCGAAAGAGGCTCATCGGCGTGTTGGCCTCGAGCTTTTTGAGATGAAGGGGGCCTTGGAGGAGCTTTCTCAAAGGCATGCAACGATGAAGAAGGACTAGGAGTGGGTGGTTGAGAATCAGTAAAAGCTAGACGAGTCCTTGTTGCATCTCTATGAGAAGGTCAAATCTTGGGATAAGCATGTGCTGAAGTTGGAATCAGAGTTGGTCTCCTCGAAGGAGGAACTTGTTCATCAATCTCCCCAACTCATGGCGGCCAGGGCTATCCATGACGTAGCACAGCTCAGGTCCTTCCTGTTGGTGAATCCCAAGATCGACTTGAGGCGGTTGAACCTTGAGGCATTTAAGCCTAATTAGACTTCTCGCTAATTTGTTGATGCGTTAGAGCATGACACAATGCCTGATGCCTTCCTGCCTGAAAGGTCCATGCCACCAGTTTCTGTTGCTCCCCCTTAGGATCTTTTGAATTTTACCCTTCGAAATTTATTCATGTATATTTGTACATCAAACTGTGTAGACATCTGTTTACTATGTTGTGTGGATATCTATTTACTATGTTTGTAGTTTACTTTGTAGTTGCTTTTACCCTTGTTCAGGTGCTTGAGATATGCTTCGTGTTTTTAGTGAGTCCTTGAATTCGACTATTTTGTCCATCGCGAGTCTTTGGACTTGACTTTTGGAGTTTGAAGGTCAAGAGGTCTTTTGACCCGCGCACCCATTTTCCTTCACCGTGAGTCTTTGGACTCGACTTTGGTGGTTGACGATCGCTGAGTCTTTTGACTCGACATTGGTGGTTAAGGGTGGTGAGGTCTTTTGAACTATGCGCCATTTTTTCTTCACCGAATTTGGTGGTTTAGGGTCACGAGGTCTATTGACCTGCGCGCTTTTTTTTCTTCACCGCGAGTCTTTGGACTTGACTTTGGTGGTTGAGAGTCGCGGGGTTGTTTGGCCCACACGCCCTTTTGCTTCACCACAAATCTTTGGACTCGACTTTATTAGTTGAGGATCGCGGGGTCTTTTGTCCCGCACACCATTTTTTCTTCAATGCGAGTTTTTGGACTCAACTTTGGAGGTTGTGGGCCGCTGGGTCATTTGACTTGCGTGTCTTTTTTCTTCACCTCGAGTCTTTGGACTCAACTTTGGTGGTTTAGGGTAACAGAGTCATTTGGCCTGCGCGCCCTTTTTCTTCACCGTGAGACTTTGGACTCTACTTTGGTGGTTGACGGTCAGCGGGTCTTTTGACTTATGCGCCTTTTTTCTTCACCACGAGTCTTTGGACTCAATTTTGGTGGTTGAGGGTCACAGGGTCTTTAGACCTACATGGCTTTTTCTCTTCTGGCACAAGAGTGGGGGGAAATGATTGCCTTTATTCATTGTTCTTTATTTCCAAAATATACAAAATCAAAGATAAAATTTCTTTAAGTGCTCGGCATTCTAGGGGTGCTGCAATTCTTTTCTCTGACTATCCTTTAAGTGGTACGAGCTGGGTTAGTGGTTGGTGATTATAATGTAGAGCCCCCTCGTGGGGGCCGAGCTTTCCCTCGTCCTATGTTGTTACTCCTATTTCCTTTAGCACTAGGTTGCCTACTTTAAGGGTCAATGGCCTAACTCTTTTATTGAAATAACTCTCTATCCTTCTTTTGTTGATGTTTGTCTGGACCTCGACTTCTTCCTTTCTTCATTTAGGTGGTCAAGATGTTCTTCGAGTGCTTTTTCATTCTGGGGCGGGCTGAAATGTAGGATGCAGTAATTGGGTAGCCCGACCTTTACTAGGGAGATAGCTTCACTCCTGTATGCTAATGAAAATGAGGTTTCTCCTGTCGCGGTTTTTATCGTGGTTCTATAGGCCCATAAGACCTCTGGGAGCTCTTATGTCCACTTCCTTTTCTTGTCCATGAGCTTTTTCTTCAATATCCCTTACAGGACTTGTTCGTAGCCTCAACATGCCCGTTAGCTTGAGGTTATCTCGAGGATGAGTATTTAACTTGGATCCTCAATTCTACACACCACTCCTGATAAGTTTTTGAGTCGAACTGCTTCCCCATTGTTTGAAATGATGCTTCGGGGAATCCCAAATCGGCATATGACATTGTTCCATAAGAATTTAGTGATGCTTTTCTCCGTGATGGAAGTTAGGGGCTCTACCTCCACCCATTTTGTGAAATAATCTATGGCGGCGACTATAAACTTCACTCCTCTTTTTTCTAGTAGAAGGAGCCCCACCAAGTCGACTCCCCATTGTGTGAAGGGCCATGGGGCAGTGATGTAAGTTAAATCTTCTACACAAGGCACTGGGGCGAACACTTGGCACTTGACGAACTTCTTCACGAACTCCTTGGCTTCTCAGAATGCATTGGGACATTAGTATCCAACCTTTATAAGTTTCCTAGCCAAGGTATTTCCTTCGGAATGATTCTCTTATACCCCTTCCTATAATTCTACTAGGACATAGTGGGCTTCTTGGGGTGAGATGCATCTTAGCAGGGGTGGCAAAGCCCCGCTTATAGAGAATGCCATCAACCTTGGTGAATCGTGCTGATCTTTTCTGACTTTCCTCGCCTCCTCCTTCCCAGCTGAGAGTTCGCTTGTATTTAGGTATCTTGTTATCTCCCTAGCCCACTCAGGTTCCTTGGACCCCAATTTGTAAAATTCTATCCCGACTACTGGGACCTCGATGACTCTCTTCTCCACCTTCCACGGGAGGGTGGATTCATCCATCCCCGAAGTTACTCTTGCCAATTTGTTTTGCTATAGAGTTGTTTTCCTTGGGTTTTACGCAATACTAAAGTAGGAGAACCATGTGCGACCCTCTCAAACTCGGTTCAAATACTTTTCCAGCCTTTAGCCCTTAGTGGCATATGTTCCTGACACCTGGTTAACAACCACTAGGCTACATTTGGGTAGTGAGAATACCTGAGAAGTGTTGAAAATGTTTGTAAATAATTATGAGTAGAGATTAAAGTGAGTTTGTGGGTCTCATTGAGAGTATTTTAAGTTGTTTGGATGTATGAAGTATGTTGAGTTGTTGACTTTTGGATAGATAGTTGAAAAATGTATGGATCCCATTAATGATTGATTCTTTTTTAATAGTAATAAATATTATAGTGATTTTATTTTTTATTTATATATAATAGTGATAAATATTTTAGTGATTTTATTTTATTTTATATATAATAGTTATAAATATTATAGTGATTTTATTTTTTATTTATATATAATAATGATAAATATAATGACATAATAAATAATCTCTAAGACAAACTAAAAATAGAGTAGTGCTATATCCCCAAGAGATGTAGCCCGAGCACTCACCAAAAAAGCAAAAAGAAACTGTTTACAACATCATTTTATTTTTATTTTTATTTTTATTAAAAATATCATTTGTTTTTAAAAGAAACATTTTAATATTTTATTTTTATGTTTAGAAAAAGAAAGAGGATAAGGTCGGCCAGTTGACTACGGAGTGATTCCAATTGGCATTGAAGAGTCTTTCTCTCATGCGCCCTTACTCCCTCCTAGCAAGGCATTCTCTAACATGTGCGAAGGACGACGGGCCCACTGGGTGCAGACTCCAGAGAAGTGTTGCACATTCGTCCTTCATTCGAAAGTAGAGTTTGCAAACATAGCCTTCCTCATTTGGATGGAAGACTATTTTCATCCGTACGAGAATTACTCAAAGTACCTCAGAGTAGTTGGACACCCAACCACAGCCTTAGGAGTTTGCCTTCACCTCAACCTCAGTCGCCCCTAGTGTTTCTATGATAGAGAATCGTGCTATAAGTGCTTCATATTCAATTTCATTGTTGGTAGTCTTAAACATGAGTTTTGCCATGTAGTGATATTCTCGCCCCGCATTGTTGTCTATATGGATGCCTATCCGCCCGTTGGCACTACAAGAAGTGCTGTCGACAAGAATCTGGCAAGGTTTTCCAACCAGGGTGGATGCCACTTCCTGAGGAAAGGCAGTGAACTCAGTGATGAAATTTGCCAAAGCTTGCCCTTTTAGCGCTCCTCTTGGTAAATAATCAATACCAAACTCATTGAGCTTGATCGACCAATTGACTAGTCTTCTCGAATTTTTTGGATTTTGTAGTATCTTTCTCAAGGGGTTCTCTATCAAGAATTTAATAGGATGGGCCTGGAAGTACGATCATAATCTTCTGGCGGCTATCACTAAAGCAAACACCAGCATCTCCATCCGCGGGTACCTGGCCTCTGTGCCTTGCAGTGCGCGGCTCGTATAATAGATTAGCATTTGGGCCGCTCCTTCTTCCTTGACCAGGATTGTAGATATTGCGTAAGGTGACACTGCCAAGTACATGTATAGCGTATCTCCTTGCTCAGGCTACTTCGGTAATGGTGGGCAAGACAGGCATTGCTTCAACTCTTGAAAAGCCTGGTCACATTCATTATTCTAGGGGTGCACTTTGCGTAACACTCTGAAGAAAGGTAGCATTTGTTCATGGACCTGGGCATGAACCTGTTTAAAGCCACCACTCGACCTATGAGTTCCATTGCTGCTTCATGTTTACAATTGCATCAATTTTTTTAGTGTTGGCTTTGCTTCCCCTCTTGAACATGCTGAAACTTAGAAATTTTCCTAAGTCCACTCTAAAGGATCATTTAGCCACAGTTTCATTATGTAATGGCCGAGTATTGCAAAAGATTCTCTTAGGTCTACTAGGTGTTGGGCAGGTTCTTTAATTTTTACCAGCAAGTCATCGACATATACCTCCATGGTCCACCCAATCTATTTTCTAAACATCCGATTCACAAGCCTTTGATAGGTTGTCCTAACATTCTTCAAGCCAAAATGCATAACTTGATAGTAGTAGAGCCCCTATCCGTGATGAAAGACATCTATTTGTTTTCGGGTTCATTCAATCTGATTATACCTTGAGTAGGTATCCATAAAGCTTAAAATTTGGTGTCTCGTTGTGGCGTCAACGATAACATCGATTCGTGGCAATGTGAAGCTATCATTTGGGCATGCTTTGTTTAGGTCGCTAAAGTCGACGCACATTCTCCACTTCCCATTTTCCTTCTTAACCGAGATGAAGTTGGACTACCATTCGAGGTAGTGGGCTTCTTTGATAAATCCAATGGCAAGGAGACGGTCCACCTCCTCGACTATATGGCTGCATACTTCTGTATGCTAAATGATATTCTTTTCTAGCGGATCTTCTTACAACAAAGGTCAACACACAATTTATACTCAATGACTATGTTGTTAATCTCGGGCATCTCTTCATGGCTCCATGCGAACACGTCTCTGTGCTTGATAAGCAGTTGCTTCAAGGCTTCCCTTATATCTAGTGGGAGTTGCGTGCCTAACCTTGTTGTATTATCTGGCCGCCCCGGATACAACGTTACTAACTACAATTGTTTGTTCGCCTTTTCCTACTATAAATTCAGCTCGCCTCGCCCCTTCATGCCACGGTCGAGGAGGACTAGTGGTGGGGGAGGGGCGAACATCGGATCCCCCTACTTTGAGCTCCTGCATGTAGCACTCTAGGGCCAAGGGTTGCTCGCCTCGCACTTCCCTTAGGTGGTGGGTAGATGTGACTGTCTTGAGGGTATTTTGGGTTGGGCGCCCTAATATAGCCTTATAAGATGATAGGACTTTGAACACTAAAAAGTCAGTCATTGTGGTAACTATGCATGCTCTTTTTCCTGCCGTGATACGAAAGGTTATGGCACCCAATGGTTGGATGGCATCACTTGAGAATCCTTTTAATAGGGTGGACGAAGGTTGTAACTTGCTTGCATTTGTGCCCATCCTTATAAAGGCCTCTTATAATAAGATATCTGTTGAACTTTTGTTATTGAATAGAATTTGCCTGGTAGTATAATTGGCGACTAGGAGGGTTACTACCTGTGCGTCATCATTGGGGGGGGGGGGGGGGGTACAAAACACCCTCACAATCCTCTTCCCCGAAGAGATGGTTGGGTAGCCTGTCTGTCATATAAACTTCCTCATACATTGCCCTAAAAGCATGCACTTTTCTACTGGAAGAGGAGGCGCCACCCCCAGCAAATCCCTCAGCAATAATGCATATCTCTCCCTATAGTGTGTGTCTGTGATTAGAATTTTGGCGAGGGGCATTGCGACTTTCGTCTCTTGTCGTTTGTCGCCTTTTTGGGTTGTTGCTTCGTAGAGGGTTGCCTTCCCATTCTACTCCTTGCCTCGGCTTTACATGTTTGGCAAGCATTCGTTCGACTTCTCCACTACTTATTAGTTCGAAAACCTTTTTTTAGTGCCGTGCAATCTTCTGTCCAGTGGGTATCTAATTGGTGGTATTTGCAGAAGCGTTGTCCTCTCCTGGCCTGGCACGACTCTTTTTTCGAGGGCCGTTCTCTCCCTGGGTACCTTGCTCACGCATGGGTGCATGTCTTTCACGCCTTCTTTCTTGTTGGCCTAAGCAAATCTTCCTTTGCCCTACTTTATTGGAGCTCTTGCCTTCCGATTTCATGTCACCTTTCCTCAGTTCAATTAGGGCTTGCAAGATGTCTTCTGCATTGACAAAGTCGTCGGCTTTGTCCATAAACTCCCTCAAAGTCGAAGGAGTTTTCCTCGCCAACTCAGCCATGAACAGACTTCTAGGCCACACACCTCCCAAGAGAACTGCCAGGGTTATCTTCTCCCCTTGGTCATCGGTGGTCGGCCTCTCTCTATTGAATTGAGTTCGATATGCCTTTAAACTTTCTTCCTCAAGTTGTTTGATGGTTAGGAGATATATAGCGGTCCATCGACGAATTGCGTTAGGAATTGCTTGACCAACTCTTCGAAACTGTCAATCAACCCCAGTCTTAGTGCTCCAAACTAGCCTCTTGACATGCCTTTTAGTGTCAATGGGAAGGCTTGACAAACTGTTTCCCCCCAGAAACCATGAAGGATCATGTGCGCCTTGAAGTTCACCAGATGATCGACTGGGTCTTGGGATCCGTCCTACATCTCTATCTGCGAGACTTTGAATTTTGGTGGGAGTCGTATAGCCATTACCACCGCACTGTAGGGCAGGTCTGTATGATTTAGCAGCGAATCGACTGAGGATGATCCTCCCATCTTTTGGGCCATCTGCTCATACTTATCAATGAGACTGCGCAGCTCGTCGTGCAGCCTTTTCTTTTCCAACTCTTCTACATTTGTCCCTCCACCACTTGGTGCTTCTTCTTCTAGCTGCTTATTATGACTTAGTAATGTGGCTTTGCAAAGTTCGACATTGCAATGCCTTAGGTCTTCATCCTCCCCACTGGAGATCCTCCATTATTGTCGTGACATGCTTTAGTTTCTTCTCGATTTCTATAAGTCGTGCATCCAAATCTATAGGGACCGTGTCTTGATCACAATTTGCTTGAGAACGCATGGCAGTTGGCATGTGGAAACCAAATGGAAACTAAATTGACTTACATATTCAGCAAAGATCCCATCGACGAAGCTACTGTTTGGGATGTGTTCCACACGCCGCACACCAATGCACTCTACTTGCAACAAAGAAAGATGACGGCCTAGTGTGCCTGATGTATTTCCGATGTCTCTAAGTCAACGATACGTAAAGTGTGTTATCACCAAAGTTCTGAATGCAAAGTTACCTGAGTCATTACCTTCTTACTATATATATAGGCGCGCGTGGTAAATCATTGATAAGTACTAGTTATAGGCTTGATCCTCTCATTGCTCTTATCAGTTTATACACTTGACATGATGGTCATCTCAAGAATGGCAGGCTTATCCCATCTCACTAGCTTGATCATCTTATCTGTCATATTTGGTGGTTACAAAATGGATTCCTAATGGTCTCTATAACCTAGACGACTAATCCATTCTGGCCTTGGGCTTACATCCGTTGGGCCTCTTGATTGTGTCTGTTTCTTGTCGAGGATTATAAAGGTCCCTTCACAATTATAACAATTCTTGTCAACAAAGTTTTATAAATAACCCTTGCATTTAGGGAAAAAAAAAGTGGGTTTATGCCTCTTCAGAGGGTTATACCGAAACTTTTTATGAACATTAGAAAAGTAGATTTTGAATTTTCATATTGTACATTAAAGTGATAGTAACGAAAAGCGAAATTATCATTGCGAGAAGGGTGTGTGAAATATTACTATGTGGAGATATAACAAGAAGTTGGACCATTTCATGTCTCCATATCAACACTAGAAATGAAAAGAGATGTACAGGAGAAACTCAAACTCAAACTACATTCTTGCTTTAGCTGCTTCGGGGGGCAAATTCCCCCGAACCCCCACCCTAGTTACAACCGTTGTCTCCCTAGTTGTACTCCTACCTCCAAAGATTGGTTCACTTGCTACGTAAGATGAGAATAAAGGGCTTGATTGTGAGACAAACGATTCCAAGAAAAAAAAAACTATAAAACAAGAAAAGTTCAATAAACGTTGAGTTTTGAGAAGAAGAGAGAAATATGATTAACCAATTAGAGAGATGACCAAATACATAAGAGATTTATTTGATATTTTTTATTTTCTCTCGTTGAATTCTCATTTTTCTCTAAATGGGACTCTTATCTTTTTAAAGATTCTACTTGGGAGTTTTTTTGGGGGCTTCTTCTGCTAGGGACCTTAGGCGACTCATGTCTAAATTGCCTCGTGAAAGAGCCGATCTGGTTTTTACCTCTCGAACGCAATACCAAACGTCAAAGGGCCAAAGTACTATTGTTGAGTATATGATCACATATTTATTTTTTGGGTAAACGTGACTCTCTCCATGATTTATTACTATATTTTTAAACTTATTTACATAATGAGATACTTCTTTTTCGCAGCTCGCACACTATATATTTCAGAATTTCACTATCAACTTATCGCTAGCTAGCTAGGTGCATTCAAAATAGTAATAAACTCAAATGGGAAAACATCATGTAAAAGAACACAAAGCCGGCCTTTGACATGTGCATTTTTTCATCAAAGGTGTTCTTCTTTTTATGTTATTTAGGATGATTTTTCGTGCATCAGTGGTTGCAATAATGGAAAGAGAATAAATCGATCATTCTTGCGGAAACTTTATGAAAATAAGGTTAAAGTCACTATAAGAAAACTGTTTATTTGCAGTCAGTTAATTTTAATAAAATGACTATTTACAATAAAAATGAATCTATTTTAATCACAAATAATCGTTTTGTCGCAAACAAATGGCCACAAAACTCATTTTTCTTGTAGCTAGTTGTACATATTGAATGAATTAAATGATAGGCTTACACGGATTATTTTCTTAAAAATGCGAAATGCATCCTATCATTAATTTCTCCAAATATATATAAAAAAAATTTTAAAACTCAGCCTTCGCAATTATTATTTCTAAACAAAAAAACTCACATTTTGAAAAGATAGAAAGAAGCAAAAACATATAATATACCATATATACCCAAGTTTCTCGAGAAAGTGCATGGGTTTGGAAATGTTTGAAAAAGGATTAGGAATTACAGTTCAACGATGGGAAAAGTAGTGTAGACACAAGAGATGCCGTTGGTTGACCGTTGAAACCGTTGTGTTAAAAGGTCGTTAAATCTAGATCGACCCCGCCGACAAAAATGAGTTGTTTCTGGATATTGACCTTACTGCCTCACTAATCATAACCATGAGCATCATTTTCTACTCCTAATGGAAACTTACCAAATTATGAATACTAAAACTGATGTGATTGTCAACCCCTTAAGTTGACTTTTAAGCCCTACGTACACTTTTTTCTTTGAAACATTTTGTCTTAGTTGTGTTCAATCTAATTTTAAATTGAGTTTAGTATCTAAATACACAACTCTTAAATTACTAAACTTATCTCTACTCAAAACCTCATTACATATAGGACCCACAACCTTTTTTAACTTAATACATCTTTATACGTAGGATCCACAACCTTTTTCAACTTCTCAAAAAAAGTATTAAACTCATCTTAACATCCAAACACACTTTAAACTCAGTTTAGATATGCCACACATAACTCATTTCACTACTCAACTCATTACTATTCATAAAGAGCTGAGGTCAGCTTAACATCCAAACGCAGCCTTGTTTTCCTATATAAACCTACTTCACCAGCCATTTCATTCCATTCCACCTTGGTTTTCTTTCAAGCCAAGGCCATAAATTGGAGGATTCTATATGAGAATGAAGATGGCTTTTACTTTTGGTGCACAAGGATTCATTCTACTTGCAATTGCAGCCTCTTTCTTGGTAGTTGGTGAGGCTAGAACCATTGTTGTCGGAGGCTCAGAAGGCTGGCGTTTTGGCTTCAACTACACGGATTGGGCTCTCAAAACAAGTCCTTTCTACCTGAACGATAAATTAGGTGAGTAATATTCGCTATTAATACCACTCAAACTATTGAATTTAGTTTAAGTTCTAACAATCTTGCCATTTTTTTGCACTAGTATTCAAATATGCACCCCCAAGTGACACCTCTGTTGCTCCAAATGTCTACCTACTACCAAACCTATTGAGCTATTTGGCATGTAACTTCAGTAGTGCGAAACTGCTGGCAAACGAAACACAAGGAAGTGGCGAAGGTTTCGAGTATTTGCTGAACCGCTGGAGGCCTGCATACTTTGCTTCTACTGCAGAGGATGGCAGTCACTGCAGGGAGGGGCAGATGAAGTTCTTTGCCATTCCATGGTGGCATCCGAATTAATTATCGATGACCTTAATGACGCCGATCGATGGCTTGAAAAAGACGCAGGCAGTGCTTGCTGTTTGTTGTTCATCTGGTTTTATTTGTAGGGTACAAAAACATTCAATCATGCAGATCATCTGCATGATTAATGCATATCAATAAATGGGTCTGTTCCCAATTAGTTTGCTTTGGTTTTAAGTTTCGTACACTTTTTGGCTTTTAGGGAAACAAGTGTGAGAGTAATATTTGTGTTTCTTCTTGATATATCAGCATGAACTAAATAAAGCAGCCTTTGTTTTTAAATTATCATGCTTTCTTATATCCTTCGTTGCTGAAACTGTGTTGTTCTCCATAGAAATGTAAAGGTATGGTACAATTGCACAAAGATCATAAAAGACGAATGGTAGCCCTTTTTATATATATAGCGTTCTATATTGTGGCCCATCTCCAAACTTTATTCAGGAGACCAGAAGCCCACTATTGTAGAAATGATGCACGTATCGTTTTTTATAACTTGGTTTTAAATAGAGAGTATTTATTTTAGGGATAATGCTACATTAATTGACAAAAGTTACCGAAAACTTCTACTGATAGTGTAATTTGTTTTTCAAATATTTTTTTAAAATGTAGTTTTAAAAAATTCACAAAGTCATTAAAATAAACTTCCTCAACCATTAATTAAAAAAAAAAAACAATCGATAGAATTTGTCGGTAGCCTTTCTCGTTGGGAATATCATTTCCCTTATTTAAGATATGAGATTGGAATAAAAAAATTCATATTTTTTTATGAATGGTATAATCATGTTAGTTTGTTGAAAATGAGTGATTAAATAGTTGTAAGAAGTACTATCATTATTTTTTGTCAATTACTTCCATTGTATATGTTGATGGATTGAAGAAGTGATTACTTTGGTGTCCAAAAATTATTTGGAGTATGTATTATATGTTATATAACTCTAATATTATGAAATTTGTACAATATTTCCAAAGCGAAATGTTTAGTTTAGGAAGACGATTACAAAAATTTATTTAAAAATGATGGGACTTGACGTAATACATCGAATCTAATATTTTACAAAAAAAATTGTTTCATAACATAACTACCACATTAAGTGATGTTAATATGTAAGTTTTGTTAGATATTTTTCTTTATAGACGTACGTAGCACTTCTCCTCCCAAAATTTGTGTTCACATTAGTTACTTGATTATTTTAAAACTACACTAGCCTTTTATTCCTTGCAAAATATATAATATTGAATTTTTATTTTTATCATAATTAAACATAATTAGGGTTGCAAATAAACCGAATTGAGTCGAATTCAAACAAGGATACTCGAGTTCGATTAGCATGTCTAGTACTCGTTCAAACTCGTCTTGAACTCAAATAAAACTTGAACATCATAGCTCGAGCTCGACTCAAAGTAAACAAATAACTCAAGGTCGAGTAGCTTGAACATGGTTTTTTTTCTTAATTCTAACTATTATATTTTGATTAATAAAAACATTTTAAGTTGTACAAAATACTCTAGCCGTTTAACTACTTAACCAAATACTTTTTATAAAAAAATTCTTATAATATAACTTTGTATATCATAAATAAAAAAATAATACAGAAGATAAATGTAGCATACTAAACTAGTTAATATAAATAGATAACATAATAAATCCAAAGTTCTAGTTGTATGATATATTAGTATACAAATTATCCTTTTATCGCCCAGTGTGCGACGTTCTTGACTTCTTAAAATTGGTGTTTGCCCAACTTCATTCTCACACTTAGAGGGTCCTCCTATGTAGTTGCATTCTATGGCGGATGGTTTTGGAGCCTGCTCGAGACGAATACCCGGATTTGACCACTTAAGAATTCTTTGCAATTTTTTCGATTAGGGCTCTGCGGGCAACATTTACAACTTCCATACGCGTTCTGGATGTCTGGAGTGATTTGAAACTCGTCAATCCAATGCTAAAAAATGGCAAAGGAAGTTCTTGTTTATTTCTGGTCAAGGTTGGCAGTTCCCTAGTCATGAAGCCCCGAAGGGCAGATTTCCAGTTAACACCAATTGGTGTAAAGTTTACGACGAGAAGGTGGTGGCAGTCACTTTGTCGAAACGAGAACAAGCTCGCGTTGATATGGTCCTCACCTAAGTTCAAGAAAATGAGGATGCCATTTGGACTGAGGCCCTCTTAACCCTAGCCAATATTGATCGTTTTTCATTTATGCCTGATCGCTCCCGCGAGAGTGGTCGTTTGTTTTTTACAAAAGTGGTGGCTTCTCCCAAGAAGAGGCCCACCCTTATTTTGCCTAAGAAAGCAAGTAAACGTCCTCCGTCTTTACGCACTGCCAATCAAGAAGAAGAAGATCCCCTTCACCACGAGAGCCTTAGGACGTCCAAGGCGCCCTTGGCCCAAAGTGGTGCCAAGACTGGCACTAAGGCTTTTGTCCGTGTCAACGAATGTCACTCATCAACCCCGCCTTCCGCGATTAGACAGTCACCGACAAATATCTACACTGCCTTCTCTTTAGGCCTCTCTACCTTAATGCCTCTAAGAGTTACCTTGCTAGCAATTGATGAGGAAAAGAGTCGGGAGAAGGAGCAGCTATTCACCCCCGACCCCTACAAGGATCAAGGGGAAAGGGAACCCACTCCGAGCTGTCTTCCCACTACTGTCTCTGGGGGTGAGACCCCGCCCACTGATTTGGACGCAAGTGGGGAGCGGATTTCCATCCCTTCTACCTTTGACTTATCCTTTTAGGGTGACAAGGGATGATCCACTCTCGAGGAGGGCGTTTCCACCAAGGAAGGTGGAAACAATGGGGGTCAGTTTTCCCCGATTCTGCCATGGTGGAACTTGTCCACCCCACCAAGGAACCTGGTCATGCCCCTGGGGGTGGGATCTCTTCTGCTTTCGTCATGTCGGGCCCTTATTCTCTGGGGTCGTGGCACGACTCAGTGCCAAGCTCTCGAGGGACAAAGTGCCAAGCCCCTCTCATCCCCCCCCAGAAGCAAGTCCGTTAGTGACATGATTGGTCGGCTAAGCAACTTCCTCTTCGGTATGACTTATTCTCTTCTTTCCTTCATTTGTTTTTAAACTATTGCATATCTGCTTGTTGTAGGGTGTGGACAACTTAGCCCTCGTTGGATAGTAAAAGTGTTTAATCTCATCTCATCATTACAACTTTTCCAAATTTTTAAACAAAATATACTAAATAATTCAACTTTTTTAAATCCTAAAATAATAATAATATTAAAAAATAAAATTTTAACAATATTCAATTGAACTTTCAACTTTAATCTAAAACTATCTCATCTCATCTCACTATCCAAACTACACCTTTGCCGCCTAGATCGTCGCTAATCAGGCTGATTTGAAGGAAGAAGTGTGGTCGAGGAGTATGTTTGCCTTTTGGACGAAGAGGGAGTTTGAAAAGTGGAAGTCCAAAAAGGTCGAGTTGGAGATCTTCCTTGAGCAGTCGAATGGTTATGCCCATTCAGGTGCATCTATCTAGTCTTAGGTTGGAACTAGGCTCTTCCCAGAGGGAGTTGGCGGGCACTAAACAGCGCTGCACTAAACTTTCTGGAGTAGTGGTGACTGTCGAATAGGCTCATCGGCATGTTGGCCTTGAGCTTTCTACCTTCCCAGAGGCATGCAGCGATGAAGAAGGATTGGGAGAGGATGGTCGAGAATCAATAGACGCTGGATGAGTCCTTGTTGCATCTCAACTCGAAGGCCAAATCTCGGGACAAGCAGGTGCTGAAGTTGGAATCAGAGTTGGTCTCCTTGAAAGAGGAACTTGTTCATCTCTCTCCCCAACTCATGGCGGCCAGGGCTATCCGCGACCAAGCTTTTGGCTATGGGTACGGAGCTGGAGTGGCGCAGCTCAGGTCCTCCTGTTGGCGAATCCCCTAATTGATTTGAGGCAGTTGAACCTTGAGGAGTTTAAGCCTGATTAGACTTCTCACCAATTCGTTGATGCGTTAGGGTGCGACAAAATGCATGATGCCTTCCCGCCTGCAAGGTCCACTCCCCCAACTTCTGTTGCTCCCCCTTAGGATCTTTTGAATTTTACCGTTCAAAATTTTAATCATGTATATTTGCACATCAAACTGTGTAGACATCTATTTACTATGTTGTGTGTATATCTATTTACTATGTTTGTAGTGTACTTTGTATTCTCTTTTACTTTTGTTCAGGAGCTTGAGATATGCTTCGTGTTTTTAGTGAGTCGTTAAATTCAACTGTTTTGTCCATCGCAAGTCTTGGGACTTGACTTTTAGAGTCTGAAGGTCAAGAGGTCTTTTGACCTGCGCACCCGTTTTCCTTCACCGTGAGTCTTTGGACTCGACTTTGGTGGTTGACGGTCGCTGGGTCTTTTGGCTTGTATGCCCGTTTCGTTTCACTGCAAGTCTTTGGACTCGACTTTGGTGGTTAAGGGTTGTGGGGTCTTTTGACCTGTGCCCCATTTTTTCTTCAACAACTTTGGTGGTTTGGGGTCGCGGAGTTTTTGTACCTACACGCCCTTTATTTGTTTCATCGCGAGTCATTGGACTCAATTTTGGTGGTTGAGGGTGCGTGGTCGTTTGACTTGCAGGCCCTTTTTTCTTCACCGTGAGTCTTTAGACTCAACTTTGGTGGTTGAGGGTCGCGAGGTTGGTTGGCCCGCACACCCTTTTCCTTTACAACAAATCTTTGTACTCGACTTTGTTAGTTGAGCGTCGCGAGGTCTTTTGACACGCACACCCTTTTTTCTTCAATGTGAGTCTTTGGACTCGACTTTGGTGGTTGAGGGTCGTGGGGTCTTTTGACCTACGTACCCTTTTTTCTTGACCTTGAGTCTTTGGACTTGACTTTGATGGTTTAGGGTCGTGGGGTCGTTTGGCCTGCACACCCTTTTTCTTCACTGTGAGACTTTGGACTCGACTTTGGTGGTTGACAATCATGGGGTCTTTTGACCTGTATGCCATTTTTTTTTTCACCGTAAGTCTTTGGACTCGATTTTAGTGGTTGAGGGTCGTAGGGTCTTTAGACCTACATGCATTATAAGATGATAGGACTTTGAACACTAAAATGTTTGTCATTGTGGTAAGTGTGCATGCTCTTCTTCCTGCCTTAATAGGAAAGGTTATGGCACCTAATGGTTGGATGCAATCACTTGAGAATCCTTTTAGTGGGGTGGACGAAGGTCGTAACCTACTGGAGTCAATGCCCATCCATGCAAAGGCCACCTACAATAAGATATTTATTGAACATATGTTATCGACTAGAATTTGCCTGGTAGTATAATTGATGACTAGGAGGGTTACTACGAGTGCATCATCTTGGGGGTACAAAGCACCCTCACAATTCACTTCCCCGAAGGAGATGGTTGCCGTGTTGTTGCGTCGTTGCTGCTTGGGTAGCCTGTCTATCATATAAACTTCCTCATACCTTGCCATACGGGCATGCACTTTTCTGCTGGAAGAGGAGGCGTTGCCCCCAGCAAATCCCCCAACAATAGTGCATATCTCTCTCTAAAGTGTGTGTCTGCGATTAGCATTTTGGCTTGGGGCATTGCGACTATCTTCCCTTGTCATTTGTCACCTTTTTAGGTTGTTGCTTCGTAGAGGGTTGCCTTCCCATTCTACTCCTTGTCTCAGCTTTACATGTTTGGTGAGCATTCATTCGAGTTCTCCACTACTTGTTAGCTTGAAAACTTTTTTTTAGTGTCGTGCAATCTTCTATCCAATGGGTATCTAACTGGTGGTATTTGTAGAAGCATTGTCCTCTCCTAACCTAGCACAATGCTTTTTTGGAGCACCCTTCTTTCCATGTACATTCAAGTTGTTATGGATGAGCCGGGTACCTTACTCAAGCATGGGTGCATGTCTTTCACGCCTTCTTCCTTGTTGGCCTAAGCCAATCTTCCTTTGCCCAACTCTGCTGGAGCTCTTGCCTGCCGATTTCATGTCACCTTTCCTCAGTTCAATTAGGGCTTGCAAGGTGTTTTCTGCATTGACAAAGTCGTCGGCTTTGTCCATAAACTCCCTCAAAGTCGAAGGAGTTTTCCTCGCCAACTTGGCCGTGAACAAACTTCTAGGCCACACACCTCCGAAGAGAGCTGCCAGGGTTATCTTCTCCTCTTAGTCATCTGTAGTCAGCCTCTCTCTATTGAATTGAGTTAGATATGCCTTTGAACTTTCTTCCTCTCTTTGCTTCATGGTTAGGAGATATATCGCGGTCCATCGACGCCTTCTACTTGCCATGAATTGCGTTAGGATTTGCTTGGCCAACTCTTTGAACTGTCAATCGACCCCGGTCTTAGTGCTCCAAACCAGCCTTTTGCCATGCCTTTTAGTGTCAGTGGGAAGGCTCGACAGGCTAATTCCCTTGGGAAACCATGAAGGATCATGTGCGCCTTGAAGTTCTCCAGATGATCGACTAGGTCTTGGGATCCGTCATACATCTCTATCTACGGGATTTTGAATTTTGGTCGGAGTGGTATAGCCATTACCACTGCACTGTAGGGTAAGTCTGTACGATTCAATAGCAATTCAACAAAGGATGATCCTCCCATCTTTTGGGCCATCTCCTCGTACTCATCAACGAGACTGTGTAGCTCGTTGTGCCGCCTCTTCTTTTCCAACTCTTCGGCATTTCTCCCTCCAGCGCTTTGTGCTTCTCCTTCTAGCTGCTTATTATGACTTGGTAATGTGGCTTCACCAAGTTCGACATTACGATGCCTCAGGTCTTCATCCTCCCACTGGAGATCCTCCATTACCATCGTGACCTGCTTTAGTTTCTCCTCGGTTTCTACAAGTCGTGCATCCAAATCTGTAGGGACCGTGTCTTGATCATGATTTTCTTGAGAATGCGTGGCAGTTGGCATGTGGAAACCACACTGGAATCTGATGGAAACTGAACTGACTTACATATTCAACAAAGATCCCGTAGACGACGCTACTGTTTCGAACGTGTTCCACATGTCGCACTCCAATGCACTCTACTTGCAACAAAGAAAGACGATGGCCTGGTGTGCTCGATGCATCTCCGATGCCTAAGTCAATGATACGTAGAGTGAGTTATCACCAAAGTTCTGATTGCAAAGTTACCTGAGTCATTACCTTCTTACCATATATATACATATGATACGTGGTAAATCATTGATCAATACCAATTATAGGCTTGATCCTCTCGTTGCTATTATTGGTTTATACACTTTACATGATGGTCATCCCGAGAATGGAGGGCTTATCCCATCTCACTAGCTTGATCATCTTATCTGTCATATTTGGTGGTTACAAAATGGATTCCTATTGGTCTCTAAGTCCCAAACGACTAATCCATTCTGGCCTTGGGCTTGCATCCGTTGGGCCTCCTGATTGTCTATGTTTCTTGTTGAGGATTATAAAGGTCCCTCCACAATTATAACCATTCTTGTCAACAAAGTTTTATAAATAACGCTCGCATTTAGGTGGGAAAGAAACGTGGGCTTCTGCCTCTTAATAGGGTTATACAGAAGCTTTTTATGAACATTAGAAAATTATATTTTAACATGACGTCATAATTTTCATATTGTACATTAAAGTGATAGTAACAAAAAGCTAATTTATCATTGCGAGGAGAGTATGGGAAATAATTATTAATTTGAGATAATAAGAAGTTGGACCATTTCATGTCTCCATATCAATACTAGAAATGAAAAGAGATATACAGGAGAAACTCAAACTCAAACTACATACTTGCTTTAGCTGCTTCAAAGGGCACATTCCCCCGAACCCCCTCCCTAATTACAACCATTGTCTCCCTTGTTACGGTTGTCCTACCTCCAAAGATCACTTCACTTGCTACTTAAGATGAAAATAAAGGGCTTAATTGTGAGACAAAAGATTCCAGGAAAAAAAACCATAAAACAAGAAAAGTTCAATAAAAGTGTTGGAAATATTTTCAAAATAGTATATATAATATTTATTATTAATAATATTTTGGGTTGATTTTGGAAGTTGTAAGTTACTTTGGAAATAGAGAAGATGTGGAATGTTTATGAGAGTTATAAAACTTTGCATCTCTACAAGCAATACTAGTCACCCGTTGGTTGAGTGGTAATTATGGATCTTTGTTTAACCAAAGGACTGGAGTTCGGGTCATCCACATGGCAAGAATCATTTTTAAATGATTTATGAAGATGGCTCTCCATGCGGCTAGAGCTCCAAGGCGTGAAGCACGCTCAAGGGCGCGACGCACTGCATGCGGGCATGCGAGGCGTAGCAACGCATCAGGAGGGGCTTCTTGGGCAAGGCGCTGCGATGCTTAGAAAAAACAAATTTAATTTCCCAAGCGCGCACGCGGTGATTCGAACTGGTGCCAACCAGTTGAAACGGAAGCCAGGCAACCATTGGGCTAAATCCAACGATTGTGTCATTCGGCAACAGGCATTATATATGTACTGGTTATTAACAGTTTTCAGAGATACAAAGAGTTATAACTTTTCGTTCACAACCTTTGGTTATCTATAAATAAACCCATTGGCCTGCCATTTGAGTAGGACAGAATAGAATTTCGAATTCTCTCTCTCTCCCAAGTTCTTCACTTCTTCATATTATTAGAACTTGTTAGAATCTGTTTGTTCTCGAGAAAACAGATTTTTAATTTCTTGGTTGAATAGCAAAATCTGAGGGTATTCGGGGTCTAATTTCGTGTGTGCATAACGCAGTTAGACAAACGGACTTGTTCTGGGCTTCATTGTATCTTGGAGGCAAATTCGCTTGTAACCCGTGTGCATACCGTTATTGGTGGGGGCGAATATTGTCTTAAGGAAAGCGACATTGTAACGCGCCTTGAAGCAAACTTTCTCTCACTATTGTCTGTTTTGGCAGCCCCTTTGCACCAACAAAAAGTTGAGTTTTGAGAAGAAGAGAAAAATATGATAAACCAATTAGAGAGACGACCAAATACATAAGACTATAAGAGATTTATTTGATATTTTTTATGTTCTCTTACTGAATTCTCAATTTTCTATAAATGGGACTTTATTTTCTATAAATAGCTACTACATGCATTCAAAATAGTAATAAACTCAAATGGAAAAACATGTGAAAGAACACAAAGGCCTTTGACATGTGCATTTTTTCATCAATGGTGTTCTTCTTTTTATGTTATTTAACACCCGCGTGCATTAGTGGCCGGTTGAAATAATGGAAATTAGAGATGAATAAATCATTCATGCAGAAACTTTATGAAAATAAGGTTGAAGTTGTACGTACGTACTGAATAAAAATTTTGGAATATAAGTGAGAAAGAGTTGATTTTTCTTCTACATTATTTACATCATTGCTTATACATCAAACGTGAAAAAACAAAAGATAAATAATAAAAATAATTAGTCAACGACCTATGTAACGCCCAGTCCCCGAGGGTCCGGAGAGTTAACTCATATTACCAGATAATTAACTCCAAAGTTGCTAATACTCTTCTAAAAGAATCAAATCAAACGTAAACACTTCAAATTTAATTAACCACACCTACTCGTATATAAAATCCTCAATACAATAATCCCAAAAAAAATTACCAACTTCTCTACATGTCAACAATATAATTATAAAAAATTACCAATACTTTTCGAAAGCTTTCTATTCTTAATACACTATTCTTAAATCATCTCACCCAATTCTTCATAGTCTTGATCCTCAGCTAAAATATCCAAAAATCATATGAAAATATTGGAGATAAGAGGGGGGTGAATTATCAACAACTCAGTAAGTAGAGAACATATACTAGTAACTTGGTTGAATATTCTAATTCAGTGCTCCACAGCCATGGGACGTCATAGATCCAAACTCCTCGAACCCAAGGCCAGAAGTTTGAGTTTTTCCTGCATTTGCTCTTCTTGTAATTCCCTGGAGATATGCATGCAGTTAATTGATTCTCCACTTTGTTTTCCAAATAGAGTGCAAATCAGTTCCTAGCTTTTATGTTGAATGGGTACGTAAGTGCGTCTTCGATCAAGTTCGATCAAGTTATTTTCTTAAAAATGCGAAATGCATCCGATCAATATTTCTCAAAAAACTTATATATTATACGCAAGTTTCTCGAGAAAGTGGGTTTGGAAATGTTAGAAAAACAAGGAATTGCAGCTCAACAATAGAAAAAGTAGCGTAGATACAAGAGATGCCGTTGGTTGACCGTTGAGACCGTTGTGTTAAAAGGTTACATCTAGATCGACCCCGCCGACAAAAATGAGTTGTTTTAATTGGATAACTTACTGCCTCACTAATCATAACCATGAGCATCATTTTCTATTCCTAATGGAAACTTAGCAAAATTACGAATACTGGAACTGATGATCATGTGATTGTCAACCCCTTTGAATTGAATTATAAGCCCTACACGTTTTGGTTTGAAACATTTTGGCTTAGTTTTCCTATATAAACCCACTTTACCAGCCATTTCATTCCATTCCACCTTGGTTTTCTTTCAAGCTAAGGCCATATATTGGTGGATTCTATATGAGAATGAAGATGGCGTTTAGTTTTGGTGCACAAGGATTCATTCTACTTGCAATTGCAGCCTCTTTCTTGGTAGTTGGTGACGCTAGAACCATTGTCGTCGGAGGCTCAGAAGGCTGGCGTTTTGGCTTCAACTACACAGATTGGGCTCTCAAAACAAGTCCTTTCTACCTGAACGATAAATTAGGTGAGTAATATTGGCCATTACATTAATATATATGGCAATTAAATTGGCAATTAATCTCCCTTAAACTTTTGAAATTAGCCATAATATTTAGTTTAAGTTCTAACAATCTTGCCATTTTTTTGCACTAGTATTCAAATATGCACCCCCAAGTGACACCTCCGTTGCTCCAAATGTTTACCTACTCCCAAACCTATTGAGCTATTTGGCATGTAACTTCAGCAGTGCGAAGCTGCTGGCAAACGAAACACAAGGAAGTGGCGAAGGTTTTGAGTTTGTGCTGAACCGCTGGAGGCCTGCATACTTTGCTTCTACAGCAGAGGATGGCAGTCACTGCCGTGAGGGACAGATGAAGTTCTTTGCTATCCCATTGCCACATCCGAATTAATTATCGATGACCAGCTTAACGACGCCGATCGAGGGCTTGAAAAAGAAGCAGGCAGTGCTTGCTGATTGTTGTTCATCTGGTTTTATTTTGTAGGGTACAAAAACATTCAATCATGCAGATCATCTGCATGATTAATGCATATCAATAAAAGGGTTTGTTCCCAATTACTTATGTTTTGTGTTTCTTCTTGATATATCAGCATGAATGAAATAAAACAGCCTTTGTTTTTATATTATGATGCTTTCTTATATCCTTCGTTGCTGAAACTATGTGTTGTTCTCCATAGAAATGTAAAGGTATGGTATAATTGCACAAAGATCATAAAAGACGTATAGTAGCCGTTCTATATTGTGTCCCATCTCCAAACTTTATTCACGAGACTAGAAGCCCACTATTGTAGAAATAATGTACGTACAGTTTTTTATAACTTGATTTATTTTAAGGATAATGCTACATTTATTGACAAAAATCACCAAAACTTTCTTTTGATAGTGTAATTTTTTTTTCAAACATTTTTTAAAACACTTCAACATTTTAAAAAAAAATCACATGCTCATCAAAAAAGTATTTCTTTAACTATGAAGTAAAAAAAAAAACAATCGATAGTTTAAAATTTGCCGGTAACCTTTCTCGGTGGAAACATCATTTCCCTTATTTAAAATACGAATAATTAGAATAAAAAAATTTATATATTTCTATGAATGGCATATATGATCATGTTAGTTTGTTGAAAATGAGTGATTAAATAGTTCTAAGAAGTACTATCATTATTTTTGTCAATTACTTCCAATATATATGTTGATGGATTGACGTGATTACTTTCGTGTCCAAAAATTATTTGGAGTATGTATTATATTATATAACTCTCAATCTTATGAAATTTGAACAATATTTTCAAACGAAATGGTTAGTTTAGGAAGAAGATTACAAAAAGTTAGTTAAAAATTATGGGACTTGATGTAGTACATCAAATATAATATTTTACAATAAAAAGAGTTTCATAACTTAACTACCACACATGTTAAATGTAAGTTTTGTTTCGTATTTTTCTTCATAGACGTAGCACTCCTCTTCTAAAAATTTCTATTAACATTAGTTACTTGATTATTTTAAAACTAAATTATCCTTTTATTTCTTGCAAAATATATAATATTTCATTTTAATTTTTATCATAATTAAACACGATTAGGACTGCAAATAAATTGAGTTGAGTCGAAGTCAAACAAGGATACTCGAACTTGATTAGCATGTTTACTCGTTCAACGGATCGAACTTGAATAAAACACAAATATCCTTATTCGAACTCGGCTTGTTAACTATTAAATTATTCGAATTCGGCTCGAGCTCGATTAAAAATAAACAATCGACTTGAGGTCGAGTAGCTCGAACTCCTTTTTTTTTTTTAAAAAAATTCTGAATCTTATTTTTCATTCATAAAAAAAAACATTTTGTGTTTTGCAAAATACTCCAACCCATTAACTATTTAACCAATTATTTTTTATGAAAACATTCTTATAGTATAACTTTGTATAAAATAAATTAAGATTTTGCTATACATCAGCCACTATTCACTCCGACTCTTGACAACTCTTTTTTTACATAGGGCGTGGGGTAGTGAATAGTGGCTGATGAAAAAAATTATCCAATAAATTAACATATAGTTATAAATTAAAAAAATATAAATATAATAAACTAAACTAGTTAATATATATATATATATATATATGTATAGATCATTTAATAAATCAAGAGTTCAAGTTTTATGATATATTATTATACAAATTATCCTATACACACTTTGGGAATATAATAAATATATTAAATAAAGTAAACTATAAATTAATTAATGAAATAATTAAGAATATAAAATATAAATAACTTGTAATAAATATAATACATACATATATGACACGCTACAAGCTTCAAAACGAGTTCAAAAGAGTCAAGTTGGGTTCATACGAACTTTGTTCATGAATCTAAATCGAGTCGAACCGAGTTTATACGAGTTTCGCTCGTTTGGTATTTGATCCTATATTAGTTTTTGTGAACACCTCATTTATTAAATGAATTGAGTTCGAACCAAGTATACACGAGCCGAACTCGAGCTATTCACAAGCTCCTCTGTTGATGTGCAACCTTAAACACGATCTTTGAATTTATGCCTGTAGGCAAAGTGGAACACAATATTAAATACAATGGGTCTACATCTTGTATCTAGGGATGTAATCGGCCCGGTTTGATCCGATTTTGGACATATTTTAATTTTTAAAACCGAACCGATATACACCGCTTTTGAAATTTGAAGAATCGATATTGTACTAGTTACACCCCTAAACTGGTACTTCTAGTTTTACCGATTTCTATCCGATTCAGTCTGATTTTTCCTTTATATTATGTATATAGTATATATAATATGCTATATATATTATAATATATAATAATATATTGATAATACATTGTAGTATATTATTATATATATTATAATTGTATTATAGACTATAGTGATAATATATAGTTATTTATATAGGATTTTAAAATTTAATGTTATATGAATTAGTAATTTAGCATATAATACAAAATTATTTTATCAATAATTATATATATTATATATAAAAATCATAATAATATAAAAAATCAAATAAAAAATTATTTTATATAATATATAAAATTAAAATATATATATGAACCGGTCTAGTCCGGTTCGGTCCGGTGTTCAAAAAAGGAAAACCAGAACTGAACCAATTTCGACCAATTTTGAGAAAAATTAAACCGATACCGAATTGAACCGATTTAAAACCGCACCGAACACACCTGTTCGGTCCAGTTTACCAGTTCACCGGTTATTTTCACCCCTACTTTTATCTATATCTATATGAATTATTGAAATAATTTTTAGCAAAAGAATTGTTGAAAACCCTGATAGGTTACCAACAATAATTTTCATGAAACCAATACATGGCCAAATATATCAATGAAAGCCCAATTTTTCGATCAAGGTCAAGGTCATATAATATTCTCTCACTTCCCTCACAATCACATCCCTCATAAAATTCTAGAATCCTACAAGCATACTTTTCATCCTATAATGAATTTCAGCTCTACATGAGAACTCTAGAAGCACCTAGTTTCATTTGTAACTAATTCAAGTCGGTTACTTTACCTCCGCCTTACCATCAATGTATATATAAGTGTACAATTAATTCATTAATAACACACAAAATTAGTCTCTCTCAATTAAGTTTTAACATGGTATCAGGGCAAAATCTTTGAAGTCTCTCGCTTCTGTCTTTCAGTGGTTGCCCCTCCCTCATCTTTGTCTTTCTTAGTTGATGATCCTCAAAATCCTTATTATCTCCATCATGGAAGAAATCTTGGTTCCTTGTATCTCAACCACTTATTGGAGAGAATTATCAGACCTGGAGGAGGTCAATGTTGATGGTCCTAACAACCAAGAACAAGTTCAACTTCAATGACAGTACTTATGTAAAACCTTTTATGTGAATGCCTTATGTTTTCTGCTTGGCAATGATGCAATACTATGGTTCTATCATGGTTGTTGAGCCATGTATCTAAAGAAATTGCTACTAGTGTTCTTCACTTGAATTCTGCTGAAGAAGTATGGATTGATCTTAGAGAACGTTTTACACAAAGTAATGGGACCAAGAAGTTTTTAAGTAAATAAGTCGATTACTTCATTATCTCAACATCAAATGGATGTTAGTGCTTATTTTACAAAACTCAAGGGTCTCTGGGGTGATGCAGTTCTTGATGGGGTGAGATGAAAGTTTTTCGCAAGTTCATGGCCAAATATTACTTCTTGATCCACTGTCTCTTATCAATAAGTCTTTTCTCTTGTACTTCAAGAAGAAAGACAAAAGGAGATATATTCTAATGGATCTTTAAGTCAATAAAACAGTTCCTGATAATTTTGGTGGAAGAAAGAATTTTGTACCCAAGAGAAACCGTCTTATTGCACAAAATGCAGTCTTCAAGGTCAAATTGTAGACAAATGCTACAAGTTTCACAAATATCCTCCTGGTTTTCGGTTCACTTTTATAAAAGGCGTTTTCACTTTGAATGTGAATCACGCCTCTGGTTTACTTGACCAGACCCTTAAATCCAAGACTATACGTAAGTCTAATATTCCTCACCTTCCAATCACCTCATAATAGTGCAAGAAATTACTTTTCTACTTGAATATTAATACTCCACCTGAACCTCAATCCTCATCTGCTAATCAAATAGGTATCCTGACTACACCCACATAGGACCACCTCTTTACTTCCAGCCCAAGTATTCTTGATACACTTTTTTCCAATTGTTCAATTTTTTTTATAATTCAGTATTTTAAAATTCATGTAACAATTCCAAGAAATTTGATCGTTATTGGATAATCGATACTAGTGCAACTGATCATATGGTTAGTTTTTTTTTTTTTTTTTATCTCATTTTACTTTTTCTCCTACCAAAATTAATGCCTCTGTTAGACTTTCAAATGGATCTACTATTGATTACACTAGGCGTACTTGGGCCTTCCTTATGTCTCATAATTGTCAGACAAAATCTTTACTTCAATACTTCTTCTTTTTACCTCAAGTACAATACAATGCTACAATTAAATGTCTATGTTCAAATTATAATGGTGTAGAATTTAATATGAGAGTTTTTTTTCATCCAAATGGGTCATTCTCCAACTTAGTTGTGCTGAAACATCTCAACACAAATCCATAGTTGAAAGAAAACACTAACATATCTTGAAGGTAGATCAAGCCTTAAGATTTCAAGCTTCATCTCCCTTTTGTTTTTAGGGCGAATGTGTTCTTCCCTAATAAACAGGATTCCTAGTATTTCTTTAGGAGGTAAATCAACATATGAGATGCTATTTTCTACTCCTTATGATCATCTAAGAGTTTTTGGTTGTCTCTATTTTACATCTACTCTTAGATATAATCAATCAGAATTTGCACCTCAAACCCTCCCTTTGTATCTTTCTAGAATATTCTCATGGGGATTAAAGGATATAGACTTCCTTAATCTTACAAATAAATCGATGGTTGTCTCTAGAGATGTGATTTTCCATGAGTTTGTTTTTTCCTTTCTTTACTTTATCTTCGGTTGTCCTGTAGAATTTTTTGATTCCTTTAACAATACTTTATCTATTCTACCTAAAACTATTCCCGATACTAATATCTTTGATTCCTCCTTTTTTAGCTCATCTACTTTTTCTACCACTCAAGCCTTCCTATTAATACCACCCAAACATATAACATTTTTCCTTCTCTTACAAGATCAAAACGCATTAGGAAATAACTTGGTTATTTGCAAGAAGTTCAATTTCAATTGGCATCCTCTTCTTCAACCATTTCATCCTCTGTTCCAAATACAGGTCTTACTAGTCTCAACTAGGTATTAAGTATACTATTTCTTCTTATCTCTCTTATAATCATTTTCCTACATCTAATAAAGCTTTTTCATTGTCATTGCTTTCACATTTTGTGCCCAAATTTTTTCATGATACTGTTAAATATCCTCATTGCATGAGACTATGGCAGCTAAGATTAAGGCTTCGTTTGGTTGAAAAATTCATCTCAACTCATCGTTACAACTTTTTCAAATTCCAACACAAAATATAATAAACAATTCAACTTTTTCAAATCTCAAAATAATAATAATATTAAAAAATAATATTCTAATATTATTTTATCATCTCAACTCAACTCAACTCAACTCAGTTCAACATCCAAACACAGTCTAAGACTTTAGAGGAAAGTCACACTTGGTCTGTCACTAACTTACCACTTAATAAAATATCTATAGGGTGTAAGTGGGTTTATAAGGTCAAGTACAAATCATATGGTAGCTTTGAGAGTTACAAAGCTTGATTAGTTTTAAAATGATACACCCAAAATGAGGGCATTGACTATTCCAAGACTTTTTCCTCTGTAGCTATAATGGAGATAGTCTGGGTATTGCTTTCATCAGCTGCAATTTATAATTGGTATTTACATCAACTAGGTGTAAAAAACACTTTCTTACATGGTGATCTTCATAAGGAAGTCTATATAACTCGAAGTCTTGGTTTTTCTTCAAAATTTGATTCTCAGGTTTGCAAGTTGCAAGTCATTGTATGACCTCAAGCAAGCTACTAGGCAGTGGATTTCTAGGGACTGGTTTGATTACATATAACCATACTATCTCATCTCATTTCATCTCATATAATCATTACAATTTTTTTAAACTCTCACACAAAATATAATAAACAATTCGATTTCTTCAAATCCCAAAATAAAAATAATATTAAAAAATTATGCTATAATAATATTTTATTCAACTTTCAACAAAACATTTCTCATTTCATCTGAATTGCGTAACCAAACAAGGCCCAAATTTTTCAACCACCTTACCTTCACATGGGTTTACCGTTCATCCAATAAAAGGCAAATTATTCTATGTTTTTTAAGCACGCTATTACAAACTTTATGGCTCTCTTGGTCTATATCAATGAAATAGTTGTAGCAAGTAACAATGATGTTGTTGTACACAAATTCACTTCTTTTTTGTATACTCATTTCAAGTTAAAGAATCTTTGTACTTTGAAATATTTTCTTGAACTCGATGTTGTTAAAATTTCAAAAAGCATCTTGTATGTCAATGAAACTATGCTCTTAAAATACTTTCAAATTTTGGTTTCCTTGCATCCAAGCCAGCAAAGTTTCCCATGAATCAAAACTTGAAACTTAGTCGTACTGAAGCAGAATTGTTAACTTATTTAAGTGCTTATAGAAGGTTGATTCGCCGTTTATTATAACTTACCATAACAAGACCATATTTTAGTTATTCAGTTCAGGTCTTAAGTCAAGTCCTTGATCAACCCCGACAACCACATCTAGATGCCGCCAACAAAGTTTTGAGATACCTCAAACCAAGACCAAGCCAAGCCATTTTTTTCCTTCAACTTCCAGAACACATCTTAAAGTTTTTTTATGATTTTGATTTGGCTAGATGCCCTGATACAAGGGGTCCGTTATTGGTTTCTGTGTTTTCCTTGGAGATTCACTAGTTTCTTGGAAATCAAAGAAACAATGCATTGTATCTCTTTCTCCCTACAAGTTGAGTGCATATCCATGGCAGCAGCTACCTACGAGATTTCTTGGATTCTTCACTTGCTCACCGAGCATCATATTCCCCATCCACAAGCTACTCTACTTTTATATGATAGTCAAGCAGTTATCTACATAGTTGCTAATCTTGTATATTATGAACATACTTATAAGCATATAGAAGTAGATTGTCATCTTGTTAGAGAGAAAATTCAAATTGACATCATTCGCACCCTGCATGTCAAGTCTTATCATCAACTTGCTAACATTCTTACTAAGCCCCTTGGTTGTGTATCTTTTACTACTCTTCCATCTAAGATAGGAGCTCACAATCTACACACTCCATCTTGATCAAGTCCGTTACTTTATTACCGCCTTACCGTCATTGTATATATAAGTGTACAACTGATTCATTAATATAACACAAACTCTCTCTCTCTCTCTCTCTCTCTCTCTCTCTCTCTCAAATAGTTTTTAACACGTCCATTGCGCCATCACCACAGCATTGTAGAGTTAACGTTGTTAACAAGTTGTCCTCATCGATTCTCATTCATTGTATATAAGATTTAGAAACACACTCCCATTACTGTGCAACCACCATTACTGCCAATGCGTTGCGCCCTAACTTTGCTCTTCAAGATGGATTTGTTATCCAAACCTGAGGAGCCTGATCAAATGAGAGAGATATAACTGCATGGGATTGGTCCTACAATATTTATTATTGGTCGTATAATTGTCGAGCATCATTAACGAGTAAAAAATATTGTAGAGTTAGTCCACTCATGTATCTATCTAGTTTCTTCACTTAATGTTGTCAAGTTCAGGCGCACGACTTAGATAAATCTTTTAAATTCCTTCATGTGTCAGTGCATGTATAACCAATATGGTTTTGTCTCGACAGAGAGAAGGACCGGAGCTCCACATGACTCACGCTCAGCAGGTTGCACCATTTGGTCCACTTGAGCCTGTATGATATGCACAATCTACCCTTTACGTATTGACTTATCATAGGCCATATAAATTTGAGAGAGAGAGAGAGAGAGAGAGAGAGAGGTATTGAGCGTTGGGATTTGGCTTTGAATATGGTTCTCAAAAGTAAGGCGGGCCGCAGACAGAATGAGGGAAAGAAAGTGTTTGGATGTTCATATACACACTGAAACACAACGAGAGAGAAATTGAGAATGAGTCGTAGGCACTAGTTGGGTGCTAATGGAGCTCTTTCGAATAGGTAGATGGATGCCAGAATTAAGACAGGAGTACAAAAAATTCTAGCCTCACTCAAACTTTAATTTAAAACTCAATTTTTATTATATATATATATAATATATATATATATATTCTCATCATACAACAAATGATATTTGCGCTCAATGGGCCTCCGAATTAGCTGTGAGCTAAAGAAAATAAAGCCCAAAATGTCATGTCCTTTAAAAATGTTGTGGAGTTGAGAAAAACCTAGAAATTGGGATGAAGTGGGCATGGAGTTTAATTTAAATAACCCTCTAGACTGCTCGATAAACTCATATTAAAGCAATTTTGACATGTGCAAAACATTTTAGGAGTAATTCTATATATAAATCTAGGGTGTACAGATCTCGTGTTGTTTCTTTGAAAAGAAATGAGATCCACTGTGGAAAAAAAAAAAAATTGGTAATTAGGCTATTTTAGGAGGTGTCTTAGATACACATGCACTTATCTAGATAAGAGATAAGAGAATTGTTTTGTCTACACATGAGTTCTATAAAAGTGACTTTACATGCTGATATGTTAACCAATTTTCTTATTGGTTGAATTTTTGAGTTAGCTTTTCATTAAGCATGCAAGACTTGTCAAGTCATTTTGTAACAAGTTTGCACAGACATAGTAGCTCACTTAGTATAAAGCACAAATCATTTTATGTCGGGCCAAACATTTATCTGTCATAGGGTTGGGAAAAAATATGAAAATCCGACTCCGGTATGAACTCCGACCTCCAATTCTAACTCTTTCATTTGACCTCCACTTCTGACTTTAGCCTCTAAATCCGGAGTCCACACCGATATCCACTTACGACTTATGTACATCTGATATTAAAATACATAGGTTATAAAAATGTGTATTATTTATATATTAATCATATATATTCATATAAAAAGTCTAGAACTTATATATATAGTTAAATTATTACTATACTAGTATGTGTTAATTATTATATAATAATATGCTTGTATTATAATATAAATAGACTGATAGTCTAGTATATGTACACATCATAATATTACTATCATATATAGTCAAATATAGAAATAATATACTTGACTAACTAATAATAAGTAATATGTAATAGTCTAGTATAACAACATAATTAAAAAAAATGGTAATAGTATAGTATAATAACATATAATTAGAAAAAGGTTAATAGTCTAGAATAATAACAAGTAATAGTCCAGTACAATAAGTTAATAATATGTAATAATATAGTATAATAGCATGTAACTAGACACTAGAAAGTTAGTAATTGTTAATAATCAATACTAACAATTAAATTTAATATTTAAAAAAATTATAAACTTAAGTCGAAAATATGGGTTTTATATAGGAGTAATGCTACATACAGTCGTGGAATGCGCAAACGTCATACAGTCGCTTTGAAAAAGAGTGGGGTCTATTATTAAAAAATTAATTTCTTTTCATGTGGGTCCCATATTTATTTACTTTTTTCAAAACGACTGCACGACGCTTGCACACTCACGACTGCAAGTATCATTTTTCTTTATATAGAGCCCATTGCATGAGCCCAAAAGCAAGGGCTTAAAAACTATAAAACTATGTATGCTTCAAATATTTAACACATTTTCAATGGTTTGACCCAAAATATTGACTTGGAATGGAGCCATCATATCAGCTCAAAAATTGGGATTAAGAAATCAGTTGAATCATGGTTTAAAACAGAACCCACTTAAATAAAGTCCAAAATATTGGCCAAATTTTGCAGCCCAAAACTGACATTAGATCTAACTCTACTTTGTTTCAATGGAGTCGGAGTGGAGTTTGCACTTGTCGAATGTGAAATCAAAAGTCGATATCGGACTCTAAGGGTGGGTTTGGATGTTGAAGTGAGTTGAGTTGAGTTGAGATGATAAAATATTATTAGAATATTATTGTTTATTATTATTATTATTTTAGGATTTGAAAAAATTGAATTGTTTATTATATTTTATATTGAGATTTGAAAAAATTGTAATGATGAGTTAAGATGAGTTGAAATGAACTCAACTTCCAAACGAAACCTA
This sequence comes from Juglans mandshurica, assembly GCA_022457165.1. Lineage (NCBI taxonomy): Eukaryota > Viridiplantae > Streptophyta > Magnoliopsida > Fagales > Juglandaceae > Juglans > Juglans mandshurica. The sequence goes on along the minus strand of CM039634.1, from coordinate 6,915,065 downwards.
ACTGAATCGGAGTTGGAGTTAGAAAAGGTTGAATCCAACTTCGACTTGGTCGGTGCTCCGCCCTAGTTTGGCATCATTGCACTATCCTAAATGGAACAAGTAAATATATTCGTCTTTCGTGTCAACATAATGAAAATTATTAACATATATATATACCTCATGCTTATATTTTCCAAATGAAATTGAGAGATTCCTATTTTGTGGTTACTCTGACTAGTTTAGCATAGTGCCCTTAAAAGTAAAATCGAGCTGAGGACTCTCCACAATCGCATACTCTGCAATCTCTCCCAAAGGTACTCCACTCTAGATCACGAGACTGACCCCAAACTAATTCTCGCAGAAAACAAATTCATCAACGGACTTTTAATTGAAACGAAGAGGACATGAAGGTTAATTTGGTGATGCATGCCATGTTATAACCAATTTACAATTTTGATGAAAACTTGGTGATTTCCTTGTGGGAATCGTGAATTCAACCAAAAGAAAGAAAGAGAAACCAGAAGCGAAACGTTTTTGGTTTAATCATTGAACAAGCAAAAGGCTTGAGAAAATGATTTTTATGTAGCTTTGATCAAAGTTCTTGGTTTATATATATAGTTCTTCTAGATAATCAAAACTCTAATGAGCCCTTACAAAGAAAATACTCAATTCTGGCCCTGCAGCACCATCTGGATTTATCATGTACAAAGCTTCAGAATCCTTAGATCCAACAACTCTTTCGAATCTTGCTCTCATGTACGTCAATTCCCCATCCGCCGTTTCCTTTTCCGAGGGGCTCGGAAGAACCCCGGCGCCCATGGAAACCCCTCGCAAATGCTGCATGACATAAAGTTCATCGTCGGACATTTGCTTTCTCCTGATGGAAAACCCAGTCTTTCTTCCATTACAGTACACTGCCCAAACAAACTCCTCCAACAGTTTCTTTTTCTGGGTTTTGGTATCACTCTCCAGCGCAATTCTGACTATATCCGACGCCATTTCCTTGTGGAAAGCACTGCTGTGCATGGGCAGCTCGATGACGAAGATGGGCATGCAATGAGGATCCTCTTGAATGGCTAAACTCATTCTCCCTTTGCGATAACCGAAGATAGTCCCCGTTGTGGCATTGTCTTTGAGTAGAGGCTTTCTGGGTCTGCCCAAAAGTGCCACCATCTTGCACCCTGAGGTCAACATGGGGAAGAGCTTGAACATTTTCAGGAGCCCGCCGGTGGATTTTGTACGTTTCTCCCCCGGAGTAGTACTATGCCGGAGCAAAGATAGTAATGCGGGATTCTCCATTTGGAAGAACGGGCTAGAGTGGACAGGAGGCATTATTGGACTTTAATTTTGAGGTTTTGATTCAAGGAAACTAAAATGTTCTGTTGGAGATAGATTGGTGTCTGGAAGTTAGGATAGATATAGAGAAAGGAGAGGGGTCGTCTAGGATGGATGATGATCTATAAAGGAGTTTTGGACGTTGGTCGATCACTTCTAGGTTGGGTTGTCCTTTGGAATCTTTGAAGTGGGGATTGGAAGAAAAACACATCAAACACATCATCAAGTTGGTTAAGAGAGAAAAATGGGGTGGAAAATTACTTGATGTGACCATGTTTAGGGATGGAAAAGCAAAGGGAAAACGTGATAAGATAAGGAAGGATCGGACCACACACAAAGAGAAGTGGGGAAGGAGGGAAAGGAAAGGAAAAAAGAAAAACTGGGGAAAAAGAGGGAAAAAGGACTGCGGCAATGTTGGTTTGGCATGTGCCTCTCTGATCATTACATAGAGCATCAACGTCAAAAGCTTTTATGCTTTTTTCTATTTTAATTTTTTTTTCCCAAACCCCTCAGTACTAATTATTGAGGTGCAGCTCATCTTTCCTGAAAACATATTTCCTGTTTATCCATGGAATTTTCTTTGCATAGTGACTCTCTCTTTCTCAGTCTCTTTTTTGTAGTTGCCCTGGCCCTTTCTTAAATGTCAGAACATAGTCTTGTTCAGATGTAGAGGCATGCCAGGCAATAGTAATTAAGAAGAGGGTCCATTACTCTCATCTGGAACATTCTCTTTTGGATACACTTGTGTTTTTAGGTGAATAAGTTCATAGAACTTAACCATAAAAGGGTAAAGATGGGGTAGGTGTGGGTATTTACCGCTGTGGAACAGGGAGTGAACCATATGGAAAAATGAGTACAGTTGCACATCGTCTTTGAAGGTGAATATCCCTTTGGTTACCTAGTTAAGATGAGATGAGACGAGATATTTTGTTAAAAGCTTAATAACATATTATCATAATATAATTTTTATTTTGAGATTTAAAAAAGTTGAATTATTTATTATATTTTGTATGAGAATTTGAAAAAATTATAATGATTATATGAGATGAGATAGTTTAATTTTGTGTAACCAAACCAACAATGAGTAAAGTTAAGATTTTCTCATCAAATATGTTATAGATTACACTTGTATCACACTCCCTATTCTACGATATTAGTGTGACATGCAAATGTCTATTAACTCTTGAACTCGCTTTTCATGGTGTGATTCACTTTTTTTTCCAAAAGACTTGCACAAAACTTGCGCATTTGAAGTTTGTCCTTGGCATTACTCTTTTAATTATCGCATACACTTAAAATTAAACCCTGATTAAGGCTTAATTTGCTATCATATCCATTAATCTTCAACAACAATGTCCAAAACCATCAATTAAAGGAAGATCAGATGTTGGGTGTGGAGTATATATATGGAAGGACTCCTTTCTTGCCTAAACAACAATTATTGATCAAGGGGGAAAAATCCAAACAAAAAAGGGTCTATATATGTTATCTTACCATGACATGACTAACAAAAAAGCAGCAAGTGTCGGCATCACTCTGCTTGTACCATTTACCTTTAATTGATTGTACAATATGTTTTGAGTTTGATGCATTTTGGTGCACGTTTCTTGGTTATTTTCTCGGACAAGTACTAGCTACAATCCTGATACATCTCTAATTGCATTATAAAGTTAGCTCAAGCTTTTACATGATCATGATGTTCATTTATTTTATCCTTTGAAGGGACATTTACATGACCATTTGAAAGAACATAACAAAAAATTCTGTATTTTTCTTGACATGCTTGATCGTCATCTAAAATGGGTGTATATCCTATATCATCAGGATACAGACATACATGCATATGGGTGATAGATGATGATGAAAGCAAAACTGCATACAGTTTCAGTACTGTATGAATTTATAATTTTGATCATCTTGTCCTAATTTATATGTTTAGACCCCAAATCAACAAGCTGCACGCTAAGAAAACCTAGCGTGCAATAATACTGAATTAACCACAATATAATATTTAATTAAATGAGGTGGTATAGAGTCAGAATTCAAACTCAGAACCTCTATACAGATACTATATAAAATCACCACTTATCACAATAACCATGCAGAGAATTTGTCCTAATTCAAATGAGGTTACTCGTAGCCTTTCTTTAGGTAATCGGTTATTGTCAATGACATATTTTTTCAATTATACAATATATTACGTTCTCATCTCACTTTCATCTTCCGTGCCGACGTAATATTGTCCACTAGGTTGATTTTGCGTAAAGGAGGTCTTTCATGTCATTCAAGACAACGAACACTCACCCAAAGCTTTTTTTCATTCTCTGAATGCTTTAGGGATTTTACTGTTATAAGTTTGAAATTATTATAAGCAGCAAAAAAAGCAACTTCAGCTGACAAAAGTGATCCAAAATGATTCTCCATTATAAGTTTCATTTGTCGTTGCCTTAGAATTATTGTGCCTGTCATGGGATCGTCAATTCCACTTCACTTTTTATTTTATTTTTCCCAACAGATCCATGTGAGTCCTATACATGAATTTTATTGGGTTATCTAATTAGATGATATATATCTATATAGCACAGTTGTAGAAAGTAGAATTTGCCTTTTAAATATTCATTATCACCCCCCCCCCCCCCCCCTCCCAAAACAATCTTCTGCCAATAAATTATCGTCAGTTATTTTATTTTCGAGTCAGTGTTTACAACATATCATATATATCATTTAAATGGTAAGATTTAATTTATAAAATTTAAATCTTAAAATTTATCTTTTAAATTAAATTATATCATGGAAATATTTTATTAAATGTATTATAGACTGACGTTGGAGTAGAATTTTTCAATTGTCATTTGATATTGACAAGGACCAACAAACAGTTTGAGCAAAACTCCCATCTTTTCACGCAAAGTTTAACGTGCATGCATGACTTCTGACAATTAGTTTAAGAGTCGCTTTTAAGCTTTAAAGAACTTCTAATCACCAGCTTCCAATCAATCATTGAGCGATATCGGATCACAACTATATAATACTTGAGAAAAAAGAAATAAATAAAAATCATTACCTCCACACATATAATTGATTAATTATCATGCTAATATAGCACTTTTGGAAAAAAGGGATCGCTTTTGCAGAACTGCAGATGGGTTTTCTACTAGCTTCTAACATACTATATGGTTCAGCCCAGATTGCCTGAATAGAGCTCTCTTTTTTGCTTTAGATGAATTTAATGTTTAGAGTCTTTTATAAGATGGGTGGAAGAACTTTTCAATATTCTTCTTAATATAAATATGTCAAAGAGACCAGCCTTCGATCGGCTTCATGATTGGCATATGGCACTGATCCATACTCTGTATGTGAGTGTGTGATAACTTTGTAGCTTTCTCAATAGTTTAGTTAATATTATTGTTGTTTGTTAAGAATGCTGATATGAAGGGAACATGTACTGGCAGCATAAAAAGTTCATCCACACTAAGAAAATAAATCACAGCTTCTAGTTTTAAAAGTTTAAATTGATGAAAAGAAATAGATATAACTATTTGTATTATATTCTTAACATTTCAAGCGGATTACTGCTTGTTCCGAAATTTTAAACTGACGAGGATATGTCAATCTAATCTTCTAATATGTATATTCTAGCTCATTAACACTTTGAGCAAAACTTTAAGAAGTATTTTGAATAATTGTGCAACAGATTTACTTGTCCATGAAAATTCCGATTGAGTTTAATTTGGTGGTTGTGACAAGAGCGACGTCCCCACAATAATTACGAATCTAAGAGCTTGTTTGAGAACACAACTATTCTCAGGTATTCTCAAATATTTTATTTTCAAATATCACTAAAACACAAAACACTTTTTAATTTCAAGTTTTCAATTTTTTTATCTAATCATGATCTAATTGTTATAACTTTTTCAAATTTTCTAACAAAACGCAAAAAATAATACAAATTTTTAAATTTTCAAAACAAATATAATATTAAGAAATTATATTCAAACAAATTTTTAATTTTATAATATTTTTATTCAATTTTTTATCTCTTGTTTTCCAAAACGTCCTATAAAACATTTTAACTCAAACTTTTTCATTATTATTTACAGATATTCTGATGTATTCTTAGTATCCAAACAACCCTAAGGATAATGGTGATGTAACAAGAATTTGTATTTTTTAGGATTGGTAAAGATTAATTGGTTTTGGAGGGAATAGAAGGAGAGAAACCCATAAAGTCAAAAGTATACATCCTTATTTCCAAATTAATGAATGTGATATATGATATTGATCACAGTTTTCTAAAGAGCAGCCACAAACTGATCACATAATTTTATATGATATGTTATATCTATTTTATAATAAAAATAGTTTTACAATATACCACATCAAATCATATCAGTTTACAGGTTTACTTTTATAAGATCTCGTTGTGACTAAAGCTCTATGTTCTGAAATTTGACTCGGAAAATATAGTGGAGATTCATCATTGCTAAATAAGTTAAGTGTGCGCGAAAGTTCAACATATAATTCTCCACTAAACAATTTTTTTCCCTAAAGTTATTTACACTTAACACATGAATTGAGGTAGAACATGTATTACACAATTATGAGATTTGAGAATCCAGACACAACTTTGAAATCATGTTACTAGCTAGTGTTATGCCGGTGTTTCATCCATGATGTTGTGAGGAGTGATAGAGATGATATCATGTCCACGGGAACATTAATTTACACAAGATTCATAAACAATGCACGTAAATAGTAAAATATGGACACTATTCATATGTATCGTGTGAAATGTTGCCGTGATTCTATCATTTTGGTTACTCTTATTTCTGATGTGATCATGATCAGGGATGGTTCCAACTACTTCCTACTCTTCCAACAAATAAAAAATATGTTAAAAAATAACAAATAGAAATTGGATAAACGGTAATACTTAATAGTGCTGATGAGTCTATGGTAATGGGCCTTTTATGGGCTGTTGCTGTTTGTTGGCTGATATTTCTAAGATGGGCTATTGGGTCGTTAAGTGGGCTGAATAATAAGATGAGGTCGGCTAAGACCTTGTATATATACCTATACCTATTACCAGGGCTGGATAAGTGGAAGAAAATGATCTTCAGTGACGAGACAAGACATCCGAGACATCCTTATGCGGTGGCTCAATATACAACCGAAGTGCTTGTCTCTCTGAAAAGAAGTTTGCTGGGCACCAGCTGGAAGCCGCAACACACCTCACAGATTCTTTTTTTTTTTTTTTTTTTCACTAGAGTGTGTTGAGGCATCCAGCTGGTGCCCACATTTCTTCTGAAAATTGTTCAGGTATTTTGAGAATATGTATGGTGTAATATTGTCATCCAATTAAATGATAGAATGTCATTTTTACTTAACACTATTCTTTAATGAAATATTATTATATCATAAGATGAGAATACTACGGCTTCATACTTCAAAACTACTAATAATTTTTTGAAAATGATAGTATGTTCACGATTTTATTCCTTCATTTTAACCGTTCATGTATTTTTTTTTTTTATTTAATGGTTAAAGAATTGATTATTAATGTATTCATTGTATTAGTGTAATTTAAAAAAAATTATTTAATAAGGTTTAGAAATGTTTGAAAAAAAAATAAAAATAGAAAAATACATACAGGCAGTCATTGAAAAAAGTATTCATTTTTAAATGATTATTAAAAATGTATATATATATATATATATATATATATATATATATATATACACACACTAGCAGTTATATAACGTCCAAAGCACGTTTGCCCATTTGTCTAATTGAAAATGATGTCCAAAAAAATAATATGATGTGTAAAAATAATATGTTTTTTTAAAGAAAATTAATTAGTTAATAATTTAATGCACATGAGCAGGAAAATAAATTTTAACAGGCATCATAATAATAACAAAACGTTACAGTAATATGAGTAATATGAAAATTAAAAGATTTTAGATATTTTAACAATAGTTTTCTTAGTAAAATATATGAATTGTGTAGAATTCAACCACAATACTCAATGACCCAAGGAACACTAAAAAAATACATAATCTTTTATTTCTATATTGCTCTCACATTTTTTTCATCATTAAAGTAAGTCTCTTCTATTTTGGAAACTCCAAAAATATTATGGTAGAAAATCATTTTAGTTAATTAAGAATATTATGAGATTTAAATTATATTAAAAACTCTAATTATTTATATGATTTTACTCTCTTAAAAATATTTAACAAAACTCTATCATTTATTTAATGATAAAATATTAGTATTTTATAAATTAAAGTTGAATTTATATTTTAATTATCTATTTTAAGTTAGTTTAACCTCCACTGTTGGATCAAAATCTAGAAATTGAAGATGAAGGGTTAAGATTTAAAATCTCAAACCCTAACTTTTCCCCTCATTTTTCCCTCCTCCCTCTCTCTCCTGCCTCCCTCCAGCCGCTCGCCCCTCTCCCTCTCGATCTCTCTTCTCCTCGACTCCTCCTAGTGCCACCGGCCGCCGCCACCGCGCTGCCACCAAGCCCAGTCACCGGCGACCTTCCCCACGCTGATCTCGTCCCGACAGACCTCTCTCTCTCTCTCTCTCTCCCCCCCCCCCCTCCCCCCGCAACAGGCCGAAGCTCGTAGCCCTCTCTTCCTCAACACGAACGGGTTTCTCCCCGTAGCGCCACTGTTGGCCACCCCTATAGCACCGCACCACCACCACCAGCCTGCCGATCTCGTCCCCACAGACCTCTCTCACTCCCCCCGCAACAGGCTGAAGCCGATATCCCTCTCTCTTTCTCTACACGCATGGATTTCTTCCCATGTGTGGTGATTTTGTGATTTTTGTGGTGATTTTACTATGAGGATGCAGAGAGGGATGCGGATGCACGTAGCACTGTTCATATAGCATTGTTTATCATTGTAGCACTGTTCATTAATGTAGTACTGTTCATTACTGTTCACGTTATAGCCACTTTTAAGTTAAAGGAGAGAGATATATATATATATATATATATATATATATATATATATATATATAAGAGTAATGCTATATGTAATGGTGGAGTGTGCAAACTCCATGCAATCGCTTTGAAAAATAGTAGTGTCGACTATTAAAAAATTAATTTTTTTCATGTAGGTCTCGTATTTATTCATTTTTTTCAAAGTTTTTACGCGACGTGTACACACTCACGACTGCAACTATCATTTCTAATGATATAATTAATTGGTTCGGAGCAGATTCTAATCCTCTAGCACTTACCCCAGATTCATAAACAATGCACGTAAATAGTAAAATATGGACACTATTCATATGTATCGTGTGAAATGTTGCCGTGATTCTATCATTTGGGTTACTCTTATGTCTGATGTGATCATGATCAGGGATGGTTCCAACTAATTCCAACTCTTCCAACAAATAAAAAATATGTTAAAAAATAACAAATAGAAATTGGATAAACGGTAATGCTTAATAGTGCTGAGTCTATGGTAATGGGCCTTTTATGGGCTATTGCTGTTTGTCGGCTGATATTTCAAAGATGGGCTATTGGGTCGTTAAGTGGGCTGAATAATAAGATGGGGTAGGCTAGACCTTGTATATATATATATACCCTGTAATATTGTCATCCAATTCAAAGATAGAATGTCATAAGAGGAGAGTAATACGTGTTCATACTTTAGAACTACTAATAATTTTTGAAAAATTATAGTATGTTCATGATTTTATTCTCTCATTTTGACCGTTCATATATTTTTTTATTTAATAATTAAAGAATTGATTATTAATGTATTCACTGTATTGGTGTAATTTAAAAAAATATATTTTAAAATATTTGAAAAAAAAAAGAAAAAAAAAAGTACATACAAGCAGTCGTTGAATGTTAAAGGTATATTTGATCACTTGCTTGTACTCTGCCGAAGCTTAGTTTTGTGTTATATTAGCTCTCACATGTCTGCTCCCTGTGATCACTTGCGTTGGTAGGGTTATCTCTTCTCTGGGTTTTCCTATGTCATTTTGTGTGAAACTGGTACCAGCAACAACACTGGAGTCCGGTACTTGTGTTAAAATATAAAATAAATAATAAAATCTATATATTTCTATCAATTTAAACTTTTAAGACAAATGATGATTTCACATAGTATCAAAACAGAGGTCCTGAATTCCAATCATGTGTTGTTGGGCCACCTATTGAGGATGAGTGAAATAATAAATCTACCTCTTTCCATCATTTTTAAACTTTTGAGATAAGTGATGATTTCACAACTCGAGCACCAATCTTTAATTGGGTGCAAAGAATTGTAATGCTTGTTTGGAAGGGGAGTTGATTTTAATGCTAATTAGTTAAACCTGCAAAGGCTAATTAACTAAAACCTGGCTTCTTTGCTCCTAGAGATATGACAAAGTATTATGCTAATTTAATTGTTCAACTGCAAGCCAATGATATTAGAGTAATGCTACATGCAGTCGAGGAGTGCGTAGGTACCGTACAATCACTTTGAAAAAGAGTGAGATCGACTATTAAAAACTTAATATTTTTTTCATGTAGGTCCCGTATTTATTTATTTTTTTTAAAGCGCTTGCGCATTCTACGACTGCATGTAGCATTACTCATCGTAGCAATAGGGATTGGCAACAACGATATTCAGGGTAAGATGCAAATTGCACCAGCAGAGGCACAACCAATGCTTTATTGTTAATTTGTGGTTTCCATATATTAAAAACAGCTAAAATGGTGTACACTATGTGCTTTGTTACCTTGTCTGTAAGGGATGCATAAAAAACCTTGTCATTTGGTATTTTGAGTATTGATACATGTACTTACAATTTTATACATAATATTATACATATTGAGTAAAAGGCCCATTTTATCAGTTTTTTATTTTTTTAGTTCGAATTTTGAATTTCAAATTTGATAATTTTTAGCATATCAATAGCTGACACGTCAACATGTATGGTTATGTAAGTAAAAATTGTAAGTATAAATATCATTTTCCTTGGTCTTTTATTATCTATTTCTGTCAATATTTGAAGTTCATATCCTTCTGCATGGATTATATACAGAGCCAGAAGTATTGGTAGGTGGAAACGATTTCTATGCTTTTCTAGTACGTTTGGATTCCAGGGGTGAAAAAATGGCATGGATTGAATGGTCTCACCCTCACATGCCGTGGGATAAATCAGAGCTATGGGTTGGTTATATTGGTGAAAATGGGTGAGCACACATCTTTTTATAAGTTAATTGTTCAATAGGTATCTTTGCGTTAGATATCAAATATCACTATCCATTACATAGACTCTGTGTAAACTGTCATCTGCCGATGGGGATTAGTAGGAACTTCCACTTGTTTGTCGGAATGCAGAAGTCACTAGATCTGTAGAGGCAAAAATAAATGGCATCAAGAACCTTTTCTAGAAATCATTGGAAGTTGTTTCAACTTATTGTGTTGCATTGGTTGTGTAGGGACTGGCTCAAGTGGTGAGGCCTTGGTCATAGTGGTATGTTCCCTCCAGGTCTAAGGTTCAAAAACTTGGGGTGCAAACAATGTCTAGGAACCACTTCCTATTAGTGAAAAGATGATGATTTACCTGATCTGTGTGATGGGGACACGATACACCGGTCTAGGGTTTAACCGGTTATCCGGGATTCCTCATCATAAAAAATATATATTTTTAAGCATTAACTTTATAAAAGAGAATTAGGCTTTATGGTTAGAAACTAATCAAAATGATGTAAACATTGCAGTTAAATGTAAACAAGCACAGTTTTATTTCCAGCTGCGTCCACAGGCATGCATGTGGACTCTGAATCTGTACATATTATTCCTTTCTACATATCATACTAGCACAAATCTTATTATAATCTGGTTCTTAGTGTCAACTTTTCTTATGCTTTTATGTAGATTTTCTCAGATCTTCTATTGTTATGGGGAGATTGTATTTGCATCCTTTTCAGAAAATCTCATTTTTGTTCAGAAAATATCCCCTACCATTTGTTCGAGGAACTTATGGTTAGGAGTCAGGACTATCAGAATAAGTGACTCACTAATACCTTCGGACAAGCAGCTGGTAGGCAAGCCATGGTCCACAGCTAAAACAGAGCAGCAGGATCACGCAACACGTCCGTTACAACCAACAGCACACTGCACTCAACAGAATCACAACATACAAAGTTGTTAATTTTTCTTCTCAAGTTATTGTAACAAACCAGTATTATTTTATTCTTCTTATTGATGTATAAAAGCAAACGGAATACTTGAATAAAATCAGAGAAGTTTTTATAAAATTGTTTTCTGCAAACATGGTATCGAGAGCCAGCGACTAACGTCATCTCAACCATGGCAGCGTCTTCTTCTTCCTCTACTCTTTCTTCTTTTTCACATGTAGTCACCACAAAATTAAACAATGAAAACTATCTCCTCTGGCAAGTACAAATATCAGCATACTTACGAGGACAAGATCTCTACTCTTATGTAAATGGGTCTAGTCTTCCTCCCCCAAAATTTTTATTCACAGACTCAGTTCCAAAAACAAATCCAGATTTTCCCGCATGGAATCGCACTGACCAATTTGTTCTCAGTGTCCTTTTCTCTTCCCTCTCAGAGTCCTTGCTTGGTCACATTCTCTCAGCTAAGACTGCTTGTGATCTCTGGGTCTCTTTGGCTTCAATGTTCGCATCGCATTCCCAGGCCAAGGAATTTCAAATTCGCTTTCAGCTCACAAATCTCTCCAAAGGAGATCAAGCCATGACTGACTACTTTGGCAAGGTTCGTTCTCTTGTGGATTCACTAACTGCTACTGGAAACACCCTCCCTGACAAAGAGGTAGTCACCTATCTTCTCAATGGGTTAGGCTCCTCTTATGAAGCTTTCATTACCTCAGTTACCACACGGGCAGAAGCCATTTCGTCTCATGAATTATATCAACTGTTATTAATTCATGAAAGTCGCTCAGCTCACCACAATAGGAGTATAACCTCCTCTCTTGAGCCTTCTGTCCATCTTAGTGTTGCTGGAAATCGTGGGCGTGGATTCTCACGCAGTGGACGACAAGGCCGTGGCAGGGGTCGTCACTTCCATAATAATCGTGGAGGACGCTCGTCTTCTTCAAACTTCTCTCCTCAGCAACAGTTTTCTTCTCATCGACCAACCTGCCAGGTTTGCAACAAGTCAGGACATGTAGCACTGCAATGTCGCTTTCGCTTTGATCATGCCTATCAGTATGAAGTTCCACAATCTTTCTCTGCTAACTACACGGCTCCAGACTCACTATCAGACTCCTCTTGGTATCCTGATTCTGCTACTACACACCATATTACAAATGATTTTAATAACTTGAATGTTTCATCTGAACAGTACAGTGGTAGTAATTCAATCCGCGTTGGAGATGGTTCTGGAATTCCCATTCACAGTTTCGGTGACTCTTGCTTCTCCTCTACCTCCTCTTCTTTCTTCCTTCGAAATTTATCACATGTTCCAGATATTACCAAAAATCTTGTTTCTGTTCTACGGTTTTGCATTGATAATTCCTGCTACTTTGAGTTTCACTCTTCTCATTTTAATGTGAAGGACAACAAGACAAAGAAGGTGCTTCTCACCGGGCCAACCCGTAATGGATTATATGTCTTTCCTTCCAAGATCATTCAGCCCTCAAGTCCCACTACACATCTTGGTGAACGAACCACATTCTCTCAATGGCACCAAAGACTAGGCCATCCATCCTTAACTCTAGTATCTCGAGTCTTATGGAATAAGTGTTTACCTGTTTCTTCATCTGAGTCATCTTTTTTTTTGTTCTGAATGTCCACTTGCTAAGGCTCATCAACAACCATTTTGTACTCGTCGAGCAACATACACTAGGCCTCTTCAATTAATTTGTGCTGATGTATGGGGTCCTGCCCCTTATGTTTCTCGATTGGGTTACAAATATTATCTATCTTTTGTTGATCAATTTACACGATACACCTGGTTATTTCCACTCAAGCTCAAATCTGATGTTGTTACTATTTTCAATAATTTTTTGCCTTATGTTGAAAGATTATTCAATTCTAAACTTATGACACTTCAAACCGATGGTGGAGGTGAATTTAAACCTCTCACTCAAATCTGTCAAAAAGTTGGAATAACACATCGATTCTCATGTCCGCACACTCATCAACAAAATGGATTGGTTGAAAGAAAACATCGACATATTGTCGAAACCGGGCTTGCCTTGTTAGCTCACTCTTCCTTACCATTCACATTGTGGGCCGACGCTTTTGAAACCGCTGTACACTTAATTAATATTCTACATTCAAAATAAAACTCCACATTTTCTTGTTCACAAGTGTGAACCCGACTACACTTTTTTAAAAGTTTTTGGATGTGAATGTTGGCCAAATATTCGGCCTTATCTTTCCAACAAACTTAATTTCAAATCAGTGTCCTGTCTATTTTTGGGTTACAGTCCAACTCATAAAGGATATAAATGTTTTGACTTAATCAAGAAAAGGATGTACATCTCTCGGGACGTAATCTTCAACGAAAACTCCTTTCCTTTTGCCAAAAATCAGTCCAACCCATCATCAAATTCACTCGCATCTACAAGTGTCTTACTGCCTGCATCTTTACCGTCACTGCTTGGGCCTGGGCCAAGCCCATCTTCGTCCAATTTAAACCCTCCCATTTCCACTCAACATTATTCATCTTCGTCAAGCTCCAGTCCGTGTTCTGCGATAAATTCCTCTGCTCTTCCCAGTCCCGAACACGCAACAGCTTCTTCTCCTCTTGTTCCACCGAGGTCTCCCATCATAACCCGTGCCCAAACCAATACCTTCAGGCCCCGAAATTTTACAGATGGAACCATACCATATTCCACGCGGTATTTTTTTTCTACCTCTCTTACGGTTCCAGATGAACCCTCTAGTTTTTCTGCAGCTATCAAGTTTTCCGAGTGGAAGGATGCCATGGCCCAGGAATTCAAAGCTCTACAGCAGAATCACACTTGGAGCTTAGTTCCTTCTACACCTTCGGCTAACATCCTTGGTTGTCGGTAGATTTTCAAAACAAAAACCAAAGCTAATGGGTCCTTTGAAAGAAGAAAAGCGAGGTTAGTAGCAAAAGGCTACCATCAACAACATGGGTTGGATTATACTGAGACTTTTAGTCCAGTTGTTAAGCCATCCACCATTCGCTTAATTGTTTCCATTGCTGTAACTCGTGGGTGGTCATTACGGCAGCTTGACATACAAAATGCATTTTTACATGGATGTTTATCTGATGATGTCTATATGCAGCAAACTCAAGGGTTTGTTGATCCCACTCATCCAACATACATTTGTAAATTGCATAAAGCTATTTACGGGCTTAAACAAGCCCCGAGAGCATGGTTTGCTCAACTTTCATCTTGGCTGCTGGATTACGGGTTTAATGCTTCACGAGCAGATCCTTCTCTCTTTATTCTCAACCACTCCAATGTGCATATTTATTTTCTAGTGTATGTGGATGATATAGTCATCACTGCTTCACTATCATCAGCTATTGACAGCCTCATCACAGATTTGGGACGTGCGTTTCCAGTTAAGGATTTAGGAAGACTCTCTTTTTTTCTTGGAATTGAAGTTGATTACACATCTACTGGTTTGATGTTGTCTCAGAGAAAATATACTAAAGCCTTACTCACTAGAAGCAACATGCTCCTTGCTAAGCCCATCTCATCTCCTATGGCTGCTTCACTCAAGCTGTCAAAGTTTGATTCTCCAGATTTTGAGGATGCCACTTTGTATCGCAGCATCGTTGGAGGTCTCCAGTACCTATCCTTGACAAGACCGAACATCTCCTTTGCAGTGAACAAGATTTGTCAGTTCATGCACTCACCAAAAAATTCCCACTGGAGTGCAGTAAAACGGGTGCTACGGTATCTCAAAAGAACCATTAATCTTGGCTTGCTGTTTAGACCTCAAAACAGTCTTCATCTTCAAACTTACTGTGATGCCGATTGGGGTGGGTGTCCAGATGACAGACGCTCTACTGGAGGTTTTTGTATTTACTTGGGTTCTCATTTGATCTCTTGGAGCTCAAAAAACAGAGCACGGTTGCACGCTCTTCCACTGAAGCAGAGTACAAGTCCCTTGCTTCCTCAGCAGCTGAAACAATCTGGTTTCAAACCGTACTTCGTGAACTGGGAATCACACTTTCTAAAGCTCCAACAATATGGTGTGACAACTTAGAAGCTAACTGCCTGTCAATTAACCCAGTTTATCACTCCAAGACTAAACACATGGACATAGACTTTCATTTCATTCGAGATAGAGTTGCATCAAAATCACTGCATGTCTCCTTCTGCAGCTCTCATGACCAAATAGCCGATGTCCTCACCAAACCTATTGTTGCAGACCAGTTCTCTCGATTTCGGTCAAGTCTCAATGTGCATGATACCCCATTGGACTCGAGGGGACGTATCAGAATAAGTGACTCACTAATACCTTCGGACAAGCAGCTGGTAGGCAAGCCATGGTCCATAGCTAAAACAGAGCAGCAGGATCACGCAACACGTCCGTTACAACCAACAGCACACTGCACTCAACAGAACACTGCACTCAACAGAATCACAGCAGACAAAGTTGTTAATTTTTCTTCTCAAGTTATTGTAACAAACCAGTATTATTTTATTCTTCTTATTGATGTATAAAAGCAAACGGAATACTTGAATAAAATCAGAGAAGTTTTTATAAAATTGTTTTCTGCAAACAAGGACCATTGATGCGCAAGTGTGAGGTCCATATGGAGTCTAGCTTTTTGGATGGACGGTACTGGTCAACTTTCACACCTGCATCACTGATGATGAGCTTGTACAACCCCTTAATAAATCCTACAATATCAAAATTTAATGCCTCGTTCTTGGTCAAATTCCTGGCTCTTATTTGTATATACTACACTTTTTATCCATAATATATATATATATATATATATATATATATAAATGATCATTATATATGTATATATATATAATCCCTTTTTTCTTTTTTTTTTGCTTTCCAAATATCCTTGTTGGGTTTGGATACACAAACTTCTTTATCTTATCTCATCTCATCTTATCATTATAATTTTTCTAAATTCTTATACAAAAATATAATAAACAATTCAACTTTTTCAAATCTCAAAATAAAAATAATACTAAAAAATTATATCTAACAATATTTTATTCAACTAGTACTATTCAAAACATAACATCTCATCTCATTTGAACTGTCTATTCAAATCCAACCTAAGACTTTTCTGCAATTAGTTTCACCTATCGAAGAACTATATTTTCAATTTATATCAGTTGATTTCATTGCTAAGGGGTGGATGGACTTTATTTTGAAGGTTATGGCAGAGAATATTGAGATCGGCTTTTGGGTCGCTTGGGGAATTGTTGACGTTAATGATTGTTGTAGTTGTGCTAGATTTTTGGTAATTAACTATACAATACATTTCTTACTAGATTGGCCGGGATTCTTGTGAACCATTTTAGCTTATGGTAATAAACACTTCTGTTCTCTTACCAAAAAGAAAAAATAAACATTTTTTTTTATGTGGACTACTCTGGAAAGGTAGATAGGGAACGGCTATCATGTATAACTAGAGGATCTCCTGATGGATATACAACCTTACATGCTTTTATATTAATGTCAATTGATCCCTCCCCCCGCCCTTGTTTTGAACACTAACATATTATATCATCTACGAGTCTCAATACCCTAAGATCTCATGCTAATTTTAGAATCTATGGAAGGATAGATACAGTCGATATAGAGTACTGCTAACACCTAATGGTGACTGATACCATATTTAAAAAGTCCATATATACATAAATCTATCTTTTTATAAAGGTTTTCTCTAGGGAGGAGTGGCGGTGGATGGCCACTTAGATTAGCATTGGGGGGGGGTAGGGAATGGCATGGCGACGATGCCGTACGTCATCCAACTTGGCTTTGCAGTTGTAGCCTTTCCACTTCTAGAAGTTGACATTTACAAATATCATGTCTTAGCTAGCTAGGTTGGCTGTTTCTTTTTTTATTAAATTCGAACAAGACACCCTGTCAAAATATCACACATATTATATATATATAAATGAATTATTCTATTCATAAGTCGGTTGATTATACACGACCTTTTTTTTTAAATATCTAATCGCTTAAATGGTAATATTTAATTGATAAGATTCAAATTTTAAAATTTATCTTGCAAATCAAATTATATCATATAAGCAGTGTGTAGTACAATAACTTCAAAATATGTGTGTTATATTATATCATATATATATATATATATATATAGTTTCATCTTATCTCTTATCCCATATCCGCTTGTTTTCTTTCAAAAACATTATTATAACCAATGATTAATTAACTCAAAAGATTGCTACAATTTCATGTTATTACAATATTCTTTGACATTCTAGATGGTTGAAGTTGCCCGAACACGAAAGGTCTATACGTTCCAACATTATATAATTATTTTTCCACCTGTTTGCAAAATATTTTATGTTACCACCTTTCGTTTTGTTCTACTAGATCATTTTTTTATTTTCTTCGAGGGTTATTCCTAGTTTAGATAAGTTATATTCCTTTTAATTTTGGTCTCTTAATTCATTTATTAATTGATGTTACGACACACACACGATGGAGATCATAGGCTTTGTGACATCGTGTGTATTACGAAAAAAAGTTGTATTGCCCTAAGAAAGCATGTTGCAAGAGCTTAGGTGAGTTGTAAGTACTGTAGGCCGCGTTGAGATTACCAAATTGATATGAATACGTGCATGATCATGGATATTGGGAAACCCAGCTTCTCATAGAGTACAAGGTTATTGTGTAAATCCCGGCCGGACAGCCCAAATCTACCCCTTCAAATTTGATAGAATTATCTCATGTTCCAACAATTTGAAGACATTGGAAAATCTTATAGTCACTTTGTAACTTTGTTACATTACATCCATTAGTGTTTACCTACTAAATGGAAATCCAATCATGCTCGTAAAAATTAAAGAAAAAGAGGGTGTTCGTGGGATGTTCTTTTTTTCTAGAAACAAATAACTCTTAATTTTTACTATATGAGTAACTAATCTGATTCAATCTGATTTTGGAGAAATTTTATAACCGAATCGGTATATACTGGTTTTGAAAATTTAAAAACGAATACGAACCAATTCATCACCAAAACCGAGACTTTCGATTTTTCTAATTTCGGTTTGGTCCAGTCCGGTTTTCCGGTTTCCGGTTTACCATTTACACGTGTGACATTATATATGTTTAATATTATAATTTTTTTAATACTAAACTTAATTGTGAGAATTTAATACTTATTATTAACAATTATTAATTCTTTAATGTTTAATTATAGTAGTATAATATAAGTAGTATCTAACTAATAAAATTTATTAGTGAGATTAATAAACTTCAATAATAAGATTAAAATAATATAATTAATGTCTAATTATATAAGTATATTAATTTTATGTTATAAGATTAATATATTTGAATAATAAGATTAGAATTTCATGTTATATTAATCAGAACGTAACATATAATATATATAATAATAATATAAAAATGATATATAATATAAAAAATAAAAAAATATATATGTTCGATTTATACCGGTTTACCAGTACCACACGGAACTGATTACAAATCGAAATGAACCCACCAATTCGGTCTGATCGTTCAACCGATTTTCCGGTTTTATGTTACGCACCTAATTTTTACAACAGAAATAGAAAAAGCCTCTGAAAAAATCTATGTAGATTCATCATTTAAAGTGCAAGAGACCCAGGATCCCCTGTTTGTATGGCAAGAAAGTTTTCTTCTTCAAATCTTCCGACATGGCTCTGTTCACAGTGTAATGCAGCTCGTGAGGCGAAACTGGTGGCCCTCTTCTCGATGATCTGGAGACTGAACCAGAACTGGCCGTGGAGCGGAAGCTCGAGTTCTTTACATCTTCGTGCTTTTTGTACAAAGCTGAGAACTTCAGGAAAGGATCCTTGTCTCTTGCTCGTCCTTCCGATGCGCTCCGAAACAGCAGAAAGTCCCTCAGTCTCCATTTCTTAGAACTCTTCGAAGAAGATAACGACGACGAAAGCGAAGCCTTCGGATTCAGTGACGATTGTTTTATGTCATTCCGAGTCTTTTCTTCTTCTTCTTGATCTTCTTCCCATGGAAACTCGGAGACCCTGTAAGGAGAGAGCGACCTTGTCGCTCTTCGCCCTGAATCCGAAGATGGTAAGTCTGTATTTCTTTCTCTTCCTCTCTGCTGCTGTGTTATCTTTCGAGCACTGTTATCAGCAGCCATCTCCGGCTGGTCGGAATTTTTCTTTCGTCTTGGCGAAAGGGCACCCAGAATCGTCTTCATCCCGTGAGATCTGCCCGAATTGGGAGACAAAGGTGGGCTATTTGGCGCTGTATACGGGTCCACATTCCAGCCGAATTGCAGCCGAGTTGGGGGCTTCAAAGGCCGGATTTTCCCACCATCGAAGAGCTCATCGGCGGAGAGAGAGCTCCTCTCCAACTCTTCACTGAAATCAAACGCGAAACCATCCCCCTCCTCCTCCTCCCTGATGGCACTCGCTTCGCTGCTTTCCCGGCGATCATACTCGTTGCAATCTCGGAAAAGCCCGGAGATCCGTGATGGGCTGCTCGGAGCACTGAAGTAGTAGTCACCAAAACGTTTGGGCGTAGTCGGATTGTTGAAATCCATGGTAGAAGCTGGAATCACCACCTCCATAGCTGTAAACCCGCCAATACAATTTCTTTTTCTTCTCTGTTTGTTTGGGATTTTGGTAGACAAAGGAGGGAGAGTCTCAAAAAAGAGTGTCAAGAGGTGAACATATATTTATAGAGGCAGATAGGAAGGAGGGAAGAAGGAGCATGAAGACAAAGGCAGGCAGGGATCATTGACCCTTTTGATGAGCCAATATTCATGCTATCGATACAAGTATACAACGTTAGGAGCCGCCTTTTACTAGTTCTACAATTGTTTTGATATTGTGACATCTTATCAATCGCAATTTTTTATCTTTTATTGGGTTCGAGATAAGTCTCGACTAATCACGGAGATTGCAGATATTTTCGATAACGAGCGTCGTAGCACCGGCAGATATTTTCGAGTGTATAGCACGAGACGGTCTAAAAAAATATTTCTTTAATTATTAAATAAAAAAAATTTATCGAAATTCAATTGTCGGTGAGAGTAACATTTTTCATTCGAGTTTTTAAATTATATTCAAATAATTTTTTAAAATTATATTAAATATTTAATAAATAGTATGTGATTCTCTCTGATTTTTAAGAAATATGAATCCTGACCAAATATCCAACCGAAAAAGCAATAAACAATGCTCGTAACATGAGTGAAAAGTTTAGCGTCACGAGTTACGACTTGGGTTCCCCAACAAGATCCGAATTTTCCACGTGAGAGAGAGAGACGTAGAGGGGTAATTACGGAGGGATGAATGTGTGAAAGCGATGCAAAATATAATTAAGGAGATGTACCGTTAAAGTAACGAGTGTGATCACCTTTTCTTGCCCACCACACTTTGATTTTAATAAAGCTAGCTCCCTTCCCTCCAACCTCATTCAACCCATGACTCATTTCCTTTCACTTTTTTTTTTTTTTGGTTATTTTTTTGTGTTTTTTAATGATCTTTTGGATCTCCAAGATTGATAAAATCATGTGTATATTTCTCCATGATATTGATTGATGTTGGATTGAACTATTGTTTGGTATATGGATAACAAGTATGTTAAATATTAGAGTTATTTCTATTTTCAAGTCAGTATATAAAGTATGGAAAATACTCTAATCATAAAGGGATTATACAAAAATAATATCACAAACTGATGTGGTTTAATTTGATTCATCAAATTATAGAGTTATTTTTATTGTAAAGTAAATATAACGGATCAGATGAAATCACATCAGTTTGTGGGATTGTTTTTATATAATTCTTTTGTAAATATAGTAGTACTCATAAAGCATATCATTCACATCATTTAAATTATAAAATTTGATTTGTAAGATTGACGTTTTAAAATTTATCTTTAGATTAAATTATATCATTTAAGCAATTTACTAATTGTGCTTTATAAAAGAGATTAATATGTTCATTATGACCAAATACAATGATTATAACCAAATACTATTATTTTAATGTTTTGATTTTTTACTATAATGTTTCTATAAAAGCATTATTGATTGTGCACGCATGCTTCCTGGTGGCTGGTACAAAATTAAGGTGGATTGTGGGACATCTTCCTTGATATTTGTGTGTAATTTATTTTTTCTTGAAGAACATGATTAATATAATACATTAAATTGAAAATGTGGGGTTCATGCAATTTAGAAGACGTGAGAAACGTGTTGATATTGGATTACTATTAGCTTGGAAAATAAACCATTATTGAAAATAAAAATATGAAGATTCTTGGTTATATATGGTGACCCGTAACTCATTGGGGGGAAGAGAATAACGGAGTTACGTTTGTGTTACGAAATATTTTTTCTTTTAAGATTTATTTCTTATCTAATTTTTATAATTAAATATATGGTTGAGTAATATTTGCCTCTCTCAAAATCCCTTTTCTATTATTTTTTTTTCATATTACAAGTAGACCAATTTGGTCTAAAATTTAAAAATTAATAAAATTAGAAAATACGTCGAAAATGAAAAATATTATCTATCATCTTTTTAACTATTATTCTGAAAAGTTTTTTATTTGTAAATCGGTGCGGAGAATTCACCTCTCGTACTATCTACTAATTAACAAAAATTATTTTGAAAAAAAAAGTTAAAATTAAATTATCTTATAAATTAAATCATGCCATGTAAGTAATAGAAAATCTGCGTCGACCTCCACATTGCTTGCACATATAATTATAAAAAATCCTATTTATTATTATTTTTATCATTATCTATCTTCTCAATATCTATTGAGGCGACATGATCAAATGATTGACCGATCGGTGAAATATAATAAATTATATTTAATATTAAATTATAAAATGGTGGGAGGATCGATGCAGATGATAAAAGGCCGGTCGATAATGAGTAACATTACAAGTATATTATTATTGATAAATAAATTATTTAATATTTGGATAATGATTAAAAGATCTAAATAAGTTATTGTAAGGAAGTGTAATTTGCAATATTTGACTAGTCCACAAATATGCCAAGTGCACAAGAACGATCATTCATGATTAATAGTTACAGCCATGTGCTTAAAATAACAATTGACTGTTTCTTTACTTCTAGATTCTCAGTACTTTCGTTTTAAGCATCCGGCCCTCTATTTAAAAATTGTCAATATTTAGGCTGTAAATTGGCTGTTGGTCGCCCAATGCACTTGGAAGCCGGCATTGTAATTGACAAATTAATTAACAAAACTTGACCACAAGTACGTACAACCTAATTCGTCTCTTATATTGGATTTTAGGGAAGCAACCAAATCATGTCGCTTAGTTTAGCTTCTTAATCAAGAAATTCCTTTAGGGATACTGTGAGACACTTATACTTCTTCAAATAGAAAAGTGCTCTATAATTACAAAGAGTTTTTCATAAAAGTAAACTCACGATTTGACGTGGTTTCATGTGATATGTTAGATCTAGTTTATAATAAAAGTAATTTTAAAATCTGACGTACCATGACATCAAGTCACGTCAGTTTGTAAATTTATTCTAATGAAATCCCTTTATGGTTAAAATTTTTCTTTTCCGAATCATAGTTATAATTTTAAAAACAATAATCGAGAAATAAAATAATTACAACTCACGATTTCATCATTCATTTTGATCAAATAATAAGAATTACAACTGATCAACTGATTATTAATATTGTAACTATTATTGTTTACTAAATTAGGAATATATATATATATATATATATATATATATATATATGCAATAGCTATTATTTGTTTTGAATTAAAAGGGAAAAAGAAAAACATTCTAGTGAGGTTGTTCACAATGGGATGGATTAATAAAAGAAAAAACATGGACCGTGATGTGAGGAGGGAGAATAAAACATTTGGTCCGGCAAATAAAAGGTGATGAATAACAACATAGGACACGATGACCATTGTACAACGGCCGGCCAAGCCTTAGACTACTGTTTTGACATGCAACTATTTGAAGAGACGTTGTGCCTTGACATTGTTAATGATTGATGACATCTTGATATATATATATATATATATATATATATATATATGTAATGTTATAAATTTCAAATAAACAACTTTTTACGCAAATTTTTTATAAAAAAATGGATTATACTAAAAAAGAATAAGTTTTTTTTTATACTTTTTATAATGGGGTCTACTTTTTTGTAAAAAAATTGTACGAAATTTATCTATTTAAAATTTGTACGTATCATTACTATATATATATATTAAGAATATCATAAGGAGAAGAGTAGATGACTAAATTCGTGATTTTATTTTCCAAAAATTATGTAGGCATGTATCTTCTAGAAGTTATATATATATATATATATATATATATATATTCTTTTTATCTGAAAATAAACGTAAAAGTTTTTATATATGATTGTACATATTTTGATCAAACAAAATAAATTAAGGGAAATGATAGATGTCCTGTTGGGAGCTATGCTAGTAGCTTCTGCTCCCAAATTTTTTATTTTTTTATTTTTTTTAACTTAATGATTAATTTTATTAATGATTAAGGATGTATTTTTTAATAATATTGTGATTTTTTTTTATTTTTTAAAAACTATTAAAAAATACATATATGAAAAAAAAAAAAAAAAAAAAACAATCCTAAGACTAGCTGCTCCCAACAGGAGCTGGGAGTGGTGGCTGTTAAACATGGTTGGTTGTTACCATAATGGAGTGTGTTTGCAGTGTAGTAATTAGAAAGAATCTATTCCTAAATAATTTGGTAGATGAAAAATAGTGGCCGGCCGGGTTCGTGTGACCAAGGCCATAATGGTAATTAAGGAGATCAAACATGCTTCCTAATCATGACAACTGGCTTAATGACATTATTGATCTCTTCGTCTGACCAAGGTTCCGTTAGGACTCAAGTCCAGCTTAAGAAAGTGTTTATGATTTCGCGTGTCAACCTTGCATTTTGGGTTATCTACAAACTTGTTTAGGTCGAGTCATGCTATAGATACTAAGGATGTAAACTCATATGCGAATTCGGGTAACTGGTTATATCCATATTTGCCTTTGGATTTATAATACAATCTGTATATTCACTTTGATTAATAATCCCATTATAACCCTAGACCCTGGCTGATATTCGGTTAAAAACCGGGTATCTGGTTACTTGGATTGTAATCGAATACATGGATATATTAAAAAATAATAATAAAATGAGGACTACAAATACAAAACCAGGTAATTTGAAGATCAAAACAACTTCGTTTTATATATGAAGTAGTTTTTTTTTAGGAAAAATCTAGTTGTAAGCGATTCTGCGCACTTATTCAATATGATTGGTCAGAAAGTAGACTTTATTGAAAACAGTGCTAATATAAATTTAGAATATAAAGACAAGAATATTAGTACGCGGATTAATACGCAAACTTGTTTGTACGTAACAAAACTTTTTTTTTTAATATGAAATCCAATTGTGAGTATTGAGTATTAATCTGAAACTTGCATTATATAATCGTACCTGAATCTGGATAGAGGCAGAAACGAAATCATGGTATCTGCTCGAATAAAAACCAAGCTGATACCCATCCGAATGAATCTAATTTTTTAAGTTTCGGACCGAACCGAACCAAAAAAGAACGGTCTAATTGCACATGCCAACATGTGTACAAACAAATATAGGAAGAATCTCGCTCTAGTTTTTTTAAAAAACTTCTCTAAATGCAATTGTCCACTCTTGTTGTAATGTTTTCATGAAATGAAAATATCTTTCTAGAAAAAAAAAGTTTAAAAGTAATACATTGTAATTAGATTACTTTATATATTTTTATTTTTAAAAACTATGCGTTGAGCAAAATACCTATGGGAGAATTTTTTTTTTATTAATGCCACGATAATTATGTTAGGTTGCACGTCATATTATCGATCGCCTCCAAGCGGATATCGTAATTATAGCTTAAGGATTAATCCAATTCATAGCTTCCAAACGATTTGTCGGATTCGAACATTTAAAAAGTTTTGAGTGATATTGGCCACGACGTACGTACGTGTAACTGAAAAAGACCGTTTACATTCTAGAAATGACGAATTTACAAACCATGTTATAATTAATTAAAGTCTCAATTAACGTAATTTTATATGATATGTTATATTTATTTTATAAAAAAAATAATTTTATAATTTGATGTATCATATCAAATCATGTCAATTTATAAATTTATTTCTATAAATTAATTTTATAATTAAAACATTTCTCCTTTAAATTTATACGATATGGAAATGATGAGAAGTGCAATGTCCTCCTAATTGAATGTGGTATGGTAAAATCTATGTTTTTACTTTTTACCATTTTTTCCTAATACTTCTCCTTCTAGCTAAGTAAGTCGGGTAAATGGACAGTTTAGCTTTTGCTCAAAGAATTGATGTTATTTCACCTTTCTATGGCAATATCATGATTTTTTTTTTTTTTTTTACTTTGTATTTTATTATTCTAATAATAAAAATGGACCTCTGTTTTGTAAAAGTGAATTGAATCTCATTGCCACAGGTATGGATAAGAAAGGCGAAGAAGCTGTTAACCATCCTAGATTAACAATTAAAAGAGTGGTTCTATATATCAATGTGAGCTGATGAAGTAATGTTACATGCAATTATAGAATGCGCAAGCGTCGCATAATCGTTTTGAAAAAAAGTGAGGTTTATTATTTTTTTCATATATGTCTCATATTTACTAACTTTTTTTAAAGAAATTATACAGTACTTGCACATGAATTCACGACTGCAAATATAATTTCTTTTTAATGGAAGTGATACTGAAGAATTTATGCACGCGTATTGCACTATTTCACCCTCACTAGCTTGTACCTTTAACATTCAAAAAATTAATAATGATTACAAAAAATTAATAAAAAAGCACCAGACTCTACCGAACATTGAGTTGCATGCTTTTCTCCAAGGATAAAACGGCTCATTATCTTTGGACCACAGGTCAGAAGTCAGAAAATGCACCATATAAACTAAGGCATTATGGCATGCTTTCAATGTTGGGGCTGATAAATTCACATGGACGCAGGAATGTGCATGAAAATTCCATCAACATGCATGCACAGCTAATGCTCTTAGGTATCGTTTGGTTACGTAATTCAAATAAGATGAGATGAAATATTTTGTTAAAAATTAAATAAAATATTGTTATAATATAATTTTTTTAGTATTATTTTTATTTTGAGATTTGAAAAAGTTGAATTGTTTATTATATTTTATAGAAAAATTTAAAAAAATTATAATGATGAGATAAGATAAAATCAGATATTTTGTGTAATCAAACCCGGCCTTAGCTTTGTTTGTATTGTTAATATAGTTACCCCATCTTTTAATTAGGTTGAAAGTAATCAGAATCAATACCATCTAAGGGAACAGTACGATCAATAGTCTCACCTGACTAGGCCATAATCTGATCAAACTTGAACGCACTACAACAAAATAACATTTTATCAACCTTTTTCTTGACTTTCTACTGACAGGTTTTATGTTTATTTTTATTTTCTCAGAAAAGACCATTCATTAACGCAAATAAAATAGATACATCAGTTCAGAAAATATAGGTTAATAGAAAGAAGAAGAGACAAGAATAGGTGGGATCTTAATTTCCTACTATGAAAATCCAACAAACACTGCGGAACTTTGATCAAAAGAATGCTTCTAATAATATTATTGGAAGCTATCCATTGCGCAATGGCATCCACGCATCGATTTTGAGATTGATATACTTTTTTTGTTTCCCAATTTAAGAAATTGTTCAGCAACAGTCTTGTGTTCACCTATTTCTTTTTGTGAAAGGAGGTTCCTTGTTTTTATACCTTTTTTTGTGTGTTTTACCTTTTTTTGAACTCTTTTAAATACAATCCTAGATTTGAAAACATTTCACCTTATTTAACTAAATATTATGGTAAACCCATTTATTAAAGGGACCGTGAGTCTCACACATACGAGAGAGGGAGTGTTAAAATATTGCTTGAATAATTAAATTCACCGCTTCTCTTTAACTTCAATTGCGTGGAACTTGCACCGTATAACCGGCCTTCACACAAAAATAGGAATTGTCGGAAATCTTGAGTCAAGAAATTACCTTTTTTATTGGAAACCAACTCTTCACAAAGCATAGCTTCATGTAGAACCCCTCAGGCTCAGTGAAGAGAACATTGACCTCACAAATACTTACAAGCAGGGAGACCATATACAACCAGCTATATGTATACAACAAAATTGCAACCCAAAGGCCCTCAGATCCCAAGTAACAAAAGGAGACATTATTCCGAGTATAAAAGATACCGAAAACTGAAATCATAGGGCATAACTTGGACAAACTGTGAATGAGGTGGTTCCTTTTTGCCCCTCTCAAGGCACTTAATTGCTTCTTTTGCAAGTTCACATGGTAATTGAAGGCAGATCCAATCAAGGAACGAGTCCAAGTCCTTTGCAAAGTCAAGTAAATACCAATCTAACAGTTTTGGGATTGCAAATTTCGTTGTTGAAATTCCAACTGCAGCCTGTAAGTACTCTCTTTTAGCCACTTCCAGTTCGTTCTCCACCTGAGATGCTGTGTACACTCTCACCTTTCATATGGGAGGAAGTAGAGTGAATAAATCAGCAATGGGATCACTGCAACAGGGTATCCCTAAGACACTAGTAACTGTGTGAACTCAGACATGATCAATCATAAAACTCATTGTCACTATCTCCTCAGGGCACATTAATCTATGAAGAAAAGAAGACTGCTATTCACCACCCTTTTAATTGTCATCTTTGAAGTATGGCAGTGCCACTAAATATAAGCATATGTATATGGGAATCTTTTTTAAGTACCATGTTTCATTGAACTCGGGACCACTGAAGAGCTTCACTTAAATGGCCTGTTATGGATGTGGGACTAGAGGTTGGTAATTTAAGCAAAGCTAACTACTCTCTGTGAACTTACAGCAGGGGAGGACCAGCTTCCACAGGATAGTGCAAATGTCACCAATGGCTCAGAAAACTCCAATCCAACTATGCTTCTCCATGTCTTCCCAGCGTTTTTTGTACCCTCTAAAAATGTCTGGTGCACCTAAAAAGTTAGAAACTTGATGAAATGATTTTTATCTTCAAGCTAGAGAAATCTAGAGACAGACATGAGGTAGGCACTACTACTTACATATTTCGAGTGGAAAGGCAATCTCAGGATAGAATGCTCTATTGTTACTGCATTTAGCAAGTGTCCCCCAACATTTATTGTTGCCTGAGCAGAAAGTAATGGAAGTGCATAAATAATTGTCTTTACACATAGCATTAAATGCTATGAGTTGGTTTGCAGAAGCCTTCAAACATTATTGTTCACCTCAGTGAAAATATATAATATGTCCTTATCCTAGCAAGAGGAGTTCCTGTATAGTAATGTACCTTCTGCAGTAAAGCAGCAACCCCCTCAGGACTCTCCGGTATGCCATGTTCTAAGAATGCCTGAAGCAATATGAAATAGTGAATGATTCTTCTTTGCTCTTTGATAATGGTATATAAAATGCAAGTACAGAAAACAAATTATCACTAATTTAAGCCAAAAATAAAACAAAATCAGGTATCTAAACTCCATTTGGACCTTGATATACATACATTCATCATGCAGGAATTGTAAATGTTTATCCAGAACGCTAGCTTTTCCTGATGGGTGAGGCTCTCTAAGTTGACGGAGGCAAGTTTCCCCAGGAGGAGCCTGAGAATACAGAAAACGAATTTGCTTTGACTTCTTGTATATTTTATAGATATCATGAATAAAGCGAGAAACTGTTATAGACTCTTTATCTTCTAAGAACTTACTTTAGTCTAGGAAGCAGAAAACAAAACAGAGAACTTACTTTAATCTACGAAGTAGAAACAAAGAACTTGCTGATCGATTTGGATTGATTGAGCTGGCTTCAATGTGACATAATTTATGATATGGACCAATATCTCTCTTTCCATGTTCTGAACAGATACCATAAGGGTCCCTATAATTTGTTTCTTCACTGCTTTCTCGAGTTCCTAAGGTCAATAAGTATGGAAAATGTTCTGCACTATTATGATTCTTCTTCGAACCCATTCTCAAGAGAATGCTCAATAAACACTTCAGAATATCTTCAGAAATTCTGTTTGGGCCATCATCTCTTGACGGCTTTTCATCCGGGATTCTTGATTCTGGACTTGCTTGATCTTTCAATCTGCATTCCACCTGGAAATTTGAACACTAATATTGATTTCACTGAATAGGAACTAGTATACATACCCCACCCCATTTCATCAAAAGGGAAAAGAAAAAAGAAAGTGAAAATTAGTGATATCAGTAGGTACCTGTAAATTTTGAGGATCCAAATGCTTCTCTGCTGATATCTGGCTTATTAGAGGTCTTTTAACTGGAGTTTTTATTGTTTGGGATTTATGGATTGGGGACCCCTTTTGGTTCTTTGTCGAGTTTTGAGACCATTTGTACTCTTTTCCCCTACCATCTTCTGGAAATGAAAGAAGAGGACAAACTTTCAAAGCCTTTTTCCAGACAAGATGCATGTCCTCAAACGTCATCAGGATATGCCTTTAGATCGAATTGAGCTGAAAGCTTACCAGAAAGAGAGGGTCTATGCCTCCTTGTGCACACCGAGGAATCACCCCCATTTAGAGCTGAAAATTTGTGTCGCTCTAGTTTGTAATTCTGAATCGGGTATTGGACATATGAATCAATAGAATTCTCTCCACTCCTTTTAGAGGATGATATGTAGACAGCTTCCTGATACAGATCCTGTCTAAAATGCAGAACTTCTTGTTCAAGCCGAACCACTTCCTCTTCCAAAACAGCCACCTCGGCAAGAAGCTCCAATGTCTACAACAATCAAAAGCCGACATTAAAAGAATAGAGTTTCCTCTTGGGAAATATGCTTAGAAAATAAAGAACCATTGAATATCATGTAGAATTTGGGTTACTTTTCTTTGTCCTCTGCCTTCAAATGTTTAAATTCAATTCATTCATCTTTTGCAATGCTTTCTCGAACTACAACGTTGCCATTACAAGTTTGGTTTCTAAGTTTTAGTGACCTAATTTACTTGAATTGAACTAAGGAAACCCAAGAGGTTCTGAATTACTAACATAAGCAGGGAGATAAGGGGGAAGACGAGGTAGAGCTCCCAAAGGCCTGCTGAAAGCCCTTTCCAAAGCTCTGTGAATGTTCTCTTCATGTCTAAGCTTTTTCTTGAGCTTATCAACCTGAAAATCAAAACTTCAAACTGAATTATTCTCAATCCACAATACATGATAAAATTGGAATCCACAGAAAAAAAAGGTGTCTGCAAGAATTTTATTCATACATCTTGCTGCAATGCAATTTTTCTCTCCTTTCTGGAGGCCCCTTGACTCCTCGTTGCTTTTGCAGCATCATTTATCTTGCTCCCCTGCATATCCTGCTTCTCCTTAAAAAAAAATCAATAAATAAAAAAAAAAATGAAGTTGAAAAAATCAGCTGACACAAGAGAATCATGCAATGGACAGAAGAATTGCAATATATAATTAGTTATTTTGAAGGGATGGGAGGTATACAGAGATCCTAAATAACCAAGTTTCAGGGCTTCAAGATCCCAGTTATAAAATTTTGAAAAAGCGGAACAAGAATCACTTCAAACAACAAACTTCTTGGATTCCCATCAAAGATTTCTACTTTTGCGAGATTTCTGGGAGCTTTGAGTTTCAGGAGCGTCTTCATTGAAACTGAAGCCACATTTTCAGGTGAAAACTGTTGCCCCATATATGAATGATTACACTTCATGGCTTACAACTTTCTACAGTAGAAACCGTTTGTCAACATACATCTAATACAGTATAGAATTAAATACCAAAGGTACAAGAATACACAGTTCAGACTACGAATAATTAAGGATGTTTGTCTCATTACATTTTCATGCTTCATGGGAGCTGCTTTCATGGACTGAAGCCTCGTCCTGACTTCAGTACTCATCCTTGACTTCTGTCAAATCCACAAGACCAAAATTCAGTTATAATCACATAAACAATAGCAATGGTGACAAAGAAAAAAAAAGATATGAAATCACGCCATTCGAAGAAATACCCGTTTTGAATAGCGTTAAATGGAGATCAAAACTTTATCAAAAAGGGTTCATTCCCACACAAAAGAATAGTAAATGGCACCGATCACTCTGATCCCATGGATTCCTCGTTTACAGCGAAGAAAACCAGAGAGTACCCGGCTAACAAATGGCCAAGATTTCGAGCTACTCGACCTTGGAAGATGCCAAACACGGAATTGCACGTGTGTGCAACTACAGACCACAAAAAGACTAACTAGGTGATCTGTGTCTGCATCTTCCACCGCTTCGTTATTTCAAGGAAACGAGAGAGAGAGTGCTTGTCAGGTGGATCGGTGAAAGGTGAATATGGTTGGTTTGCGAAGAATGCAGTAGCGAGAGTGTCGTACGCAACCCAATGCTCTAATGCACTGTGCTCCACCTTAGCTGTGTCACGATCATGACTCAACGTGCGCCCTCTCTATTTTTAATCTTTAACGCTTCCCATGCCCTTTTTAATCTTTAATTCTTGTTACCCTTTTGGCCAATGTATTCCCCCACAGGAAAGAAAAAAAAAAAAAAAAAAAAGGAATAACACCTCAATTGATATTCTTGGAAGTAAATTAATGAAAATAATAGTAACATAATAATTATGTTACTAAAATGCTCATATTATTATTTTATATACTTTTAGAAATTGTTTAATCATAAATAGATCTTATAGAAATAAATTTACAAATTGACGTATTTTGAAGTGATACATTCATTTCTTTGAATACTCATCATCATTCTCTAATTGTTGATGCCCATGGTTGAGGAATGCTACCTCTTTTGTAAGGGTACCAGTTGAATTCCAGGTTGCAATCACATTCATCACGATTTGATGAACTTTACATCGAATTATTTAGAAAGGTATAAAAAAACATAATCATGTTTTGGGACAATCAATGCGAATAATGATCTTTACGTTGAATTCATCCACCTATAATTCGCTTAGTCCTTTATTTGACAGCAGCAAGCTGTAGGATCTCACTTTGTAATGATATCATTTTCACACAGTACCAAGAAATGAGATAATTTCTTTCAGCTTTAGGAACTCAAAATCATTTTTTTTTTTTTTTTTTGCAGGAAATTCAAGTGAGTTTAAAACTCGGGTTCCAATCCAGAATCTGACCCGGACTAATCTGGTCCGAGTTTCGACTTGGGTTTGAAACCCAGATTCCAATCCGAGTATATCCGGGATGAACAAATAAAAAAACTTAGGCCTCGTTTGGATTTGAAAAGTCTTTTATCTCATCTCATAATTACAACATTCTTAAATTTTCATACAAAATATAATAAACAATTCAATTTTTTCAAATCCCAATTCAATTTTTTGAAATTCTAAAATAATAATAATATTAAAAAATAATATTTTAATAATATTTTTTTCAATTTTTATATTTATTTAAAATCATATCACCTTTTAATCCAAACTAGTCCTTAATATTGCATTCATGACTTTAAGGGATGTATGGATAATGGCTTATAAATACAAAACAAGGACAAAGATTTCGGTCATGATTTGTGTACTGACATGGTAATCAATGTGATCTGTGTTACTCTGCTATTCGTTTTTGTTTGGCCTCATGATGTTGCCCGTAAAAGTTATCGTGTTACCGTTACGATATTTTAATTTATTTTAATGATTAAAAACACTACAACAGAATGTATCTTTTATGACAAAAGAAATTGTCACAAAAAAATAACAAACTGTCACTAAAGATATTTGACGGTTTCAGTTAAACTGTCACTATGACTGTCACCTAAAGTGCGTCACAGAAAACATTTGGTGACGGTTTACTGTTCAACCGTCACAAAAAATATTTTTAGTGACGGTTGGAGGTGTTCCGTTCAGTACAACGTTCGAACATTCTTTTTTTTGTGACGGTTGAGAACTGTCACAGAATGTCACGTTCGGACGTAAAATTAAACGTTCGGACATTAACCCGACCGATTGGCGATCGAATGAGAGAATTTGACGTTCGTTGATTATGAACGTATCATATTTACATTCGAACGTTAATGCGTCCAAATGTTAATTAGAATAAACGTTCAAATTTCCGTTCGAACATAAACGTAAATGTTCAAACGTAACGCATTTAACGTTCGGATGTTATTTCGAATGTAAATGAAGGAGCGTTCGAATGCAAGTGCTTTGTTCGAACGTTAATCGCTTTATCGTTTGAACGGTTTGTTCGTTTGAGTGTGAGGACGTTCGAACGTAGAGGTTTATGTTCGAACGTTAATATCCAATTTATGTATTTACGTTCGAACGTTGGTTCGAATGTAAACCAACGTTCGAACAATTTTAATTTACATTCGAACATACAGATCAGAAATATTAATTTCATAAAATTTAAAAACATAATACCAATTGTATCATATTACATATCATCAATTAATAAGTAACAATGTCTTATAAAAGTACAAAATTATATATTAAAACTAGCCACAAATACTGATAAAATTTATTTATTCTTTTTTCCTCGCCCACCGCGATTTTGTTGCAACGACATAACACGCTCCATTTGCACCATCATCTCCCGTTGCACTTGCTCTTGCACTTCACTGCGTATTCTTTCCTCCTGGTCTCTCTGTTGGTCCTGCAAACGCGTCTCTAAATGAGACTGTCGTTCTAAGAGAGACTCTAACTCTTGTTGTCTTGACCTCATATACTTATTCTCACGCCATGCAGCTTCTAAATCTGACGTAAGATTATTAATTTGTGAAGCTGATGAGGTTGAGGAGGATGAACATCTATGCTTGATAGATCGTCCCAAACCTCTTGCCATACTAGACTACGGCCCGAGTACTTGCGTGAATATGTCTATGTCACTAGGAGAGGATTTGCCAGAAGCCGACTGCATCTCCATCATTTTTTCCTGCAATTTGAAAGGTAATGATCATAAATAATTAGTAACGTATTAAAAGAAATAGAAATAAAAAATAAATTATTCAAATGTTATATAAATAATTTATTTAACAAAATTAACACTGCTTACATAATTATCTGCAGCGACAGGATCCATCCACTCACTATGCTCATTAGTGTGAGCAGCAGCATAGACATGAAATAGGGAAAAGTTTTTAGGATCATCAAGTTTCTAACAAAGCGATATTAGCAATTTTAAAAAGATAATGTTAGTACTTAAATAAAAAAATATCGGACGTTCATATTTACGTTCGCAAGTAAAACAACTACGTTTGAACGTATAATATAAACATCCGAACGTACGTCAGCCAATATTTATTTACTGCTTATGTTCGAACGTCTATGTTTTACATTCGAACGTAGTTGTTTTACTTACGAACGTAAATGATACACGTTCGAATGTAAATTTATTTACATTGTTTTACGAGCGAACGTATGAAATACACGTCCGAACATTTTATCTTAACGTTCGAACATTTATTTTACTATGTTCGAACGTTAATGCAGAGCAGCTTAAAATTAACACAAAAAAATGCATTAATGTAAATAATTTTTTTTTTCCTTTTCTATTTTCAGGATATGGCTCATCATCTGCATACTAGGAAACTAAAGAGGGAAGGAGCCACTCAGGATACTGCTCGTATCGGGGCTCGTACTGTTATGGTAGAGCGAGAGGTCCTGATTAATGAGTTTGACGAATTCATATGGGAGCAGGCGAACCTGAGAGATGTTTTCCTCAGTAGAGGCTGGGGAAATATCTGCACATTGAGGGGGAAGGTATACCCCTCAATGGTTCAGGAGTTCTATATGGGGATGTGTGACATGCCTCAGGACGCATCATCTCACACCGTGACTGTACGCGGTGTTTCCATTGAGATATTATCGGATGTCATCGGCGAGCACCTCGGGATTCGTCGAGGAGTTGAGACATTTGCACACGCTACACCCCGTGAGGATGTAGGTACTTCTACATCATGTACTAGCCGCCCATTTGAGCCAGCATCAGCCAGAGATGCAGACCAGTTAAAGGCCGAGGATACCAGCGTCGAGGCTCGGGATGATGACCGAGACGAGAATTTCTACATCCTCATCGGGAGGGACCGCATGCAGATCGAGCGGAAGAAAGTCTTCAATTAGAACCATCTACTACATTTCTTCTGCATGTTGCACCTTATTGTTGCAACAAATGTGGATCTTGTGGCACATAAAACCACATTTAGTCGGGTTCGGGCATAGTTTTTTATACGAGTGGCACGTGGAGATCCCATAGATTTGCCACTGCACATCTTTGAGAGGATCCGTTACGAGGTGAGCATCGTCTCCACGGATAATCTCCCATAGAATGTCCTAATCAGCCGACTATTACTTGCACGGGGAGTGCCGACCCAGCCAGAGGAGCGGGTCAAAGATCAGATGAGCCCCCTCGACATGACCACGCATCGACGTAGCATTGGACAGGCGAGGGGACGTCAGCCACCCCTATAGAGGATCTAGTTCCTCCGACGTAGCCTGAGCCAGATCATGTGAGGAGTAGTAGTCAGCATACGCCGAATACATCTGTAGGAGATGTGCGGCCTGCTTGGGTTGATGCGGTCATCTCACAGCTGACTGCGCATATCGATCATAAGATCGATTGATCGATCGCTCGAGGCTATATCGGCGTCTATTGCCGAGCTCACCCATCGTGTAACTATCCTCAACGACAAGGTTGATACCTTGACTGAGGAGGTACGGAGTTTGACTTTCGCAAACAACGTTATCATCTGATTGTTGTTTACTACATTCTATCATATTTTGTATTTTATTTTTAATATTTGTAAAGAAAAATATTATTGAATATTTCTATCATTTTTTAATTTTAATTCTTAATCTTCTTTAATGTTATATTTTTCAACTTTAATACTAAATCACTGCATTTCAAATATATATAAACATAAATATATATTTATATATTACAAATTGTGTATATATAAATATATACAAGTCAATTTTTTAAACTTGTTCACAAATTATGCACAATAAAAATCGCATAATTTTTAAATTAGAGTCATATTTAATTTAAATTTACAATGAAAGTTCGAACGTTATTAATTAACGTTCGAATGTTGGTGCAAACATTTCACGATTAATAACGTTCGAACGTTTGCGCCAAAACATTTCACATTCGTACGTAAACAGCCACAAGGTTCGAACGTATATGTGACGGTCGAACGTAAATTTCTCATACGTTAGAACGTTAAAAAAAATCATCTGTCTTTAGTGACGGTTTCCAGAAACCGTCATAGAAAATGCCTTTTAGTGACGATTTGGGGACTGTCACTAAAGACCAATTGTGTTGTAGTGAAAAATATTTAAATATATTTAAAAAGTATTTGAAAGAAAAAGAAAAAAAATTACAATTACACTAGTAGTAACTTTAAAAAAATAAAATCATGAGACTGAATAGCAACTTTTTATATCGTTATTTTTATGAGCAAATTAAATAATATTAATTATAAAGAAATTACATGAAAATAAATCATGGATAAAGCGCGCATTATGTATATATTCTACGTCGTATTTATGTTATCTGACAGGAAAAGAAAAGGACAAGGCACGAATTAAATTGATGCAAGGAATTATTGGTACTGTTGATGAAATGGCAAGCAATCGTGAAAATGAGAGGTTTTATAACTTTATCTCATATATTATATATATATATATATATATATATATGAGTTTTGCTAAGTACAAGCGAGTTTGTGCACCATATTACGTATCGATAATTATTTTTATTTAAAAAAATATTTTGAGAGAAGAAGAAAATCTCCTATATCATAAAAATTATTTTTATCTTTAATTCACATTATTTCGTTAAACATATACATTATATATTAATATAGGTGCACGAATTAGTGCACGAACTTGCTTGCAAGTAGATTTTTCCTATATATATATATATATATATATATGAATAAAATTACTTTATCCTCCCATTTTAACCACTGGTCGTAAAAAAAAAAAAAAAAAAAATTAGCTTAGTGATTAAAAAAATGATTTTAAGTGTATTGATGTATTTTTTTTTATTTTTTAAAAATATTTAAATGTATTAAAAAAACTGTTGAACGTACCGTCCAATGGTAAGAGTGGGGCGGCAGAGTAGCCCCACTCTCTATATATATATATATATATATATATATATATATATATATATATATATATATATATATATATATATATATATATATATATATATATATATATATACACTTGCGTATTGATGGAATGGACACGCCACCCACGACCCAAGCGACGTCGTGCATGATAGATTGACATTGACTCTCAAGAAACACATGACATGCATGAGATTATGATCAGCCATCTACCTAATTATGCTTGATTTCAGAAAAAAAAAAATATATATATGGTTAATTATTGATATCAAGTTGATAATTCAGCATGACATGATTGATCATCTGATCCCCACAAAGGCCTCGATCGATAATGCCAAATTATATGGAGATCAGTGTATCTTCTTAATTCTGACTTTGATTGAAGGACGTCGAGATACTTGTTTGATTTTTTATAAATTATTTTACTTAAAAATAAATAAAATGAAAAATTGTCAAAATGTTGATTAATTGGAGATTCGCACCAACAAAAGTATATGTCATAATCAAACTCATGTGTCTAATATTTCTCTACCATTCTAGATAGAGCGATCTTAATTTGTCCATTATTCCGTATATATATATACGTACAAGTGATCATATTCTTTTGTATGTAGACGTTATAATGTTTGAGAAATTAAAACATTAATAAGAAATTAGAAAAGGTAGCTAGCTAGATAAATAATAAATGACTTTAATTAATTCGAACGTTACATATCATCAAAATTACAGCAAATTAAATACGACAAGTACATATATATACGGTCGATGATGGGTAGCTTGGGGGACGTCAAAATTAATGCATGCATGCAACTACGTACGTACGTACGTACGTACCTCTTATTTCAGAAAATGCATGCCCTAATTAATTGTAGTTTAAGTGACACAATTAATAATATTAGAGCTAACTAGCTAGCTAGCTAGCAGTACTAGTACTACCTTAGCTAGCTGTAACAGATCAATCCATTATACAATTTATAGATTTATTTTTATATGATAGTATTTTTTTTAAAATTAAATATAACTCTAAAGTTGTACATATGATCATTCATGAAAAACGAACATTTCAACTAAATCAAATGTCTAAGCTCTCACCGTTAAGGGTGGTGACTCATAAATTCGATCGAACTCCTTTGTGAAGTTGGGATCTAAGCTATGCCTCATTTAAACTCGATTTCTATCAAATTTTCTCGATCAAGTTCAGATTGAAAAACTACCTCCAATTATCCCTTTCTTACCAAAAAACGAAAAAACAAAAAATAAGCTCTCAATATTAATGGGATCAGGCCTTTTACTAAAATATATATTTCAGTGCAAAATGCCAAGAAAGTACTCGTTTGGGTTAATTACTTATTAATTGCTTCGAAATTAACTAGCCTATAAAAGTTAATAGCCCCCAGTACCTGAGAAGTTGGTACAACTTCGATCTAGCTAGTGGGCTACTACTAGACAAGAACAGATCATCATAAAGCTTAATTGTACTGATCAGATTTAAGGAAAAAATATAAGGCCAGGGTGTCAGTAATTAATCAAATGATCATGATCAACTGCCAATATTTAATATGAATAAATATAAATAGAAGTTATTATTGAGAACATCCATTTTACATATATGACGTGACATCATTTAGACTACACATCTTTCCAAATGAGTATTGAGAATAATCAACTAGAAGCAGTCAAATACAAAGTGTACACTGCTATAATAACTTCTCTCTAATATTACTTATTTAATATTAATGCAAAATCGCATTCCATTGAAAGACTTGTATATTTACTCAAAATAAATGTTTTAATCACAAAATAAATTTACAAAAGTAAATTCACAGCAGTGCCTTGATGTGATATATATGTTAAATTATAAAATTATTTTAAATTTAATATATTATGTGAAATCATGTCAGTTTATGACTTTATTTTTATAAGATTTCTTCGGCGTGCGGTATTGATGATATTTGTTAAGCTAAAAATAGTAACAAAATAATTCGATACGTCTATCCTACGGGCATGCATATGGTTTTATCTTTGCCGACCAGAAAGAAATAATACCTACGAAGAAAAAAGATGAAAGTGAGAGAGAGAGTCCCCTTTTGGTGGGGTTACATCACGGTAGAAAACAAAAACAAAAAAAAAAGTTTGATCTATATATGATGTCATATTGTATAATTTTTTTATTATAAAATAGATTTAACGAATCACATACATCAATTTATAAATTTATTTTTATAAGATTTCTGCGTAAACTTAACATAAAGGTAGATTTTCTAAAATTTAAGAAGCTTGTAGTACTCCTACAGAAAAAGCAATCGAATCATACGTATACATACATATATAATGGGTATAATTAGAAATATCAGGTGGGCGGGCGGGAATCGATTCATGATTAATGTTATTGGCATGAAATGCAGTAGAACTTCCAATTGTCACGAATGGTGGGTCTGATACTGGGTTCCATAAAACGACTTTATACCCCACGTACAGGTCCTTTCATGCACAAAGCTGGGCATCCTTCTCATCCATGTCTCCTGTAAAAAGTGTCCAATTTATGCTATTACGTACCCTTTGAAAGCTTTTCAGATCCTAATAAATACTACTTTTCACTGGTCTGGGGGGACTTTGTGATAACGAAATGAACTTTGATTTCATGCCACTTAAATCATTTTCACCTCTATCTTTTCCTAAAGGCTAAAATTAAGGCAAAGCTTATGAACGGTTGTCGTTTCTCTCTTCTCCTTTCTTTTTCTACCTGCACACATTGGACGTACGTGCCCATTAGACTATTACAATCATTTTGATATTAGAAGTGCTGCAAATTAATACAAATAGATCCTATAAAAATAAAATCACAAACTGATATGGTTTCATATATATTATACGTTATATCTATTTTATAATAAAAAAAAATTACAATCTAATATATGACATCAAGTCATGACGTCAATTTATGAGTTTACTTTTGTAGAATCTCTTTGTGACTAAAGTATTTTTCTTTTAATATTGTATATATGTATCTCTGAAAATTATGTAATGTAACCATTTTAATAGAGTGTTCTAAGCACCCACTAGATAATAGAATTTTTCTAACAGGAGAGGATAGCAGATGGCATGGTTGCATGAAAAAATGCATGCTCACATACTGAAATTGGGTCAGGAAATTCCAGCAATAAAATTGAAACAAAAAATCTTCACAACCTCCTAACACTCCACACTCCACATTATTTTTAATTTTTATTATTTTTTTATTAAATATTTATTATATGAATAATGAATAAAAAATTTGAAATAATTTAAAAAAAATAAACTCAAAAAAAATTTAAAAAAAATATTAAAAATTTTAAAAATTATGGAGTATAGAGTGTGATGGAACGTAGAAAAGCTCAAATTGAAATAATCACATAATCAATATACGTCAAAAGATGGCAAAGGCTTTATACTATGGGTGGGTCTATGCCCACTGGGAACTTCTGCTAATGCATTTTATTGTCGTGTCCAACTGGTTATGGAAGTTTGTGCGATGGCTAGGAATTAGCCATGCATGTATGGGTTTCTGGACCCTCACTTTTATGATCATGTGGGGGTCGGGCAAAAATAGAAAAGGGAAAAGTTGCCTCTCTTCGGGTAAGGGAACTTTGAAAAGGGCAAAAAAGTAGATACGTACATGCTGAAAAGACTGTTTCACCTGCTGCAGGGGTGATTGCCCAGGGGGAAAATGAATAGGAAAATCAAAAGTAAGTTTCTTGAGGATCCAAAACTTGTGAAGTTGTCGGTTGTCTACGATTCGTAGGCCCAAATACAACGAATTATGATCCTTACCACCGAAGAATAATGTTAAAGAGTTTGGATTTCTATAACGTAAGGGATCTTAAATCTTGATCTATATTAAGGCAATTCTGTTTATCAACTCTTAATTTTAATTAAAAATAAATTCATAAACTGACGTGATTTGATATGATACGTGAGATTATAAAATATATAAAATATATCTTATGAAGCTATGTCGGTATAAATTTACTTTTGTAGCCGTAACATTTTTCATTAATTATTTATCAAGAGCGGGGAATTCAATGGTAGCTAGAAAATGTTTGCTGGAATTCAATCCCTAAAGTTTGTTAAGTTTTGAAATTTAGGGATTAAATGCCTTACACAACCTAATTAAGAATATTTCCTGGTGCAAGATTCAGTGATGGAAGTCAGGGAATGTTAATATATCCTACAACTCATGCAGACGGCAACCTGAAACATCCAATCTTGTACATGAACAATAGCAACTATCTTAAATAAAATAGAAAATTCTTTTTAATTTTCAACAGTACCACCAAGTATTGGGCTTTCAATTCTCACCTGTGGGTTGGAGATCAGGCCCACAAATGGGGGGAGCTTATTTAGCTGAAGAATAAGATCTGTTAAATTAATAACTGTTTATCGTAAAATTTGTAAGTTGATAAAAAGAGATAAATTTCATTTTTTAAATTACATCTTAATTACGTATAAAATAATATTATATTTGATTTGCTTTGAGGATGATAAATAGTTTAGGTTTGCATGAAGTATGTCTTGTGTTAAATGGCCATAGGTTTCGGTTCCTTGAAGCTTAGCTTGAGATCTTTGCAAGAAATTATGTTTGAAATTTTTGTATGTCTAGCCTTGCTTCAACCGAAATGTATAGTGATGGAGATAATCACAGAAGCTTGATTTTTCTTTGAGGGTAGTTTTTTTTTTTTTTTTTTTAATAAGAAACATAACTTCCATTAATAAAGAAATGAGATTACAGACATTTATCAAGCCAGAAGACTTGAGCAATAAAGTCCGGAATACAATCCCACCACATACTAATATCATCCACATACTTCATATGTGATAAAGTATGTGATTTATTGATTTTAGTATGATTTACAAAATAAGAGTTTCAGCATGTTTGGGTTAATAAGTGAAGTCGGTCTCTTAAGTATATAAGAGAATTTTATCTTGTTTGATTAATCAAGAGCTTAGTGTAAGAACTTGAAGTGTTTCGGGTCTTGTATTGTTTTGCATATGTGTATCTATGAATGAGAGTATATGAGCATTTATAGGCCTCATATGAAAATATAAGGTAGTCGGACAAAAAGTATAAATTTACTCTCAATATAACCCAAGAAAGATGATTTAGGGATGGAATGAGTCAAATGAGACTTTAGGGCTGTGTTTGGTAAGTCAATTACTTAATTCACTTCTATTCACAAAGTATTTACTATTTTTTTACTACTATTTATTATTTTTTTACTATTTTTACAAATTATTTGAGATCACCTCAACATCTAAACGTAGTCTAAGTGATGAATCTTGAGTGGTTTTCGGTTTTGGGCCCTATATGGCTTTGGGGATGGATTTCTATGGTTAGGTTGGCTCTAGCTTGGAAGATACTAGCAAGGTAAGGCTCCGAGGCAAGAGAGGAAACACTTGAGCTTTGAGAATGGGTCCCAATGGGGGCTTCAAGGAGGGACTCATGCCTTGAAATGGTAGGAGTCCTTAGCTTCTTTGAGTGAAATGACTTGTAGAAAAAAGGGGTTGGAAGTAGAAATAAAGGCCGGGAGTTGGGATGGGGTATTATCCCAATGAAACTTCTCTGGCCACTCAAGAGTATTTAAGAATAGAGTGGTATTCCTTAGATCAACGATGGGGTATCAACCACCTCAAACGATAGTATAACTTTCTTTGGACGTTGGACTTGCCTCTTGGCTAGTGGAGTCTAGAAAACCTTAAGGTGAAAAACGGTCATGCGAAGTCAAGTATTTATTAAGATGAAGTCACATTGATGGATATTTCTCGTAATTGTGACAAATGGAACCAAGACGTATGCACAAATCTATAGGGGAGGTCATGGCGTATTGTTAATATGGACAATGGGCATTTTGGAAACAAAGATGTTGAGAAATCTATAGAAACTTTCCTTAGATACTTTTGATTTCATGCATTCATTATTTGTGTAATAACTTTCATTGCATGCTTTAATGAGACTTGTCATAAAAATAACTTGCTGAGATTTCAAGACGATCGATCGCACCAAGAGGAGTATATATATAAGGAGAATGTCTAGGCCATTAATTTGTCGATGGTCCATCGAATTTTGAACAACTTATGGTGTTGTAATAACTCAATGAATCTATGGGTGTAATTGGTGACTTATGGATGGTATTAAATGCCGTGTTTGAGGTTTATAAAAATTTCCTCTAGTACTAATTATTTTAGTCTGAATAATTTTTTATTGTGAATTCATCATATCACTAGTAACATGTTAGGAGCATACTTATTAATGTCATTAAATCTGGAGAGTGTAACATAGTGTTACATGTCCCAATATCTCAACAACCTGTCAAATCACAAACATGAGGTTTGGTGTCGTCACTGACGGTCTACAGTTCCCTTGGTAAAGACAGGTAATAAGACAAGTACAAACATCTTCTCCACCGCCATCCCACTATATAATTGAGATAGAAACAAAAACAAATCCGAGTGGATTTAATGTCGAGGTCATATTATCTATTTCTCTCTAAATTATAAATTATTTTTATGTCAAAAATGTTGTAGGAAATATTAATTTCATTGGGTTCTTGTTTCTATCTTCTCCAACATTTTTTTTTATGTCCTCCCAACATTATTATCATTATATGTCCAGCGAAGAACTATCAGAGAAATAATCAAAAGAATGATTATTTCAGTATATTAATTTCGTTTATGTACAAAACTTGGCCGCATACGAAACTTTTTCTCCATTTAATTTCCTTTTTAACAATGGTACAAAATTATGAACTATAACATTCATGATTAATTAACTTATCTACCCTCTAAATCAAAAGACAAAGAACATGAATTAACCGTGGATTTTTTATTTATTTTTGATTGGGGGCGGGTATTCCAGACCTCTCTTTTGGAGGCTAGAAGTTATGTCAATTAGGTCACAAGCCTTTGGCAATTAACAGTGGATATTGATAATATCATACTCCAATCACAAACATTATCAACCAAATGCATAAGTACTTCTAATACATCAGGGAAATTAGTGCTATTATTCCCGACATAAATTATGGGACAATACCCGGCCACATCATATTGCCAATATCACACTCTGTCCCACAACCTAGATTCTAGTATTTTTCCACTATTTAATTTTGTCCCCTTTCATTTGCA
This sequence comes from Juglans mandshurica, assembly GCA_022457165.1. Taxonomy (NCBI): domain Eukaryota; kingdom Viridiplantae; phylum Streptophyta; class Magnoliopsida; order Fagales; family Juglandaceae; genus Juglans; species Juglans mandshurica. The sequence continues at coordinate 6,870,252 of CM039634.1, read as the reverse complement.
ATTCCCTGTTGTTTTCCAAACCAAGAAATCATGTGTTTTCTTTATTTTTTCAATTCATCCAAGTTATTTGTTTGATATCTACACTTTCAGCGCTTTCAGTTAGTGAGTTATTACGCATTCTTTTATGGGTGGATGCTTCTGGGCAAGTTTACCGACTGCATGCACTCCTAGGAGATAATTTTAAAGTGTGCAAATTTCGTTCACTCATTCTGGAAAAAAAAAAAAAAAAAAAAAAGATTTATTATTAACAAATAATTTTTTTATGTGAATCTTAAATTTAACCACTTTTTTCAAAGAAAGTGTATAGCACTTGCACACCCTAACATTATAAATATTATTTCTCTTTATATATTACACGACCATTTAGAAATTTTTCAGTTAATGACTGACTTATTTCATTGTCTGGAGTGGAAGCCATAAACACCAAATAGAAATTATTGATCCACATTTGAATAGTAAAAGTGTTTCATCTCATCTCATTTAATCATTACAACTTTTTCAAATTCTCACACAAAATATAATAAACAATTCAAATTTTTCAAATCTCAAAACAATAATAATATTAAAAAATTATATTCTAACAATATTTTATTCAACTTTCAACTTTCATCTCAACTCACTAATACAAATGACACCTTATACATGAGTCTTATAAAATAAATTTACAAACTGATATGACTGGATAATTAGAAAAAAAAAAAATAGGTTACGATTTGTGTATATGAAACTATAACAAATCAAGCCTTGATCTATTGCTTTCATAGACTTGGTTCCTCCAAGCATTATTTGTCAACACCTGGCAATCATTTTAATATTATAATCTATACGCATCCGTGTCTTCCAAATTCCTCGATCATTTCTATAATTATTTGTTCGGACTTTTCTTGTGTTTGCTTTCCACAGCAATGGTACCGATGCGTAGTCCCAACATTTCTGAAATCCAAAACAAGGCATGCCCATATACTTTTCAATGCGTTGTTACTAACAGACTTTGGTGTTTCCTTTCTTCATTTACAATAAGTTCAAATATCACTTGCCCCAACATATTGCTCCTTTTAAAAGTTATATCCACTTGCAATGAGAGAGAAAGAGAACCCCCCCCCCCCCCCCCCCCCCCCCCCCCCCCCGGTGGATGGCACGATTGCCACCATCATTGCTGCCATTTTCTGGCTTAAAATAGTACGAGAAAGATTAATATGTGCAGGCCCAGGATGCTCTTCTTTTGGAAATGGAGCCCTGGAAATATCTGGGACTTTCGAGAGTCAAGAGTGATGAGAAAACACAGTTCCGAAATTATTATGCCTGGATCAACGGTACGCCAATTCTTTCTCTACCCATGATCATTGAGCATTGAGCATTTTCTCCTTTTCCTCTCATTCCTAATATTGTCAACTTCGCAAAGAATATGAACACAAATCAAACTGTAATCAAACCTCAAAGGCATTGTATTGTGTTTCTTGTGAAGTTTCCTTAATTGGGTTGATGACAAATGCCAATATGACTCGGATGCATATACTAGAAGACTCACCAAGGCTTCTCTGCAAAGCTTCAGTGGATTGCAGATCGGGAATGCTTGAATTCAGATAATACAGGTATATTGGGCATATATGAGTTTTTCTAGACACATGCTTTAAACTCCAACGACGCGGATAATTTTGCCAGCAGGTGCGATCACAATCAAAGTCAAGGAAACCAAGAGGTCGGAGAACTGGATATTTATCAGCACTCCATGTCTGGCTCAAATGGTTCTGTAAGTCAATAGTTCCTTACAAATAATCACATTCACATCTCATCAGAGTATCACTACATTTGGTCTAATTGACAGCAAGACTATATCAACAACTGCAGAAGGTGGGGGGCTTCTCTTACACATACTAAATCAGATCCATTCACTATATTTATTTACATTTATCCATATCAAAGAAGTCAAAACCCTACCATGTTACTGAGAAATCTCTAATTTTAGAAACTCCAAATTCAAAATCCTCCCAACGCCACCAGTCAAGAAATTCCATGAACTACGATAAAAAAAAAAGTCCCCTACATAGATTAAACATTCTAGCCCTGATAGCCTAACCTATATAAAATGCTTATGCACTACATCAGTGGTTGACCCCCCCAAATAAGCTAAGCTAAAGCAGATTTCTCATAATCAAACACAGTCAAACCACATGCAAATATAATGTATACAATTCTTCCATCCAAGCTCAAAACAGGCCTGAAATTGTAAAACCAAAACTGCATTCATCCTCACTCTACACCAAATTTCCAAAATCTCAAACCTATCAAAATTGCCCAACCCGCAACTTGTAGTTCCACTCCTCAACTGACTCTTATTGATGCACCTATGCTGCTTCATCATTGATAGGTACTTGAACAAGTAACTTTTGAAAAATTCCAAACCTACAGCAATAGCTAATAAGGCATTTGATTACAAACAAAAAGACAACACACCATTACAAAGAATTGTGAACTCACCCACCACCACATAATAATGGAAGGATGAAGACGCAACTTGACCTAAAGGTTATTTGATTAACCCAATATTAAAGATGACCCCAGCTATAAACCTCACTGAATCATGCATATTAAGAAGGATTCAAATGAGTCATTTAGGAAGGTATGGACAGCAAAACTTAAGCAAGGCATGGCACAAAGCATAATAGTGAGTGTAAAAAGCTTCTCTAATAAATTGTGTACAACGAATTTTAATGAGGAAAGCTATGATACAGCATAATTTATGGGCAGACAATACTCGCCACTTTATCCTAAAAGCAATTTCTACTAATATTTCATATACGAGTACAAAAAATTAATTCATTGTCAAAAGAGTTGCACACCTGATGTTGGCTTTAATACAAAAATGGAAAGATTTCTTCATCAGGATATCCTCTTGACTAGCCTCGAAAGAAAGCTATGCCAATTGAATATGATCTCTTCAGGGAGTTGAAGATCTTACCCCTTTCTGCCATGGTGCTTCTAAGAACTTCATCTTCCTTTTGCACCTCGTTTACACATTAGCTGCCAATCTGAACTTGTTACCTCCTCGTCAATTTGCCAAGCCCTTGGTCAAAACTGAAAGAAACAACTAAAATAATTATGACTAAAACACTGGAAGAGAAAAGGAAAAAAAAGATACCTTGGTAACATGACCTTCTAGAGCTGATCGTGTGATCCCAAAGCTTCAAGGATGCTATCAACCCACCTGCCAATCGACTTCACTAAATTAGGAATGTGAAACTAACTCATTTGGAATACAACTAGTTATATTCATCAAAACAGATTCTCAATTAAGATGTTCAACCCAGAACATAAAAAATAACTTTCATAAATCCACCACCCAATGATATAGATAACCCCATTTAGCTAGAATACCTCAAAAAATTCCTAGCTAAGTCAGTCTCACTGCCTCCAGATATTTAAGCATTATCTCCATCATCATGGGTTTACATTTTGGATGGATCTCCTTCATTTAACTGTGATATCCCATACTAAGTGAATATAGGTGGTGAATGAGATCCCACATTGCTTGGAAGGGAAAGGTTCTTGCTCTTTATAATGATACTTAAGGGCTTTAATTGTCCCATTGCCTAGTCATTTTGCAGTATCGACCCGGATGTGGTTTAGGTCTTCCTTGGGGCATTACATTACCAGAAGGAGAAAAACAAATCCCACATCCAGAACCCGTTCTCCAAAAAAATATAAGCTATTTATCCACTTCATCACATACTAGATTATCTTCTCATCAATAGCTTTACATAAACATTTTTTGTTATGAGGAGCTAGTAAGAAACGCCAACATTAACAGCCAATTCACAATTAATGGAAACAATTATCAGTATAATGAAATCAATTACATGTATTTTCCCCTTCCTTAGCACATTATAAAATTATAATGAAAACAAATACCCCTTAAATAAAAAGAATCAGCCACAACCAGCAGTCAAACCTTACAATAGACATTCTAATTCCAATTAAGCACATTTGAAAAAGAAGCCTATTTTCCCTAAGTTCACAAAATAGAATTGCAACACAAGCTAGTTCAGCATCGCTCGGCATGAAGGGTTTATAATTGCGAACTTACATAAAAAGATACTGGCATAAGGTAGATCTTCCAGAAAATTGGTAAAGAAAGTGAACATTACCCTTCAAGGCCTGGTTGCGCTGGGTAGTACACATTTTGTAGGCCTAATCTTTTTGCAGACAAAGCAGTTGTCTCACCAATACAGGCAACTGAGTTGTTCCATGACTTTGAATCGCTAATAAGTTTGACCCAGGCACTGTTGCAATGGAGATTTACAAACTAAATAAGATTTATGAACTAAGTACATGATTTAACTTCCTCATCAAAACCCTCTGATCAATCTAGGTAGCCCAAAGAAGAAAAATAAATATAAGGTGCCCCATTGACCCTCAGTATAAGTGGTGTGACTATAAAGTTGACTTAAAACTCCATCTAGGTGGTAAATAAATGTATGAAATGGTAGATTTGGTGGCACAGAGGCAACTTAATCCAAAATGTCCTCAATTGCAGGAAAAAGGACCACTAATGACAAGTGAAAAAAGGTCAAACCCATGTCAAACCATTCCATGTAACTTAGGAAAGTAATCAAATATCACATAAAATAAGATAAAATAAAACCAATTACACACCGAACCGAAGAAGGTGAAGCGACTGCAACAACAGGAGTAGAAAGTGCCTCCTGTAAAAGCATTTGGTCAACATGCTGGACTTGTACCTGGAAGAAATCATATCAAATGATGGGTCAAGAACCACAAGAAAAGAAGAACAGCTAGAGAAAATGATGTCATATAAGCAAAACATAATGATGGACTGTTTCAGGCTAATTAGTTTAGTAATTCATGATAAATAATGGAAGCCACAACAATAAAGCACTTTAGAAAAACAAGCAAAATGCTCAGAATCTAAACTGACTATAACAACATCAGAAATCATAAATTCAATCTAGTCGATGCAATCCCTACAAAGGGGGAACTATCTGACTCTCTGAGACTGTAAGGTAAAAACTTAAGGCATGTGATTGAACTAAAGGGTTGAATATGAGAGAACATCGCAAATTATGATTCATCCAACTGCAGTCCCAGTTAGATAATCGGTTATCAGAGGCATACTAGATTTCTCACAAGCAAAGGTTAATACAAACAAGTTGATTTCAGCATGTGTAACAGAATATTGAAAAATACAGATTTTACATTATAATTTACAGTAGGGATATTTTCTCAGTTGCATCAAAATTAAATCAATAGAGAAAAGTCTTTAATGGAGTAGTACTGGTGACAAGCCAATGATAAGACATGTTTACTTTTAATGTTTTTTAATTGCAATATGTCAATACAAGTTTTAATCCATGAATAGAGAGAAGCGAAGACCCACAGCTACACCACCACTTTAAATACTTTACCGTTGTATATGTATTTAGCCTTGTGACCTCAAATCCACGATTAGACAAGCCTTCTTCTGCAGCAAATAAAATATAATGGTTGATTAATATTATTTCCCAAGCTTTGGTCAAGTATAAAGGCAAAGATGGTGTACTTCAAGCATGTTGCTGGATGCTAAATTACGATCCATAAATAATATAAACTATTAAGCTAGGGCTAATAAATGTTCCTAGGAGATACAATACTTGAAGGAGATTCACCAATATGAGAAAATCCCCAACTGCCTGAATGTGGCAAATCAAATTTGCAAGAGAATTTATTTAATAAAACAGACCAGACCATGAATGCTAAATTGGCACTCAAATTAACGAACTCCACAAGAGGCTTCCTGGAAGATGAAATTTCTTCCAAGTGATATTCAACTGTAGTGAGGGGGAAATGGATCTTATCATATATCACAAAACCGCTATTCTTATCTTGACTACAGAGGCTGGGTGAGAACAGTATAAAATGGTAAAAGCAACATATCCCAATGCTGCACGCAAAATAAAAATCAAGTCATCAACAGGGCTAAACAGTACTGCAACAAAATGTTGCTTATTGAACGTGCAAGGGGGTGCAAACCTAGTAGAACAGGAAAGTATACAGAAGGATACGCCCAACTAGCAAAACAAGAAGAAAAAAGCAAAAGTCTTTAAAATCTAGAAAGCTAAAGAGTTGGGAGCTATTGTGAGCAGCCATCCAAACATACAGAGTGCTGAAAATTTTCATCCACTTTCTGCTTTATATTTTATATTTTTCTAACCTTTTCTCTAGATGATTCACACAGCACCTCTGAAGCGGGTGAATTGGTCCAAGGTATCTTCACCAATTGAAGAAGGCGGATTAGGGTTGCGAGACTTAATTCTCTTTAACCAAGCCCTATTGGGAAAGTGGGCTGTGGCATTATGCCTACGAAAGAGAGAGCCTTTGAAGGGTACTAATTGACACAAAGTATGAAACTATAGGAGGAAGTCGGTGCTCACAAAAGATGAGGATGCCTTTTGCGATTCATCTTTGAAAGAATATTAGAAGAGGTTAGGGGGACTTCTCCCACTTGCCTATATTTGAGATGGGTGATTGGTCCAAGATTCACTTCTGGCAAAAATTGTGGTGTGGTGATCAAACCACAATTGTGGAAGTTGGGAATTTCAGTTTCGAATATTCGTGAAAGGAAAGGAATTATGGGGTCACTTGGATGGGTCTTCTGTGGCCCCTACTGATCTCAAAGAATTTAGTACTTGGTCCTGCAAGGATGCCAAGATTGTTTCTTGGCTATTAAGTTCCGCTAAACCACATATGATCAACAATCTTCGAGCATTTACTATTGCTAAGGAGATGTGGGACTATTTTAGACGAGTATATTATCAAGACAATACTGCACGCAAGTTTCAACTTGAGTTAGAGATTTCCAACTACAGACAAGGTAATCTCTCTATTGAACAGTTCTATGCTGGATTTCTGAATTTATGGAGAGAATATTCTGGGATAGTGTATTCTAAAGTTCCTAAGGAAGCATTAGAAGCACTGCAAGTTGTTCATACTGAGAGTCAAAGAGATCAATTTTTTATGAAACTGAGACCAGAATTTGAGACTACGCAAGCTGGTTTAATAAACCGTAATCTTGTTCCTTCCCTAGATGTGCGCTTGGGGTAATTATTGAAAGAAGAGCAGCGTCTTGCTACTCAACATGGTCTCACGCAAGAAACTGTGACAACTGAGATGGTTAATGTAGCATATGCTACTCAAGGGAAAGGAAGATCCAAGACACAGATACAGTGGTATAGTTGCAAAGAATTTGGGCATATTGCGAAACATTGCAGCAGGAAATTTTGCAATTATTGCAAGGAGGGACATATGATTAAAGATTGTTGTGTGCGAGCTCAAAATCAACAAGGCCAAGTATTTCACACTGCTGCACAGGCTAATTTAGCTGCTGTTCCCTTTGTTTCTGCTCTGGGACAGCAGCCTACAACTGGTTCTTCGTCACTCTTACACCCGAGATGGTCCAACAGATGATTGTTTCCGCTTTCTCTACTTTTGGACTTCAAGGTAAGGGAACTTTTCTCACCTCTCCTTGGTTGGTTGACTCTGCGGTTTCCAATCATATGACTGGAAATGCCGATGCTTTACATGATGTTCGTAAATATAAGGGTGACCAGCACATTCAAATCGCCAATGGTAATACTCTTCCTATCACTGCAATTGGAACTCTGGGGTCCTCTTTCAACAATGTATTTGTGTCACAAGAATTATCAACGAATTTAATTTCAGTTGGACAGCTTGTAGATAATAATTGTGAGATTCATTTTGATCGTAATGGTTGTTGTGTGCAGGATCAGTGTCGGGGAACATGATCACGAAGGGGCCTTTGGATTGTAGTTACTAATAATAGTGATGGCAGTCGCGCACAACAACCTTTGGATTTCCATTTCCAGTTTTGATTCCTTTGGATTGTATTTCCTCTTCAGATTTCCATTTCCAGTTTTGATTCCTTTGCTTGTACTACTGTTACTAATAATAGTGATGTTTGGCATAAAAAATTGGGACATCCCAATTCTTCTGTTTTGAATTATCTTATGAAACAAGGTCATTTGGGGAAAAAAAAAATCAATTTCTAATGTGTCTTTGGATTGTAGTGATTGTAAACTTGGTAAAAACAAATCTTTACCTTTTCCTTTACATGGCAGTCGCGCTTCCACATATTTTGAGATTATTCATACTAATGTCTGGGGAGTGAGTCTCGTACTATCTCATGCTCAATACAAGTATTTCGTGACTTTCATTGATGACTATAGTCGTTTCACTTGGGTTTATTTCCTTCGATCAAAAACTGATGTGTTTTCCACTTTTCAAGCTTTTGTTGTGTTTGTTGCGACTCAATTTTCTGCTTGTATTAAAACCCTTCATTCTGACTCGAGAGGGGGGGGGGGGGGGAATATATGTCCCATGAGTTTCAGGATTATCTCAAAACTCGGGGTATTCTCTCCCAACGATCATGTCCTTACACCCCTCAACAGAATGGGGTTGCTGAGCGTAAGAATCGTCATCTTTTGCATGTTGTTCGTACTTTGTTGATTGAATCTTCTGTGCCTCCTCGGCTTTCGGTCGAAGCCTTATCTATAGCTGTGTATTTGATAACGTTTACCATCTCCAAATTTACATTTTGACTCTCCATACTCTCGTCTGTTTAGTGTTGTTCCTGAGTATAATTCTCTTCATATATTTGGCTACGTTTGTTTTGTTCACTTGCCATCTACTGAACATCACAAGCTTTCTGCTCAGGTTGCTCGGTGTGCTTTTCTTGGGTATAGTAATGTTCATAAAGGGTTTGTGTGTTATGATGCGGATGCTAACAAACTTTGTGTCTCTCGAAATGTGTATTTCTTTGAAAACCAATATTTTTTCCAGTCTTGCGTTTCACATGATTCTACTTCTGTTCAGCTGCCTATTTTTTATGATGTGTCTTGTCCTCTTGAACGTTTTAAGCCAAAGTTTGTGTATCAAAGATGTCGCCCAGTCTTCGCTGCCCCTTCCTGTCACAGAACTGACATCTGATCCCATCCCAACTGAACCTCAACGATCATCTCGAGTTTCACGTCCCCCAGACAAGTATGGGGGACGTGAAACTACCCATCAGGCTACTCTTGATACTACTTTTGTGCCCAAATCTTATTCTCAGGCTGCTGCTCAAGCTTGTTGGGACATTGTTTCCTGTCTTGATAGAGTCAAACTCATTGGCTACAAATGGGTATATACTATCAAGCTACAACCTGATGGCACTATTGAGAGATATAAGGCCCGTTTATGAGGAGACCTTTGCACCCCGTCGCCAAGATGACTACTATACGTACTCTTATGGTCATTGCTGCTTCCAAAGGTTGGTCTCTTAGGCAGATGGATGTGAAGAATGCGTTCTTACATAGGGACTTGAAGGAAGAAATATATACGTCTCCTCCTCCTGGTATGTTCACTTCATCGTCCACTGAGGTTTGTCGGTTGAAGCGATCTTTATATGGATTAAAGCAGGCACCGCGTGCATGGTTTGAGAAGTTTCACACCACTCTTCTTGATTTTCATTTTACTCAGAGTCGGTTTGATTCTTCTCTCTTTCTTCAGAGAACTGCCATTGGACTTCTTGTTCTTTTAGTATATGTCGATGACATAGTTATCACAGGTTCTAATTCTCACTTGATTGAGCGTCTACAACAGCATCTCAAGACTACCTTTCATATGAAAAACCTTGGCCCACTTCAGTATTTTTTGGTCTCAAGGTACATTCTTGTCCCAACAGTATGCTTTTGCATCAACACAAGTATACCCAAGAGATTCTCACCTTGGCTGGTCTCCAATCAAGGAACTCTGTACTTGCACCTCTGGAGATCAATTTGAAGCTTTGTCGGGATGAGGGAGAACTCTTATCTTATCCATCTCGGGTTCGGCAGTTAGTAGGGAGCTTAAATTACTTGACTATTACTCGACCTGATATTTCCTTTGCTGTCCAACAGGTTAGTCAATTTATACAGGCTCCTCATCAATCTCATCTAGCAGCAGTACGACGGATCATTCCTTATCTCAAAGGTACATCTGGTAGAGGTTTATTCTTCTCTACAGGGAATTCCTTACAGTTAACAGGTTATAGTGATGCTGATTGGCCAGTTATGTGGATACTCGTCGTTCAGTTACTGGTTGGTGTATGTTTCTTGGTAATGCTCTCATTTCTTAGAAAAGTAGGAAGCATGATCGAGTATCAAAATCTTCTACCAAATCTGAGTATCATGCAATGTCCTCCGCGTGTTCAGAGCTTGTGTGGCTTCGAGGTTTGATGAGTGAACTTGGTATTCCACAACTTACTCCTACTCCTATTGATGCAGATAACACCAGTGCTATTCAGATTGCTGTCAATCCTGTGTTTCATGAGCACACCAAGCATATTGAAGTAGATTGTCATTCCATTCGTGAAGCACTTGATCAACATGTGATTACACTTCCTCACATTTCCACCGAACAACAAATTGCTGATGTCTTTACCAAGTCTAAGTCTCGCCACCGTCATCAATTCATGATTGACAAAATGATATTTCTTGATCGACCAGCATCAATTTGAGGGGGGATGTCAATGATATTCATAAATGGCAATATATAGATGGTTGTAAATATAGCAATAGCTGTAGATATATATAGGCGATATTTAGTTTCCTTACTGGCATTCATTTATTCTTTCCTGCTGGACATATGATTCCGGGGATGTAATTAGGGATTGATATAATACACAAAAAACTCGAGAGAGAGAGAGAGAGGTATTCGATGCAACTTTGACAGGACCTTCATGATTTTCTTGTCTATAATGCACCTAAAGGCATGCTCTTGTTTTTTTGTTTAGATTTATGTATATGGCTATGCCTATTCTTTGATCAATAAAATTTGTTTACTTATAAAAAGAAAATCATTTTGGATTGATGCTACTTGCGTAAGAAAAATGGGGAAACAATGGATCAGTTACATTGTGAGGTGGCCAGGATTTTAAGGGATGAAATCTTCAACCGAACTGGTATGGCATGGGTAATGCCTAGATGGGGGTAATGGATATTTTCAGATGTTGGAGTGGTCTTTGGGGTAACGTTCATATTGCTACAGTGTGGAAAAAAAATTTTTTTTTCCCCCAAAGCGAGGTCAAGCCTCCAATTATTAACAACCCTCACTAAGGCAGAGGGAAACCATGATTACAACGTTTCATCAAAAAATACATCAAAAACGAATATATGGAATTCCCAATAAGTCTAGTCGAACAATACCCCGAAGCCTTCCTTGCACCAAATCCTCACCAATAAAATCAAAAGATCTACCCATCATGCCTTCTTTTGCCAAAAAATCTGCTGCCATGTTAGTCTCTCTAAAATTATGTCGAAAGCAAATATTTTGATTAAACTAACAAGAGTTTTTATCTCTTCCCAAAAATCCCAAAGAAACCAATATTTGCATATCCCGGAAGCTAGCCAACCCATCACAAAACTTGAATCAGATTCCACCAATAAATCTCTCAAACCAAGTGACACAAACGAAAACCATCAAGAAGAGCATGGCACTCGGCAATAGTACTCGTCGCATGACCATAAAAGTGAGCAAAACCCACTATCACCTTACCCCTATAGTCCCGAAGGATGCCCCCCACCACTGGACCTCCCCGGATTTCCACAAGATCCACCATCAACATTAAGTTTAATAAAACCCATATCCGATGACTTCCAATCTATTAATCTTTGTAATTTTTCACGAACCGGAAGAATAGGACAATTAAGATCCTGCAAAACTGACAAATCATTAGTGCCCATCATGTTGAATTTCCACAAGCCATTTGAAATATCCCTTAAGTTCACTTTCACCACTCTCAAAATGACCCTTCAATCAAAATTAAGACCCTCCATCTAAGATGCACATCTAGCCCTCCAAAGAGCCCAAGAAATAATAATGGGTAGCACACCACGGATCCAGCCAACCTGCGAAGAAGATGCCGCATGCCTCCAAAAAATCATCATCCCATCCCAAGTCAGAACCCGTGGCAACCAAATCCCACAAATCGACGCAAAATAACTCTAGATTTTTTTTTGCCCCTCCCCCTCACATAGAACATGGTCTAATGTCTCCATATTAGGCTTTGCACAGCAAGAACATTTTGATACCATCGGAATACCCAACTACATAATAGCCTCATCAACTGGTAATGATTTTCTTCTAGCCCTCTAACAGCAAAATGACATCTTATTGGGCACTACATCATGCCACAACCATCTGCACCAAGAGCACAAACTCCTTTTTTTTTCCGCACAAGCTGCCACGCAGATTTAGTGGAGAAATTACCATCAACCGAAGGGGCCCAAACACATGTATCCTCTCCCTCCTTCAATTAGATATCCGACCTAGTAATTTTCTGCACCAGCTGCTCAGAAACCAAGTACCGAAGCAGCTCTACATTCCAACCTGATCCAGACCAAAGAGACTTGAGCCACAACCCAGAATCCCCAATCACCAATCTGCTCTCCGCCAAAATCTCATCTCCCAGCCAGTTATCAAACCAAAAGCTGGAATTTCCATTGCGAATAACCCATCGGGAATTTTTCCAACACAAATGGCATTAACTGCATAATCCCCTTCCAGAAACAAGATCCCTTCCTCAGATTCATAACCGAATAAATATGCTTATCCCCCACATATTTAGTAGAGAAAAAAATAGCCCACAAAGAATTGCCTTGAAGGATTTTCCAAGCAAACTTCATAAACAAAGAAGTTTGCACTTCTAATAAATCTCATATCCCAAGCCCCCCTTCTTCTATCGACAAACAAATTTTCCTCTACGAAATCCACTTCCTTTTTTTATTCTCTATGGATGAACCCCATAAAAAATTGAAGAAAATCCCTTTCAATGCCAACAAAACTCCCTTTGGTAAATTCAAAACTGAAAGGATGTGAATAGGAATGCTATTCAAAACATGCTTAATTAAAACAATTTTACCACCAAAGGAGAGAAGTTTACCTTTCTACCCCGCTTAACTTATTCTGAATCATAGCAATCAAAGGGTCAAACAGCCGTAATCTCATTCTCCCCACATGCAATGGGATACCCAAATAAGTACAAGGCCATGCACCTTCCTCAAAGCCAGAGATTCTTTTTAATTCCAATTTTCTATCAACCGAAAAATTAGAAGAGAAAAACATAGAAGATTTATGAGCACTAACCCGCTGACCCGACACAGCCTCATATAAATGAATTGAGTAAATCTTTTGGCCGATCCATCCAACATCTCTCCAATTACAGCCCTTCAATGGTTGAGTGCCACGTAGGCTTCACAGTTTTAACTTCCATGTGACCGCACATCAGAAGATCTGAAATTCATCCCCTCACCCCTTCTTGCACGAAAACAAGAAACCTCATCCCTCGACCCCTCTCGCACGCCCTCTCCCAGAGATCTTCGCCTCCCCCCCCCCCCTCCCTCGCTACGGTGGCAAGAAAACCTATAGACCTATCCGCCCACCCTCTCCCAAGACCAGACCAGAAACCTTGAAGCCCCCTTCAGTCGTGACCCTCCCCTGTCTCTCTCGAACAAATCCAAAAACCCAAGCAACGGTGTTCGAATTTGTAAATTCGCTACCAGCCGCCGCCAACGACAACGTAACCCTCAAAGCCGTGACACTCCGAGGACGGATTTGGTGTCGTTAGCCCTCTAGCAGCTACGAATTCCCCAAATATTGTACTGAACTACGAATTCTTCTGCAATTTTTGCTTTTATTTCCGAATTAATCTGATTCTATTTCTCTAGTGGTGATATGGCTATCAATTTTGACTATGGCGTGAGATTGTGGTGTGAGGTTTACAAGAGGAGGGCCACTTGGAAATGTTGGTTCTGTTTGCTTCTGTGTTGGCGTGAGATTGTTATACGAGGAACATAAAATGGTGTGGAAATGTTGGTTTTGTTTGCTTCCGTACGAGGATCATTTTCATTTTCTTTTTTTGGAGTGTTTTTCTTATATCTATCTTACTTTTGGCGACGGAGATGGTATTCGAAATTACTAGTGGGCAATGAATATGGTGATTGAAATTACTTGTGGGCGAAGGACAGGTGGCGACAGAACTGGTTGGTAATGGAACATGTGTCATGCGGCGGTGGGAGACGAAGATGGTGTTCTTCGGCGGTCTAAAATTCTGAGTGAGGCTCAAACTATCGATTATCCAATGTTGTGACCCTATTGTGATTTGTGTGGAATCGCTGACGTGGCAGACTACTATTGGGGGCTGTTAAAGCCTTACCAATGGATGGACCGGTGCAAAGCAACTCTCAAATGAATTACCTCCAAAAGTTTTATGATTGAAGCTTTACCACCATTAGAAAAAATCAATAGATCATCCGCATACAACAAATGGTTAATCATGGTACCCCCACAAGAATTGAAAGGCTTAATCCTTCCCAAGTGAAACTCCCTATTTAACATAAGCGAGAGTACTTCCTCTGATAAAATAAACAAATACAGTGAGAGACGATCACCTTGACGAAGACCCCGTGAAGCCTTGAAAAAACACCGTGAACACCCCCATTCAACATAACTGAGAAATATGGAGAAGAAATACAATTAAAAATCATATTCCTCCATTTATCCAAGAATCCCAACCTTTTCAATACCTCCAATAAAAACCACCAATTAACCCTATCATACGCCTTGGCCATATCTATTTTAAACATAACATTCCCTCCTCTCACTTTCCAATTCATCCCCTAGACCAACTCCTGTGCAATAGCCATATTATCAGAAATACTTCTCCCCCTAATAAACGCAGATTGCTCTTGAGAAATAACTTTATGCAACAATGGAGCCAAATGAAACACCATCACCTTCGACAAAATTTTATAAATCACCGAACAAAGGCTAATAGGTCGGAATTGCACAAAACCCACAGGTTCATCAACCTTAGAAATGAGCACCAGATTAGTTGCACCAAAAAACGTCGATAAAGGCTTCCCCTCAAAAAAATCAATGGCCATCTCCAAAATGTTGTGCTTAACAATATCCCAAGCAAGAATAAAGAAACTCGTCAAAAAGCCATCAGGGCCCGGCCTACTATCCAAAGAGCAGATTTTACCTCTTCCATTGAAGGCTTCACAGTTAATGCTTCATTTTCCAGAACGACGGCAAAAGCAAAGAAAGGGAGTCTTCATCAAAATGAACTTCATCCGTAGCAAGTAGTTCCTGAAAAAAATTAACAGCACCGTTATGAACCTCTTCCACAGATTCAAGGACCTGTCCATTCTCCAACCGCATTTTCTCAACCCTTTTATTCTTCTTTTTAATACGCATCATAGCATGAAAGAAATTCGTATTCGAATCCCCCTCCACTAATCATTGTATTATGTGGAAAATGATTCCTCATTGTATTATGTGGTGTCTTTGGATGGAGATAAATGGTAGGTGTTTTGAAGATCAGGAGCGTTCCTTGGACGAGGTGAAGAGATTCGTTTTCGACACCTTTTACTTTCTTGGGCTCCTGTTATTGTTTGTAATGGTACTAGCTTTCATAATTTGCTTGCATCTTTATCTACTTTCTTGTGGTTGCTAGGCATTTTCGATGTATACTTCCTGCATACTTGGGTTATGCCTATTGTTCATGCAATAAAATTATCAAAAATAAAAATAAAACTAGCACTTCACATGAATTACAATGCAAACCAGCCAGATTGATTGTACAAAGTAATCTCATCAAATAACAAATATATAATGATATTTGGGAAAACGAATTTTCAATATTTAGATGGCCACAATGTAAAGAAAAGCATATAAAAGGAACATTTCACATACCAATCTCATTGCTAGCTTTTGCAGAAGCAGGATATAGGACTCTGCATTTTACCCCATTCTTTGGAAGCTCAGAAGCCAGAACCTTACCTGTCGCTGGAGAGAGCAAATTTTTAGAAACAAATAATCGCCATTTTGATGCTTAAAAGAGGGAAACTATAATCATTTGCCTGAACGATTAATTATCAGATGAAAAAATTATTATAAACAGTAAATCAAGTTATTAATGATGCAGACTCAAAAGAGAATCACATTATTACTCCAAAGACACATATTTATGTATGCCTGCATGTGAGTAGTGCATGGGTTCATGTGTGTGTGAGATGAATCAAGAAATAACCACAAATGTAACAAAGCCAACCCCACTAAACGAACTGAAATTAATTTTCTCCTCAACATAAGCTGAGAGACTCGTTAAATATGTAACTCTCTGATTTATTCATCAATCTGAAGTGCTCCAAGCTTACTTAATCCTGATTATGAAGATTCTTATATCATAACACCCTTGACTGCTCACCGTATATGATTCTCATGTGCCCTTATTCTGTTCATTTTTTGCTCTAATGACCAAACAAGAAAAACAGGCAATAAAAATGTGTCTATATGTAAGTGCAAACCTGCAAACACATGAACAAATACCTTTTGAGGGTGCAAAGGCAACATTGAGTGATCGATTGGAGAACTGCAATACATCATCAAAAACGCTCGCCGTACCAGCTCCCACAACACCTACATTAACATTTGGGGTCCCGGCCGCCCTAAGGTTTTAAATTAAGATCAAGTTTATCATTTTGCCAAGTTTTAATAGGGGGAAAGAAAGAACAAAAGGGAATTATCACCAAATGCTTAATTTCTTAAAAAGAAGTAATGCTTTCGGAAATTAGATTATGTGCTACAGTTTCTGTTTTGGGCATACTGAATTTTGGAAAAAAAAAAAAATTGTGCATATTGTACTTTGCATCCAACTATGGGGATTATTTGATTTGATATGTTCTATTAGTTATTTGATTTGGTCATAAGCTACAGAAAGAATCCATAATGTAGTGTCTACAAGCATTCTATCCAGTTTCCAAAGAATATATATCTTGTGGGTTGCACATGATTGTGTGTGCATGGAAAAACAAAAATCGGATAAGAGTTTTGTCTAGTCAGGTGTAAGGAAAAAAAATAAGAAAGCCAATCACCGCATACATAAATACAAGCGACGACAATTTAGTCAAAAGAAAAAATATTGCATGCATGTCCTAGGATTAAGGATAACAAGCAAATTGAAGGGAAAAAAAAAGACATGTTTAAACCACAAACTAAAACTCCAGTTTCAATTCCAGAAACAAGAATGCAGGAAAAAATAGCTATATAAAATAAGTCAGAGTACAGTCAACAAGTTTTAACCCTTACTTCCATGCCTCCAGAAAGACCGACCCAGCCTCAGGGGAAGTTATGACAATCCAATCAAATGGTGTATCTGCTGTGATAAACACATACAAAAAAAAAAGTATGTTCAATTTTAAAAAATGAGGAAAAAAAATCAAATCAAGGTAGTTGACCCTACTTCCTAGTACAAAAGATGCTGTGCTACCCATGTCTCATTTCATATTCAAAGACCAGCCTGATCCAGGCTTGACAACAAAATGACTTGAATGCCATTAGAAAGCAAAATGAAAATATTGGGGGGGTCAACCATGCGGCCCAGCTGGATGGATGAGTTTTGTGTCTGCATCGATAATGCCGAGTTATATGATTTGAGTTACGGGGGAGCTTTCTACACCTGGTCAAATAGAAGAGAGGATAGTCCTATCCCTATAAAGCTAGATAGAGCTCTAACCAATACTATAGGGTTAAGCCCTGGGATTTGACAGTGGACTAAACAAACAGAGGGTTCCGTCAGCTAAAATGCATAGTATGCCAGTTAATTATAGCTACTCATACATGCTGCCATGGCAAAAGAGAGAGTGAAGAGAGTGAAGATGATCATCATTGTGTAAGCACAGGGCAGTTCCTAACTATCGTCCCTGGTAAAATGGAATCACTTGCACCTACACTAAAAAACCATCTCATACCACCAACAAGCTAGACCACAAAGAACACGAGCTTACCACTTAATACAGATGAAAGCCTACCCATATCAGGCCCCTGTGTATGCTGAATGAGGGGAAGCTCCAGACAGTTAATTCCATGTTTAGCCTGTACTCGGCATTAGAAATATAATCTTAATTCAAAGATATATTTGAGTACCCATGCACCAAGGATCCCACTACAACAAGTTACCTAGTGGTGAAGATACCAAAACATGTCTCTGCTGGAAACATATGAGTGAGCACAGTACCCAAAAAATTGGATGAAAGCTCTTTCAAAGGACATGGCAAACACAACAAGAGAAAAATTATCACCTAGGCAACATCATGCAGGTTCATAAAATATTTGTAGTACTGGAAAAGATTTAAATATAATATCGCTTAAATTATACTTAAGAGTTCTGATGACACTTTTTTTTTTTGGTAGGTAAATATATAGTTCGGATAACTAGCATTTAGAGAATGGAGACGAAAAAAATATGATAGGTTAGTGGAAGAAAGACAATACATTCATGCATCCATAGTCCAAAGCATTGGCAGACGGAAGTAAAATGCCAGGGGCTGTATCCATTTTACTGGGTGGCTTGAAGGATGTAACAGATTAGCAGTTGTGAACGAGTGGCAGTAAAGACAAAACAGATTAGCAACAGATTTGAAATAGGGAATTAATAAAGTGGAAAATCAGGCTTTTTTCTTCTTCTTTTGGAGGGGAGTGGGGGGATTTCCACCTACTTCATTATCATCGAATAGAAAATCACTATCCTTTGAATAGAGGCATTATCAAACATTATACATCTACTATCAAAACGTAAATTTACTTATAAAAGAAATATTAAAACGAAAATAGTAAAAATAATAAGCTTCAAGAACATCTAGTTTTTAACACAATTATTTTTCAACGTTGAGGAAAGAAAAAAGAAAAAAATCTTTAACTTTCTAATTCTGCCACTATCAGATTACCGAATGGAAATGGGAAGAAGAGAACTAAGAAAATAGCAAATTCTTCGCGATGACCCACCAAAGTGTTATCTTCAAAATGATCATAATTTATTAACAATAAAAAGAGGCACAATTTTCGTACATCCTATTAATTTCTTTTTACTTTCTCTCCATAGCCCAATAGTGGCAATAAATATGTTTTCTCCTTGCCTTTTTTGTTTCTTCTTGCGTTTTCTCGTAGAAAGTGAAACAAATGTAGCTTCAAGAAGATTCTTTAAAATGATGAAAATTGCTCTCTCGAAATGTAATATCAGTTCCACCTGTACATGTAGCTGATGAGCTTGAACACATATCGTTCTTTGAGATATTGAGAATTCTGATTAAAAGAAGAGCACATAGCTGAGAATGAAGCGTTCTTTTTTCCACATACAATCGAAAACCTAATGTGAAAAATTAAAATACAAGCCACGCTCAAAATATAAGCACACAAACTATTCTCAATAAACAAGGAGAACAAGACTAGCAGATTCATCCATAGCATCGATAGGCCATTGCGAAATTCAAAAGAAACGCAAAATCAAGAAATCTCAAGGAAATAAAAAATAACTTCAGAATGTGAGGGGGAGAGAGAGAGAACAAATACCAGAGCTCTGATGAGCTTGCCATTCTTGCCGCGTTCTCTGGTGACCACGACTTTGGGCCCCGCTGGATTCGACAAAGAGCCCAAAGAAGAAGTATGAGAAGCTCGGAATCTGAGAGCAATTCGCCTTCGGCGTTGAATTTGCAGAGGAGGAGGAGGAGGAGCAGAAGTGGACGGAGGGGAGAGAGAAGAGAGAGAGGAGAGTTGAGAAGGAAGAGCCATGGACCGCAAACGTGTTGAGCAGAGGCTCTGCCTCAAACCTCCAGCTGTTGCCAAATTATCGCACCCACAAAGAAATATTTCTTTGCAAAAGTGGACGTTAAATTAATTAGGACTTATTGGTTTAATCATTTGTTATTTCTTAAGGCGCCGACCCAACGAAGCTGCTGGAAGCCACGTGGCTTTTTCTCGTAGGTTAGTGTAGCATCACATTCGTAGCCGTTCGATTGTGGTCCCCTAAAAGTCAAAGACTAATTGTCGAATAAATGAACAGTGGAGATATAAGGAGAATTAACATCGTAACCGTTGTTAGGCTGTTCTGGTTTTTCTAAAAGGGGAAATAGCTTAGAGGTCTTTTTGCGTCCTAACCGTCCTACCCAACCCTAGGGTGCTGTGCGCCCCTGCTACCAACACTTGACAGCTCATACCTTTTTTTTCTTTTTTTCACCATGCATAGATTTTTACGTTTAAAATATATTTTTAAGATAAATAATGATAAGTTTATTACTTTATATAACTTATAAGTGAAGTTATATATTTTTTTAATTTTTTCTTAATGATTAAGAATATTAAAAAATATTTAAAATAAAATAATAAAAAATTCAAATACACTATAAAATAGTGGTAGAAAAATAGAAAGCCTATCATTATTCTTTTAAAATAGGTAAGTTCGCATTCTTTTTACTTTTTTTTTAAGAAATTTATAAAATTTACACATTGTATTAAAATAATAAATTTAATAAAAATAATTAAATTTTATATTAAAATATTTGATTTGTTTAAATAAAAATATTAGATTATAGTTTGTTTTTATATAGCATAATATTTAAATTAATTAATAATTTAATACAGATTGACTCGTATACAATTTGAACTCGATTTGACTTTATAAATTCGTGTCACATGTATTACGTTACTTTTATCTTTTTGCATTTATTTTTGTGCAGCGTGTGGAAATTGGAATGCGTAATTAACCGGCGAGACCATTTGTTTTTCACTCTTTTTGTTTTCCATTCGGTTCTAATATTATTTTTATTTAACTAATTATATTAAAAACTAAATTTGATTTAATTATATAATTATATTTTTACTATCTATATAATATAATTTAATTTAAAAAATAAATTTTAAAATTTAAATATTACAAATCAAATTATATCACGTTAATGATGTGTAATGTAAAGACTTTCAAATAGTACTACTTTATTTAAAAAATTGCAAAACTTCGTGTCTTTGTACCATAGTTTGAGTTGTGATTTATTATTCGTCAGTCACTATTCACTCACACGCTTCACACCTATAGTTTTTT
This sequence comes from Juglans mandshurica, assembly GCA_022457165.1. Taxonomy (NCBI): domain Eukaryota; kingdom Viridiplantae; phylum Streptophyta; class Magnoliopsida; order Fagales; family Juglandaceae; genus Juglans; species Juglans mandshurica. Next base: position 6,849,287 of record CM039634.1, on the reverse strand, counting down.
ATAGGGTGTGCAGGTATTTTTTATAAAATGTGAGATATGAGGTGTGAGGTAGTGAATAGTGACTAAATGAGAATAATTTTTCTTCTGAGTTTTCTATGCCTTGAGAAGCATTTTATTATCTCTTTACAAAATTTTAAATAAAAAATAGGAATAAGTATTAAATACTCTAAAAATATATTTCAAATTAAAAAATATATATATAAAATTGGTCCGGCCGGACGGATATGTAGCCCGTAATGCTCTAAATTCAGAAAAACTGACATCGAACAAATTCATCATTCAGCGTCCATGTCAATAAAAAAATGGTGGGATAAGTGCAATTTATTTTTGTTTGTCCTAACAGCAGGAGATCATTTTTAGGTCTATTCATTTGCCTTTTACATGTTATATATTTTATATTTGCCAACAGGTCACTTATTTTTCGAGTAAATTTAAACTTGTTCATAAATTTATACTGTCACATCAACCCACCCACCCAAAAAATAAATTGATATTCATAATTCATACAACTATTTTCACAACCTTGTTTTAAATTATGGACATTTTTGTAAAATAATTGATAAAAATAACATCATTTTATAAAAATATTTTCAATTTAAAACATGATTATATAAAAAAATTGTTAGAAAAATTGTGCGTGTATCATTATTTAAAAAAAAATTTACAAAAATACTAGTAGTCAAATATTCCAATAAATAAATTTCTCATGAAGTCTTGCGATGTCAATATATAGAAATAAATAACGAGAGATATCGAGATTTATATTATTCGATATAAAAGTCTACGTCTACGGGTTGTTTGGGAGTAAAATTCACTATGATTGCAGATTTTACAATATGTTATTGCCTCGCATATCGCTCAATACAATAGATGAATTTAGTCTAGGCGTAAATAAGTCATCCCAAACCTGTGGAGAGTCTGTCCTTCATTTGTAGATATATCTTCCTTTTATCGAGATCTATTTTCTTCTTTGGAGTCATAGAGTCCAACTTATCTTGTGAAGTTTTTCCTTTTAGGAGTCTAAGCCAACTTTTTTTGGGGGCATCAATTTGTTGGTATGCTGGCATATTCCATTCAGGTTTGGCCTCCGATGGCTTGTTACTGGCCCGCTCGTTTCAAGTCAAGAGACAAGACAGAGAAGATATAAGTCAAGAAAGAGATAAACTAAAAGAAATTAACTCAGACTCCTAAAAAAAAAATACTTCACAGAACAAGTTAAACCCTCCACAACCATAAATACGTGATCCCCACGTACAAGATAATAAATATCATGTAGCTTAATTAATAAGCTTGATTTAGGTACACGATTATCTCTCTCGATCAACTCTCAACTAATTTGCAGTAGTAGTACTTCAACATATATAAGGCCTTATCCCCTTGTAATTTAAACCATCTTTATACATACAAAGTATACTCAGATCGATCATCATGGACTCGATCGGTGTAAGCAACAATATATATTATAATCAGATAATCAATTAACTATTGATCTATAATATTAATGCTTATTGACGTTATAATTGCTTCCATCGTTTGTCTTAAATATGTATTAATTAAAACTTTATCAGTTAGATCTAAGTCCTTAATTTAGCGTTTCCGAGATTAATATATTGTAGTCAAAGAGCACGTTTATATATCAATCGAGCTTGCAGTTTTGTATATATTTATTGAGTTCTCAGATTAATAATAATTAATAATTATACACAGATCATCGATCGAGTTGGATGCACTTTAGGTGGCTTTTCTTTATCCAAAGTAGCTGGCTAGCTAGCAGGGCATGCACTTATGACTTATATATGGTGACGTTGATACAGAACCGCTTTGGAGCGGTACCTTCTGCTATTTTGGTGAAACCAGCGTCAACTAAGAAACTAACACGTCACTAATATAGTAAAACATGCTATGAGGCTCACCCCATCAGATTTTTTCCCAAAAATTCCTGAACATATTTTCACTCATCATTTCACCTTATCCAGCCGCACGTTCCCACCCCACCAGTCACTGCCACCAGCCTCTCCGCCGCCACCAACAGACGCTGCAACCAGCCTGACGCAACCACAACCAGCTTGACGCAGCCATCAGACCTATGTAGTCAACCACCAGCCACCACTGTCGTCCTCCATAATTTGCTTTTACAGTTCCTTTTTCTGTCTATCCGGTTATAGTTGTTATTGGGGTCATTGTTTTCATTACAATTTACAACTCTTACGCTGTGATATCTGCCGTTTGTGCTTTTTTAAAAAAATATATTGGGTTTTCTCATGAGTAATTGTACATACATTGGGTTTTCAATAATAAATTCTGCACTTTTCCATAACCCACACAGATCCATACTCAAATAAATTATGTGCAATACGTTTTCGAAGAGAGAGAGACGAGCTTCGATGGGTATTTGATGAGAGAAACAGACATGCATGAGGGAGAGAACAGCCTTTGTGCGATGTTGTGCGATGCGTTTTCGAAGAGAGAGACTAGCTTCGGTGCGGTACAAGACCATTCTTTCACTAAACGGTGGGTTACGTGGCCTTATTTTATTGGAAGTTGTTCTCGAGCCTACTTCAGATATACCGACCATAAGGTTTGCTCTTGTTGATAAGATATAGACAATCATTTTCTTTTGCATTTTACATAATTTAATGCAGTGTATTTTTAGAGTCTTTTATCCAAGTTCTTAATTTTTTTTTTAATTTACATAATTCAATACCAATGCTCTTAAATTAGGGATGAAATCGGTTCGGTTCGGTCCGATCCGATTTTGGATAAAATTTAGAACTGAACTGATATGTACCAGTTTTGTATTTTCAAAAACCGATTACACACTCGTTACCCCCTAAACCGGTACATCCGATTTTTATCGGTTCAGTCCGGCTTTCCCTTTTTAAAGTATATATACTAATTTATATATAGATTTAATTTATATGTAGACTTAAAATATATTACTAATACTAATATAGTATTAAACTATTAGTATTAGGCCATAAAATGTAAATTATAATTAATATACATTATATACTAATGTATATTAGTATTACTAATTTACTAATGTATTATGTACTTATCAAAAAGAATATATTGAGAATTTATTAGGCCATAAAAACTTGGTAATAATATTTGAATGATTTTCTTTCTTTTTTAGTAAATAATATTTTAGTGATCTTATTTACAACTTTGGTATATAAATTCAAATATTTTGATATTTAAGATTTTTTTTTCAATTAATGTGATTTATTAATTTCAGTTTAAAGTTTTACAATTTCAGTTTTATTTTTAAATTAATTTATATATATTATATATATATAATATTATTTTAAAATATATATTATGTGGAACCAATTCGGTCCCGTTCAGGCCTAAAAAGCCTAGAATTGGAACCGGTTTCAGTTGGTTTTGCCATTACGGAAATCGGTTCTAGACCGATTTGATCGGTTCTGGCCGGTCCAGTCTGGTTTCTCGATTTTCCTTTTTTTTTACACCTCTACTCTTAATTAGTATTGGATTAGCCAAATGCCAATGCATTTTCATGTTTTGGCTAGGCATGAGTAAAATTCTCTTCATTAAACTAGCTAAACCACTAAAACTTAACATATGAACTACAATAAATTAAGCTCCATAGTATTTTTGGCTAGACACTATTCACTCACTAAAGTAATATTTTAATCATTTCCAACAACTATTATTTTATCTAATTATTTTAAAGTCTATATTATCCATTTCAATTTTGATAAATAGTCCGTTATTTTCTACCTTATTCTATTTCATTAATAATAACTAAATTATGAAATTAAAATTAAATTATTAATTAATATATAATTCTATTTTATACCTTATTTTAAGTAAAAACTAAAGTATTAATTAATATTTGAAGTATATTTACAAAATATTACAAAATTTTTTTTTGTAAAATATTATTAAAATATATAATATTATATTATTATTTTAACTTTAAAATGACTAGTCCAATATGAATTCACCTAGCCAAATGTTAATGATATAACCAAAACTTGAAATTCTAGCCAAAATTTAGATTTCACAATGACTAGGCTATTGTCAATGCTGTTAGTAGCGCCTGCTGTTACTATTTCCATTTTGAAGGTAAATTAGTAAGAGTAATTCTATATACAACCGTAAAGTGCGTAAACGCCACGTAATCGCTTTAAAAAAGAGTGAAGTCCACTATTAACAAATGAATTTTTTTCATGTGGATCCCATGTTTTATTTATTTTTTTCAAAACGATTACGCAACGGTTGTATAATTTACAGTTACAAATATATTTTCTCAATTAGTAATTGAGCAGTTGGTTTTGGGCCGGAATAGTTATGGGCGTGCATGCAAGCTCTCTCTCTCTCTATATATATTTATACACTCTTAGGGTCAATGAAAAAGCTACCCATAATTCAACTAGTTTCATTTTTTTTTTTTTATACATTTTGGGAGAGGGGTTTTGAACCCTAGTTTATATCATGATTTACATATATTTAATTGCTAATTCAAATGGCTTATTTTGAATAGGTTATTAATGGGGTTGATCCTGATAAATTAATTATAAGGGTCTTATTTACTCCTATTATATAATAACCACCAAATTAATATTCTACTATCTCTTATTTTACCCCCTTTTTTTTAACAAAAATAGAGAAAGAAATCCCAGACTTTGGCATGCATGGCATCGATTTTAATTTGTCGAACTACAACAATTAGCAATGTAGTCACTACATATAAATATTAAAAAAATTATATTCATCATTCTTACACCATACACATATTTTTATTTTGAAAAATGATACTTTCAATCGTGAATGTACAAGCACCGTACAGTCGTTTTGAAAAAAAATAAATAAATACAAGACCCACATAAAAAGAATTTAATTTTTTAATAGTAAACTCCACTATTTTTTAAAACGACTATATGACTCTTGCATACTTTATGACTGTATGTAACATTATTCTTATTTTTTATATTTTTTTCTTTAGCAGGTATGAGGTGTGTGATGTAGAGATGATTAATAGATATTATGAGTCCACTTCGAGTCTTTGACCAATCGCTTGCTGTGATGCACACCACAAAAGCACAAAGATTGATGAAAGCAAACCAAAGCACTTACCCGTTTCAATATTTATTCACTTCTTTGTACCATATTTTGAGTTTTCTATACCTTGAGAAGGAAAAGATTAATAGTCAAATATCCTCAAAACGTTTTTATTACTCATTTTTTATTAACTCTTTACAAAATTTTAACCAAAAAATAGGAATAATTATTAAATATTCTAAATCATACAATTATTTTCACAACCTTATTTTAAATTATGGACATTTTTGTAAAATAATTGATAAAAGTAATATCATTTTATAAAAATATCCTCAATTTAAAACATGATTATATAAAAGATTGTAAAAAGAATTATGCGTGTATCACTACTAAAAAAGAAATTCACAAAAATATTAGTCAAATATTCCAACAAATAAATTTCTCATTAAGTCCAGCGATTCTAACAAAAGAATTAATCGAATCCCTACGGAATTACTTCATGCTATCAAAATTCAGTTCCACTCCACAATTGGAGGGGATTTTAAGACCACAGAACCAAGCATATTACAGAGAAATGGAGCCAATTTTGCCCCATCTAGAGTGATAATGCTTGTTGGTTTAGGTTCCTTCAGTTTACCTGTTGTTGGTGGCTGTTGCCATAAACAGGGTAAGCCCCATATGCAGCAGCATACATGCTTGGGTCATGAGGACCCGGCAGAGCATACCCATAACCATCATAAACCGGGCCTCCATAGTATGCCCCACTCCATTGGTTGCCAAAATCTGCTCTAAACTGCCAAACCCCAGAAAGCAAAATAAGCCAACGAATCATAATTAATGGAGAGAGAATCCGAAATCGATTATTTGTTTTTGCATAGATCACTACAGATGAGCTCAAGAATCAGTATAAAGACTTCCAGTTCTGAGTCATGTCCTATAGAAGCACCAATAATGATGATTATATAATTCCTCATAAAGCAGGCAGCAATTGCTTGGTTTAGGATTTAAATGAACTAGGATTTAAGAGAACAGCAGGAGATAACTAAAATCAGTTGTCCACACCAATTGCAACGAGAGAACTCTACATTGCCCATTAAATCCTTGAAAGGTCTTTCCAAACACCCAAAACATAAGAAGGCAGTAGAAGGAAGCAAGGGATCTTTTTTGTATGGTAGTTAAGAGGGTGGGGGTTGTGGGGATGAGTACCTGCTTATTTGCTGGATTGCGACCCCAAGAAAGACGCACTGTTTGATTGCCAATTACCGTGCCATTCAATTTCTCCAATGCCTCTTCGGCATTATTCCTGTGAAGAGAGATTAAAAGAATCAGGTAGGAATGGACAAGCTACGGTTTCAACATACCATCTCCTTTTCCTTTCTTTTTTTACCCCATATAAGTAGTTATACACACATAGTAAGTCTTGAACTCACAACCTAACCTTGCATCCAATTGTCATAGGGGAAAGAGGATGCCAATTAAACTAAAACTCATTGAAAAGATTCTGATGTACCATCTAACTATGTGACAAATCAAAGTTGCGGCCAGAAACTATACCTGTTAGCAAATTGTACAAACCCACAACCTTTCCCAACAGGTATTTTAACAGAGACTATCTCACCATACTGTAAGAAAGGCTGCTTGAGATCCTCATCTGTGACATTAGGGTCCAACCCTCCAACAAATACCTAATATAAGATTCGGGTTAGCATATTAAAGTAGGTGAGGCTCCCAATGGTTATAATTTAAAACAAAATGAAAAAACTCACTGTTGTGTTTGTTGAATCACCGTCAGACTGGTGTGTACCATTTGATGTGTACCCACCTAACAAAACCAAAGATAATTAAAGCACAGAAAAATAAGCAAAGTCTAAGCTATAAGCCATGGTTACATAAAGATAGCTCACTTCACACTTCAAACCCTGTTCTGGACCAACTACAAGCAGCCTTCTTTATGATATGATAATTATTTCACAAGTGAATGAATTTTATTAGAAGCTCATAGTGGCACAAGTTTACAGGAAGTATACAAGAGAACATATGACTCAAGAGAAATGACAACACCAATAATTCATGAAATCTACAAATGTAGGAAAGTGTAAACTGTGGTAGGCTGCAATCCAAACATATGGCGAGTTGAACATGATGGACTCTAGCTCTTACAACATCCTTTTCCAGTCTTCAAAGCTTTGGGCATTGCATTCCTCCCAAAGGCACCGCATTAGGCAAAACAGTATCATCTGCTATACTTATGCTCGACAAGGACTACCCATCTGCCCTTTCCAGTAAGCCAATAAACCACAATCCTTTTAGGCATAACCCACTTAATCCCAAGCGGCTAAAAATCAAATCCCACAATTCTCTAGCCACTTCACTGTTAAGCAAGAGATGATCAATTGATTCCCCACTCTTCTTGAACATATAACACTAATTCGTCACCAAAATGTGATTCTTCCTTTGATTATCCATGGTTAAGATCATCACTAGAGCAGTCATCAATATAAAGAATGCCACCCTAGTGGGAGCTTTGTTGCAGGCAAATGCTTTTCCATGAAAAACAATTACCCTCTTGGGGACTAAGAATGCAGTAGAATGTGTGAAACTCACATGTTCTCTTCTTCGATAGGATCCATCGTGTCGTCTTCCCTAGCTCCACTCAATCTAGTTGAATACAAAAGATTGAAGAATGTGGAAAACAAATCCACTTCCCAATCATGAGTCGATTGAATGATGGAAATATTCCACCGTTGATTGTCATTGGAAGATTGTAAATGATCAGCCACCAAGGCGTCCTTGATTGAGAGATACAAAGTATTTCTAGGAAGGCCACCTTCAATGGCTCCTCGCGCTAGAATTGGATCTCACTTCATTGTCCATCTCTAATCTTATAAATCCGAGAAGTTCCCCCAACCCCATCTTATGTCCTTCCAAAACCCAATTGATAAGAATGTCAAGGATTTGAGTGAAGAACTTTCAATCCCAAATTATGTGGGTGAATTGTGAATGCATGCATCAATAGTTGCTAAATCTTACATTGGTTGTGAGTTCGGTGAAACTGGATTATATAAGTGATCCTATGGAACTTTAATAAAGATTTGCGTTCTTTTTTTCTTTTAGTAAAGCAAAGCTGTAGCAATTGTCAATTACTTCCATAGTACATCATCATTCCTCTCTAGTCAACAGGAAAAAAAAGAAAATTTAAATTATATGTGCATAAATGACACTACCAACTGGAAAAAAATATATATAGGAGAAGGTGAAGAATTTATGCAAGCACCTAAAAGCCCCTACAAAAGCTTCTTAACACCAAAATTAATTAATTAAGGTCTAAATATGATGTAGGGCATATTTGTTGATATTGAGTATTAGTTTTGAGTTCCTCTATGTTAGAAAAATGCCTTCGTATTGCTAGTATTCTCTTTTACTTTAAATCAGGGTATTTTGGTAGCTTTAATATCCATGGGCATGGCTTATACTTTGGCATATATAGGGTTATTTGAATTTTATAATGTTATTAGTTGGGTTTTCTTTTCTTTTTCTCTTTTTTTTTTTTTTTTTTTTTTGATGTCGGGGAGCCTCTCCAAGGCAGGGCCTTTCGGACCCACCCCTGCACACTAAACCCCAGTCCCGTGCACCTCACCCTCAGAAGTTTTCCTACAAGGAACTAGTTAAATCGCTGGCTTTTCACCAGGGGTTGTGGCCCCAAATGATTATTTGCACCCATGAGGTGTTGAACCTTGGACCTTGAAGAGAGTGATACCCCAAGATCAAGGCCTTCACCACTTGGGTCAACCCCTTGAAGGGAGTTGAGTTTTCTTGAGCCTCATAAACTAATCTATAACTCCCAACCAAATCTCATTATGGGTTAGGTGAAAGAGAGCATGGTCCAAAACCAGAGAATTCTCGACTAGCCAACATCATTCAATGAGATAAACCATTAATGACATAGATGCTTCATCCAGCCCTCCCTCCCCCTCCCTTGAACACAAAAATCATCTCCTCCTCGGCACATATAGGATGGAAAAAAACATCTCTCAATAATTTTACACATCCACATGACACATCTACTAATGAGTCAATTGACACCAAAAGCCTCAACAAGCGAGGTAGTAGAAAAAGTCCCATGGGTTAAAACTAAAAAGCTAAGAAAAAGTTGACAAGCTAAGTGGCTCAATAAACAATAAGGTGGCATTTGTAGAAGCATGTTGGAGAGGGGGAGAGAGAGAATCTCACAAAGCTACCGTTTTTGAACGTTGTGGTTTTATATATTCAAAAAACAAAAGCAGTATGTTGAAATTCCACAAAGCTACTGGCAGAACAGTAAAACACCACAGCAGTATATTGGAAATTCCATCATCTGCAAAGTTTTGAAAGGAAAGAAGAGCAGAAAGGTAGAGTGGCCATCTCAAAGATGTAGCACAAGGCCAGATAGCCATTTGAAAGGGGAGGAAAGGAAGAGCAAAAGGTTTCACCACTTCACAAATATCAATCGAGAAGTAGCAGTTGTATTTATGAAGGGGTTAGCAGTTAGGGGTGTGATTCTAGACACCCACAATCATATTGTAACGCCCCAATGAAAGGCCCAAACCACATGATTTATACTCCAAAAGGACTAGTCAATGATATAATTGGAGCCCCATTAGAACCTTATAAAGAGCAAGAACTTCTCCTTCTTAAGCAATGTGAGATCCCATACACCACCTACCCTTATCCATATCATATGGGGTATCACATCTTTGGATGACCAAGTCTTCAAAGGTTAATTTTTGAAGGTTGCACAAGAAATGATTCTAAAATAGATAATACCTAGGATGACTCCTGGCCAGCTCGAAGTTCAAGAGAAGTTATTTACTATTATGTTGATGTTTATTGTCTTGTTTTGCTTGATTGAATGAGTGAATTATTACTTGCTTATTGAATGATCGGTATTGTTAGATAATGGCACCAGGTACTAGGTGTAACGTGCACCCTGAAGGTTCCTCAGAACCTCCACCAAATGAACCTGAGGTGATAGCTGCTGTTGCTACCAGACTTCTTTGGTATTTTGTTGACAAACAAGGCCTGGTAGCCAGGAATCCCAGGGGCGGTTGTACCCTAAACCAGTTTACACAGCAGCATCCTCCGACTTTTGACGGTAGAGCAGAAGCACTCGATGCAGAAAGCTGGATCAAAAGAATTGAGAAGATTTTCAGGGCTCTATTCTGTACGGATGAACAGAAAGTGGAGTTTACCACTTATATGGCAGATGAAGCAGATGAATGGTGGACCTCTACAAAGGAACTTCTACTGCTTGAACTTAATGAAGGGGTATCCATCACTTGGGACCGTTTCAAACGGGCATTTCTGGACCGATATTTTTCCCCAGCACTCCGTGAAGCAAAAGCTAGGCAGTTTCTCGACCTAGTACAGGGAACCATGACGGTGGAACGTTATACCGTGACATTTGTGGAATTATCGCGGTTTGCAAGTTATCTAGTTCCAGATGAGGAAAAGAAATGTGAAAAATTTGAAAGGGGCTTGCAACCGAGAATTCGTAGTCGCCTGATACCCTTGAGGATTCGTAATTTCACCGACTTGGTCACACGAGCTACCCTGATTGAAGAAGACATGAGGGCGAATGCAGAACTTTTCAATCAAAGGAAACGCCAACAACCTCTACCTGAGCCCAATAGAAACAAGAAGCTTGCTCCCAGCTACCAGCCACGATTACCTCAGAGCTTTGCGACGAATCCAGTCTGCCAGCGGGAAGAGGCATCAAGGAAACTACCTAGTAGGCCAGAATGCTTGCTTCAGATGTGGGCAACCAGACGATATGGCCCGAGACTGCCCAACGAACGCGCCGCCTCCAACTACAAAGAGTGGTCAGAGGACTACTGCACTAGCTCGAGTGTTTGCCCTTACCCCAGGGGACGCTGAGACATCTAGTGATGTGGTTACAGGTACCATTCTATTATTCTCCCGTTATGCTATAATTTTATTCGACCCGGGTGCCACACACTCTTTTATAGCACATACCTATGCTTGTTGGAATGAAAGAGAACCAGAGAGTCTTGATTGTTCACTATCAGTTGCAACACCTACTGGTGAACATATAATTTGTGATACCATACTTATGAATTGTCCCATAGAAATTAGTGGGAGACACCTCCCAGCAGACCTAGTGATATTTGAGATGTTGGGATTTGACATGATCTTGGGAATGGACTGGTTGTCTCAAAACCACGCATGTGTTGATTGTTTTAAAAAGGAAGTGGTTTTCAAACCCCCCGGCAAGGAGGAATTCAGTTTTTGTGCAAGGAGAGGAAATGCCCCACCTTAATTAATATCGGCCTTGCAAGCAACTAAACTACTAAGACAAGGAGGTTCAGGATTCCTAGTTAGTCTAGTAACACCACTTGCAGAGGGACCTAAGCTTGAAGATATCCCTATAGTCAGGGAATTTCAGGATGTGTTTCCAGAGGATCTTTCAGGGTTGCCTCCGGATCGAGAGGTTAACTTTTCAATCGATATTTTATCAGGAACGACACCTATATCAAAGGCACCATACCGGATGGCTCCAGTAGAGTTAAAGGAGCTTAAAGAGCAATTACAGGAGTTGTTGGAGAAGGGTTATATTCGCCCTAGTGTGTCACCATGTGGCGCACCAGTCTTGTTTGTGAAAAAGAAGGATGGTTCTATGCGACTTTGTATTGACTATCGAGAACTGAACCGGGTGACAATTAAAAACAAGTACCCACTACCCAGGATTGATGATCTATTTGACCAGTTGCAGGGGGCCCAAGTTTTCTCCAAGATTGATCTACGATCGGGTTACCACCAACTTAAGATCAAGCTGGGAGATATTTCGAAGACGGCGTTTAGAACACGCTATGGACACTATGAGTTTTTAGTCATGCCATTCGGTTTGACGAACGCTCCAGCAGCTTTCATGGGCATGATGAACAGAGTGTTCAGGGAGTATGTCGATCAGTTTGTTGTTGTTTTCATCGACAACATTCTCATATACTCCAAAAGCTAAGGCCTCGTTTGCATTCAAAACCCACCTCAACTCATCTCAACTCATTTCATCTCATCATTACAACTTTTTCAAATTTCCACACAAAATATAATAAACAATTCAACTTTTTCAAATCTCAAAATAACTTTTCTAAATTTTCACACAAAATATAATAAATAATTCAACTTTTATTTTACTATTCACAAACCATCTCAACCCACCTCAACTCATCTTTAAATCCAAACCACTCCTAAGTGGATCATGAGGGTCACTTGAGAGTTGTGTTGCAGATTTTAAGAAAGGAGCAGTTGTTCGTGAAATTCAAGAAGTGTGATTTCTAGTTGCAAGAGATTACCTTCTTGGGACATGTTGTGTCAAAAGAAGGAATTGCAGTAGACCCGACGAAAGTCGAAGCAGTTGTCAAATGGGCCAAGCCAACCAATGTGAGTGAAGTCAGAAGCTTCTTAGGACTTGCAGGATATTATAGGAGGTTTGTCGAGGGGTTCTCCAGTATTGCAGTCCCAATGACTAAGCTGACTAGGAAGAATGAGAAGTTTTTGTGGACAGAAGACTGTGAAAGAAGCTTTCAAGAGTTGAAGAAAAGATTAGTGACAACTCCTGTACTCATTGTTCCCTCAGGCAATACAGGATTTGTTATTTACAGTAATGCTTCCCTCAATGGATTGGGTTGTGTCTTGATGCAGCATAGGAAGGTTATTGCTTACGCTTCCAGACAACTCAAAAGTTACAAAGAGAATTATCCGACACATGATCTAGAACTTGCAGCAGTTGTGTTCGCTTTGAAGTTATGGAGACACTACCTCTATGGGGAGAAGTGCGAGATTTATACAGACCATAAGAGCCTAAAGTATTTCTTTACTCAGAGAGACTTGAATATGAGACAACGCAGATGGTTAGAACTTTTGAAAGATTACGACTGCAACATGAACTACCATCCGGGTAAAGCTAATGTAGTGGCAGATGCTCTAAGCCGGAAGTCCTCCTCCGGTACCCTTGCTACTATGTATACCCCACAAAAACATATTTTATTAGATATGGAACGGGCAGGGATAGAGATGGTTATGGATACACAGGCTCGATTGAGTAGTTTGACTTTGGGATCAACGTTGATAGACCAAATAAAGGCTGCGCAATCGAATGATTTAGACTTAGTGAAGATCAGAGGAGAGGTCCAAGAAGGTAAAAGGCTCGAATTTACTGTATCTGGGGATGGCACCTTAAGGTTCAAGGGAAGAGTATGCGTTCCAAATGTTAAGGAAATTAGAGAAGTAATCTTGAGAGAGGCTCACCGCTTACTCTACACCGTTCACCCAGGTAGCACCAAGATGTATAAAGATTTGAAGCAACAGTTCTGGTGGAGCGGTATGAAGCTCGAGATAGCTAGCTATGTGGCTCAGTGTTTAACTTGCCAGCAGGTCAAGGCAGAACATTAGAGGCCTTCCGGATTATTGCACCCACTCCCTATACCTGTTTGGACATGGGACGAAATTGGTATGGATTTTGTGTCAGGTTTTCCTAAGGCACTAGGAGGACAGGATGCAGCTTGGGTAATTGTCGACAGGTTGTCAAAGATAGCTCACTTCATTCCGATTCAGATGACGTATTCTACAGACAGGTTGGCGGAATTGTATGTACGCGAAATCGTCAGACTACATGGAATTCCCTCTAAGATTGTGTCGAACAGGGACACTCGTTTCACTTCAACTTTTTGGAGGAGTGTACAGAAAGAGTTAGGGACAGAGTTGACTTATAGTACAGCCTTACACCCTCAGATAGATGGACAGTCAGAAAGGACAATACAGATATTGGAGGATATGCTTAGAGCCTGCATGATAGACTTCAAGGGTAGCTGGATTAAATACTTACCTTTGATAGAATCTGCGTACAATAATAGTTACCAGGAGAGCATTCAGGCTGCACCATATGAAGTTCTTTACGGCCGCAAGTGCCGGTCACCCCTCTATTGGGACGAAGTGGGAGAACGTAGAATCCTGGGATAGAAGATTATTCAAGATATGCATGAGAAAATAACAGTCATCCGGAAGAAGCTTGCCATTGCACAAGAGCGACAGAAAAAGTATGCGAATCGGAGACGGTGAGATTTGCAATTTGAAGAAGAAAGCAAAGTATTCTTGAAAGTGGCGCCGATGAAGGGAATTATGCGATTCGGTAAGAAAGGTAAGCTAAGTCCAAGGTATTTTGGCCCTTTCGATGTACTAGAAAGGATTGGAGCTGCAGCATACAGGTTAGTCCTCCCACCACAATTGTCGGTTATTCACGATGTCTTCCATGTCTCTTTGCTTCGAGAGTATGTTCCAGACCCCACACATGTACTAGAGTACAAGCCTCTTCAAGTCCGCGAAGATTTGACCTATGAGGAATTTCCAATAGGAGTTCTTGCACAAAAAGCTCAAGCACTCCGCAAGAAGACCATTCCGATGGTCAAAGTGCTTTGGAGCAACCACACGGAAAAAGAGGCTACTTGGGAGCTAGAAGAGGGCATGAGGATCAAGTATCCATATTTATTCGATTGAGGCACGTTATCTCGAGGACGAGATTTCTTTTAAGGGAGGGAGATTGTAACATACGGGTCCAAATTTAGGGCTTAAAACTAGTATTTTATTTATTTATTATTATTTAATTGTCTTTATATTTTTTTTTATCATTTTAGAAATTTTTCTAACAGATAGATTATATTAGTGATTCCTTTTCCCTTAAAACCTTCGTATACTCTATCCACTTAGTCCCCGTATTAGATTCGGTTTCCAGTTTGAGACAACTCCAACTCCAACTCAAACTCTTCAAACCCTCTCAGAATTTGTATCCATGTAAGAATAGGTTCCTAAAGTCTAGGCAACTTCAAATTTCAGCCAATCTCCTAAAGATTCACGTTGCTTTCCTCCCGTCGCCTATAAGAAACTCACAAAACCTCTATATTATAGACACCAAAATCCCTGGAGAAAAACTCTTCCACTAAGAGAAAGAAACCACTCCCGCAAGCACCACGCAGCCTTCCTCCCGGCAACCAATAGCCACCTCGAAGGACCACCTCCCACACCACCACAGAAAACGCCGGCCAACTTATTTCCGTCGCACCCACTCCCTCAGGTAAGCCCCTACTGTCGCACGCAATCTTCCTCCCTCTCGGTGAGTAAGTTTTCAATTCCATCCCTCTCTAAACTCTCTCTTTTTCTCTCTTCCTCCCTCTCTCGGTGTCGCACCACCATAGGAAACCTCCCTGTTGCACCGACGCCGCTTCCAACTACCCAGAGCTGCCGTCGCTTCAGCCTCCTCTCTCGGTAAGCATCGCTCAACCACTCCTTTTGTTCTTAGTTCAACCCTTCTGTTACACGATGAGAGCCTTCTCCCGTAAGCCTATATCTTTCCTTATAACCAGTTTTCCCATAATACCCATGCCCATTAGGATGATTTCCCAAAATACCCTTAAAAACCCTTGTTCGTAGGCCTCCGTAAATCCTATTGAAAAAACTTTTCTTTTTAGTAACTATTTGGTAGCCGACAGTGTCCTTGGGAGTTTTCATGTTTTTAAACCTGTGCATTATGTGGGCTGATTTCCTTTATGGGCTGGGTGAGTTCAATTAAACAGGTGGTTTTAAATTGGATTTGCCCTAAGTGTGGGCTGTGTTGTAAGACTTATTACTCTAAGGGACCACATTACGTTATTCAGGGGGAGGTTTACAAACCATTTTACGGCAGCAAGTCTAAAGGGGTTTAAAACATGCATTATTGGGGAATAAATCCTGATTAGCCTATTGTATTAATAAACATATTTCGTGAAATCAGTATATAGCTAGATATTTTATTAGATTTAAGTTTATGATATGTATTCAAGTGGGAAGGATGCTAGGACATTTTTCCTAGAAGTTTAATAACGTTGTGTACCTCGTATAGGTAACGAGCTTTCTCTTAGAAGTCAGGAAGCATCGCTAAGAGGTAAATAGTATGATCATATAAATGCATGCATGCTGTGAATATTATTATTATGTATGAAAATATGATGTGCTTATGATTGTTAACTACGCTACCCTAAGAGGCAAGTCAAGGTTAGTTTCCTTTTCGATCTTTGATAAAATACGAGATTATGTTTGAATGAATGAATTTGTTGTTCGATTGATTGAATGTTACTAAAATCATATGAAAGCCATGAGATGTTCATGTGGTAGTTCAAAAGTCAAGTATGCCATGTAATGGAATAGTCAGATTATGCAAGCCATGTTCATGAAATGCTTAGATTATATATGCCATGTTCATGTAGTACTTAGATCATGTATGCCATGTTCATGTAGTACCTGGATCATGTATGCCTTGGAATGTCATAAAACATTCAGAGCATGTTATATAATGTCATGTTAGAATATGCCATGTACAAGAATATGCCATGCCATGTCATGTTATACTATGCCATGTACAAGATTATGTCATGTTAGAAATGTTCATGAAGCCTAATAAAATCTCATGCATTAAGAAAGATAAGAAATGTAATGGTGTCACGGACTCAAGCGTGGTTAACCACAAGTTAAGTGAAACACGGACTCAAGCGTGTTTAACTCCATGATATGCAAGTTAAGTGAAACACGGACTCAAGCGTGTTTAACTCCATGTTATGCAAGTTTAGTGAAACGCGGACTCAAGCGTGTTTCACTCCATGTTATGCAAGTTAAGTGAAAACACGGACTCAAGCGTGTTTCACAACATGTTAAGCAAGTTAAGTGAAACGCGGACTCAAGCGTGTTTCACTCCATGGTATGCAAGTTAAGTAAAACGCATGTTATGCAAGTTTAGTGAAACGCGGACTCAAGCGTGTTTCACTCCATGTTATGCAAGTTAAGTGAAAACACGGACTCAAGCATGTTTCACTCCATGTTAAGACAAGATAACCAAGATATTATGCATTCACAATTGCATGTGTTGATTATATATGCTTCCGCTTATGTTAATAATAAAAATGTATGTTATGTGAGTCTGTGATGATATATGTATGTAAAATCTTTCAGAAAGTCATGTTACGTATTTGATTGAAATCTATGAAACTGTATGTATGTTATGAAGTGTATCATAGAAATTAAATGTATGTTAGGCAAAAATTTTATTTTACGGTATGATGTACTACTTACTGAGTATTCGACTCATTATTTTTATTTGTCTTCTTGTTTTCTTCCATGTCTAATTCTCACAGGTGATGTCTATGATGATGAAGAGCTGGATGGCCAGGAATAGATCTAGTACAAAGACTTAGGAATGAATAAGTGATATTTTCACAAGAACTAGATTCCTTTTATGTCATTCATAGGATTAGTTTATGTTCTTTTATATTTCGTTCAGTTTTCAAAACAATCATGTTCAATTCAGTTTTAACGTTTTGATGAATTTCAATAAATGAGGTATTTCAAGATATGAATCTCTTTACCGGGCATTATGTTTTAAAGGTTAGTAATATATCTATCCTACGGGAAGGGGGTGTTACACATATGCATGTCTTTTCCCACATGAAGCATTGCAGAGTATCCTAAAAAACTCGTTGTTTATCTGTGTATGGTGTGTTGAAGAGAGAGAGAGAGAGTTTAGCGAAACATATAGAGGCCCTAGCAATATCTGAAGGAAGAAAAAAGCATAATACTTGAGCTGTGAAAATAAAACATACATACCACAATAGAAAACAAAAGGACCAATATAACAACAACAATTTTCTTATTTTGTAGCAAGCAGAGTAATTAAGTACCTTGTGATTGTTGATATCCAGATGACTTTCTAGGAGTTGCAGCACCAATGCGCATAGGCCTGCTCGAACAATAGGCACCATTCATCTCAGTCAAAGCCTGTGATCGCTCATTGTCATCCCCAAACCTCACAAAACCATAACCCTTTGATCGGCCAGTATTGGCATCAAAAACAACTTTTGCAGCTTTAACTGATGGATATCTACTAGCAAAAGTTTCATGTAATAGGCTATCTGTAACATCTGCAGCTAAATCTCCAACAAAAATAGAAATATCCGGAACATTGTCAGACCGCTTGTCACCCATGCTAAATGTTGCCCAGTTCAGACGGAAGGGCTGTTCTGTATTAGGCATCAGAATGCCAGCATAATTTTGTAGAACTTTCTCTGCTGCTGCATGTGAATAGAATTCCACAAATCCATAGCCCTCTGATAAACCAGTCTGTTTATTGCGAATGACCTTAATGGAGGCGATCTGCATGATACATGACAATGGGTTATAGGCAATGGCAGCAAAATAAGCAGGTTAACAACATATCAATAGAAATCTGAATGGCCTAGTGTATCCTAGCCATAGTTTTAAAGATGATTTCTAGAAAAAAATCAGCAACTAATTTCCATCAAAATAAACCTAGCCAATTTTCCCTTATCACTGAGAAAAATGACATCATATTAATCAATCATTTATTTAACCAAAACAAATAAGGAAAAAAAAAGAAAATTAGATCATCAGTACCACCAAGTAGGTCTTGGCCAATTTTTACTTTAATAAACACAATTAAAAGAAAAAAAATTCAAATACACACATAAACTCAATGCAACTAGCTTCTTTAATTATATTAATTATAATGTAAACTTCTCATTTTCAGTAGAAATTCCCCTGCCTTTTTTTGTAAATCAATCGTGACCCAATTCTAGTAAATTAATAACCAAAATTGAAGCAACGAAATGATTGGAATTTTGAAGATCGTGAACTTTCACTGAAAGAACTTCGAAGTCACTTCATCAATACCTTACTTTTATTTATTTTTTGATAAGTAAAAAGAAAATTTTATTGACAAGTAAATAGGCATATCCCAAGTGGACAAGAAGAATACAAGAGAAATACCTTACTTTTATGGGCAACAGTTATAGATTTCAATAGGCGAAGGGAGGGCTTGTTTGGGAAGTGAGATGATCTCATCTCATCTCAACTCAAAACTTCTTATAATTTCCTTCTCAAACATCACTCAAATACAAACACTTTTTAACTTCAAATCTTCAACTTTTTCATATAATCATTACCTAATCATTACAAATTTTCCATACTTCCAAACAAAAACACAAAAATCAATATTGCTTTTTCAAATTTAAAAACAAAAACAATATTAAAAAACAATATTTTAACAACATTTAACTTCATAATATTTTTATTCAACTTATTCTCTCTCATTTCCCAAAACTCAATAAAATATCTTAACTCAAACCATTTCAATACTATTCACAAACCATTTCAAAGCCCTTCACAGATAACCTCGAATATCACTGTATACCTGGTCCTGACTATAGTCATACACTGTCAAATGAACATATTAGTAGGCAAGAAAGAGCTTTTTCCCAGCAATGATTATTTATATAACGCCAACCTCTGATTCTCTATGTATATCTCTGACATGCAATTTGACTTCAAAAATTGTAATTCCCAAATTATATCATAAAAGAGATTGTTCTCATGGCTTCTCCACTTGCAACCTTTACTGGCATCAGTATAGTCTTTATTCATTGGTGCCTCTAAACAACCAATAAGGCAGGCCTAGTGTAATCTAGCTTAGAGGCTAACACACATATCTCTCAGCAGTAAAGCAAATTAGGAATCCTTTCCTCGCTAGGCCAATGGGGGATACCAAAATATATCAATAATATCAAACACTAATTGTAGAATCAACTCCCTCTTCTGGTTAGGTAATTAATGCAGCGCGCAGCTAGTGTAAAATTTCTGCGTTTGGACAATAACTCCAACTTAACACCAGCTTCCCTTTTCTTTACCTCAATCATAACTCACACGTTCCTCTAATAATGCCACCGTTTCCCAGTAAAAAGCTCTCATTTTTAATCATTTCAAATCATACAATGTTCACGTACATAACCAAAATCTAGCACACAACGCAGCAAATAAAAGCAATGGAAAAGCAAAACCAAAAATCAATTCGTGTGACAAATCAAAAACCAAATCAGCAAATACAGCGCAAAAACTACGTTACGAGTATGCATGTGCCGATGGGAGAATACACAAAAGAAAGAAGAAAATGGATAACGAAATAAGGACCTCGCCGGTGGAAGCGAAGCAGCTATGGAGATAATTCTCGTCCATCCAGTGGTGCAAATCGCCGATCCAGATCGTCTTGTTCTCGCCGCCAGATCCCTGCTGCTGCTGCTGCTGTAGATGTTGTACATGATGCTGCTGCGGGTGTTGTACCTGTACGTGCTGCTGATACAGATGGTACGGAACGTAGTGATGCGGCGGCGGCGGCGGCGGCCCGTAATGCTGAGGTGGCATCATCTGGTGCTGCATTACCATCGGTGCCGCCGCCGGGTACTGCATCGCCATCCAATGAGGCGCCGGCGGTTGTGGCTGCCGTTGGCTCTGCTTCTCCGGCGGCTGCGTGTTCGAATCAGAGCCGTTGGATTGCATCTTATCTTTATCTCTTCTCCCCTAGTCCACACTCTAAGAACTCCAAAAACAAAAAAGATTCAAATTCTCAGAACCACAAAACAAGAAGACCGAATCCAAGCTTGAGAGAGAGAGAGAGAGGGTTTTCGTGGAGAGAAGCAGAGAACAGTGGTAGCGTCCAACACTCCAAAGGCAAGAGGATTTATCCTGTAGTTGTGAGGATCACGGTTGTTATTTCAACCGTTGGATCACATGGTAGGGTTGACCTGGACCGTTAGATTCGTAGACAAGGATATACACAACTACGATCTATTGGTACAACGAAGAGGTTGAAGATTTTAATACCTCAGGACTCACACGTACGTTCAACTGCCCTTTTATCGCAGCGAAATTGCGACGACATCCAAAGCCCAAAGCATCGGCGGAATTACGGTTGATGCTAGAGAGCTCAAAACAAAAACTAATAATTATTATTCAAATTTACATCAAACTTGTTAAAAAATAATATTAATCCCAAATAATTTGGAAACTTCTTGAAATCTTTTAAAAATATGAAAATTCTCTTATAACCTCATCTAAAATTCTTGAGTCTTCTTAAAAGTATGAAAAAAAACACACTACAACATAAGGGGGTTTTTGCGGCATTTTTTTTACTGGGGATATAACTTCCGTCGCAAAATGCTGGAATTTGAGAAGGCAAGTAGCTTTGTATCGGGGGCTAAATGAATCGCGGTCAAGAACAATTTTTCCCGGCGAGACAATGCGGCCGCAAAAAAATATCGCAGCAACATGCACTTGGTTATACGGCAATTTCCTTAACCGCCGAAAAGTTATGCCATTGCAGCGAGGTTAATTCGCCGCATTAACTGTAGGATTGTGTTGCATAATGCGGCAGCCCCAAACCATGGTAAATAAATTTTGCAGCGAGATTGAATCGCTGCAGCAAGTATTTCCAACACTTTAGCAGCGACATTCCATCTGCTATTAAAAGTTTGCTATAAATCAGCATTTCTCGGCGACAATTTGCACGAGCCCCTTCTGGAACATGCATCCCGTTTCTGCGAAACCCTCACCACGCCGCAACTAACTCCAACCATCTAAGCCCTTCTCGGTGAAATGTAAGCCGCCGATCACCACCACGCGTCTGCCGCCTTCTGGCGTGACCATCTCTCTCTCTCTCTCCCCTTCGAGCTCTCTCTCTCACCTTCTTGCGGTGAATTAGACTAACTCCAACCATCTCTCTCTCTCCCCCCCCCTTCGAGCTCTCTGTTTCACCAGCATCTATCTCTACGTCCATTATTAGGCTGTGCAACCTAATAACGGACGGAGAGACAATCCACGGCAGTGTGCCACCGCCTCGCAACTGTACCAGTCCATGGCAGTGCGCCACCAACTACGGTAAGCTCTCTCCTTTCTACATTTTCCTTACTTTCAGCTTCTACGGTAGCTTCCAAGACTTGGGTAATTGACATCTAAGTTTTTTACCCACACTTTGAATCTATCCAATTTCATGCTTCTACTATGATATTTTCCCTGATTTAATCCTACCCACATGATGAATTGTATGTTATAACTTAGTACCCAAATGATTGATATATGAAAGATTTTGGTTCACATTGTTCCTGAGGTTGAAGGGGTTAACCAACTAATTATGTGGGTAATTTGTTTTTTTTCTGTCTGATAGATACAATGAAAAAAAACAAATACAATTATTGATGTTTGCCTTTGGGTGCACGAAGAACCTATATTTATGGCCAATTTTGAACTCAGTAGTGATGGCTATATAAAGGGTGAAATAAGTGGTAGTCATGTTTTATTTGTTCTCGATTTACATTACTCTGTTTCCCTACCCAATTTTTCAATAAACAAACATAAGTATTCGGCATGCTTCTCTACTTAGTGGCCTATTATAGTATTTTATATTTTCCATGAACATTTGAGAAATCCTAGCTTTTACACTTCAACGTAAATATGCCATTATAGCCAACTGTGCAAGACATTTCCCAAATACAATTATCCATTGAGAATTGAGATGTCTAGTGAATGTACCTTACTAAATCATTAATGTCTTTTGTAACATTACTAAATCATTTTGCCACAATGGTGGGGTTCTTTGATACTATCTCCTTATTCTTTTCTTTGTTAATTATTGGTTTTAATCAAAGCCTAAAATGATATAATTTTAGATGTTAAGGTTCAAATATCCGAATATCGATAGAGGCTCAAATGGACAAGACTTGGAGGATATCTGCATCAATTAATTTAGCCCGAATATCCAATGAGGAAGCACGGTTGACATCTGGCCATATTGGAGGGATTCTGCATCAATTAATTTAGCCCAACAGGAAGCATGAAGAAGAACCAATAAAGAAGAACGAACTAGTTGAGCTTGTGAAGGCCTATAAACACAGACCAAGTGAGAGACTGCGTGCAAGTTGCTGAAGGCAATATTCTTATTGTGTACATTGGGTTATATGAGCACCTTGTGTGTTCGTGAGTGTTATTATAGTACCCTGAGTTTTGTATTGAGTACCAGTGAGTTTTGTATGGGTTGAGTGCTGACTTGGATTGTATGGTTGAGTGTAAAAATTGCATCCTGATGACAATACCATTGGAGACTTTATGGAGTCTATGTTAATTATATACGTGGTGATGAATACAATTGGCAGGTTTATATGTTTGTATGTGTGTGTATATAATAATATATATACATGTATATATATTATTATATACACATATATACAATTATATGTATATATACATATAATATACATTTATACATATGTATATTAATGCTAGGTCAATGCCCATCAAGGGAGTTTGAATTGTGCATTACAGAGGTAATTAATTCGATGTTTAAGGAGACAATATTCAATAATATCATCCTTAATACTAAATATTGCCCAGTGCAATCCAAGAAATACAGGAAGCCATACAATTGGATCATTTATGAACTTGAATTGGATTGGTTTCTTGATTTTTGTGCACCCATGTAACTAAATTTTTCAACTTCTTATCCAAATATAATTTCTAAGATCATTGTCTGGAATTAAGATTAGTAATAATTTACTAATGCATTTTTTAAGAGGACAAGATTGGATAATCATATATATATATATATATATATAATTTTTTTTGATATGTGGATAATCATATATATATATATATATATAATTAGATAGAATTATATATATGTGGTTGTTGAAGTGCATACAAAAATCTAAAAGAACTAATTAAGTTAAAATAAAAAATTTGCATGCTCTGCCAAGTGTTCTAAAGCCAATATATTAAGGCATTACATATGGAGTGGTGTTAATTAAATCCCTTATACACGTGGTAGCAGAATAGTTATAACACAACAACCCAAGTGTTCCTCAAGCAAGGATATAATTACATAAGATTAAATACAAATATAATCAATGGTCATCATGGCTAGGTAGCTAGAGGCTTCAGCTGTCGGATCATGCTCAGTATAGATACAGCAAATCCTTGTGCAACAGTAGATGTGCCCATGCTTTGAGTTCCAGACGGCATGCACTTGCGCGGGAGATACTTGAAGTGAAGCGGGAGAATTGGTTTATAATACCAATGCATTCTTTTATCCTGTACTACTCATCTCTAGTAATACTAACGCTAAAAAGGGACAACTTACAGTCAGTTCTGGAAATCTCCATTTCTGCAAGACCCAGGAAATTCTGCTTCAGCTATAGTATATGCTTCAGCCTTTGGTTCACTCGTTGGTAAGACTTCAAAAACTGACATATATCCATTTTTCACAACTATGCATGTACCAGCACCATGAACCTATTTGTGTACACAATGAACAAAAATGGCAGATTTGTACATGTACATGTCTGCCATTTGTGTACACAATAAACAAACATGTCCCACTGTACACAACCAAATCTGCCATTAACTAGAAATTTACTTCATGTTATAAAGGGGAAATCTTTGCTGTTCATTGGAGGATTTCTTCATATATGTGATGATGCAAAGTAGTAGTTCATTGGATGATTTCTTCTCTTATAAAACAACTATAACTTGTTGTTGGATTTGTACCTCTGGAACTTGGATGGTCCTCTCGTGCAGAAGAAACATGTATACTTACATGCCAAGTATACATGTTTCTAAGAGAAGAAACATGTATACTAGGTGTACCTTTATAAGTATACATGTTTCTAATAGAAGAAACATGTATACATGTTGTTTTCTTCTCTTTTGCTAAGAGAAGAAATTTCTTCTCTTAGCAAAAAAAAGCCAAAATTGGAGGATTTCTAGATGTACCTTTAAGTTGTTTTAAGGAAAACTTTCACTTGGATGGTCCTCTCGTGCAGAAGAAACATGTATCAGTCAAATAGGGGAAGAGGTCGAGGACGAGTGTTACCTGCTACACTTCAACAGCCGCATGCAAAACCAACAGCTTGGACTTTGAGAGATGAAGTGCCTGAGGTTCACTCTGATGACTCCACTCAACCTCCAGATGACCCATTTTTAGCTCATGATCATGAGTTGCCTCCGATTACTCCTGCAGAGGTGAATACAACAGCCGAGGGTAAGTTGGTAATGTACTTTGTATTATTTGTTAACCTTTTCATTAACTACTTACAGTCAGGTTTTATATATATGATAAGATATATGCCAAAATTACTTAAAAAAAAAAAAGAGATATGCCAAATTTAATATAATGTACAGCTCTAATGTTTGAGCTACTGTGATATTGCAGAAAATAGTGGTAGTAAACGTGTTAGGGGAGTAGCGAAGGGGACGGAGTTTGAGAGGTTGCGCAAGTACGGGAAGATACCATTGGAGATCAAAGATGGGAAGATAGGCCCATCATGCAACAATAGAACAGTCTACACAACAAGAGTTTTGTGGGTCATGCAGCACTATGCAGAAATGAGGCATGTTAGCTGGAGTGTCGTTGACAGGAAGGAGATAGCAGAACTTATTGAGTGTGTTCGAGTATGGATTTGACACTTGAATGATTTATATAACTTCAAACATGTAATACAATTTTACTGCATGTTAAAGTCAATTATATTTGGTTATGTTATAAATTAGCATGCTGTGTAGAAGTAGAGTTAATAAGATAGCAATGAAACTGTATTATAAATCAGCATGCAGTGCCTACTAATTTTTATTTTTTTGATAAGTTGGAATGTGAATTTTTATCCACAATCAATAAAATTACATGTGCTAAAAGGTGCATGCAGCAATATTAACACATAAGTTCCTATTTTATGAAAATGTAAAGTGGCTCAAAATCAGTGTTATGCATATTCGTTATAATTGCATGGTATATGAGTTAATAAGAGGGCAATGATGGTACATGGGTATTTAACTAGGTTGACATATATAGGCTGACTTCATCTTGGATTGGACAAAAAAAAATAATCACCGGACAGTTACAAGTCAGCTATCTCGTGCTTATAATGCATTTCATTACAAGCTACATCGGAAATACTTGACTTATGCAACACATGAGGAGGCACTCGCTAATGGAGGCACATTGGTAGAGCGGCCAGTTTGGGAGTGGCTATGCCATCGATGGGCGAGCGATGAATTTAAGGTAAGCATGTAAAGGCCTTGCTCGGATAATTGATGTTAAAAGTTAAGACATTTTTAAGGGTATTTAAACAAGGAAATTATTGTCATCAGATAGCATGATGTAGATACGTATTACATCATGCTGTAAATAGTGCTGATGAGATATCTTTATAATTTATTGAATGTTAAAATGCACGATGACGCAATTGTTAAAGATGGTCTGCACTGGTTTAGACAGTATATTGGGTGGTAGAATTGCAAGGTGGGTTGTTTGAAGGGTATTTTTGTGCCTACATGTTGTGGTTTATTATTGTATTGAAGTATATATCATGGTTTTAAGTGGTGACTGTTTTATTGCAGAAAATGTCTGACCAGAACAAAGAGAATAGGCGTAAACAAAAGGTCAACCACACAAGCGGAAGGACATCGTTTGTTGTACTAATAGAAAGGAAGGTATTGCCATTGTTTTACAATCAGTTAATATCATTAACAAAGCTTAATTTATAGATATCATTTTAAATGTAAGGGAAGATGGGATTAATGTGACATGTTGGCCAATGATTATGTAGAAGGACAAGAATCTGATAGATTTCTACAAAGATGTGCATTGGTCGAAAAAAAAGGGGAGATTTATCACACCAAGTACAAAAGAGAACTATGTGAGTTATACTTGTTTTGATATGAATACTACAAGGCACTACTACTATTGTGCATTGTTCATAATATGTGAAAAGAATATTATTCACATGGCATCACACATTTATTCATGCAGCAAACAACAAGTGATAAAGCCCAAAAAACCTGGCCTAGTTATTCACATATTGTTAAGTAAAATGTAGGAGTGAATAGCCCAAAAAACCTGGTAACTAAAGAAAAATTGTTGGTGACTGTTTTCAGGTCAAACCAGAAAATCTAATCTGACTTGTCAAAGCGTATAAGAACCATTGGTGACATTTATATAGATAGTTACAACATGGTAATTTAATATATTATGAATAAGTGTAATAGATGTAGATAAATAATATTGCATGAAAAGGCTTATTTATAAGTTGTATAATGGTAATGGGGTGGTTTTTCATTCCGTAGAATGAGATGGTTCAAAAGATGAATGCAAAAGAGCCAGAGGATCGCACAGAAGAAGCAGCAACAACAATTTTCAGGCAGGTTTTGGGACATAGGTCAGGGTATTTCAGAGGAATGAGACACTCTGTTATGCCTGAATCTCCTAAACTGCCTGGAGTACCGAATGAGGAGTATGACCGTCTTGCCGAGGAAAATGCAGAAAATAGAAAAAATGCAGAGTATTACCAACATCGGCTTAAAGAGATTGAAGGTGGTTTCATGGCTATGAGGGACCATATGCGGGAGTATGAGGAACGTGTAAATATACGAATGTCTAAAGTGGAGACAGAATTAGAGTCTCAAAGAGAGACTCAAACCATTCCTTAGCCAGCAACATGCCAGCAGCAACTATTTGACTGAATTGATAGATCCAACTTTTGCTACACTTTTGATGAACTTGTGATGGGGATATCTATTTACTACTATGTACTTTTGGCCAGTCCATTAATGGGAAAGCTACTCTTGATGTAGAGGGTGAAGGAGATGATGCAAGTAAGATGGTTTATTGCATTAGAATAAATTTCAGATATATTAACTCAATATTTGCTAGTATGGAGATGTTCAAAGATTTGAAAAACTCATACCAAGGGACTGCATAATTTGTTTAAATTGCCCCCTTTGTTTGCAATTTGATACTTGGTAAACCAACTGCACATTTTTTTTGGTATAGAAAACATAAAGTATACAATTTAGTACAACTGAAATCAATCTTGTCTCAGGAACTCAATTGCTGTAACAGAGACAGTGTTTTATATACCCTGTAGTACACAGTTTTGGGTTGAGATATTTATTGTGATTCTTCCATGACTCATATCTTGACATCTAGATATTTTAAGGTACAAAACATGTTGAACAACTTCAAGACCCATGATAATATGGATTAGGGTTGTAGTAGTAGTTTTCAGCTGTACATATATATTTGGTGGTTATTAATATGTTCGTGCTATAGTCTGAATTTATGCTGTTGTTGTATTGCAACAGTTCAATATATGAAGATTTTAAGGACAGTGCTGATTTGGTTGTGGTAGCCAAGACCCCAAAGGACTGTTGGATCATTGAGATTTTCTTATTGCTTGTATGTACATGTACATGTTTTTGCGATCAGATTGTAGTACTGTTGGCATGTTGAAATTCCAAGAATGGATTAAATGTGAGACTGCTAAATCAAGTTATAAACTCATATATTTGAGGGATTAATTTCTATCTGAGGATTCTTATGGCATACTACTTTTAGTTGACATATAGTGTGTATAAGTCTTCAAGTTAAATTAGTTTTTTTTTCTATCATTGATATATTAATGGCCTCCATGCAATTTTCCCAGAATGATTATATATATATAGGAAAAATATCCTAAAAACAGCATCGCTTCATATAATTTTGAACAGATTACTCTCAAATGTCCCTATAATTATGGGAAATTTCAGAGTAAAGTAATAACATTGAAAACAGATTGAGGAAATTCAGTGGTCAATTCCAATACATTTCCTCAATCGGTTTTCAATGCTCCTCCCAATCTAGAAAACTAATTTCCCTAGAAAATCATATTGATAACAAACAAATCGACGGTAAATACATCCCTATTGGGTCGAAATACACAAATAAAAAAAGGGAAAAAAATTGGCCTACGATTTCACAAACTGTCGAAAATGGGTAATCGCATTTATACGTACCTATAGATTTCTGTGATGGCTTGGAAACTGCAGCAAATTTGACTGTCGATTCCAAATCGCCGAGATGGATAATGGACTGTGCGACGAACAACCTGGAGCAGGAGGATTGGATCTTTGCGAAGAACACAAGCTCGCGGCTAGGTTTCATGATTTTTCGACGATTTCGTCGATTGGGTGGAGCGGCAGTAAACTTGGGGTCAATATCGGGGTGGCGGTCCTTCGTAATTGGTGGGCAATCTTCGGTGGTTTAGGTTGCGGCGAGAAATGGGTCAGGTGTCACGCTGAATTTTTGGCATTTGTTCTGCGATTGTAAAATGGCGGCTTTAGATCTTTAACCACACTTTTGATACTTTATGCGGCGGAAAAATGTCACCGTAAAAAACGCATTATGTTGTAGTGACAGTTTCTATATTTTCCTAAAGTCCATAGTTTTTGCATCCAAAATATAAAAATGAGCATACATACATAAAAAAAAAACTATAAATATACCTCCAAAAATTTAAAAACTTTGAAGATATGGGTTAAAAATTATCCAAAATTTAGTCGCTTAAGTATGAATTATTCAATATATAGGCGTTTATATATATATATATATATATATATATATATCTGAATTTCTTTTGTAAACTTCAAAAGTCTTTCCTTTTTTATCTATTGGTAGGGCTACCAAAAGCCATGAAAACCTTAAGTTAGAACTGTCAGGGAGCTTGAGAACTCCGAACAGTTCACAACTTCCACTGGTTAGTTAAGGTGAAGAAAATTGATGTGGTTTTCCTTATGGAAACCAAAACTAAAAAGTGTAAATGAGAATTTATTAAAAGGAAGCTAAAGTATGAAGGGTGTTTTGTGGTGCAACCTAGAGGTAGAAGTGGGAGACTGGCTTTATTGTGGAAAGGGGACTTGAGTGTCTTGATTTCCTCTTATTCTCGTTATCTTGTTAATGCACTAATCACATTAGATGGAGGGACTGTAGAGTGGCAATTCACTTGACTATATGGGCATCTAGAGGCATGTAAAAGACAACAAGTGTGAGATTTGTTAGGATCTCTAAGACCTCATAATCAAATGGCTTGGTTAGTTTGTAGTGATTTTAATGAAATAATATCCCAGGATGAAAAGATTGGGGGTCGACCTTGTAATGAAACTTTGATGAAAATTTTTTGAAAGACATTGGATAATGGTGGCTTGTATGATTTGGGTTGGCAGGGTTCAAAGTTTACCTAGGATAACAAACATAAAGATGGGACTTATACTAAGGAGAGGTTGGATAGGGGGGTTGCCAACTCAAATTGGTTTGCCATGTTTAAGTTAGTAAGTGTGGATATTCTATCAGCAGGATGCTCTGATCATAGACCTTTATTATTATCATATAATCGAGATCTTACTGGAGGGAGGTCCACTGCTAGGTCTTTCAAATATGAGTGTTGTTGGAGTTGTGAAGATGAATGTAAACAGATTGATGCAGAAGAGTGGAAGAAAAGACATCCTACTAGTAATAAGCTTAATGGGGTTCAAGAAAGTCTGTTTTATTGTAGTTCAGCTTTAAAAAAGTGGAGTAGACAGAAAGGATCAGATATTGAAAAGAAAATACGAGAAAAGTCTGCTTTGTTAAAACATCTTCAGGATGCTGAAGACTATAGTAATATTAAAGAAATACAAAAATACTAAAAAGAGCTTGATTTGTTACTGCAATAGGAAAATTTAAAATGGAGGCAACGAGCTAAACAATATTTGTATCAATATGGAGATAAGAACACTCGTTATTTCCATGTTAGTGCCACACAAAGAAGAAAAGAGAATTTTATAAAGCGGATTAAAGGTTCTGATAGTAGAAATGTTACAGAGGATAAGGAAATAGCAGATGCGTTTAAGATCCATTTTGAATCAATAGAGAAAATAGAAAGGCGTTTACAACACATGGACAGAAGGGTGACTGCTGAAATGAACTTTAAACTTGAAGAACCTTTTTCAACAGAGGAAATTTATGAAGCTTTAAAGCAAATGGGGACTTTTAAATCCTCTGGACCAGATGGATTTGGGACTGGATTCTTTCAAGATCACTGGAGTAGTGTTGTGATTGAGGTATATATGGAAGTGCTTGAATTTCTTAATAGAAGCAGCATGCCTAGTTCTCTTAATCATACTTTCATTGCTTTTATACCCAATATAAGTTCTCCAACTTTTGTCAATGAGTTTAGGCCTATATCTCTTTTTAATGTGTTATATAAATTGATTGCAAAAGTTCTAGCAAATAGGCTTAAATGTATTCTTCCTAACGTCATTTCTTGTAGTCAAAGCGCCTTTGTGCCAGGAAAATCAATTATTAATAATGTAATGGTAGCCTACGAGATACTTCATTCTATGAAAAATAGGCAGAAAAGGAAGATTGGCAGCATGTCACTTAACCTAGATATGTCCAAAGTTTATGATAGAGTGGAATGAAAATTCTTGGAAGCTATACTGAGGAAAATGGGTTTCAATGAAAGCTGGATCAAGTTATTGATGCAGTGTGTTTCTTCTATTTCATATTCTATTCTACTTAATGGAAAAGTGGGTGAACAGTTTAGTCCATCTAGAGGATTAAGGTAAGAGGATCATTTGTCCCCTTATCTTTTCATTATCTGTGCTGAGGGATTGAATTATTTATTGAGTAGAAGTGAGCAAAATGGAGGAATAAGGGTTGTTGTAGTTGTTAAAGGAGGTACAAGGATAAATTGTCTGCATTTTGCAGATGACTGAGTTATATTTAGTTGAGCAATTGTAGCAGATTGGTACAAGATACAAGATATACTTTATATATGAAGTAGCATTTGGTCAAGCTTTGAACAGACAAAAAACTTCCATACTTTGTAGTGTAAACATATGTGAGGATGATCAAAGATGGATTTTGTAGCATGCTAAGTCAATAGTATGTGGGGATTATGGGAAGTACTTAGGACTTCCCAAGATGGTCGGTAGATCAAAGTACAAGACTTTTAGAGATGTGAAGGATAAGATATGGAAGAAAATCAGTAACTGGCAAGAATACTATTATCTCTACTGCTGGTAAAAAGATTATGATAAAGGTTATACTCCAGCAATTCCTACTTACACAATGAATATTTTTATGTTGCCAATGTCTCTATGTAATGAGATCAATTCCCTAGTTGCAAAGTTTTGGTGGGGCAGTAATAGTGGAGGAAAGGGTATTCATTGGAAGAAATGAGAAACACTGGGAGAACCAAAATGTTTCGGAGGATTGAGGTTCCGAGATATAGAGCATTTTAATAAGGCAATGTTAGCAAAACAATTATGAAAGTTAATGCATGAGCCACAATCATTGGTTACTCGAATTTTCAAGGGAAAATATTATAAGAATTGTCAATTTATGGAAGCTAACCTTGGTCATAATCCATCATATTTATGGAAAAGTGTGTGGTCTTCAAAGGACTTATTAATTGCTAGGGTGGTTTAGAGGGTGTGGAATGGGAAAAATATTTCCATTTGGACTAAAAAAATGGCTTCCAAGGTCTCCTTATTTTCAAGTTAAATTACTAGTTAAGATACTGCAAGAGGATGCAAAGGTAAGGGCATTGATCATTGAGGATCTAGGTTGCTGGAATGAAAAGCTCATATACGAAATTTTTGAGAAAGAAGAATCTCTTACAATATGTAGTATACCTTTGAGTAGAAGAGGGGAAGAAGATAAAGTAATATGGGGTTATATCAAGGATGACAAATTTTCTGTAAGGAGTACTTATCATTTAGGAATGAGTATTGAAAAGGAAAAGTGTGGGGAATCTTCAAACAATTCTTCACAGAAGCCACTTTGGGAGAAGGTTTGGAAGCTTAACATTCCAGGATCAACAAAGTAGTTTCTATGGAGAGCCTTAACAACCATTCTTCTAACAAAACAAAAGCTATTTCATCGAAAGATAGTAAATGATGACCTATGCCCAATTTGTTGCCATGAAGTAGAAACTATTCAACATGGATTATGGACTTGTCCTACAGCCAGTGATGTATGGGTAGAAGAGTAGAGTCTTGTTCAAACATGGAGTTTTAGTGATGAAGATTTTTGCATTATATGGGAAAGGATGCAGCAACAGTTTTAGATAACAAAACTTGAAGAACTTGCAGTAATTCTTAAAGGGGTGTGGACTAGAAGAAATAAGCTCATTTTTTAGGATTCCTTTTATAGCCCAAATAAAGTCATAAATTCTGCTTTGATGAGTTTGGCTAAGTTTAGAGATGCTCAAATGTTGAAATTAGAGGCAGTTGGGGTAATGGGATAGAGTAGAATGCAAACCAAATGGCAAAAACCAATAGCAGGAATCACAAAAGTGAATGTTGATGCAGCCTTAGATATGGTGAATCAGAAAGTGGGAATTGGCCTAATAGAAAGAAACTATAAGGGAGAAGTTCTATTTTCTCTATGTGCTGGTAAATCTTTTACTGGAGTACCTTTCCTGGCAGAATGTAATGCATTATGGAGGGCTGTTGAGCTTTGTCAAGAGATTAATGTAAAAGATATTATTTTTGAAGGAGATGCGAAGAATGTGATACGTGATGTTAAAGTTTGCAAGAATGATTGTTCATGGTCAGGAGAAATTGTGGAAGATATCATGTCTGTTTTCTCGAGAAGATCTGATTGGTTGCTAGTGTTCACATATCGGGAAGGAAATGCTGCAGCACATTCCCTATCAAGGTTGGCCTTACAGATGACAGGAAAAGTTATATGGATGGAAGAGGCACCACCTGACATTGAATCTGTTGTAGTGAAGGAGATGGCTTGTAATTGACTATTTTATTTGAAGTGAATGAGAATGAGTATGAATTTATTAAAAAAAAACAAAAGTCCTTCATTTTTTTTTTAAAAATTAAAATCTTTTTAACCCCTTTAAACGTTTGCATATCCTCTCCTAAGTTCCTACAATCAATATTTTACTGAAAAATACATGAAAAAGTATAATGTGATTTATTATTTTATTGAATTAAAAGTTTTTTGTAAAAAAGTAAGCTTTACTAAAAAAAGTGATTTTTTCAAACTTTTTCATGATGAATCCACTTTTTTATAAAAAGGTCTAGAGACTTATACATTTAAGGTTTGTATATATCATTATTCTAAATAATATATATATATATATATATATATATATATATATATTTAAAGAGAAGAGAAAATTGAAGAAGGGGATATGCACTATTTAAAGAGAAGACAAAAATGAAGAAGGGGATTTCATGTGCATGATGAGAATTCTCTTGTAACTTTTTGACAATCCACTTTGTAATTAATTAATTAATCAATTTATTCATTAGAAATAAAATTCTCTTTTATGAAACGGATTTTTCATTTAATATAAAGTTATAAAAAAATTATAAGAGTTATAATTTAATCATTTTTAATTAAAAAATGTAATAATAAAAAGAAGAGAGATGTCATATTAAATCAAAATAATGATCTTTTAATATGGGTATAATGTATATGATAATTTAGAGCTCACTTGTATGGATTTTATTAAGCATGTACGGCAAGTGAATAAGTTGGGGATGAGTTTCTTTGCCATTCTTCTGCCTTTTGTAATGTGCCATGCACATAGAAGAGTTGAACACACTCATGTGGTGTGATAGGATAGGATAAGACTTTATCCTCTATTTTGCACATAGTTGGCTTCCCAATATCCTTCACACAAGTGGTATAGAGTGCAAGGGTGATTCTTGCACATTTACAATTTATGGGCTTTACATCATTGTTTTGATGAATCGCATTGCCAAATTTTTGTGTTTGTCGTAATATTGATGAGAATAAGAGCATATGATAACCAACTAACAAACGAGGATACTATTGCTACTACCACACCATCTAATGTTGATATGCATGCAAACATTGATAATGACAAATGGTCCATTCAATGAGAGAAGCAACACTAAACAGATGAACTTACTCATATCCTTTAGCATGATGAACCTCATTATTATGGCATACAACATCGATTCGAGGTAGCATAAAACAAACGTTGGTATGGAGAAAGCACGGGTCTTATGTTAGATAGCTTGCGAAGGCACGAACTTCTGAGTACTTATTTTGCACATAAGATTGATCAATGACTTATCATAGTTTCCCATGCAGTAAAAGGCGATCTAGAGTTGCTTGCTCAACAGGCTGCAGGGGTTAAATGAACATAGAGTAGGAATTTTTAATAATAATGTAATTGGCTTCCACGCTTTGGTGGCTTGCTGTGTGCTTTATTTATAATAAGAATTTTGTCAAACAGTTTGAGTGCAAGTCAATTGCTGGGTCTTACATAATGGTTTTGATTAGGAGATTTTCTGAATACATCAAGTCATATTTTAAATTAGAGTTTGTTCAAGCACTGGATTGAGGAAGTTTGTGTTTGACTAGGGCTTTGTTGTTTTTGGATTGCTATTGACTTTCTTTTGATCTGTTGTAGTGTAATATAGATTCTGGATTGTCTCAATACACCCCCTCAAACTCAACGGTATTGGAGTGATGTTGAGGTTGTCCCATAAGAGTGTAAACTGTGGAGATGATAGTGGCCTTGTGAACTGGCTGCTACTTGGCCTTTGCTGGAGATAAACTTGACAAACAAAACTCCAAAAGCTATCTTTTCTAGCACAAAATGTATATCGACTTCAATGTGTTTTGTTCAGGCATGGAACATGAGATTGGCAGTGAAATATGTTGCACCTAATTTGTCGCACCATAAGATTGGAGAATGGTAGTGTTGGAGATGGCACGATGCTCAGCTTCGTTGCTCGTTGCTTGAGCATGAGATGGTAGGTTACTTACAAGAGCTCCAAGAGATTAAATTGGAGCCTAAGAAAATGCAAAAGCTGCTTGTTCAACACCTGTCATCAGAGCATCCAACACAATTGGCATTGGAAAAAACACGCAAGTTGAGGGACGACTGACGTCGAATAAAAAGGCCAGAAAATGGTGTGTTGCAAGGGTACCTGAGGATGCGTTTAACTACACTCTAGTGATTGACAGTTGGTTTGTGCATGTATTGTCATACCTGATTCATGGCAAAACAAACGTCTGGGCGAGTAAGAGATAGGTATTGTAAGGAGCCAAAGACACTTCGGTACAAACTTGGATTTGAGAACCCATCACTTGAAAATTGTGAGAGTTGACCACTAGAACTCATGGAGTCATGGGAGTAGAGACTGGTTTTGCAGAAATCATATTACTCTTTTGAAGTAATTCCCAAATATATTTTTGCTAAGAGAAGAAGACCATTAGGATGTGTATAAACCTCAACGCCTAGGAAGTAGTGTAGTGGGCCCAAGTCTTTTAATTCAAATTTAGACTGCAACTTTCGGATCAACTGAGTGATAAAGTGTGTATTTGGCCTAGTAACAAGAATGTCATCCACATAAACTAAGAAATAAATAAAATCTTAGCCCAATCCATAGATAAATAGAGAAGTATTAGATTTTGAGTTGGTGATACCCAATTATAATAGTTCAGAGCTTAGGTAGGCATACCAGGCTCACGGGGCTTGTTTAAGGCCATAAGAGTGCTTTTTGAAAGTGACTAATATTATTTTAAAATGTTGGATGAGTAAAACCTGTAGGTTGATTCACGGAGACATTTTCCTTCAAATCTCCATGGAGGAAGGGATTTTTAACGTCAAATTATCGACTGCCCTAATTATTCATCACTACAAGAGATAGAATCACATGGATGGTTATGGGCTTGGCCACTCGGTGGTAGGTATCACCAAAATCAATACTAGGTTGTTGATGGAAACCTTTTGCAACCAATCGGACTTTATAATGGTCGATGCATTCATCAACTTTGCATTTGATCCAAAATACCCATTTATACACCATTAAATTGATGTTGGGCAGGGGGAATTAAGTTCCATATCCCATTTGTCATTAAGCCTGAAAATTCTTCACACATGACTCTATGACATTCTCAGAATCAAAAGGCAATATAGTAGCACATAGGCTCAAAATCACATGGCGTTGATTGAGTGAGGAGTGCCTATGGGTCTGGGTAGAGGCCAAGGCCGGCCATTGAATAGACTTTTGGGCCGAAGGATATTGTTACGGGATCGTGTGGTCATTAGGTGACGTGGGGGTGGAAGAAGTTTAGGACTGTGGGGTGGGGTGGGATGGGTGAAGTTGGTGGTGACGAGCTCACATGATGTTGAAGAGTGTAAGGATGAAGGATATGAGAGAGAAATTGAGGCCAAGAGAGGGGTTGTAAATTGTCATATGTCAGTGTTTGTGGGCTTTGTGGGGTGTTGAGCATAATGGAAGAGTGATTCAATAAAAATGACATTTCGGTCAACATAAAGGCGACCAGTGGATGTATCTAGGCATTTATAACTATGGTAGCGAAGACTATATCCAAAGAAGACAACTGTTTAGAGTGAAATTGCATCTTAATTATATTGTATGGGTGAAGATGAGGCCAACAGACACATCCGAAGACATAGAGGATAGTATAGCCAGGAGGTTGTTTGAAAAGTAATTCAAAGGGGGACTTGTGGTGAGTTCCTAATCATGGGAAAGGGTTTATGAGATATGTGGCGGTTAGGAAAATATCGTCCCAACAGAGATGATGAACTAATGAAGCGGCCAAAAGGCTTAACCCAATTTAGACGATTTGACGATGCTTACATTCAACGGAGACGTTCGGTTGGTGAGTGTAAGGACAAGCCAGGCGGTGAGAGAGACCAAATTTGGAGAGTACGGGATTTAGGGAATGGCATTCACCACCCTAGTTGAATTGGATAGATTTAATTTTATAATAAAAAAGGCATTCAACGTGAGATTTAAGACGAAAGACAAAAACCTAAGATTTAGTAGACAAGGGTAAGAGCAACACAAATTTACTAAAGTCATATATAAAAAAAAATGTAATATTTATTATTGCTGGCAAATGTAATAGACAACAGTCTCCAAACATCAGTAAATACTAATTGTAGGAGAACATCATAGATAGAAGTGGAAGAGGGGAAGGGGAGAACATAACTCTTTTCTAATTGAGAAGCATTACAAATTGAGGATGTTTGTATTTTATTGACTACAAGGAAATTGTGTTTGGACAAAACTTGACAAAGGACGCGAGCATAGGGATGGCCTAAACGTTGAAGTTAGTAATCAAAGGTGGTGCATTCTCCAAGTGAAGCAAACAGGTCAAATTAAGTTTGCACCTTGGAAAGGTCAGTGGATATAATCCATGTTCGCTCTTGCAGTGAAAAAGAGTGGCCCCCGAGATTTGATCTTTGACACAGAAAAAATTAGGATGAAACTCAAAATAGACATGTTATCAACTGTAAATTGATGAACTGAGAGTAGATTCTTAGTGATGTGGAGAACATGAAAATGATTATTTAGGAGAAATATGTGATTGCCAAATAAATGAGCAAAGCCAATATGTTGAATTTTTAAACCTTGGTTGTTTTCGACGCAGACCTAATCGGGGCCAATGTACTCCTAAGCATGGAGAGTGAGATTGCTGAGGTTAGAGGTCATATGATTTGTTGCACCAATGTAAGGGTACTAAGATAGATCACATGATGTTCGAGTGGTAGCAACGAATACAAACACATTAGATTGTCCTTCACTTTAAAATGAGTGATCAAAACAGTGGTAACACTTCAAAGCGATGTTGTTGTATTCGCTACAGACTCGCCAAAGTGGGCGATTGGTTTGGGAGGATTCAGTGTTAGGTGAACCACGACCACACCCTCTACCGCGGCCGCATCCAGACAAGTTAGAGCCATGATAGGAGTTGGAAGTGCCAGAGTGTTGCCGAGAGGAAGTGCCATGATCATGGTTGTTACAAGTAGCTACCTGTGCCGACAGAGAACTAATGTCAACGAAGACTGTTTGCCTTTCAAGGCAGTTCATGGGTCAGGAGGTGGCCATAGAGTTTGTCAAGCATCATGGGGTCCGACTGAGTGGTGAGATCTGTGACAAGGGCATCATACTTTGAGCTCAGACTAGCAAGTATGTAGGTGACCATTTCAAAGTCTTGCAATGGCTGACCCATGATGGCAAGGGTGTCGGCAAGGGATTTGACTTCTAAAAATAGTTTGAGGTCGGGGTGCTACCCTTCTTTAGAGTGTATAGATGGGAGTGAAGATTAACAATGTGGGCATGGGAATGGGATGAGAACATTGTCTCAAGTGCCTTTTAGACATCGCCAAAGGTGTTGAGCAATGCAACATGGGAGAGGGAGGATATGATTGTGCTAAGGATAATTTGGTCTTGTTGGGTCCAATGGAGGAAGGTGGGGCTAACCATAAGGATGACTGGATTGGTGGGGGTGGGGATGGTTGGTGATGGGCAAGTAATGCTGTCATCGAGATAACCGAGTAGGTTTTGTCCACTAAGGTAAAGGACGAGTTGAGCTTTCCAGAGTAAGTAGTTATCTTTGATCAATTTTAGGGTGATAACCTAGTGGAGGTTGATGAGAGGGGAGGATGGAGACAAGGAAGGTGGTGCAGTGGTTAGGGGTGGGCAGCGGGGCCCCGCCCCTGCAGCCCTTCCCCCCTTCCGCCTCACCCCTGTGTGGACGGGATGAATCCCTAGTCTGCCAGATGCGGGGGTGGGTGGCCCCTCCTGCATCTAGCCCCCCTAGCGAGGGTGAGAGCGGGATGAGGGTGGGCCCCACCCTAGGACTACCCCGCCCCACCCTCGCATATGTAAGGGGAAACCCCCCCCCCCCCTTTAAGTAGTTTTCTCGAACCTTCGAGGCTTCGAGCCTCTGCGACTCTACTCCTTTTTTCTGTCGATCTCTCTCCCAGAGTTCGTTTGCGCCTTCTCCACGATGTCATCGCCTTCACCCCTCTTCTCTCTCAATCTCTCTCCCACAGTTTTATGATATCCTTATGATTTGTTAGGGTTTAGACATAAGGGATGAAGAAGAAAGACAAGGACTTGGGAATTGAGAAGAGGCTTCTGGACTCTGGAGGATCTTTTGAAGTGTGTGTGTTGCGAAGTGAAGAAATTTGAAGAAGAAGAGGTCCAGAGGATATGACGTCGTGGAGCAATCTATACCTGGGTAAAAGCTGTCGTTTAAGTCAAGGTGTTGCGCACCGTTTCGTGTTGAGGTGTTGCACACCGTTTCATCACTTTCCATTGATACAAACAGCAACCAACAACCAGGTTCATTTGCAGTCTCTCTTTCATTTGAAAAAGCTAGCCTTTTATTATGATTAGCTTCGTATTCTTGAAGCTGTTTTGTTTGTGAGTTGTGGGGTTGTTTCTTCCACTCTAGTACGACACCAACACATCCGCGAGCTCCACAGAGGGCAGAGTAATTGGGGAGGAGCAGGGACGGATGGAGGTCCACCCCCCGCACCATGTGTAGTGGATGGGATACCCCACCTCTGCATGGAAGGGGTGGACTGCGGGAAAAAATACCACCCCCGCCCCCGCACTGGGAAGGGGTGGCCCCACCCCGTAGGGGATAGGTAGCACTCCTAGCAGTGGTAGATGAGTTAAACGAGGACGACATTGGTAACATTAGTGAGAGGTTCTAGATACCATAATTGAACATAGACTTCGAAATTTTGATAATAATGTAATTAGCTTCCACGTTTTGGTGGCTTGCCGTATGCTTTATTTATAATAATCATTTTGTCAAATAGCTTGAGTGAAGTCAATTGACGAGTTTTACATATTAGTTTTGATTAGGAGTTTTCTTGAATACATCAAGTCCTATCCTAAATCAAAGTTTGCTCACCCAGCTTGAGGAAGTTTGTGTTTGACTTGAGTTTTGTTGTTTTTGGATTGCTATTAACTCCCTATTGATTTATTGTAGTTTTTGGATTGTTCTTGACTTTCTTTTAATATGTTGTAGTAATTTTGATATGAGATGAGATTTTGAGATTATTTATGTTTCCAAACAAGCGGCATTAGTAGCACACCAACATGGAGCGCCCCCATGCTCTCCTAGTGCATAAAGTCCGGAGATAGCAAATCCCATGCATATATACAAAGATCCTCTCATGTCCAGGTTTAAGAGACCCAAGATGCATTGTCTGCAAACATGTATATATATATAAGCAAATTTCGAGATTACGTGCCCTTTAGTCGCAAAGATGAGACTCTAATACGATATGAGAAAGAATACAAACACGTGCAATTATTATACAATTTTCACACCTTTTTAATAAAATATTTTTCTAATCTAAATCTATCAAAGTCAAACGAGATTTAAATATATCTTAAAAATGAATACTTTATTAGATACTGTACACAAGTTATATAATATATAGTTGTGTGTATATCGAATAAATTTCTGACTTTGTGCCACTTTGACGGATCTCAAGGGTTGTGTGCATACAGTGGCGAGCCCACATGCATGTATAGTGATCGAGCTGAATTTTTTCAAAAACTTTTTTAGCTATAGGTAATATCTTAAATTTGTGAGTTCTTTTTATAGTTTCACCCACACAAAAAATCCAAAACCAATTATAAAAAATTATTTTAAACTTTTAACCATAATTAGGAAAAAAAAACTTGGTTCTTACACTATTTTCAGATACTTTTTACTATTATTTAATATTTTATTTATTTTTATTACTATTTATAGATCTTCTGAAATTACCCAAACGTACCCAAAACATGGTTGGTTAAAAAATCCTACGCCAAAGTCGTTTCGGTTTTTAAAAAAAACTTTGAATTTTGTTGTTCAATCAAGGTTGGTTGGAAAGAACAGTAATCTCTATTGTCACACATATTATAAAGACATGTAGGATACATTTATAATAAGTTTTATTTATATTTCTTAGTACTTTATTTCAGAAAACTAGATAAATGCTATAGTCATAAAGGAATTTCACAAATATAAATTCATAAACCGACTTGACTTGATGTGGTATGTCAGATTGTAAAGTTATTTTTATAATAAATTAATAGATATAACCTAGCTATAACATGAACCCACGCTAATTTGTGAGTTTATTTTTATAAAATTTTTTTATAGCTTTTAGCATTTTTTTTTCCCTTTAAATTTGCACCCTCTGGAATAAAATCTTGACTCCGCCAGTACTGTGTAAACGATATGATCATATAGAGAAATCACATCCTAGCTACTAGAGCTATGCAACTAATTTGTGTGAGTAAGAGAGCTCTGCCGGCCACGAGCTATATATTTATTGTTTTCTTTTTCATGACATGATTTCCTTTTCTACCATGTGATCACAAGTACTTTTTCTTATAATTAATGTGTATTTGTTTATAATTAACCAAATAAATTACGTACAAAATATTATCTTTTCTTTTTTTCATTCTTGATATCAAAACGACTTATCCGTATATAATTGATATTAGAAGTTTTGATTTATTCCTGATATATATATATATATAAATTAATGTACTGTTTTAATTTCTATAAGTACTTAATTCTTATTTTAATTTAATTTCTTAAATTAAATGTTTAAGAAATATATGCGTCTGGTCCAAGGGATCAATTAGATGAATATTTCATCCCTAAAAAAGACTTTTAGGAACTAATTGTTTTTTTTGTCGTTAATGTAAACCTACTCAGAGTGGACAACGACAGTCTAATGTCAATTTATCAAACAAATTAATACGTAGTACTCTCCCTCACTAGAGAAGTACTTGGCGTGGGGCCGCCCTTCAATTAAAAATAAATAATCTATTTATGGCAAAACCATGTCCCTTAAGTACCTTGGAAGCGCGCAATCGACGATGTCTCCAGCAATAAGAAAAATAGATTTTTACGATTAATTTATTATGATTAAAAGATTTTTTTAATTAATTTTAATTATAAATAATTATTTCGTTAAAATTAATCGGTCGTAAATAAACAGTTTTTTTATAATATCTAAAATTTAAATTAAAAACAAAAATTTAGAAATATTTAAGATAATTTGTAAATAATAATAAAAAATTAATAATAAAATATTGAATAGTAATAAATAGTAATAAAAAATAATAATAAATAGTAGTGGAGTGATCTTACATATAATATATATAAGTGATTTTATACGCTGCATGTATCAATCGTTAATTTTATTTTGAGATGAGTTTTGTAATTAACTTTTTGTTGAACTAAGACTTGTGATCAAGTCAGCCGCTTGAGACTTGTTTTTACGTACGTAACAGTTAAGATCATTTAGAAAATGAGATCTGAATTAGAAAGCAGCCATCAATCATTGTCCGGGACAAAAATAAAAAATAAAAAAAAAAGGGAAAGAAAGAAAACAAACCCTTCCTCCGAGCTTACTTACACTACCATAAATAGCATAGAAATTGAAAGGAATATTCTAGATTAGAACTTATAATCAAGATGCATGAGGCCAAATCAAGCAGTACTGCAATTAATACCCAAATTGATTACAAAAGGAAGAAAATACATTATGCAACATTATTACATGCATCATGATAAACCAATTACCAAACCCAAATATCTAAGTACCTTAATCCGACCCACAACAGAAAGCATGCATGCAATTCACTTATTATTATTTTTTTTTATGAACAGCATCATCATATGTGATATATAGTAATCATGCATGCACGTACGTACGTGAATGTTAATGAGACTGCATGCAGTATTATTAATAATATTTATTTGATCTAGAGGTTTGGATCTACGCGGGTTCGAGGCCCTTTAGAATGGCCAGCGCCGGGACTGTGCCCTGGATCAGTGGGTCGGAAATCATCAAGACCGCTTGCGGCTTCAACATTAATGTTCACAGATTCTGGTACTACTTCATCATCCAAAATGCCACGGCGCAAGTTGAGATCATGAATATTGCCGCTGCCGGCGCCGCTCCTGCTAATGATCCTTGATCCTGTTTCTCTGGCGTTTTTATCACAAATGGATCCTGCATGATTTTCACATGATTTCATGTTCATTTTTGGCGTCCTTAAATCCCTTGATCCCTCGATGGAAATAATCTCAGCAGAAAAGACTATTGCAACGAGGAAAACGACAGTGTATATGAGCTTGAAGCTGGTGGCCATGATGATGATCTTGATCAGATATCGAGAGATCAAAGCAGGAAACTATTTTTGTTTCTGGATATTGAATTCGAGTTAGCACTCAGAGATAAGTATACAGATATATTCTAGGGTATATATAGACCTAGAAGTTGGGCAATACTGCAATTAATTTATAAATATTCCGTCAAAGTTCTTCCAAATAAATAAAATGATGTGAGAAATTAAAATGCATGGTAAATATATAAGTAAACGATTCATATGATTATGTTTGCCAAATTCTATGTGCGTGGGAGATACTGCATATAGGAGTGCTACTGTATTCTTGCGTTGCTTGAGGATGTAGAATTCTATTTTGCATGTGCCATGCAACTATTCTCCAGTACTCCTCTCTGCATTAATGTATAATATCTTTTACTTTGAAGTATTACAGAAATGGAAGAAGAAAAGAAATCCATAGTGCGAAGGAATCTGCACCCACTAACCTAAGGTATGATGAGACGTTTCTGGTACGAATCCAACATTTGACTTTAGGGTTTTCGTCTTGAAGATTCTCTGCTCAATTAAAAGGCTGCATCAGTGCATCTTGCGACTGTTTGTTCGTCATATTTCACGTGCTACCTTGATAATTAAGAACTCTAGTACTCCAATCTTGTTGGTCTACCTAAAATATCTCCACGAATCTGATACTCAAACCGATGCGTGTTAGGAATAATAGTTTGGCTGTTGAGAACATCTCATATTACTTTATTATTATTTTTAAATAGTTCATTATTATTTATAAATAATATATTATTATTTATAAATTATTTATTATTATTTCACTATTATTTATAGATGATTTGATATACTCTTAACATCCAAACGCATTTAGAGAAAACAAAAGGTAAAATCAATTACACACGATACAAAATTTACGTGGTT
Organism: Juglans mandshurica; assembly: GCA_022457165.1. Classification (NCBI taxonomy): domain Eukaryota; kingdom Viridiplantae; phylum Streptophyta; class Magnoliopsida; order Fagales; family Juglandaceae; genus Juglans; species Juglans mandshurica. The sequence continues at coordinate 6,804,653 of CM039634.1, read as the reverse complement.
CGACAATACCCTTACATCCATGGAGTTATAGATGATTTTATTTAGATGGTAATGATCAAAGATATAGTACAATAATTGTACAAGAGTTTAATAAAGAATAATTCTACGTACAACTGTAAAGTGCGTAAACGTCACATAATCGTTTTGAAAAAGAGTGGGATCTATTATTAAAAAATTAATTTTTTTCATGTGGGTCTCATGTTTTATGCACTTTTTTCAAAGCGATTACGCGATGATTACACAATTTACGGTTATAAATATCTTTTCTCTTTAATAAATATATAGTCAACCCTAATTAGTGGGTCGGCCGGTTGGATTAAGAGCCAAAATTAAATAGACCTCATTGAAATTTCATTAAAAAAATAAACCACAAACGAATGATCATTGTTAAGTTGGGTCATTAAACTGGACTGCATACAAACAAAATCAAACTCCATAAGGAATTCCAACAATGCACGCACGCAAGAAAAACCATCATGAACTGAATTACGAATATGCATAGTTTTTTTAAAAAAAGAAAAGAATAATTCTCTTTTTATGCTAGAAAAAATAGTCTACATTCCTTAAAGAAAACCTAGAAATTATATATATATGTATATATGTAATCCAAACTTCTTCCTAGCAGCTAATGAAAACTAATTAGGTGCGCCGGCTATGTCATCGGAACTTGCATGCATGTTTTTATCTCTTTTAAGGATATGGCCGGCATACAGCCATGCCAGCTTTATGATCTAGCCTATACATATATGTGTATATATATATATATATATATGTTTCATATTGATTACTTGCTGATCTCAATATCTCTCTGTAGTAGATTGGAGTTACTAAAACTTGGTCATTAATTATTTACAACTAGCAATGCTAATATTTATTATTATATAGATTCGAGGTAGCAAGAAAGTCATGATGCAGTAAGCAATTTGTGCAAGTAGCAATATTGGTTGTAAATTGTAATGATGAAAGAATCAAAGGTTTTGATTCTGTGGGCTAGCTAGCTTGCTCTTTTCGACTGAAAGTTCTTCAAAATGCAATAGGAATGAGCACTTAAGAAGGCTCAAAACTGCCGAGAAACATCTAGGGGAGGGAGAAGCTAGCTAGCAAAACACAGCTCAAAGATCATCACATTAAGAAAAAGCAAAAACAAAGCAGCAACATCGATCAGTAATTTCTGGAACCATATTTACTTTAGTTCCTTGGATCATGTACAGTCGTGTCACATCAACGCCATTTTAGTACGTATGTCAAATTGGATTTTGGGACCGATCGACATGCATGAATGATCTTGATTATGCATTAGTAGGTGAAGAAAGTGCAAACTAAATTGTCAAGACTTTTGATGCTAAAAGAAAGGCCTTTAAGGAATGAAGAGATGAAGAGTACTCCCTCTTTGTCCGCCAAAGTGCACGTAATTGGAGAGAACTTATAACAAAGTTTGAAGTCAAATAAAACTAATTATCATTCTACTGTTGTTCTGCACTGTTACATCTCTTTCTCTCTCTCTCTCCTCTCGGGGTTGGCTCCTGAAAATGGGGAAGTTCAACGCACCGCTCAATGTTGGACGAACACTTGGACACTAGCTTGGACCTAACCACTTACCTTTTAAGTGATTGATAGTGTGCGGTGGCGATGTAAGCAATCACGAACGCGGCTGTTACTTATTAAAAGCATTCAAATAGCCGTCAAATTCTAGCCGTTAAAATCGTCACTTTTGAGTTCTAGTGGAAATACCCTATGAAAAATAAATGATAAGAGTAGCACGCTCGTTTATACCGTTAGTTACATTTTGTATTTATTTTTAATTTTTTTAATATATTTAAATATTTTTAAAAAATAAAAAATATATCAATACACTTAAAATCACTTATTTAATCACTAAGTAAAAAAAAAAAATAATTTCAGAGCGGTACACTGTAGCAGTCAACTAAGGGCGGCATGCAAGCTTTTCTCAAATGATAAACACACATGATCACTTTTTACAATATATTACATAACTATATTTTAAAATGAAGAGTAGTTTAGTAAAATATTTTATAAAAATAACATCATTTTACAAAAATACCCTCACTTTTAAAATATGTGTTGTGAAGTATGTCATGAATTGTGTTGTGTGGGTATCATTGTAAATAGTATCACTCAAAATTTATACAATTCCTGGATGGGTACGTAAGCCGGAAGCAAATGACCCTTTAATTAAAGAATAATTATTCTCAACAACCATTATTCACTATCTCACACCTCACACTCTATGAAAAACACCCAACATACATCTTATGAAAAAAAATTATAGGTGTGAGATGTAAAAGTAAATAGTAGTTGATATATAAAATTCTTCTAAATTAAAATATTTGAACTTTACTCCTTTTTTTTTTTTTTTTTTTTTGTTCTTTTCTTTACTTAAGGCTTATAAGATCGGGACTTGTACCTAATTAATATTAGTATGGAAAATGCTGTGAGGACCGAAGCATGCACCGATGGTGCACTTTTGTTATTGTGTGGGTGTGTTTTTTTTTTAATTTTTATTTATTTATTTTAAAAAAATAGAAATACACTCATCGGTGCATTTCTTTGATGCATGCCCTGTAGAGCATTGTTTTAAATACAGTACCGTTTCGGCCGGTATCTGCCGTACCGGCCATTGGTCTGGTACATGTATTACATATATTTCGTATCGGTATTCCATACTAAATTGTATTACATGGAATATAATATATATATATATATAATTTATTCATATATCGACTATTTCGAAACGGTATATAAAACGGTACCGATATCGAAATATTTCGTTCTAGTGTCTTGACCAGTACGACGTCCGGTACGGTATTCAAAACTTTGTTGTAGAGGGATCATATATATTAGTATTAATTTAGTATTTAATATATGCTTAGCATTTGGGTCTTTCTTCCATGTCCGATCCCTCCTCTTTGTGCATTAGTTTTGTATTTTTTTTTTTAAGAAAAGTAATTACATTTACGGCTCATTTGAAAACTTGGAGTATCTCATAATTTTGTAAATAGTAGTTACACTTAGGCCTTGTTTGGTTTTACAGATAGCCTCAACCCATCTTATCTCATCTCAACATCTAAATACAAATACTTCTCAATTTCAAATTTTAACTTTTTCATCTAATCATTACTTAATTATTATAACTTTTACAAACCTCCAAACAAAATACAAAAAAATAATTCAACTTTTTCAAATCATAAAATAAAAATTATATTATTCTAACGATATTTGAACTTTATAATATTTTTATTCAACTTTTTTTCTCTTATTTTCCAAAACCCCATAAAATATATTAACTCAAACTATTTCACTACTATTCACAAACTATCTCACTACCGTTCACAGATTTTTCATCTCATCTCATCTCATATGTATAGCCAAACAAGGCCTTAGAATATCTTTAAATTCTGTGAATATTAGTGAAATAGTTTGAGTTAAAATACTTTATTGAGTTTTGAGAAATGAGAGAGAAAAATTTGATTAAAAATATTATAAAGTTAAAAAACTATTTGAATATAAGTTTTCTTTTAATGTTCAGAAAATTATATTGATTTCTGTGTTTTGTTTTGAAGTTTATAAAAGTTGTACTAGCTTTTGTGTCTGGATAATAATTAGGTAATGACTAAATAAAAAAGTTGAAGATTTGAAAGTAAAAAATGTTTTATATTTGAGTGATGTTTGGAAATGAAATTATAAAAAAAAAATTGAGAATTTTGTGTCCCATCATTGTAACCAAATGTTATACGCCCAACTTGAGATAAAGGAAAAATAGCTCACTTCGAGGGTGAGAGCCTCCAGAGAATAAAGGGAATATATTTTGTTTGTATTCAATTTGTTTGATAAGTGGAGACACCTCCATACACAGACGCTATATGCTGAAAATCTCTAACTAACTTGAGATAAGGATAAAGCTACCTAGTAGCACAGTAATGTAAATGACAGATAACAGTCCCTTATAAATGGGCTCACAATAGCTACTATGGGCCAGACCCTTACTAATTAACATCAACCTGGCTTAATGGACATACTAACTGAAGTGTAACCCGACCCAAAGGCCCATCCGAAAGTAACCCTCGTTTACTTCTCCTCATGTATCGTATTCTCTGCCTTCCTCTTCAAGCCGTCGCCCAAATGCAGTTTAGGACTCCCTGGTAGTCATCACGTCTTTGAGCTGTCGTATAACAGATTTCCCCCCTTAAAACACCTTGCCCACAAGGTGTGGAAATGATTCCTTCAATTTGTATTAATTTTCCCAAGTAGCATCCTCTTTGTTTTGCCCCTGCCATTTTACTAAAATTTCCACCACTGGCCGATTGTTTACGTGTCTAATACGTCGATTCAAGATTTCCACTGGTTCGGGTTGAAGGATTCCACGCTGATTCACTGGAGGTAAGAGGGTCGACACCAAGGTTTGCTCTCCGACTCTTTTCTTAAGCTGAGAAATGTGGAATACGGGGTGAATGTGGGAGGTGTCGGGCAATTTCAGCTTATATGCAACTTCACCCACTCTAGCCTCCACCTGAAAAGGTCCATAAAAACGAGGAGCAAGCTTCAAATCATGGCGTTGGGCTACTGAAACCTGTCGGTAAGGTTGTAATCTCAAAAATACCCAATCGCCCACGGTAAAGTTTTGATCTTTCCTCTTCAAGTTAGCGTATTTGATCATTCTCTCTTGAGCCTTGCTTAAATTGTAACGAAGAAGTTGGATGATGAGATTTCTGTCTTTCAACTCAGTTTCAACCTCCTCTGCTTGTGTGGTTCCTGGAATGTATGAAGTTAACTTCGGGTGTTTATACCCGTATAGGGCTTCAAATGGAGTGAGCTTGGTAGAAGTGTGTTGAGTGGTATTGTACCACCATTCTGCCAAGGGTACCCACTTGACCCAATCCTTCGGTCGATCACCCACAAAACACCTCAAATAGGTTTCTAGGCTCTTGTTCACAGCTTCGGATTGCCCATCAGTCTGCGGGTGATAAGCTGTGCTAAATTCTAATTTAACCCCTTGCACCTTAAATAATTCTCTCCAGAAAGTACTTGTGAAAGTGTTGTCTCGATCAGACACTATCGATTGTGGTAACCCATGCAGTTTGAGTATATGCTTCACAAATAGCTGGGCTACTGACTTAGCCGTGTAGGGGTGACCTAAGGGTACAAAGTGGCTGTATTTAGTTAGGCGATCAACCACCACCCATAGAGTACTGAAACCACTGGTCTTAGGTAACCCTTCGATGAAGTCCATGGTGATATGAGTCCATGGTTGTAAGGGAATGGGGAGAGGCTGTAGTAGACCATTAGGGAAATTATGATCTGTCTTCTGCTGCTGACATGTTTGGCATCCTTTGATGAATGCCCTTACTTCAGTCTTCATCTTAGGCCAGTAGAACTCCCTTTTTACCCTGTGAATGGTTTTATCCATTCCAGAGTGACCCCCCCATGAGCTTCCATGCAAAAATTCCAAAAGTTTATTCTTGAATGAGATATCTTCAGCCACATAAATCCTTCCTTTATAATACAACACTCCTTCCCTCATAGAATAATGTTGAGGTGGCTGACCCTCCTTACACTTAGATAGCAACTCCAATGCCCTAGAATCCCTCGTATAGCCTTGTCAAATATCTTCCAACCACTCTAAGCTTGGCACGGATAGCAAGGCCACAGAAACTTCATCTTCTTCCATTTGTCGAGAAAGAGCATCAGCCACTCTATTCTCTATTCCCCTCTTGAATTCCACTACAAAGTCATACCCAAGCATCTTACTTAACCACTTTTGTTGCATGGGGGTACCAATTTTCTGGTCCAAGAGGTATTTCAGGCTTTGATGATCAGTTCTTACCACAAAGGACCTGCCTAAAAGGTATGACCTCCATTTTTGAATGGCTGTGACCAGGGCATACAATTCTTTTTCGTAAGTAGATAGGGAGAATGCCCTACCTTTGAGTGCTTGACTGAAAAAAGATATGGGTTGACCACCTTGCATGAGTACAGCCCCAACCCCTTTGCCCGAAGCATCACACTCTATCACGAATGCTTTGCTGAAATCTGGAAGGGCCAGCACTGGTGGGCTGCTTACAGCCTGTTTCAGCTTTGAAAATGCCTCATCTGCAGCATCCCCCCATTTAAAATTATCTTTCTTTAATAAAGCTGTCAATGGGGCAGCCAACACTCCATAATTTTTTATAAACCTTCTGTAGTACCCTGTCAACCCGAGAAAGCCCCTCAAAGACTTAACAGATTTGGGTTGAGGCCATTCCACCATGGCTCTCAATTTTTCAGGGTCGGTTCTAACTCCCTGGGCCGAGATTAAATGGCCCAAATATCCCACCTCCAAGCATGCAAAACAACATTTAGACTCTTTAGCAAATAATTGGTGTTTCCTTAGAGTTTCTAAGGTTAATTGTAAGTGCTGTAGATGCTCCTCCTCATCCTTACTATAGATTAGAATGTCGTCAAAAAATACCAGCACAAACCTCCTTAGAAAAGGTCTAAATACTTCATTCATCAGATTCTGAAAAGTGGATAGGGCGTTGGTCAACCTAAATGGCATAACCAAAAATTCGTAATGGCCTTCGTGGGTTCGGAAGGCTGTCTTGTGTACATCATCAGGTTTCACCCTGATCTGATGATAACCAGACCTCAAATCTAGCTTAGAAAACACCTTAGAACCACTTAATTCATCCAACAGCTCCTCCACCACAGGAATAGGAAATTATCCTTTATGGTTACTTGGTTCAAGGCCCTATAATCTACGCACATTCTCCATGTGCCATCGGCCTTTCTTACCAGCAAAACAGGGGATGAATAAGGGCTTTGACTGGGGCGAATCACCCCAGATTTCAGCAGCTCTTTAATGATTTTTTTAATTTCATCTTTTTGGAAAAAAAAGGGTACCTGTAGGGTCTTACTGACACAGGTTGTGCTCCTGGCAGTAAGTTGATTGAATGATCTTGCTCTCTACATGGTGGTAGTCCCTTGGGTTCCTTGAAAACATCGAGAAATTGATCCAATATTTTCTGCACATTCTTGGGACATTTCTGCACACTCTGAATGATCTCCGGCTCATTGATTAGTTGTAGTATTATTCCTTTCTTCTCTAGCTTGCTGATTTTGCTACAGGAACTCTCCTCCAGCAGCTGTGTGGACATTATTCCCTGCAACACAACATTCTGCCCGTGATGGTTAAATTGCATGGTAAGTTTTTCAAAGTTCCATGAAATAGTGCCTATGGTTTGTAGCCAATGTACACCCAAAACCACATCACACCCGACTAGTTCTAGTAAGAAAAAATCCATAGTAAATGACTTTTCTTGGATCTTAATTTGGATTCCCTTGCTTCTGCCTTCACACAATAACTGCTCACCATTAGCCACCCTTACTTTCATTGTGTCTTCCTTGCAAACTGTCAACCGAGATCTTTTTGCTACTGTGGTATCAATAAAATTGTGAGTGCTACCTGAATCAATCAAAATAACTACCCACTGACCAGCCAACTTACCCTTCACTCTCATAGTTTTCGGATTATTGGACCCAATTAAAGCATGTAATGAGATCTCAGGTTTCATGCCTACTTCAGTAACCTCTAACAGCTCATTTCCTTCCTCTACTAAGTTTACTACCTTTTCCTCTACTTTCTTTTCTTCATCATCCTCCACCTCTTCTATGAGGAATAATTTGGGACTCTTACACTTGTGCCCCGGATTCCATTTGGAATCACAATAATAACACAGTCCTCACTCCCTTCTTTCTTTCATTTGACTTGAGTTAATTTTCTGCACAGATACTACAGCCTTACTAACATTCTGTCCAGCTTGGTTTCCACTTCCCTTAAAATGACTAGATTCTCCCATCACTGTTGTAGGGTTTCTGAAAACTTTTTTAGCCACTCTTATAAGTTCCTCCTGGATTTTAGCCAAACTAAAGGCTGTTAAAAGATCAGGTGGGTTGAACATCTTAACTGACAGTCTAATTTCATCCTTTAATCCACTCAAAAAACAGCTTAGTTTGTGTGGATCCGACAATCTATGCAGCCTATTAGACAAATTTTCAAAATCTGCCTTATACTCCTCTACTGACCCGGTTTGTCTTAGTTTGGTCAAGGCCTCCATAGGATCATCGTATGTGCTAGGACCAAACCTAATGAGGAAGGCCCTAACAAATCCTTCCCAATCCTCTATAGATCTTGAAGTTTCCATATCTTGAAACCAAACCATTGCCCTACCTTCCATGTGAAAGGAGGCCAATCTGAGTTTCTGATTGGGTAGTGTGTTATAAAATAAGAAAAACTGATTGGCTTTGTAGAGCCAACCAATGGGATCATCCCCACGGAAAGAGGGAAAGTCCAACCTTACTGACCTTGGAATTAACTCACCAGTGTTCTCCCCTGCGTCTTCCCTTCTGTGATGGTTTCTTGATGATGAATCTTCATGTTGTTCATCATTCTTTTTTTGCAGTTCTAAAGTCAATGTTGCAAGCTGCCTGACCACCGCATCAGATTGCCTCTTCAGTGCCAGCATTTCCGTCTCTAAGGTCTTAAACTGAGATTCTGTGGAGTTCTTCAGTCCGTTCAAGCCTTCTGTCAACTGGTTCATTCTAGTGCCTTCTGCCATTGATGATGAATCAGCCAAGGATAGTCTAGCTTTGGATACCAACTGTTATACGCCCAACTTGAGATAAAGGAAAAATAGCTCACTTCGAGGGTGAGAGCCTCCAGAGAATAAAGGGAATATATTCTGTTTGTATTCAATTTGTTTGATAAGTGGAGACACCTCCATACACAGACGCTATATGCTGTAAATCTCTAACTAACTTGAGATAAGGATAAAGCTACCTAGTAGCACAGTAATGTAAATGACAGATAACAGTCCCTTATAAATGGGCTCACAATAGCTACTATGGGCCAGGCCCTTACTAATTAACATCAACCTGGCTTAATGGACATACTAACTGAAGTGTAACCCGGCCCAAAGGCCCATCCGAAAGTAACCCTCGTTTACTTCTCCTCATGTATCGTATTCTCTGTCTTCCTCTTCAAGCCATCGCCCAAATGCAGTTTAGGACTCCCTGGTAGTCATCACGCCTTTGAGCTGTCGTATAACACCAAACGTCCCCTAAATATTAAACGCCCTCTAGTTTTCCATATTAACGTATGATCTTTTTTTAAACTATACTCGATTCAAACCAAAATTTATATAAAAAGATTAAAAATCAAACTCATATGACTTTAAAAGTAAGTCTTTCCATTTCAATGTTTCATCTTTCTATCTATATTTTTTGAGGTTGGTAGTCGTTTATTTGTTTTTTTTTTCTATGGAGAGAATAATTGATAAAAATACTTCAAACTGTGTTTTGGTTTATACTGAATCAGGATTCATAAAACATAAATAAGAATGTGAAGATGCTCAAGCAGAATATATATATATATTTATTTATATTGTTAAGATAAGTGAAGTTCCCTCTCACTACAGTCCTAGTTTCAGTCCATCTATGGTACTAGATTCGAAGGAAAATGCTAGTTTATCCCCTGGATTTGACCGCTAGTACATTTTATTTTATTTTTTTAAATCATTAAAAAAGTTACTAATAATGAATTTGTGTGTGTGTATTTTTTTAAAAAATATTTAACTGTGCTCAGACTGTGTGGTTGAGAAAGAGATAGTGAGATCAACAATGGCAAAAATATGGAAAATAAGCAAGGCTTTTGTGTTCCAATACATTAGCCCAACTTTATTTGCCATAACATTCGAGAAGCAAATGGATTGAGATAGGGTACTTGCTAGAAAACCAGGGCTATTTGATAATAGCCTTTTTATATATCCTCAAAAGCATTTGATGGACTGACACCCTTGAAGCTGATGAATTTTGATTTTGAGGAATTTTGGATCCAAATGCACAATCTCCCATTGGTGTGCATGACCAGAGAGATAGGAACACGAATTGGTAGTACTATTGGAGTGGTGAAGGAGGTGGATGTTAATGAAGATGGAATTGGGTGGGGAAATTATCTCAGAGTTTGCATAGAGATTGATCTGCAGAGAGCCATTTCAAGGGGTAGAATAGTTAATTTACTAGGAAAGAAGAGTTGGGTTCCATTGTAGTATGAGAATTGCCTCGAGTATGTTTCAAGTGTGGCAAATTGGTATATGGGGTTAGTGGCTGCAGCGTTGTAGGGCCTGTGGAAAAACAAAGAAACACAAAAAAAAGTTAATTTGGAAGGTTGTGCGCTGATATGAATATAAGAAGGAAAACCACTGATCGAATGGGAGGGGGATAATATGGAGAAAGTGCAGAAGCTGATAGGGAGTCACAACCAAAGTCATCGAAGAATGTTGGTGTGCCGAGCAAGAAATTTTCTCCGACAATGGATGGTGGTATAGAGAGCAACGGAAGCTTAAGGTTGAGGCAAATAGAGTGCGAGAATATGGGGAATTCAAATTGTTGTTTGAAAGATGCGAGATTGGTGGAAAAGATGGAAACTTTGAACGAGATAGAGTAAAATTTTTTATTGCCTAAAAATAAGGAGATAATGATAAGAGGTCAGCCGATAATATTAAAAAAAAAAAGAACCCAGAAACATAACGCTGGAGGGAGGGACAAATTGACATTTTGAAGAAACCGAGCAGAACCCTAAACCAGAGTAGAGCTGCTGTCTTCGATTCATTGTGCATCTTCTCTTGCGGTTTTCGATCCAAAGAACTGGTCATCTCTTCTGGATTTTAAGTCTATTCTTTCATCTGCATTTCTGGGTAAGAGAACGGCTTGTTGTTGGATTTTAGTTTTTCTTTCATCGAAAATTTAGCTGGGTTGTTGCTCTGGGTTGCTCTTTTCTTTTTTGTTTGTATGTGAAAAATGGCTTTGTTTATTAGTTTTATATAGAGACCATTTACAAGGAAATTTGATATCTTTGCTTGGGGTGTGTTTTTTAAGCTTGATTTTAGCTGTAAATGTATCACGTCCGTTGGTGGATGAAAAATAAAAAGAAAAAGAAAGTGGATCCCATCCATTTGTTCATTTGCTGCTATAAATTTGGTATCTTTGCTTGGGGTGTGTTTTTTAAGCTTGATTTTTGTTGATATATTTGCTTGATTTTAGTCTATTCTTCTCTCTTCTGGGTTTTAATACAGGTGGAAACAACTTGCATTTACATCAGGAAAAACTGCTATTGCTGGTTTCATTATATCTTAATTTTGTTGACATTATAGTGTGAAAGGTTCAACCATGACACTTTTTCGACTATCTTGAATATCCACCACCAATCTTCTTTCTTGTTATTTGTTTGGTGCTTCATGCCGTTTGATAAATGAGAAATGCTTTAATAAAAAAGATAACTTATTAGCAAGAGTTAGAGAGATAAAATGAGATAAAATAAATGTGATTTGTATTTTATAGCTAAGAAATATGTGATAAATTCAGTATGTACAAAAATTAGCTTATTTCGGATGTGATAAGTTCATATTTCGGATTTTTTTTTTCCTAAAAGATGTCTTATACAATTTATTTGCTTTTGAGGACAAGAGAATTGTATAATTTCTCCTCTGAATTGTTGCTTTTCATATCCTTTTTAGTTTTTGCATGCATGATTCCTATCAAATTTGCATAACTATCGTCGAGAGATTTTCATAATCTAGCGTTTTGTTGCTCATTATATAATGTTGGCAATGTGAATAGTGCATCTAAGTTCCACTTTATAGAACTATGGAATTCCCTTATTAATATGGAATATTTCTTTCTATTTAGGTGTGGAATGGATTGAAAAATTATAATAAAATACAAATGTGCACCAGTGAAGTAACACCCAAAAAGTAATCAAAAGCCACACAAAATCTAAAACTCAAGAGTCTTGGTTACCTTTCTCCTATGCATAAAAAAAAAAAGTATACAAGATTCACAGAATTGTACAAAGCAAGAAACACATACGTGCTTTGAGTCATTTGCATGGAGAAGTTGTTAGGAACCTAGTGTTTTCAGGTAATCCTCAACACACAAGATACAAGACACCCAACTTTGATAACTCAATTATTCATGTCTCAACACCTAAGCATTACTGCACCACTCTTCGGTATTCAGTCTCATAATAGATATTATCTGTGTCCTGTATAAGTCATCAAATTTGTTACTATTTGTTACTATAGCAGATATACTCAGATCTAATGTTCCAGATAAACTTAATTCCTCATCGATGAGAATATTAAACAGGCCAGTCTTTTTCTTGTCCCCCTAGCACAGAAGTTTGAAGTATATACACATGATAATTTACTTAAAAAATTATACTTGGCATTCTATAAGGTGAAAAAAACATTTGAAGAGAGTTTACTTATTTTTCTCACTCTTGGAGAACCATGGATATGGGAATAATTTTGAAGGGAGAACATGAGCAATCTTGTGGATAATTTATCAAAAGATCACTGATCGCTGCTTTTTCAAAGGGAGTGTTGAGGATCCTTTGCCATGATCTAAGGCATGATTTATGTGACATCATTGACCCCTAATTCTAGGAGATTTCCTTGTATCAATTTACTCGTACTTTCCATTTATTCTGTAATTAGTTTTGATGACATTGATATGTAATTATTTCATACAATCTGTAATTGACTATAAATAAAATATACTCACTACTTTGCAAGTGTGGTGGATTTCATCAAACGCTCTCATGGTATCACGAGCTAAATAGGTCTAACAACAATCGTCGTTTCCTTCCTCCTCACAATGGCTTTCGAAACCTCCCCCACCCTTCTCCCTTTCGACACATTAATCTACATGATCATCATCAAGCTTTCTTCATCAAACTACCTTTTATGGAAAAGCCAACTTCTTCCTCTTCTTGAGAGTCAAGAATTGTTGGCCTGTGTTGATGGAATTCTTGTGCCGCCACCATGTTTTGACCCTGCCGACTCTGACATGCATAATGACAAACACCTAGAGTGGAAAGTTGTAGACCAACGCCTCCTTAGTTTATTGCTTTCCTCCCTCACCGAGGAAGCCATGGGCCTCTCCACTGCACACGACGTCTGGCTAGCCATGGAGAACACTTTCAGCCACCATTCAAAGGCCTGTGAATTACACCTCAAGGATGATTTGCAGCTGATGAAATGCGGCACCAGACCCGTTACTGAGTATGTTCATGCCTTCAAGGTTTTTTGTGACCAGCTTCATGCAATTGGACGCCCTGTTGATGGCATGTACTGGTTCCTCCACGGCCTCGGCTCCGAGTTCATGAGCTTCTCCACTGCACAAATGGCTCTCACTTCTCTCCCTTGTTTTGCAGACTTGGTCTCCAAAGCTGAAAGCTTTGAGCTTTTTCAAAAGTCCCTTAAGTCCTCTGCCACCACTACTACGGCGTTTACCGCCACCAATCGAGGTCCCGAGCGCAAGGACTCTCGCAGTTTTTCTCGCAACTAGCAGGGTCGAACCAGCCACTCTGGTTCCAATCGTGGATGACCCAACTCTGGCCAAGGGCGTCACCCACCTCGGTGTCAAATTTTCCACATGAAGGGCCATAATGCTGATCGATGCAACTAGAGGTATGCCCGAAATGAACCCTCTGCTCATCTTGCCAAGGCTTTCAACACTTCATGTTCTCTTTCTGGACCTAAGGCCTCCGACTGGTATTTGGACACTGGGGCTTCGGCTCATTTGACCATTGATTCATCTAATTTGGATTAGTCCAATAATTACACGGGTAAGGACTCTGTGATTGTAGGAAATGGTGCGTCCCTACCTATTACCCATACTGGTACTCTTTCTCCTATTCCAAATATCCATTTATTAGATGTCTTGGTTGTTCCTCATCTCACCAAAAATCTCATTTCAATTAGTAAATTAACGTCTGATTTTCATTTATCCGTTACATTTACTAATAATTTTTTTACTATTCAGAATCGTCAAACAGGAAGGGTGGTGGCAATTGATAAAAGAGATGGAGGCTTATATGTGTTGGAGTGCAGCAACTCTGACTTTATTTATGTCTTTAAGAATAAATCTCTACATGCTTCATATGATTTATAACATGCTCGTCTTGGACATGTGAATCATTCTATTATTTCTTTTTTAAATAAAAAAGGACATCTTTATCTTACATCTTTATTGCCCTCTCCAGCATTGTGTAGTACATGTCAACTTACAAAAAATCATCATTTGCCTTATTCTCGTAATGAGCATTAGTTATCTAATGTGTTAGATCTTATTCATTGCGACATTTGGGGTCCTTCATTCGTTAAGTCTAATTTGGGTTTTGCCTACTATGTTCTCTTCATTGATGATTATTCCCGGTTCACTTGGTTTTATCCTTTAAATTTTAAATCTGACTTTTATGATACTTTCCTTCAATTTCAAAAATTTGTAAAAAATCAATATTATGCTCGTATCAAGATTTTTCAAAGCGATGGAGGTGCCGAATTTACTAACAAATCTTTCAAAGCTCACCTATGTGTCTCTGGCATCCACCATCAACTATCTCGTCCATATACACCCGCCCAAAATGGTCGCGCTGAAAGAAAACACCGCTATGTGACTAAGACTGGCTTGACCCTTCTTTTCCACTCTCACATTTCTCTTCGGTTATGGGTTGACGCCTTTAGTACTGCAGCTTACATCATCAACCGTTTACCCACACCACTTCTTGGAGGTAAGTCACCTTTTGAGCTTCTATATGGTTCCTCTCCGAATTATGAAAACTTTTATCATTTTGGTTGTCGTGTTTATCCTTGTTTGCTTGATTATATGCCTAACAAATTTCCCCTCCATAGTATTACTTGCACTTTTTTGGGTTACAGTTCCTCTTATAAAGAGTTTCGTTGTCTTGATCCCACCACCACTAGGCTATATATCACTCGTTATGCTCAATTTTATGAAAATCATTTCTCTTCCCTTGATACCTCTCAGGCTCAACCCATCTCCTCCCTACATATTTCCAATTTTTTGGAACCTAGTCTTCTTCATACAGACCTGCCTCCCCCTTCCCTTGTGCCACATTCCCCGTACATTCCTCAATCCGGCTCTCACCCGTGTGTTATTTGTACTGACCAAGTGGATGAGTCTTTGCAAGCTGCTGATTCTCTTGCACATCCCTCTTTGTCGCACCTAGCTCCTAGTATGCCTCCTATTGAGCCCACTACTGATTCTCATGTTCCTGATCTTACTCTTGCTCCGGCATTTCCGTTGGGCTCTCACCCTATGCTCACATGAGCTCAAGACTCAACATCCGGCCAATCTTGGTATCTTGGGATCCTCTGGACTTCTCTCTGCTCTTCTTGCATCTACTGAGCCTAAAGGATTCAAATCTGCTGCTAAGAATTCTGCCTAGCTTGCAGCCATGGATGAAGAAGTTCAAGCTTTGCAACATAATCGCACTTGGATTTTGGTCCCTCGACCTACAAACAACAACATTGTGGGTTCTAAATGGGTATTCTGGATCAAATATATGCCTGATGGATCCATTGAGCGTCTCAAAACTCGCCTTGTTGCCAAAGGCTATACACAGGTACCTGGTCTCGACTACACTGACACTTTTAGTCCTGTTATCAAAGTTACCACTGTCCATGTTGTGCTTTCTCTTGTTGTGACCAACAAATAGCCTCTACGACAACTTAACGTCAAGAATGTGTTCCTCAATGGTACTCTTACAGAAAATGTTTATATGGAACAGCCTACTGGGTACATTGATCCTCGCTTCCCTAATCATGTCTGTCAACTGAAGAAAGCTCTCTATGGCCTTAAGTAAGCTCCTCGTGCCTGGTTTCAATGCTTCAACTCTTTTCTCGTTACACTTGGTTTTTCTTGCAACCGTGCTGACACTTCTCTCTTCGTTTTTCATCAGCAGTCTGACATTATCTATTTGCTTCTTTATGTTGATGATATTATTATTACTGGTAACAATTCATCTCTTCTTGACAGCTTTACTCAAAAGCTCAATTCTGAGTTCGCTACCAAGGAATTGGGTCCTCTCAATTACTTTCTTGGTCTTGAAGCTTCACCCATTGCCGATGGTCTTTTCATCAGTCAGTTGAAATATGCACGGGATATTCTTACTTGAGCTCTGTTGCTTGACAGCAAACCTGTTCACACCCCCATGGTTGTTTCCCAGCACCTATCTACTGACGGTCCTCCTTTTTTGGATCTCACTCTTTACAAATCCCTCGTCGACACCCTTCAGTACTTGACCATCACGTGCCCAGATATTGCTCATGCTGTCAATTTTGTCAGCCAATATTTGCACGCCCCAACTGCATACCATTTTCTTGTTGTTAAGCGTATTCTTCGCTATGTCAAGGGCACACTACACTTTGGCCTCATTTTTTGTCCGTCTGCTGCTCCTGGTAGTCTAGTTGTTTACTCTGATGCTGACTAGGCTGGATGTCCTGATACTTGTCATTCCACTTCTGACTACTCTATTTATCTTGGCGACAATTTGGTTTCTTGGAGTGCCAAGAAGCAACCTATTGTATCATGTTCAAGCTGTGAATTTGAGTATCATGCACTTGTGTTCACTGCAGCCTAACTTCTTTGGCTTGCACATCTTCTTTGTGACTTCAAGGTTCCTATTCCACAGCAGCCTCTTCTCTTATGCTACAACAAGAGTGCAATATTTTTAAGCTCCAACCCCATTTCTCACAAGCGGGCCAAACATGTTGAATTAGACTACCATTTCCTTTAGGAACTTGTCGTTGCTGGCAAACTTCGCACGCAGTATGTGCCCTCTCATCTACAGGTTGCAGACATCTTCACCAAAAGTGTTCCTCGACCTCTCTTTGACTTTTTTCGATCCAAGCTTCACGTCCATTCAAATCTGACGCTCAGCTTGCGGGGGGGTATTGAGGATCCTTTGCCTTGATCTAAGGCTTGATTTATGTGACATCATTGACCCCTAGTTCTAGGAGATTTCCTTGTATCAATTTACTCATACTTTCTATTTATTCTGTAATTAGTTTTGATGACATTGATTTTTAATTATTTCATAAAATCTGTAATTGACTATAAATACAATATACTCACCACTTTGCAAGTGTGGTGGATTTCATCAAACCCTCTCAGGGAGAACATTCCAACTGAATTGACAGCTTCCTCAAATTGAAATTTAACCTCTTCTCTCTATCTCACTCTCTCACCCTCAGTAGAAATTTGAGCTCCTTAAAACTCAAAAAGATGGCCTTAACTACTTGTGGATGATCTTGTCTATTCTAACAGGCATGCAGTAACCAATAGAAACCAACATACTAAGAAGAAATGTGCGCTTTTTTTTTTTTTGTTCAGAAACTAACCACATTTGTGTGGACATTTCATTGTCTACGTTGATTTGCTCTTCGGGACCCACCTTTTGTTTGTATTGTGATGCTACTCAAAGTTTGAATTTTTTACTTTCTGTTTGTTTTTTCCCCTTGTAATGTTGTTTTTGGCTGTCAATTTTGGGTTTTTTTTTTTTTTTGGCTGCTAGGTTTTTTCTTTTGCAATGGCAAACTTTTTTTGGCTGCAAATTTGTGTTATTTTTTGAATTGAGTTGTGGTGTTTTGCTCTAGGAGGGGGTGAGAGAGGACCTGGGAGGTGTTTTTCATAAGCCTTGAAAACTTCACCATCCATCCATGCAAATTAAGAACTATAATAGTTCAGCTATTAATGAGCTAATCACCACAAAAAAAGGATAAAGATTATCATTTTAAAAATAAGGAGGTAAAGATCAATTAAGCTTATGTTCCCAAGCTAGCTCTATTTCTTGTCTTTCATATATGTTTATTCAACACTTGTATATGCCAATATTTTTTTGTCATAAATTATTTACAACTTGATATACCAATATTTTTATATTCTTTGAAGGAATATGGAAAGTAGTGGAGGAAACATCATATCTAGTTTACGGTCTATGAGGGCAAAAGATAAAGTGATCTCGGGACGAAGACTACTATGTTATTGTGGCATTCCCTCCAAATTGTAGATATCGGGCATCTAAAAACATTTTGGTCAGCAGCTTTTGAATTGTCCATATTATAAGTTTAAAAAACAATGTGGATTCTTTGAATGGTTTGATTTTGGAATGAGACAATTGAATTGTTGTAAGCGAACCTTGGAACTAGCACAATGAAGAACTGAAAAGATAGCATCTGAACGTGTAAGACTAGAACACGAAAAATTCCAATCAATGAAGAAGAAGTACAAAAGTGCCTTGATTGTGTCTTGGGGTTTATTTATTGTGTTCTTATTATTATTTTTTTGGATAAAACAATGCATGCTATTTTATTCATCATCCAAAAAGAGATTACATCAAGGCATCATGCCATATGATTTGTGAGACATCTTCAGGAAAAGAGTCCCACCAAATCACTAGCTCATCAATACACCATGACTGTCTTGCCAAACAATGGGCAACTGCATTGGCCATACGGCCTTTATGTTGAACTATAACTTTAGGAAATCTGTGTAACATCCGCTTGATTTCAGAAACCAAGTTTTCCCAAATAGACATTGACTCTTGTTCTTTGTTAAGTTCTTGGACCACCAGCAAATAATCACTCTCCACTTCTAACTCACTGATTCCCAAAGGAAAACAAATTTGGAGGCCTCTCAGAACTGCCAAGAACTCTATCTCGATTGGATCACTTACATCATGTTCTGGTTTGCTAGCTGTTAAGAGCACCTTCCCCCTCTCATCTCGAAGGACCATACCTACGCCCGATCTGCATTGCTCATGGAATGTAGCACCATCGATGTTAAGCTTCAAAACTCCTGCAGGTGGAGGCTGCCAGCGGCATTGAGGCATCAATCCTCTCTTTTGCTCATATGTTGCAGATAAGTGTTCTTGGTACAATGAAAGGGCATGGTCTATGGCTTGTTCTGGGGATAATTTCTTGTTCTCATACATGAGTTTATTTCTTCTGTACCATAAACCCCAAGCACAAAGGACCAAAGTCTCCATCTCTCCAGACTTATTTCTTCTTACCAATTCTTCCATAACTTGGACAAAATCTCGTGGAAAGCTAATGTCCTGCAGGAAGTTGAGCTGAAGCTGCAAAGGCTCTTTGAAACTTGAACAATTGAGAATGGCATGATTTGTGTAAATTTTATAAAATCAATGATAATGTAAATCGTTTAATACTACATTAAGATGTACTTGGCTTATCAGAATAAGTTGTATTTATTTTTCGAATAAGCCTATGTGGGTTGTTGCAGTTGTGGCATCTTTTTGTAAAAGGCTATTTTACATGCTAATTAATAGATTGTCCTTTGTCTATCACCAAGGATCAGAGAATCAAATATACATTAGAAGTGCTTTTTGTTAATCAAATTATAGAATCAAAGAATCAACTTTGTATTTTAAGTCAGACCCTCCATTTTGTTCCAAAGCTAAACAAACTTTGTGATATAACAAGTACCAGTTAACTAAATCCACAAGACCTGTCATATCCTTTCACCCTTCTAAACAAATCCAAACTTCAAATGCATAAAATCATTCCAAACACAAACTTTCACATACGAGTACAAGTCTATATCAACAAACAATTAAACAATAACTAGAGTTCCAAATTCGCTTATGCTCATCTCACATCTGACAGATCATTAGCAAATCCAGCCAACCAAAAACATCAAGTTTAAAACCAAGGAACAATATGATACACCATAGTAACAAAGTGAATGTTCTGATTCCATGGCTACAAAACTGAGTGCTCTATTTCTCCATAGTGATAAGCAAACAATGCCATCTCGGCACAAAATTGAGAAAACAAAAAATGTTTAATGAAAATCATCAAATGCTGCCCAATAATTAATGATCTTGTGACATATGAAAAATCCACTATGCTCCGAAATCTTCATTTTGTGACATGTTCGGGTCTTGCATATTCATGAAAACAATGTTTTTTAGAGATTAAAAGAACTGACTAATTAAAAAGTTTAATTAAGATAAGCTTAGTATTTAAACATGTCAAATGTAGTTGACATAGTGGTCGGGTCTGGAGATAATATAGTTGAGCTTGGTTCTCCCATATTCCTATAGAAAAAAAAATATCTTTGATCAAGTTAAAAGCTCATACACGGAACATTCTTACATAATTAGAAACATAATAAAATCATTCCAAGTACCTATGTGATGGGCATTTGCTTTTTATATGCCATTCTTGTTTACAAATGCTGCATCACCACTTCTTCATTAGTACATTTTCCTTTGGTTCTTTTGTCGTAATAATTTGGGCCTTCTTTTAAACACAATATGTGGAGGATCTTGTAATGAAAAGTTTGAGGGTAATTGGCTCTGGACTGTATGTCCCTTCGTGTTACCATCATCATCATTCATCAAAAGAAGCTCTTGATGAATATTCTTTATTCCATTAGAAACATGCTCATATTTCTGGATAGATAGTGACCCCATCTTGACAACTTTATAAAACTATATCATCATTGATGTTTCATGACTAATGCAATTGGGACCGTCTCCAATGGCCCCTCATCGACAAATATCCTTTGTACCACACGATTCTTTGCATTGATCGTCGACCTATCTAAAACATATGATTGCAGTACACTGTTTAAACAATTTTTTTTTTTTACCAAAACATGTAGGTTGTGCTAGGATAGAAAGCCAATAAATTCAAACTTACAACATGCACACGAAACAATGTGGTTCTCCCTCCTAAGTGTTACTTCATATGCCGGCTTTTTCTTTCCCATCAATGCCCACCAAGTAAGTTTTTCGTCCATTTTCCTCTCGTGTTTTGTGCGCCTTGTATCGTTAGCAATTAAATAACTTATCTTGAAAGATCAAAAATGATTTTCTTGTGTAGATCTTGGTCATTTCCTCCTCAGTATTGTAAAAAGTTCTCATAATTGACTTAGATGTTTTTTTTTGTCTTCACATAATTCTCTTTCTCACTAAGATAATGGACGCTCAATGCTTTATCATATTGATTGACGAAGTCACTTACTATTGTACTTGAACGAACATAGTCTTTAAAAAAATTGCCCATACTCTCATTTCATTGAGTTATGGACATTCTAGGGCAAAATGTGCCTCTCAAGTAAGCCGACACCCACTTTGCTTTCTTGGTATAAATATTCTACAACCAACTATTTTCTTTCAACTTGTACTTCAGTAACATTTCAGTCCACTCCAACTCAAACTCCTCAATAGTGAGTGTCTCATGAATACAATGCTTAAAATCATGTTGAAATCGTGGATATTTATTATAAACATGAGCTAGATGTTCAGGAACTTTTTGTAAGAGATGCCATAAGCACAATTTGTGAGTTGCATTGGGCAAAACCTTGACGATGACCTTAGCCATTGCTTTGTCATCATTAGTTATTATTGTAGAGGGAGCACAACCAAGCATCATTTTCAATAACCATGTGTAAGACTCGGTTGTCTCATTTATTAGTAACGCACATCCAAACATCACAGATTGATGATGATAGTTAACTCTCGTGAACGAAACAAAAGGGAATCTTTGTAGCTATTTGTGAGGTACGTAGTATCAAACATAACATCGTCCCCACAATATTGTTATGCGGCCCTCGATCTAGCATATACCCGAAAATCATTTTCCTATCAACCCATCTGCATCAACTTGGATCAAATATACAAAACCTAGATTATTACGTTCTCTTTCTAAAAAGTAAGCATATTACTTTTATGCATCTCCATCTCCAAGAAGTTCTCTCCTTCGATTGGCCAAGTAATTCTAAATGTCCCTAGCAATGCAACCAACATTATAGTCACCACCCGACTCCTTACTCAACATGGACATTATTTTTCGTGTTGGTATCCCTGACTTATTTAGCGTGTCTATGAGATTTTCTTGCACTAGTGTCACCCCACAAAGCAAACTCATACTCCTAGGTGTCAACAACTCATGATTATGCTAAAGTACAAACTTGGATACAACCCCATTTTTCTTCATCCTTCCTTATTGTCATCATTGCCTAACACCCAATCTTTGTTTCTGCAGCCTCGGATCTTTATCTCTCTTTAAGTTTAGAATTATGGCAATGGAATCCTTCCCTCGAACACACATGCTCTACCCCAATTAATTATCTGTCTAGGTTTGACAACCAGTTTGTTTGGATAAGGCTTTATAGCAACTATGTGCATCCTCTAGATCGTCAAATTGTAACCCCACATACAGCTCCATATATGAAGATGACATTGTATTATTTATCTTAGGCATGTTCTTGTCTTGTTCAACCTCACCAGCCTCTTCAATCATCTCAACTTTGTTGGTACTAGAATTACAATAATCTAAAATCTCAACATCATCTCTTGAAGTACTCATCATTCACTCAACCTGATATCATGAGACATTTGAATTCTAGAGAATTACAACACTATAAAATGTACACTATTTTCATGCAAATTTATAAAACAAGAAAACGTTAAAAACTCAATGTTAAGGTGCATCATTATATACCCACATTAATTCTAGTCATCTCAGCTCCTAGGTTGGTAAAATCTCATTAACCAAGAGAGGATCCCATAAAAACTACAGGGCAACGATAGCTCAATAACACATGAAATTGCAAAAAAGAAATGGCAATAAAATTCGACATTATAGCCCCACATACAAAAATGGCAAAGAACAAAATCATGCTATATGAACTAAGAAAGATTGAAAATCAACTATATTACTGAATTTGTTATATGCAACATATGAACTAAGAAAGATTGAAAATCGACTATGTTTAATTGGGTTGATGACAAACTTTAATTGAAGAATATAAACGGCACCCGCACTAATGAATTTTATCATAGTTTCTTGGGAAAACAGTGGCCTTTATTAAGTTGAGGCTAATCTAAGGGGAGGCTCTATCAGCTCGTGGGAATAAAAAAAAAAAAAAAAACATCAAATTCAAACATAACTCGATCCCACAAATCATTTTGAAACAAAGGCAAAATGAAAAATCCAATTAATCTATTTTTTTCTTCGATTTTCTCTTAAGCTAGATAGAATTGTAATAAAAGGCTCATGAATTTCTCACATTTTCTTAGCATCCAGATTGAAATTAAAAGGCAAAAAAGTCAGAGTAACAAGGCTGAGTTTTAACCTCAGAGAGAGCTAAATATTCACGAGCGAAGAGGGAAGTGAAGCTCTCGGCCATGGCCACAGAGTCTCTATCCAAGACCTCGAGGGCTTTGAAGATCTCAGTCTGGTTGAGGGGGAAAACAATCGGAGGAGAGGGAGGGAGAAATGGGGGTTTTGAAGGGGAGAGAGAGAGAGAGAGAGAGAGAGAGAGAGAGAAGGGGGAAGAGATTGGGCACACAAAGCAAAAAAGAGAATAATGTGATTCTCTGCATGCAGGCGTATTGTTTACTTTGCTGCAACTCATAAGTGTCAGCTCCTCATTCGCAAGTGTAAAATAGGGTATCTCACCCGACCGGCTAGTAGCGTCTCCCTTTTTGTTTTAGTTTTTAGCCTTTGTGCATGTTGGCTAATTGTTTTTGCCTTTATTTGGTTATAACTTATATGCATGTTTTAGGCTTTTTGACCTTAGGAATATTGTTATGTGCATTTTTTTAATAGGTTTTTCAAAGAAATGCTATAAGCAAATCTTACACCACACACCTACACTTAACCAACATGTGATTTGTCTTTTTTGTCATTCTATTTAAATATACACGTATTTAAGCATTAAGATAGAATGGTAAAAATGATAAATCACATGTTGATTAAGTGGAGGTGTGTGATGTAAGACTTCCATATAGAATTTTTCATTTGGTTATATGTATGGTATTTTGGGCTGAAAATAATATTTTGAGCTCTAATTTTCGTATTTTGGCCTTTTTTTTTTTTTAATTTGGGTCAAAAAAATCAACTAGCCCAACAAAAATTCCAAAACCAAATCATCATTTTAAAACAAAATTGAACCTGAAGAAATTGAGAAAATCAAAAGTATTGGTTCTATTGACTAGGTGGAGGTGTGTAGTGTAGGCTTCGTTTGGTAAGTAAACTCATTTCAACTCATCATTACAATTTTTTCAAATCCCAATACAAAATATAATAAACAATTTAACTTTTTCAAATTTCAAAATAATAATAATATTAAAAAATAATATTCTAAGAATATTTTATCATCTCATCTCAAGTCAACTCAAGTCAACTCAACTCAAGTCAACTCAGTTCAACATCCAAACGCACTCTAAAACTTTCATGTATAATTTTTCATTTGGTTACATGTATGGTATTTTGGGTTGAAAATAATATTTTGGGCTCTAAACTTCATGTTTGGACTTATTATTATTATTATTATTATTAATTTGGTTCAAAACAATCAACCAGCCCAAAACTAAATTATCATTGTAAAACAAAATCAAACCTGAAAAAAATTGAGAAAATCGAAAGTATCAGATCCCTTGGTGAACCAGTCAGTTTCGATTCTAACAATTCCAAGATCGAATGAAATCAGTTTGGTTCACCAATAAATCCAAAATCGAATCAAATTAAATCAATTACACCCTCTAATCTTGCATGGGTGTGTCAATTCCCCATACTAAGGACCAATGGTTTTCTAGGCATAATTGATGGATCAAAACCGTGCCGATCACAAATCAATGCAAATCCTAGTAAAGAAGACTCAATGATATTGAACCCAGATTATATGATCTGAGAGAAAAATGACCAATACATCTTAAGTTGATTTGTTGCCACATTTGTCCCAACAATGTATGGCCTAAACACCTCTAATTAAAGAGGTGTGGAGTGCTTACTCTATAAGGTATGCTTCACCTTCTAGATCGAGGGTGAACCACCTTATAAGGCAGTTGCATATCCTCAATCCTTAGACAAGGATCACGGTCCTATGGTGACTACATCTAATTTTCCAAGTCACTTGATTAGTTAGCACTAGTTGGAAAATGTGTCAGTGATGAAGATCTAATCTCTTACAATATTGGTGGTCTAAATCCCCAATATAATCCCTTCATCGCCTCCTACTCTTTTGCTATTGTTGAGTTACGAACAACTTCTTGAACACTAGAATCCTCCACTCCAACACCTTTGACCTTTATTCTCAAAACTTCACTAACCAAAACTGCAAGTTCAGACCTAAATCATCCAACAACCTTACTACTAGCAAGAACTTCACTCTGAAGAAGGGCTACTCACATACTGGAAATCATAAAAGACTCAAGTTGGTTAGCTTAACACTAACATAGTCCCTTGCCAAATATGTAGTATAAACAACCATCAAGCCTTGGTTGCTTCCATCGAACATATTATGCATACCATGGCAAAAGATTTGTTGGTTTTTAAACTTAAAAATGATTAAAATATTTAATGTTAAGTAAAAAATAATGCGAACCATTACCATTGTTCAATGTATCGGTTCGGTTGTCTAGATTTAAATGAAAATGTGTCATAGTGACTTGAACTAATGCATGTCTTTTGGGGATAGGAGTGTTAACTGCTTGCCAACCAAACAAAGGGTTTGTGGTTCAAGGATAGGAAAGAAAATTTTGTAAACTTATTAAATCTCTTTATGGTTTAAAGCAAGCCCCTAAACAATGGCACCAAAAATCTGATGAAATAATTTTATCTTATAATTTCAAGATAAATTAATCTTATAAGTGTTTTTATACACTAAAATAGTTGATGGTACATGTGTAATGCTATGTTTTTATATTGATGGTATTCTCATCTTTGGTGCCAATATAGATATTGTTCTTGATGTTAAAAACTTTCTATCTAAAAAATTTGACATAAAAGACATGAAAGATGCACAGGTAGTTTTTGGTATTAAATTAATGAGATCTCATTGTGGTATTAGCATAAATCAATCTCATTATATTGAAATAAAAAATTTGAGAGATTTGAATGGAAACCTGCTAGTACTCCTCTTGATCATTATTTGCATTTAAATAAGAATTTTGGAGATCATGTATCACAAATAAGATATTCCTAGATTATTTGTATGTTACTATATATTACTAATTTTACTAGACCTGATATTTCATATGCTATGAGTAGACTTAGTAGATATACTAGTAGGGCTGATGATTCTCATTGGAAGGCATTGGACATAATTTTTAAATATTTGAGAGGAACCATGACATATGGTATCCGTTATTCTGGATATCCCACTGTAAAGCATACAGTGATGCTAGTTGGATTAGTGATACAGTATATCTTAAGGAACGAATGCATATATTTTCACTCTCGGTGGAGCAACTGTGGCTTAGAGATCTTCCAAACAAATTGTGATTTCACGATCTATTATGGGGGCTAAATTAATACCCTTCAATACTATCGGATATGAGGTAGAGTAGCTTAAGAATTTATTATCAGAAATCTCACTAGTTAAAAAAATAATGCCAACTATTTCAGTTCTCTGTGACAATCAGGCTGAGATAAGTGTTTATAATAATAAACACTTTAATCATAAGAGGAGATATTTTAGTATCAGACATTCTACGATAAGATACATGATAAAGAATAGATACCTGACTTTGGAATATGTAAAGTCAGAAGATAACTTAGCGGATCCTTTGACGAAAGGACTGGCAAAGTCGAAGATTATACCTACATCAAGGGGATGTGATTGAAACCCATTAATTAGGTCACTGGTAGTGGCAACCCAATCTTCTTGACTGGAGATCCAAGAAGAAGGTTCAATGGAAAGAACAAACTATTCAAGTAACTATATAGCACAATTAAAATATTATTATAGGTTCATCCCTTAGGTGTGAGTGCTACAAATGCAATGACAAAGGAAATGAGTCCAAGACAAAAGGCGAGGTATTGAATTGCAGGTACCTTTGGAGGACTCACTTATGTGAGTGTGACTGTGGGGCTGCAGTCTATGGTAATTGGGTTATTCCCTAGAGTGCTTCTGAATCTAAGATACGGTGCACGACCTTTATGCACCACCTTGAAATGAGTATGATATATGTCGTACTATGTGTGTAGTGTGAAGAAACCCGAGTTAAAAGATTATGGTTCAAGACTTGGTTCACCATGGATCTTTCAGATGGAAACACATTAACACTAAGTAGACGTTCAAAATCGCAAGCTACCTCTATTGATGCATAGTACTTAGCCCAAAGAAAATTTTGTTCTATTCGGTCTTTTAAAATATTTGAATCAAGTGGGGAATTGTTGGTTTTTAAAATAAAAAATGATTAAAATATTTAATGTTAAGTAAAAAATAATGTGAACCATTACAATTGTTCAATGTATCGGTTCAGTTTTCTAGATTTAAATGAAAATGTGTTATTGTGACTTGAACCAATGCATGCCTCTTGGGGATATGTGTCTTAACCGCTTGCCAACCAAATAAAGGGTTGTGTCCTTTGGTGAATTAGAAATATTTTCAATGTATTCTCTGATATTTGAGAAGTTGTGGCTTCTCACAACTGCTCTTTCATTCTCTATAAATAGGGAACCCCACCTACAAATTTATTGACTCAAAATTCTTTACAAAATTAGAGAAATACTTCCTCCTTTTTGTCTTTATTTTTTTGGGCTTTGGCTATTTATATCGGATTCGAGAATCCCTTTTTTTGTGTACCGACAAGAAGATTAACAGGAACCGATGTTGTTGTATCTTGGGAGTAGACTGTAAAAAAGCCTAGTGGATGTTTAAATTTGGTGGCGGCAGAATCTATTCTAAGGAAAGTGTCCATCACAACGTGCCTCAACACCAGGTTCTCTCTTTCTAATTTGTTCTTGTTATTTTACATATTCTCTAGTTTACAAAGCGTTTGCACATAAATCATTTATTATTCAAAATATTCTCAACAAGAACTTTACAATCTAATTTACCAAAATAAACCACGTCAATTTGTAAGATTTCAGACAGACTTTTCTTTTTCTAAAATATATTGCAACTATATATAAGTTCTAGTATTACTTTCCCACGTGATCATCCGGGCGTACACAAATACATAATTTTATGTTAAGAATGCCTTATTTTTTAATACTCCTTTAACTACCTACTTAGTTAATATTATCCAAAGAAAGTAAGAAGCAAATCATGTTGGATACAATCGTCGATATTGGTCATGAGTAAAAAGAGTTGAAGATCTAGTTTCTTCCTAGAACTATTAAGGCAGGTGCATGCTGCATGCAAAGAAGTCCTAGGCAGCCCATTCAAACCCAAAAGGCACATGAATCCTTAAGGAAAATGCATGTCGATGGAAGCAACAATATCGATAAAATGATCTCCTTAGTTAATTATGACAACAGGCTTTCTTTTATTATCTTGTTTTCTTATTTATAAGAACAATTAATTGAGTCCTAAAATTCATCATTAATGGTACTATGATCTTCATCCATTGCTCCTACTATCACTGGAATAAGATCATTTCAACATATATATATGCTTGAGTTTTTGGGGAGCTTTTGAGCTATTCTCTAGATCACTTTCGTGCTATTCAACTACTTTATCCAGCTTTTTAATTAAAGATAAATAAGTCAAATGATTAAAAAAAAGTAATACTATATACAGTTTTACAGTACGAAAGTCTCGCGCACTTTCTTAAAAAAAAGTGAGGTCCATTACTAAAAAAATGATTTTTTTCATATGGATCTCAAATTTGCCATTTAAAAAAAAAAGTATGTGAAGCTTGCACTCTTTAAAACTGCAAATATCATTTCTCTTAAAAAAAAAAAATAGAGAGACTTGTTGTTAACCCCTTAAAATCTCAACTATGACGTTGTAATAAACTAAAAATTCCACTATTTACCGTCCATAAGATTTGATTGTTCAGATAGATAAAATTACATTAAGATTGAAGTTTTAAATTAAAGTGATGACCCCTAGTTTATAGCTTGTTTGAACTTGGAATAAGGCTCCCAAAAACAAAAGTGTGATTTTTTTTAATTTTTTTTTTAAAAAATAAAAACTATTTCATTAAATAAAATTTTAAATATTTTTTATAGTTTTCAATTTGTGCAAGACCCTATAATATTAAATTTAATATATAATACAATGATTTTTTTAATAAGTAATACAATGAGTTATTTATATTTTAAATAATTTTTTTAAAATCTTGCTAAATTGAGGCACAAAATTTGCATTAAGGCCTCATATAAATTCACAAAAACTATATTTAAAGATTTTAAATAAAATCTCATTTTATTGAAAATTTTGAAAATATTCCATATAATAATTTATATTTTATTATATTATAATTACAAATGACTCGCTTAAATTTCGTCTTAAGCCTCAACTTGGATCGAGCCGCCCCTGGTTTGGGGTGAAAATAATTAACACATTGATTTTGTTTACATGTTACATATCTCTTTTCTCAGGGGAATCAACATTTGGAAAAAGACTATATATTCTTTTTTTTTTAAATATTTATCGTTAGGAAGAAATAGGTTTTAAAGATTCTACGTAGTGAGAGAAATAATCTTAAACTTTTTAAAAAATAATAGTAAGAGATCAATAGTCAAAGAGAAATGTTTTAGGCACAAAAAGACTTCACAAAAGTAAATTTACAAATTGACATATTTTGATATACTACATTAAATTGTACGTAAATATACTTTTATTGTAAAGTGGAGATAACGTATTATATGAAGTCATGTAGTTTATTAGCTTACTTTTATAGAATCTCTTTGTGGCTGCAGCACCTAACATGAGTTTTAAGAAAACTGTTGCTAAAAGAAAAGTTGGAAAAATATGAGTTAGAAAATAAAGAAAATAATTTAGAGAAACAATAGAGAGCGGAATGTCGGAGATTTTGATGAGGCGAGAAGTTAAAATAGCCCCAAAGTCATTACATGAAGAAAAATTATATTTTCAAGTCGGTGTATAGAACACACATAATAAAATACTTACATGATATAATTTGAATTAAAAGATAAATTTTAAAATTTAAATAATTTTATAATTTAAATAAAATAAATAATATACTCTACACGTCAACTTTAGAATTGAAAAACTCCACAAAGAAACGATGCTGGCTTTAATATCTGTGTTGGTAGAGAACAGGCCCAATTGATGAATTGAACACCAGAAAGTCCGAATCTGGTTTAGATACGTTAAGGGCATTGAATAAGGAAGTGGGTATGGCAGATACCTTGCACTTGTTTCAAACCTCGACAGTTCCGTGTTAGGTGTGGCAGCACTCCCTAGTTTGGACCACAGAAAGTCCGAATCTGGGTTAGATACCTTATTTAATTCTCCTCGTTTTAAATGTTTATATAGTTCAAAATATGATATGTATTTTTTCTCTCTTGTCAATTCTCAACCCATTTATTTGATTTTGTAAATCTGATTTTGTGATTACGTTTTCTTCCACATTTATTTGATTTTGTAAATCTCAAATTCTCATAAAAAATATAATAAATAATTTAATTTTTTTAAATCTTAAAATAATAATAATATTAAAAATAATATTTTATTCAATTTATCTAAAATCATTTAAAATCACTTCAAATCATCTAAAATCATTTTAACTCATTTCTAAATCTAAACGGAGCATAAGAGTAACATGAGAGTACAGTTTGTAGAATTTTCCTTATGATGTAGTCCAATTTGTTTTCATTTTGATTTTCATTTTTTCGAACTTTTCGATTTGATTACGGGGTTTGTGTTTTTCACCACAAACCGAACAAAATCGAAATCAAATATTTATACATATTATTAAAATAATAATCATAGCATGAGATTGTAATATATATAGGTAGTAAACTTAATTTATATAATACACAACAATTTGAAAAAAAAAAAATACGAATGGAACCGAACTGGACCAAACTGATCAAAACCAATTGACAAACTGGATCGATGAAAATCCTGTTAGTTTTGATTTTAATATTCATGAAAATGATCCGTTCAACTTTTTTATTAGGGGTGACAATTCATATTTTGGATCTTGTCATGTTATAAACATTCGATTATATGAGTCAACTCGAACTTGACTTATTAAGTTATATGTGTCAAACTTTTAAACCTTAACTCGACTTATTTAGATAACTGGTTAGGTCGTGTCATCTGTTTTGACCCGTTTAATAATTAATAAGAAATAAATCAATACTATATGACTCATGTAAAACCATTAATGTAAATGGGCTGAACTAACACACATAACCCATTTGACCTGATTAATATAATTTTAAATAAAAATTATAATCGATATTTATTAGTAACCACAATATCTTAAAAAAATAAGACTACCTACTAACAAAATATATCAATATTTTTTAAATTTTAACATATAATAAAACTAATATTATAAACTATACTATATCAAATATGAGTATAGGTTCAGAATTACAACCCTAATAATAATAATATAAGCATACTGAAAAATACTAATATTACAATACAATAATAATAAAATTATAATTTTGAAAGAAAATCTAAACGGATTGATTTCGAGTTAAGCGGGATGACTCATTACTGACCCGTTTATAAATTGTGTATTAACGGGTCAATCCGTTTGACCCAAATCTGTTAATATTAAATCCGAACTCGCTAATTTTGTATATCAAACTGATTTTACCCCTAATCATAATACTATTTTTAAAGTCATAAAATCTTTTGTAATGTTGATATCTAGCTTCACAAAATTTTTATCTAATAATTTTCCAAGGTTTTAGAACAAATAAAAAACACAAAAATCAAAATAACTTTTACATAAACCAAAGATTAGTTGCAAAGCCATTATTTGAGTTTTTATGTTTTTATAAGTTGAGACTTCAGTCATTTTGTAACGTTGACATCTAAATTTCGAGAAACTCTCAAATAGATACTTCCGAAAATTCAACAAGCCACGCGTCAGTCTCTAATTAGTCAACACATGGCATCAATATCCACCTTAGCGACTCGTACACGTGATGTACGAATGCTATTATGTCAATCACATCATTAACTTTCTAAAAATAAAATTAACGAGAGTACTGAATTGCAAATTTTTCTGAAATTCATATATCATTTTTATAAGAATAAAAAACTGAAGCACCGAATTAAAAAAAAGGAAAAATGTTTAAAGCTTATTTGGAGAGTGAGATGAGTTGAAAATTTTGTGAATATTAATAAGATAATTTGTGAATAATAATGAAATTGTTTGAGTTAAATATTTTTTAAGTTTTGAGAAATGAGAGAGAAAAAGTTGAATAAAAAATATTATAATATTATTTTTGTTTGATAATCAGAAAAAGTTAGATTTTTTATTTTATTTTTTATCTGAAAGTTTGAAAAAATTATAATGATTAATTTAAAAATTTTATATTTAAATTATATTTAAAAATAAGATGAAATTAGATTAAAAGAAGATTTTATATCTCAAACCTGCTAGTGAATCGAAAAAAGGAACACACAAAATGTGCATTTCATCTATTTTTTTTAATATTAAAAAAAGAGAAGAAAATACAGATAATATGCATTTCGTCGATATCCCTTTTCACAATCCGTGTAGAAGGGTACTTACAAAAATAGGAAAGCTCAAATACTAATTTTACGACCAATCCTAATTGAAAACAAAAACTATCAGTAAAATATCTTTTTGAAGTGACTTTCGAAAATGAATTTAAGACGTGACCTAACCCAACTAAACCGTACAAAAGTTTTTTATTTTTTAATAAATAATTAGCGTAAAATAAATTGGATGGTTCTACGCCCACCAAAATTGTATTCCGATATTCGTTTATCAAATAGTACATTTTAATTTTTTAAATATTTTTTAATCATTAAAGAGATTATATAAAGTAAATTTATAAATTAATATATTTTCATGAAATTCGTTAGATTTATTTTATAATAAAAATAATTTTATAATATGTTAATTTATAAGTTTATTTTTATAAAATATTTTTGTGATTAAAGAATTTTCTTTTCTGAAATAAATAATGGACGCGAGTGAGAATCCCTGAAAGCTTCAACCCGTTACCCCATGACTTTTCGGGATAAAAAGTTAAAACAAAGGCGGTATCTCTCTTCGCAGACTGGTTTATCAATCGAAGTAAGCAAACATTTTAGGCCGGTGGATGATCAGAAAAAAAAGAAAAGAAAAGAGAATATGCCGTAGTTATGTTCCTCTCAGACATTCCCAGATGCCAAGCCGGTCTCACAGTATATATAGGTTTCCTTTGATTTATACTCTCTTTTGCGTTTATATATCTGCTTTCTTGCGCTTTCACACTTCTCTTTCTCGCTTATTTTCTCCCCGGTCACCGCCTCTTTCAGGTACACCCTCTCTCTAACCTTTTTCTCTTGGAAATTTTGTGGAACTCTGTTCGTGATAATCCTCCGATTATATGCATGCATATATGTTAGTTTTTTTTTTTTTTTTTTTTTTTGGTGTTTGGCGGTTATGCTGTTTTCCCGAGTAGCGTCGTTTTATTCTCCTGTGAAGCGAAACCTAAAGCTCTATTCCGGGAATTAGGGTTTCGATTCGTCATTGATTCGAATTTTCAATTGAACTACGTGGCTAAGTTGACGTGAGGTTTGTTTCGATTGTGAAAAACAGAGAAGAACAAGCAAACTTTGTTAGACATTAATCAGACGATTTAGTATGTTTTGCTCTGCTTGCTTAGCGACCATAGAAAGGGTGAATATGTGATTGTATATTAGTATACGAGTATTTACTATAATATGCATTCATCATGCATTCTACACGTATAACGGTATAGTTTTTAGTTTGAAAGCTCTTCATAATTTAGTTTGAACTGTGTCTCGTGGTGCATTTGTTGTTTTATATTGTTGGCTTAAATTTTTTGAGGATTCTATTGTAGAATTAGTTGTTTATGGCTTTACTCAACGTAGCTGCGTGTTCCAATTAATAAGTCACTGTTTGCTCCTGTTATTTTTTGAGTTGAAGTTTGCAGAATTAATTTATGGAAACAATACTAATAGTGCTACTTGAAAACTCATGTTGTGGATAGGTGTGAAAAAGAATAAAATCAGAGCATATTTTTGTCCTTAGAATTCTGTTTCTTTTTATGTTGAATCTGCCTGTGCTACGAGGCATATAAGTCTGACTTTAATGATGATCCAATAGAAATAAAAATTAGACCTTGATTTTAAAAAGAGTGGAAGCAACACAATCAATATCAATAACATGTTGTGACTGGTTAGGCTTGAGATATGATTGGCTAAACTTAATGTCCCACAAAAGATGAAAAGTGCTTACCTTTAAATGGGATGATCACTTAAAAATGAAAGTTTTTTTTTAATTATTATTATTATTATTTATTTTTTATAATAATTAATTATCAAAAAATAAGTTCTTGATTTCAAAACGCTTTGTAGTCCTGCGTAGACATTTTTAATATGATGGAATTGCCTCACTTTATTGATGTGACATTTTGATAGTGATCCATGCCCCCTCACAACAATCTGTCGTCATCTTTTCCATACGATTTCTTGTATCCATTACTGAGTTCTTATATTGTTCTGTGCTTTGTTTTACCCTCGATAATCTTGTATTCTTGACAATCAATGTAATCCTCATTTTCTAAATTTTGATGATACAAATTTGTACTCAGGATTCTGGAGCCTGTTTCTATGGTGGTTTTGGTACTCCCAAAGTGGCTTTTACCTGCAAGGCTTTGAATTGAGTGAAGTAATCTGAACAAGTACAAAGCCACATAATGGGATCTGATAAGCAGTCTGTTGGTTTACTGGATACCCTGAGAATGGAGAGGGTTAGAACAATTCTAGCTCCGGCATATCCATACCCACATGAGCATTCCCGGCATGCCATAATCGCTGTTGCTGTGGGTTGCCTATTTTTTATCTCATCTGACAACATCCATACTCTCATAGATAAGTTGGACAGCAATATTAAATGGTGGTCTATGTATGGCTGTTTATTTGGTTTCTTTTATTTCTTTTCGTCGCCATTTATTCGGAAGACTATTAAACCAAGCTATTCAAATTTCAGTCGGTGGTAAGTGTTTACTTTTACTCCCATCCCATCCCAATAAGTTTGCTTCTCATATTCCAATGTTCGGTCTATACATACTTTGTTACTCTTATCAGTTCTGTGAACCATTAGAACCAGCACGTATTTATAAATTTTGAAACTTCTGCAGGTACATAGCCTGGATTTTAGTGGCAGCTGTGTATCACCTTCCTAGTTTTCAGTCAATGGGAGTGGATCTGAGGATGAACCTGTCTTTGTTTTTAACAATATACGTGTCATCTATTTTGTTTCTTATTGTCTTCCACATTATCTTTTATGGCCTT
Source organism: Juglans mandshurica (assembly GCA_022457165.1). Lineage (NCBI taxonomy): Eukaryota > Viridiplantae > Streptophyta > Magnoliopsida > Fagales > Juglandaceae > Juglans > Juglans mandshurica. The sequence continues at coordinate 6,769,541 of CM039634.1, read as the reverse complement.
TGGTACATTGGCCTTGTCTCACGCGTTGCGGGGAAGAGACCAGAGATCTTGACCATTCTTCAAAATTGTGCTGTAAGTTTTGAAGAAGCTTTTGGTACCTTCATATCATACTGCAGGTTTGTGGAATTCCATATAAAGCTAAATATTGTGTCAATGCCCATATTTTTGGTGCAGGTTCTTAGTGTAGCCTGCTGCGTATTCTATAGTCATTGTGGCAACCGTGCGATTTTGAGAGAGAGGTTGCCTGAACGAAAAATCTCTACTTGGTTTTCTTTCTGGAAGAAAGAAGAGAGAAACACTTGGCTCGCCAAATTCCTCCATTTGAATGAGTTGAAAGACCAGGTCTGCTCCTCTTGGTTTGCTCCGGTTGGTTCTGCGAGTGACTATCCACTTTTGTCCAAGTGGGTTATCTACGGCGAGGTACAGCTAGAATCCACTATAATTTCCATGCATACTCTCTCTCTCTCTCCCTCTCTCTCTCTCTCTATTGTTGATTATTTTTTCCATTTCCTCAGCTAGCTTGCAATGGCTCGTGCACGGGTTCATCGGATGAAATTTCTCCCATATACTCATTGTGGGCTACATTTATCGGCCTTTACATTGCCAATTATGTAGTGGAAAGGTCAACAGGGTGAGTAGCACATCTGTGGTTGATTGTCGTTTAGTAAAAAATATCGTTGATTGTTATCTCTTCACATCAGTAGGAATTAAAAGATGTACTTTCTGGATGCGAACCAATGTCGAGGTGTGTTTCTTAATAAAAGTCTCCATTTCTGTATGTTAACTCCGACTAATAGGAATGCCTGAAACCGAGTTTTTTTTGTTACTTCTTTATTTCTCCTTGCCAGAGAATTAAAGGTGTTCATAGGTGACTCCTATATAAGTGAATTCTATAAGAAGGTTGATGTTTTTTTGCTAGCCTTTTGCATGATTGAGTATCCAATTAGAACCTTTGCTTTTATGGTAATTTTTCTTGGTTCTGGTTCAATGGCATGAACCATTTGATAGATAAAAATTCTTGTCCTTCTTGATTATCCTGTGGAGGATAAGGAAAACTTCTAATTAAGGAAAGCCCTGTTAAGGTGGAAGCAATAGAGGGATCCTTTTATGTTTGTCCAAAGACGTCAGCATCTTCAGATAGTCTTGCCATGTTAGATGAGGCTTATTTCCCATTTTATGATCATTTAAGATAACTTTATGCTTGCATTTACATCTGTATTGTTCTTCCCCTCCGGTCCACTTCATTGATGTCTGACAAATCAACAGGTGGGCTCTTACTCATCCTGTGTCAGTTAAAGAATATGAAAAGTTGAAGAAGAAGCAAATGAAGCCTGATTTTTTGGATATGGTTCCTTGGTATTCAGGGTATGTATTCACTTATTTTTCTCATTTTGTTTACTTATTTTAGGGCGAGAAAGATGGTTTTCAGCAAGTCGTTTATACTGCCAAGATAAAATTAGTCTTTACCATTCTGGTGACTGTATGGTGCAGAACTTCTGCTGATTTATTCAAGACTGTTTTTGACCTCCTTGTATCAGTAACTGTCTTTCTTGGTCGCTTTGACATGCGTATGATGCAGGTATATTTCCCCATCTGATACTACTAGTTGTATCAACATCTTGTGTTCGATAATAAATTTATATTTTTTCAAATTAATTCCTTAAATTACTGTTTCTTTTTCCCATTCACTATATGCTATTTCAGATGAACTCCTTGATATGAGATAATTAATGAGCATGCGGAAACATATAATAACTTTGTATTTTCTATGAACTTTATTATTCTTGTCCTTATTTTCTCTGGTGCAAATGAGATCATCTTTTTAGATAATAGTTCCATCTTGATCTTTGTGTTGATCTAATAAAATCTGTTATCTTCCTATTTATCCCATCATTAGGCGGCTATGAGCAAGGTTCAAGATGGAGCAGAACAAGATGACCTTCTTTATGATCAATTTAGTGAAAAGGATGATCTATGGTTTGATTTCATGGCTGATACTGGTGATGGTGGCAACTCATCTTATGCGGTGGCACGGCTACTTGCTCAGCCTTCCATTCATCTCACGAGAGAGGATTCTGTGCTTACCCTACCACGTGGCAACTTGCTACTTATTGGAGGGGATCTAGCGTGAGTGAACAACTCTTTTTCATGATTTATGATCTGACATGAGTGCATCAATTATTAGATTCAGTTAAACTACTCCCAGCTTATAAATTTACTATTTCAAATAGTCATGATCGACATTGGAACCCTTTTCAAGTAGATCATCACCTCCAATGGTCTTGATGATGTGTTAAATTAAGCAATGAATAATTGCAAATTTAAATCTTTCAGTTGTTATTGGTCAACAAAATTTGATATTGAACATCTTGAAATGAAATTGAGTCTTAATACTTGTGATTGTTAAAATTCAGATTTTTCTTTGTCCAGAATTGGTTATCATAGTGACTTATCAAAACAAAAAAAAAAAAAAAAAAATAAAAAAAGAATTGGTTATCATGGTGGCAATTGTCTGGAACTGAATTGACCTGAAATTAAAAATTCCATTTTGAAAGCAAACAGACATCATGGGACCATTGAAATCAATTTTAGAGTTGGTTACAAGCTTTAGCTTTAGACTTTAACCATCTTCAGTACCATGACCTATTAAACATAATACAGATCACCATAATACTTATCATAGGCATCACAACTGTTACCTCCATATTTTGTAGCTACACTCTGCACCACCTCCCTTCTGCTGCCATATTGATTCAATTTTGCTGCTGCCTACATTGTATTGGCAATTAGTTGGGTAGAGGGGTGCTGGATTTAAGTTCTGCACTCTTTGATGAGTCCCTTTGTTCCTGTTACAATGAACTTGGTGGAAAATTTTCTAGCTTTTCACAGGCTTCCTCTGTGCAAACTTTAAGATCAGCCTGCTGTAGCTTTTCTCTCAAGATCTATTTTTTTTTTAAAGGGGCTGTTGCTTAAGAGTGCTAAGATCTGTATTAATGCCTAGTGCTTTGGTCCTCCCTCCCCACAAAAAATAAAAGAAAAAAAACTTTCCATATTTGTTCAACCATCCACATGCTCTGAAGCATATCTATTTTTGTATGTTTTCTTATTTAGGCTGTCCTTGTCAAACAAAAATGTTTTCTTATTTAGTACCTACCTGAGTAAGATTTTTCCAATGTTCTTTGGGTCAAACGACATCTCTTCACCCCAACAAGGGGTGTAAGGTCAGGCCAATGGCCAACCCCTGATAGATGTATGAGTTATATTTAACTATTAAAATTCATTTGAGCTCGGTTTAATATTTTAGCTCTATTGTAGGTACCCAAATCCATCAGTTTTCACATATGAAAGTCGCTTCTTCCGTCCTTTTGAGTATGCTCTCCAGCCCCCTCCATGGTACAAGCCAGAGCATATAGTTGTAAACAAGCCTGAGCTACCTTGTGAGGTGCCTGAGCTGAAGCTATATGATGGGCCTCAGTGTTTTGTTATTCCCGGAAACCATGGTTAGTCTTAATTCTCAGTTTGAGCCCTTTATGTTCTAATCCTCACGAAAGAGAAAAGTTCTCAGAACTGACTGTTACTTTTTTAGGCCTTGATTTTTCTCTTTAAGAAGCCTTTTATATTTTTTTTTTGTTTACAATTTATGTGGTGTAAGAATAATTATTTCAATACAGATTGGTTTGATGGTCTGCATACCTTTATGAGGTATATATGTCATAAGAGCTGGTTGGGTGGGTGGTTTATGCCTCAAAAGAAGAGTTATTTTGCCTTGCAACTCCCTAAAAGGTGGTGGGTATTTGGTCTTGATCTATCACTCCATGGTGATATTGATGTGTACCAATTCAAGTTCTTTTCAGAGTTAGTAAAGCAGAAGGTATGCCTCTCCTTGTTTTTTTTTTCCTTTGATTCAATATTTTGCTTCAGTGAATGAGATTGTGGGGCACCAGCAATCTTAAAAATGGAATGCTTACTGCATGAGAATTGTTTTATGGTCCCCCCGTTTTCTATTATCTTAAACTGGTTGGAGATGGCTCTGACACTTATACTCTGGGGTTTAGGCTTGCAGTTGATTTATTCTGTCTAGTATTCATGTTAGTCATACGGGATGCATACGAAACTTGTGTTAAGGTGCTGTCATGTGTTTGACAAATACGGTGACAACAATGATGAAGGGGAAAGATTCTTGCATTATGAAACTTATTTGATTTATCATGATCTATGCCATTTCGAATTGGTTAACAATTTGTTATCGTAAAATAGGTCTGAATATACATGTCTTGAAACATCTATTTTTTGCCTAAATAGTTTCTTGAGATGGCTGCTTGCAAAACTGTTCATGATTAACTACACTTCTTTGCTAGTGAAAAATAAAGCATTACATTTCTTTGCCATTCTAGCGAGTGGCAAGCACTTATATACTAAATGGCAAAGATTACTCTTTCCTTTGTAGACTCCTAAGGTTTTGCTTTTCTTTTATGATGTGCAGGATACTTTCCTCTTTAAAATTAAGACTTGCTGGTTTATTTTTAATATTATAAATTTACAAAAGACACAGATAGCCTTCTATTTGTCTTGATTTTTTGGCAATTGCCATGTTTGATATTCTTTCTTGAAAAATGATATGCGTGCCTATGTCCATCTATTATATGTTGTACTAATAGTTTATTTTCCCCTTAAACTTTTTGCCTGGCTGACCCTAACATGCTGATCTCACCTTGTTTGGACAAGGTTGGAGATGAGGATTCTGTGATCATTATAACGCACGAACCAAGTTGGCTTCTTGATTGGTATTGGAATGGTGTTTCTGGAAAAAATGTTTCACACCTGATATCTGATTATTTGAAAGGTAGGTGTAAGCTTCGAATGGCAGGGGACCTACATCATTATATGCGCCATTCCTTTGTTAAATCAGATGGACCTGTTCATGTGCAACACCTGATTGTAAATGGTTGTGGCGGGGCATTCTTACATCCCACCCATGTCTTCAGTAAATTTAAAAAATTTCTTGGAGTTTCCTATGAGTGCAAAGCTGCATATCCTTCCTATGAAGATTCAAGCAGGGTAAGTTTTGAACGTCTTTTTGTGCACTTCCATTTACCTGATGATACCAAGTTCATAAATCTAACATTTTGCTTTTTAATAAAGTTGTGCTATAATGTATATCTTATTTGATGCAGATTGCATTGGGCAACATTCTGAAATTTCGAAGGAAGAATTGGCAATTTGATTTTATTGGTGGCATAATTTACTTTATATTGGCCTTTTCTATGTTCCCGCAGGTGGGTCTGTGTTCTGTTGTTTTTGAGTTTTTAGATCGATGGTAGTTTCATTGATTTATGGCATCTTTGCACTTAGACAAGTAGGACATCTCTCTCTCTCTCTCTCTCTCCCCGACCTCACTCTTTCCCATCCTCTGAGGAGCAATAGTTAATATGTTTGCTTACCTAGCACAGGCTAAATATAACTGGTTATTGAGAGGTAACTTTGTTCTTCCCCTTCCTTTTTAGTGCAATCTCGGACACATCTTGCAAGAGGATTCCTTTTCAGGTCTCTTGAGGAGCTTCATTAGCACAGTATGGAATACTGCTGTATACATGCTCGAACACTCCTATATATCGTTAACTGGTGCTACACTATTGCTAATTGTAGCAATTGCATTTGTACCCCCCAGAGTGTCTCGGAAGAAACGAGTGATAATTGGAGTTCTTCATGTTTCTGCACACCTGGCAGCTGCTCTAATTCTTATGTTGCTGTTGGAACTGGGTATTGAGACGTGTATCCGGCATAAACTACTAGCAACCTCGGGTGAGTTCTCTCTTCCTGTTATAAATTACTTCTGTGAATATCTGCCAACGATAGAAGGATTACCTGCTTTAATTGCCTGTATGTAGATTAGGAAAGTTAACGACATTACGGTAGTATCATTATCATTTTGAATATTTGTATTTTTAGATAATGGCATTTTTTCTCTTATTCCAGGCTATCACACTTTATATCAGTGGTACCAATCAGTAGAAAGTGAACACTTTCCAGATCCAACCGGCCTTCGAGCTCGTATAGAACAATGGACCCATGGCCTGTATCCAGCATGCATTAAGTATCTTATGTCTGCATTTGATGTACCCGAGGTAAGAGAGACTGTGCTTTTTTTTCTTCTCCTTCTTCTAGTTAAGAATATTCATGAAGAAGTATTATCAGGTTATGGCTGTCACACGAAGTAACATATGCAAGAATGGAATGGATTCGTTTTCTCGAGGGGGTGCTGTGATATATTATGCTTCTGTCTTCCTTTACTTTTGGGTCTTTTCAACCCCTGTGGTTTCATTGGTGTTCGGAAGCTACTTATACATCTGCATTAACTGGCTTCAGCTACACTTTGATGAAGCCTTCTCTTCTCTAAGAATCGCTAATTACAAGGCATTCACACGTTTTCATATCAAACCAGATGGCGATCTTGAAGTTTTCACCCTTGCTGTTGATAAGGTGAGTGGGAAACCACTTTCAATCAAATGATTTTTCTTTTTTCTTTTCCCCCTTCGGTAAACTATTTTTGAAGTTGGTTCTTTCTTCTTCTTCCAACAAGGAATAGGATTGCTTTAGATTTCTGCACTACAGTGTTTTTTTTTTTTTTTCACTTCTGTTTACTTATAAAAAAAGTATTATTATTTATACTAGGGCTAGATTAAGTTTGTCTAAGGTTCAGCCCTTGTGGTTCATGTAGGAGTGAAGGCCTAAACTAATAATTCAATAATAATAGTTGGGGCTTTTCCAGTTACTCTACTCTGATTAGGGACCTTAAAGAATCTGCTTCTTCCTCTTATCCTGTTTTTATTTTTGAACTAAATTAAACTGTTACACGTCTCCCAAATAGCTAAAGTAAATGCAATTAGTAATGTTGTTCTTGTCTTGGTTTTGCTCCCCTTTTTGTATTGTGGGATTTATGTTTTGACTTGTTAACATAATTTTGATTGGTCCCACTATCTTGACTCAAGCAGAAAAAAACCCATCATCAGCTTTTTATGCTGTTTTAGAGGGATCAATTGATAAGTCAAAATATAAAGAGTCATCTAGTTTCAAAATATAGATTCAATGGATGCTTGAATGCCAGAGATTTTGAATTGGTTATTTACCTTTTAAAACTGGTTAAATAATTTTCTACGCTGGAGAAATTTGTGATCGCAAGGAATGGAGATATGATAAATTGATGCTTGCAGAATACAATTAGGAAGACGTTACCTCCGAATTATAGTGCCACCCAACATCAATCCTATATACCACTTACACCAGATAGTGGAGCGACTAAACTGAGCTTATATCATAATTGATATTGATGATTTCATTACAAGTTATAACTTAATCTTCATCATTTTTAGCTTAGTAAGATATTAACTTGTTGAACCAAACTAATATGTAAAAATATTCCAAATATGGCATGTTTTGTATTTTCCATCTTACTGTTGAATGCAACAGCTTGACATTCTTTGGTAGTTTAGCACTTTAGCTAATTCATATTGCTACCCACTGACAATCAGGTCCCAAAAGAATGGAAGCTAGATCCTGACTGGGATGCGGAGGTCAAACAGCCACAGCAATTGAACCACCTCAGAAAGTTCCCTAGCAAATGGAGTGCAGCTGCTGCCCAGCACGATCCAATTCACACTGTTAGGATTGTTGATGAATTTGTTATACAACAAACAGTTAAATCAGATATTGCAACCAGTAATGGATCAGCAAACCGCTGATCCGAGCTGCGCAAATTGTAAGATTTATTTCCTCACCATTGAGAAAGCAAGTGAGAAAAGAAAAGGAAATAGAAAATGACATGGTCTAGTTCTGGAGTTCCTTTCTGTCAGCTGTCTAAGGCATCCAAAAGGGGTGCCGAGTCTGCTATTCGATCAGTCTCAGTTAAGCCTAAGGTGTGTTCTTATCCTCTGCTAGACGGTCTAACTAATTTACTACACAGACTACTTAATAGATTATTGTACATAGAAATATAAGGTGACACTTGAATGTTTATTCGGTAAGATATGCATCAACAATTTCTTCAGAGAAAATTACTCATAATCTGGTTCGTTCGTTAAGATTCGATCCATCTCATTGCATATTGTTTTTGGTCTCAAAAGTTCGATTGAAACGACGAAGATGTAACTCATAGTATTACTGTTCCTTTTCTCCCCCTCAAACTGAGAAAAAGAAGCACGAAACCAACTTACGAAATTCTTCAAAGTTACAGCGAACCCATTAAATAATCGAATCCATACAATTAGCTATGAGGGAACAAACAAGATGAAGCGCACAGAGGAAGTCGAGCACCAACTCTTGGGCTCTGAAAATATCACATACACCTGGCTCTACTCTTCGGCTCTGCGCAAAGAATATAATCTCAAAAGCATATTTCAATCTTTAGGCTTCTCGATGCTTGGAATGCAACCATGGTTGTTGTCAACTCAGCCATCGCAGCATACGTTTTTTTTATTTTTATTTTTTTTATTTTTTTTTTCACAGCATACGTTCGGCAGAGAGGAGGATACCAAAAATGACGCCTTTTTTAGTTGGTGTTTTTGATGAAGAAAAAATTTCTAAAGTGCAAGTAAAAGGTTGAGAGGATAGAGTAGAAAGCAGAATGGAAATGGAGTTAGGGTCTAAGGAGGACGTCAGTATTGTTCCATTTACCACACAGGGTTTGGTTAGGGCATACTCGTGTTTGCTCCTGGACCTTCATTAATTTTATAGAATGATTGTTGTGTCCCTCCAAGAGTTGGGGCCGCGGGATTGTGGAAGACAAAACTCGATTTGTGCTTTCTAGTTTGTGATTTTTAAAGCTCTATCTATTATGAAAACTTCTGAATGATGGGCGCTGACCCAAAGTAGAAATGAACCAACTCAATCTCGGCCTCCTCGAAGCAGTTTGCATTTTTTGCCACGGTAGTGAATCAGAGAAACCTCACCTCTTGATACTCTATAGCTCTAAACAGCACCCTAGAAGGAACATTACTAGCAATGGCTTCCATCTCTCTTTCACTGTCTCATTTTCTCTTCATGTAAGATTCAATGGACTTGGCGGTGGTTTCTTGGAGGATTCATTTTGGAAGTTTCCCAACTAGCGAGAAATATTGGTCGCAATGTTTGGTGAGGTGAGATTGAACGTGAAGCCTGGGGTGGCATTGGTCGTTGTCGTAGTTGTTGAGTTTGTAGAGCCTAATAAGTTGTTGTGGCAATCCAATTTAATGACTCAACCTGCCAAGATTTTGTCACGGTTTTTTGGCAGAGTTCCAATGAGGTTTGGGCCAATATTCCTGGAAAACATTTTTGCACTATTTTTTATTCAGGAAATGCAAGACAAAAGTTCGCTCAAAGTTCACGCAACATGTTGCTCTAATGAAGTTCAAGCAGAGAGTTTGTTCGAGATGCGCTTGATACTCAACTCGAGCGAATAATGCAAAAAAGTAAAAATTATGACTTCTGCCATGTGACACTATAAATATGTATTTAATAGACAGTATGATTGGTTCTGAACAGTGAATTTTTCCCATGTATATTTTGTTACTCTTCAATATAATAAAATTCTCTACAATTCCGTAGACGTAGAAACGTTATCGAACCACACTAATTTTATGTTATGTGATTGATTGTTCTTGTTTGCCTTTTTACACTTTTTTTTTTTTTCTCATCGTTTTCACAACAACCGTGACCTTTAGGGCAGTGCCGACTCCTCACGTAGTTGCCATCAAGTTTTGGAGGGTTGTGACTAGGAGTGCGCTCCACGAGGTTCTCAACGAGTCCGATCTCGTTAAAGGGAACATAAAGGAAAGGAGGAGGTGAAAACTGAAAAGAAAAGATGAACTTGGGTTAGAAATTCGGGCAACGCGGCACAAGAATACTTTGAATTATATGTTAGTTGCTTATGTGTCACAATTTTATTGGAGGGTATAAAGCGGAAAAGAGCACCACATCCTGTTTGAAAAGTTTCTGTTTCCGTCATGGGTCACGATGGTTCTAACTTCTAATAGAAAAAAGCCACCAGCATTTATATAAACCAGGACCTAAAAATCATGATGTGTTGACTATTCAAAATTTGAATTTTCATGCATGGTGTTGTTAAAAAATAAAAATAAATAATGTAAACCCCAGTTTATATAGAATTTCCATGCAAGTTAATCAGATTTCAAATGAAAAGTTGAAAACTGTATAAAATCAACCATTAATTGTTATTTTTTAAAGTCATTAAATAAGAATGTTTTTTTTTAATGAAAAGGATAAGCTTTATACCATTTTTTAGACTTTCTAAAGATGATAAGCTTTACATACAACGGCGGACCTACGATTACGAAGGGGTTGGGTTGGGTTGGGGGGCCACGGCCCCCAAAAGTTTAATATATATATATATATATATATATAAATTTTTTATAATTTAATAGGATTATATTAATCTTATTTTGTGTTGGTCCCCTCTAAAAAATTATCTTGGCCTCTCTATAAAATTATTTTAATTTTATAGATTAATTACTTATAAGTCCAATTAGATTCAACACTTGATGATTTTCTTTCTTTAAAAGAACGCAAGTTACAATTTTAGATATTCTGTATTTCTTTTATTTGATATATTTGTATGAATGTCTTTATGTTATTTTAATGATATATTATTCTTAACCTATCATATACTTTTTTAATACATAAGTTGTATTAAATATATTTTATTTTTATTTTAAATCTTACTTTCATATTGTTCTATACCACAAAAAAATTATATAGAAATAGAATAAAAAAATATTTTATTATAATTTTAATTTTGTTGAGCCCCTAAAACAAATTCATGGTTCGCCGCTATTTACATAAGATCGTGAAAAATGTTGGACTGGTAGAAGAGTTCTTCTATGCAACTTTCCACTGTTACTCAACTTCCGCACACCAGCTTACGTGTAAATAAAAATTGAAACGGTACGTTTTAAAGGTCTAGAAATTTGCAAATCTAAATTTCCCCCTCCAGCTCGTTCTTCTTCCACATTGCAAATCTAAATTTGCCCTCGACCCCCGCATTCTCTCCCGCCCAACTCGTTCTTCTTCTGCACGGCTTCACCCCTCCACCCGAAGCTGACATCATCATCGCCCATCTTGTACTTATGCTGCCGTCTGGGGCCGCCGACAAGGGTAAGAACCCACTAAAGAAAGGATTTTTTTTCTTCTCTCCATTTCATTTCCCAGTATCTCTCCATTTCTAGCATGAATCATCTCGTGTGTTTTTGTGTTTCTTGGATCATCTACAGTTTTGTGTTTGTTGGATATGTAGTTTTTGTATTTTTTGGTTGCTGATTTTGGATTTTTTCTCATCCAAGAATGGCATAAACAGTAGCAAGGATTACTCTGCAACAATATTGCTTTTTTTTTTTTCACTATAGAGTAGGAAAAAAAACAAATAGCAAAAACAGAGAAGAAAAAAGTAGACATGAATGATGATTCCATTCTTGCATGTTCATGAGCGTTAGTTGGCATAAACAGTAGCAAGGATTAAGTGACTGAACACTTGCATTGGGTCTTCACTCAATCTAACAAGTTAGTCAAGGTGAATCTCAGGTTAACAACTTCTGTTACTCGTCTGAGTTCAACAAGGGATTTTACTTAACAGATCTGATTCCTATTAGACTAGGAAAATGAAGCCTTTAGGCATTTGTGCTAGTGAATCATAGCTTAAATGGAAACTGCCCCCACCCCCGCTTCTCCCTTGGAATGGATTAAAGACCTACTTGGTAACTGTCAAAAAGAAAACTTCTTGAACTGGGTTTAACCGGGTGAGTTTAATTGACCATGTGAGTTTTAGCTAATTCTCTACCTCTAACTGGTTGTTAATGTTACCAGAAACACAACCTTTGTGAATTTACATAGCTGTTAGTGTTATGTATTAGATGGTTAACATTTATTTTTAGTTAGATTTAAATGCTTGTGCTGTATTCTATTATACACGATAAAGAGTTTCTCCAGCATTATTCATAGCAACTTACCACGTGTTTGATACTAGCTATCGTTTGAAGCGTAGGTATTAAAGTGCTTCCTGAGTTTTAAAGATGATTATTCGAAGGGACTTGTGTGGATTATGAGTTCTTTTTTCCTTTGTTGGTACAAGTATAAATAATAAAAGTTCAACATGCAAAGGACACTAGAAGTGAAAAGGCCATCTGTATCGTTTCCAGCGCAAAGGATTAATGTTGAAAGCATACTGGATTTCAAAATGCACGTTTGAGCGTGCATTATGTGCATTGTGGACATGATGTGCTTCTCCACACATGGTGTTGCTTGAGAAATTTGAATTTCCAATTGATGAGCGTCACTGAAGCTGCTTTGATAATGTAGCTTGGCATTGGGTTATAGTGTAATCTGTTTTTCTGATATGGTTTTGGAAGTGTAATCTTTTATTGTATCTAAAGGTGGTATTTTGATATTTTTAGTACATTGAAACTTTACAGATTTGGATCATTGTTTTGCTTTAAACGAATAAAGGGATGTTCCTATAAAAAAAAAAGAAAAAGAATAGAGGGATGAGAATTTTCTCAGATTCAAGTAGTAGTGAGAACATTGCATACTTGGATTCTACTCTATTTTGAACTTGGTCATGGTCGTTGGATTGAGCTAGTGTCATTGGTAATTAACAATGACATTCTATGTTTTTTACTCAAGGGATTTTCCTTCTTCCAATTTTGGTTGTGAAGATACAGGTGACTAATGATATGCACATATATGCATACATGGTGGGCAATTGCGTACTTGGCTTTTTGTCTCTGTTTTTTTTTTTTTTTTGTTATTACACAACAATATGGTCCAGCTTGCATTTCCACATTCGGTTCAAGCAATGCATATTGAGCATTGGCATTTTTTTGAGGGACAATAAGCTAAGAATTACCAACAAACAAAAATAAATGCAACATTTATTTTTTCCCAAACTTTATATTTTCATGTAGTAGATGCATAATTTAATGAACACCAGAAAAGTCACGAGGAGAGAGAAAATCTACCATGCTGCATGAACAAAATGGAGGAAAAAAATTTATTTTGCATAAAAGGAGCAATGAAAGTTAATATTTACATTTAAAACTAACACGATACATCTATAGTCTGAACCAACTAAAAACTATTACAACAGACACGATCCAGTACAGACAACAACAATATACGTGCAGTACTCTTATTCTCTACGATCTGCTTTCAAAGTTCGTCCTCTTTCTTATGAAGCTCATTCTCTATATCTATCAGTTTATCCTTTTTTTTAGCTTCATACTCATGCACTAATAAGTTATCCTCTCTCTTTCGAACTGCATTCTCTCTTATTAAAATCTTTTCATGTACTGATTGAAGTATATTTGCCAATATGAAAATTTGATTCAGTTCACTTACAAAGGAGAAAAAGATATAAAGAGAAAATATAAAGAAATGACAAAAGAGAAAAAGATCTTGATACGGTTCACTAGAACAATAGTAAGAAGCTTAGTAGCTTACCATGGCAATTGGACAAGTTTAGATCCGCCACATCTTGCAGCATGGACTGACGGTTGTGCAAATGTTCTATGGCATATGGAGGATAAAGGACTGTTAACTTCAGGATTTTTTTTGCCTGTAATTCTTTAAAAGAAAAAAGGAAAAAATAGATAACAGCAAAGTAAGCCACACTCTAAAGGCTTGTGAGACATTTACTTGACTATTAAAAAGGTGTTATTAGCATACAGTCAAAAATATTTTATCAAAAAAGAAAAAGCCAAGCAATGACATTATCACCAATTTATTGCCGAAACGCCATACACAATCAATAAAGCCACAGCAAAAGCTTAAAATCAAAGGGTTTTACGAGTGGAATAAGAAGAAAGAATAAATATCTCTAACCTTATGCAAAACAGCATAAAAAGGACCTTGATCTGAAAGGGCCTGTATAAATCAATGGCTACAAAGAATATCACCTTATTCCTACAGCACAAATAAGAACATTTTGTTGGTCAAGCAACATTAAAGGATAAAGCTTCCTTCGTCCATAACACACCCAACAAAGAAAGTTAAATAATAATTTTTGCTTCTACCTAATTAAAGGAAAAAACAACGCATTTCATGTGAAATGGCCATCGGATTTTTCCTCTAGTTATAAAGCCCGCGTAGCCTACAAAAAATTTAGCAGTTAACATTTAAGTAAAGAGAATTGATGTCTCAAGTGATGTTTGGCCATGCTAATTTCCATTCAATCTCGTCGGAATAAACAGTTAACATTTAACAGTTAACAAGAGCAGTTGAAGCTCCAAGTTGCTGACGCATGTTAAAGATCCATTAGACATTAAAGGTATATCCGCCATATACGTGTGAGTGAGATTATACCTAGCAACGCAGAGAAGCTTGGGCTGCAAGAAGATATTTTTCTTCTTAAAGGTCAAGGCATACACGACGACGAGATCGTGCGACTGTGAGTGAGGGAACCCGATGCCGATCGAATAGGTCTGCAAATTGAAGCTATCGGCTACCTTCCTCTCCTCCTTCTCTGGTTGGATTTCACCGTTCAACCTCATACCCACAGGAATGGAAAAGAAACCCTAAATCCAGAGATGAAACAGAGAATTTGTAGATCCCATCTACTCTAACACAGAATAGAGACATGGACGTGAGAGATATAGAGAGAGCAGTTAGTGGGGTTGATGAACACACTCGCATTGGAGAGGTTGCTGAATGTTTCTAGGGTTTGGGAGATTTTGGGGTTAGGGTGTCGGGGTGAGAAAGAAGGCGGCGTGAGAGAGAACTGTCTGAGGTTCGAGAGGGAGAAGAGGGAGAGTTCAGAGGTTTGAGGGTCGAAGAGGGAGATGCGTTGTGTCGAGTGAGATGTCTGAAAGAGAAGAGGGAAAGTGAAGCAACTCGGGAGGGAAAGTGAAGCAGCTCGAGAGGAATGCTTGCTAAACCGTGACGTGGGCAAAAACCGGATTCGGCCACGTCAGGAGTGTGGCGTGCGGTTAGGGAACCGGAGGTTGAGTAGCTTTTTTCATAATATATATATATATATATATATATATATATAGTTAATTGAAGAATTTTTTTAATCATCATGATGATTAAATTAATACAGCACGTGACACTCATGTGTTGAACGAACTAGATAGTTTTATTTGTTGGATCTATATGAGTCAGCCGGAAAGGATACCTTATCGTCAGCCATATGACGTGAAATTTCCCCAATTTATCATCTAATATAATTTGAACTCGACAGCGGGTTCAGTTTTGTTGTAAATCTTATTAATAGAGAAGTGATATAGTTAAAAACGCTTCACAATTAATGCACTTCTAAATTTAACGAATCTTATAAAATTAGATATCTTAAAATTTATTTTTATTATATAATTTAATGTATCACATTATCAAAGTTATATGATATATATATCTACTCTATTATAATAAGTGATTATCTAATTGTAAATAGTAACTTTTGTTAGTTTTCTGTTAAGTCCGTTAAAGTCATGTTTTACCAAAAGGTACTTGAGACCCTTAACCATTTGACATGTAGGTTACTTGTAGAATTTAATGAAAAATCATGTTTTATGAAAAGACCCTTAATAGCCCTGCGGCAAACATGAATTGACTTTTTTTTTCATGTCCTTTTGTTCTGACAGTATGCTCATTTTTCTTTCTTTTTGTTTCAATTTTTTTTAATAAAAAAATTAAAATGACTTTTCTCTTTAGAACAGAAACACTTTAGAGCATTCTCATGGTAAAATTCAACTTTAAGTAAATTTAACTAACTAATAACTTAAAACAATCAATATATAATATTAATTATTAATTTAATTAGAATATAATTATTATTAATATTTTAATTAGTAGAACTATAAAATGTGATAAAATTAAAAATTAAAAAAATTATTAAATTTTTTTTATTATTATATAGAAAATAAATAGAGAATCCAATATGGATGCAAACCAATACTCATACTTTACTGAAATTTAAAATTTTTTTAATCTTGATTTTTTTGCCTATTTTTAACCTTGTATTTTTTTTTTCAAATAAATAAGATACTGGCTTTTTTATTTTATTTAAATCATTATGTTATGTGCATCCCAGAATTAACGCATCAAGGACCGTTATCTAGTATATATATATATATATATATATATATATATATATGAAAGAAAAGAAGCCTTCCTTCCACTGCAGCTTATAGTCTTCATTCTTCAACGCGTAACTAGTCTCAGTCCACTCGGTGGCACGCATGTTCTGTGCCAGTACGAGAAATAAAGTGAGAGCTTTGGAAGATGGTAGGGAGGGAGAGAGAAACAGTACTATTTTATTCCCTCATAATTGTCTCACGTTGCTAAGTTCTTCCATCTTCTTGCGTATGATTAATACATCTACTAGCTAATTTCAAGTAGCTAGTAGATGTGAAAATGTTGACGGTAATGGATCAATCATGTCATTTTAGTAGTCTAAGATCCAATTAATTGACAAATATATTTAATTAAAAATATAATTAGATTTCAACTTACAGCTCCTGGTCTTCGCAGGCGATGGATTTCGCATTCAACAAGAATTTTCCACACCTAATACCGCGTTGACGTAGTTTAATTCCTTCCCATGCCCGAAATAAGTATAGTACTTCCCATCGTCAGCAGCATACATGACACGTGAAATCTCCCAGTTGGTTGAATTTTTCCAACCAAATTAGGGGTTCTATTGCATGTATCTATATCTACTAATTAATTAATAATTATTTTTAGTTATCATCCTTCCTCGTAGATAGCGCGCAGGTGGTTGGTCACCCGGTCTTTCTTCCAGAGATGGAGAGGTTTGGATTCAAAATTTATCTTAACTTACTTCAACTCATCTCATCTCATTATATCATTCTAACTTTTTAAAATTTTTACATAAAATATAATAAACAACTATTGCACAACTATAGATAAATTGCACAACTATTTTTATAATTTACCGAAAAACAAATTACATATTTGCTAACGGTCTTTTTTATAAAAATAATCATTTTATATCAAAATAATAAATTCTTGTTATAAATAATTATTTTTATCATAAATAATTTTTTATATATGTTTATTTATTTTATAGTGATTGTTTATATAATAATATTTTAAAATAATGATAGTTATATAAATTAATATTATTTTTATAAATTATTTTATAACAAAGAAATTTTAATTTTTGGAAATATAAACAACAAAAAATATAATTTGAGATTTAAATTTGTTTATAGGTTTTTTAATTAATAATAAATAATATGGTTTATTAATATAGTGTTATTTTTTTAATATATTCTTAAATATTACAAAATAATTATTAAATAATTTTTAATCACTCATCCCTTTATGAAATTCTAAAAAATAAAAATTATTTCATTTCATCTCACTATTTAAACACATAATCAAATGAAATATAAAATATCTCATTTTACTATTATTTAAAATAATAATATATTATAAAATTTTTCTATTATTTAAAATATTTCATTTCATCTAAATTGCATAACCAAACAAAATCTAAAGTTTTGTTTTTTTTTTTAAGAATTGAGGATGTAGCACGAGACAGCACCGGATAAGAATAAAAAGGTTTTTTATATTTTATTTTATTTTATTCATTTATTGTTTTATACCTTTAAATATTTTTTGAAAAATAACATTCATTACATCGTTAGAAAATAATTCTTTAGTCACGGCCCACGGGTGAAAAAAAAGGGGGAAAACTTTTTTGTCGTGACCAATCGGGACCTAACTCTCTGACAATAGCAATTTGACCGCTGGCATACCGTCCAGCGTAATTTTTTTTTTAACATATTTAAATATATTAAAAAAATTAAAAAAATACATCAATATATTTAAAATTATTTCTTTAATCACTAAATAAAAAAAAAGAAAAATTTAACCAACGGTTAAATAGAGGTATTAACTTGGAAAGGTAAAATAAATTTTTTCTTATAAAAAATGAAGTCCACCTTGAAAAAATATAAAAACATTTATTTTTTTAATAAGATCATTTTTTTGTAAAAGGCCTGATAAAAAAGTTGTCTACTTTAGAACTTGTAACGACTGAGAATGGTCTCCTCTGTAAACACTGACCTTCCTTTTCCTTGCTCCAACGCGCCTCATGCTACGAATCTACCAGGTACCTGATCTCTTCTCCCTATCTCATACATTGCTTTTTGAAACTTCGAGGCTATGTGCTATGTGGGTCTTCGATTACTACTTGTTTTGTTCGAGCATGACTTTCTGCTTTCTGTTCTTCCGGGCATCACTGTGATTTCGTTTCTGTTCTACCTGCGGAATCCTTTTAGCTATGCCCGTGGTGGGTAAATACGTACTACTATATTCTATATTCTACATGATGATCTTATCAGTCAATTCTTCTTCTATATTCTTCATCTTTAATCTTTTCGAGAACTTATATAATTAATTAGTGTCTATTCTTTTGTCCAAAGTTACAGGTTTTCAGTTGGTGAATTAGTAACGGGAGCTATGTATCCGCCGGTTCAAGATAACCAGCGAGGACCTCTAAGAAATATTGCGCGCAGTTCAATGGAAGCTCTCGAGATGATGAAAAATGCTTGGAAAGATTCTCTACACGCCTTGAAAATCAAGATCCAGAGGGTACTCATGCAAATTCTGATGAGGTTTATAAGGCCAACGGACACATACCTTTACCTACCTGAGCTTTCACACCATGTAGTAGTCGTTGCATTTCTGAGTTCTGTCGTTTTTATCTTGTTGGACTATATTAGTAGTATTCTTAACGACGGCGACAACATTCACCATGTGTGGTGGTCTCTACATCTCTGTTTGTTTGGATTCTTCTATTTCTTTATGCACCCTTGGGTTGAATTCTTTTCCCAGCCGTTGATAGGGAAACCGAGCTATGCAAGTTTCAATACGTGGTAATTAAATACTACTCTTAAATCCTGTGATATATAAAAGGATTGTTAATCATTGTAGAGAGAGAGGCAGACAAAACCGATATCATTCACTTACTTGGTAGTATTTTGCTTTCTTTTGCAGGTATGTCTCCTGGCTTTTAATAGCAACTGTTGATCATTCAATGGGAGAATCCATGAGAATGAATCTGTCTTTATTTTTGACAATTTTTGCCCTTTCTATTCTGTGTCTTCTTCTCTTCCACACTATTTTTTATGGCTTTCGCTACATTTTCTCACGTGAGGTTCGAAAGTCATGGCCAGAGATATACTGGACGATGCTCCAACTTTCGGCTGTAAGCTACTCCTCATCACGCTTTTGTATCAACATATCATGTCGTAGTTTTTCCCATAATCTTAACTCCAATACTTCTCTTCATGCTTTTGAAGGTTGTTAGTATAGCCTGCTGCATTTTTCTGAGTAAATGTAAAGAAAGACCGCGTGGACCAAGAACTAATTGGAGAGACCAAGTCTGCTCATATTTGATTGTGCCGGACGTTGGCTCTGAGATCAGTGACTATCATTATCCCAAGGTATATGGGTCAACCATTTATTAAGTTTTTATTAGTTCTATTTTTATTTTGTTTTATTTTATTGAGAATTATATGAAAAATAGTAATACAGCAAAGTAAGAAATCAAGTGATCGATTTGTTGCCAGTGAATGTTGAAAGGTCTGACTCTTCCATCATGTTTTGTGTCATATTCTTTCTAATTCCAAATCTCTTCTGATCTTGTGATCAATGCTCCTTTTCTTCAATAACTGAATAGCAATTAAGGATCATAATTAATGAACTTCATAAGTTGGAGCTTAATTGTTAATACAAAACAGAGGTCGAGTAATTAGTCCTCCTTGTAGTTGTAGCCACTAGTTATATAATGCCCCTGGGTTTCGCTTGTGATTTGGTGAAATCAAGGACGTCGGGATGTTGACCACACCGGTCATACACCAATGTGACCTGTGTGGTCCAGACGGATAGAGAGAGAGGGGGGAGGCAAAAGATGCTTACTGGAAGTGTGAAGGGTCGAGGCATGTAGGGCAGCGGCGGCATACAACACAACACAGAGAGAGAAATGAGAAGAGAAAGAACGTGCGGGAGAGAGCGAAAACCAAAGAGAGAGGAAATTAGAAAGGGAGAGACCGAGGGCTTAGTTGCCCACTCGCGTGGTCGGACGACGGCGGTGGATGGTGTTGGTGATGCCAAAACCCAAGGGAGAGGAGAGCAGAGAGTAAGGGACTCAGAGACTGAAGAGGGAGATGGTCGGAGATTTTCCGGGGGTTTCTACTTTCTTCACAAGGTTGTCGGGGTTGGACGGGCGGTGTGGGAAGGGCAGCCGGCTCGACAAAGTTGGAACCGTAACGGCTGAGACTGCAGCAATGGAACACTCACTGTGGAGAGAGAGAGAGAGAGAGAGAGAGAGGATGGTAAGAGAGAAAATGCAATAGAGAGAGTGAGGTAGCCGCTGGGGGGCGGGGACGGGGGTGTTCTGCACATGGGAAGGAAAACAGAGAGGACAGAGGTGGCTTTATCTTATCTTATATCTATTTTATAATAAAAATAATTTTATATAACACCTCAATAGAAGGCTCAAACCACATGACCTATATTTCAAAAGGACTAGTCAATGATACAATTGGAGCTCTACTAGAACTTTATAAAGAGCAAGAACTTCTCATTCCCAAGCAATGTGGGATCCCATACACTACCTACCCTTATTCATATCATATGGGGTATCACATTTTATAATTTAACGAATCACATCAAATCACGTCGATTTATAAAATTATTTTTATATAATCTATTTGTGACTAAAATATTTTTAGAACGAATTAGATAAAATCACATCAATTTATAAAATTATTTTTATAAAATTTCTTTATAGGTACAACATTCCTCAGAGATATTTGCAAATTAAATTCAAAGTACTGCTGCACTTAGCCAGAAACTAATCTTAAATTTCTGTATATATACATATATACATATATATATATATATATATATATACAGAACAGGAAGCCATATATATATATATATATATATATGTATGTATTTTGTCCCCTTACTCTAATTATTGTGTATTTTTTCAATATAGGTGGATGTTTTTCCTTACTCTAACTCATGTCTAACATAGAATTATTTACCCAGTTTTTTAGCAGTGTGTTGCCGGCCGAGGTTTCAACGGACGAAATGCATGCTTTGTACTCGTTATGGGCCACATTTATAGGCCTTTACATTGCTAATTGTATAGCGGAGAGGTTACCAGCGTGAGTAGTATTTTGTAGCTTAACCTTCTATTGTGCATTTACTTTCTTTTTTTCTAAATTTTTATGCTTGAATTTGATTATTCAGAATTTTTAATGATGTCTTGCCTGGAACATACATATATATATATATATATATATATATATAGATATGAGCTAGACTAAGTTCTCTCTTATGTTCCTTTGTCCAGGTCAGGTGAAGAATTTGAGAAGATCAATAAAATAATGAAACCGGATTTTTTAGATATGGTTCCCTGGTATTCAGGGTATGTCCAGTACTGTGTTATATATACATATACACATATACATATATCCTTTTTCAACTGTTTTCTGTCTTTTGAGATACTTATCTGGTGATCCATGGCTGTGTTGCAGAACATCAGTTGATCTCTACAAAACAGTTTTTAACATCGTCGTATCAGTAAATTTCTTTCTAGGTCGTTTTGACATGCGTGTATTGCAGGTATATCCCAGGCCATATGTTGTCGCTCATATTATATATATATATATATATATATATATAATTAATTAATTAATTTTCAGCATTTGGTAATTAAGCGAAAAGCTAAACTAAATATATAGATGCAGAGTACAAGCACTGCATATTACTGCTAATTTGGCAGAATTTAATTATTTAAATCTTGCAAATTAAATCGTGTTATATCAATGATGTGCTTGATGTGTTTTCCATATCGGCTTAAGAATAGAACACACACATGTGTGTATATATATATATATATATATATATATATATATATAATCATTACGTTTATTTTCTTATAAGAAATGTATTGATCTTTCGTGTGAAATTATCTATCTTAATCAGTCTAGGCAATTTAACAAAACTCAAATCATCAACAGTTTTTATATATCCCTGTTGCCAATAATCTCCTTTCTCTTGCTTTTAGATTTTAGCAAGGGAAGGGGAAATGATACTAAATATATTTTCAATAAATCTTTACAACCTCCACACACTTTACATTTTACATTTTTTTTAATTTTTTCTTTTATCAAATATTTATTATATAAAGAATGAATAAAAATTTTGAAATAATTTAGAAAGAATAAACTCAAAAAAATTAAAAAAAATTAAAAAATTAAAAAATTTAAAAAAATATGGAGTGTGAAGTGTAGAGTGTGATTGAGGTTGTGTAGCAAAAACTCATATATTTTATGACATGTGATGTAACTGATATATATATATATATCTTTTATCTTCGGGTCCCATCCTGATCCCATCATCAGGCTGCAGCAATGAACGGAGTAGGAGGTGTGCCCAAGAAAAGAAGGAACGGTCAAGATGATGATGGAGGTTTTTTGTATGAACTTCATAGTGAAAAGAAAGAACTATGGTTTGACTTCATGGCCGATACTGGTGATGGTGGAAACTCAACTTATACGGTGGCACGGCTACTTGCTCAACCCAGTATTGATTTGGAAGATAGTGAACTTGGTAAACTTACCTTAAATCGTGGAGACTTGCTACTCATTGGAGGGGATATCGCGTAAGTCATGATCTTATATATTTATAACTAAAAAACTATATATAAGTGTCCTTAATTTGTTGTCATTTTATCTTTAAAACATTTTTTTCATTTTGTTTCCAAACTAGGGTACGTAGCAACTCTAAAAGCACGTACATAAGATATATATTTACAAACAATAAATAGCTTTTTAATAGAAAAATGCTATATTGCTAACAACAATTCCAAATCTACACTTAGGGCAAGTTTGAACACTTAGAGTATATCAGAATTTAGTGAATAATAGTGAAATAGTTTGAGTGAATATGTGTTATTAGGTTTTGGAAAATGAGAGAAAAATCTGAATAAAAGTATTATAAAATTATTTGAATATTGTTGAGAACGTGTTTCACTGTTACGCATTGTCGACCTCCTACAACCAAAGAGTAAGAGGGCTTGGGGGGTTGAAAGGGAACCCTTCAATGTCTAAGTTAGTATCAATACATATAATCATAGAGCCAAAATATTCCAGAGTTTCATTAGCGTACTTGGCCCCATTAAATAGAGGGTTTGTCTTCTTAGGATCACTCGGATTAACGGCCTCGCCCACTATTTGAAATTTGAATCCCGGTTCCTTTGAGCTATCCACTTGTTTTGAATGAATGAATATCTTAACGGTCTTGGGATAAGTGGGCGGACATTCCCTTTAATGATTTGACATGAGCCTTGTTGGGTCCGGGGGTGTTTAAGCCTTAAGTGGCTTGTTGGGCCTCTATGGCCCAGGCCTAGGGTGGCACCCCGCCGGCCTTTATGGTGGTATTAAAGCCCTTCTCATTACCCCACGAAGTCTCATTACATATTGTGTGATGGAACTTTTATGTTAAGTGTCTTTAGGCTCTCTTGGTTGAATTAATTTGTTCCTCTCCAATTACCTCACGAGCCCTTCATCGTGTGTCACGTGATAGGGCTTCTAAATCCATGATCCAATTACCCTGCGGGTCCTTCATCATGAGTCATGCGATGGGGCTTTTAAAACCATGAGTTGTTGGGCCTTGTGATTTGGGCCTAAGCCCCTTCTAGCTACCCGAAGAGTCCTTGCCATGTGCAATCCGTTTTGGGGGCAACGTTTGGAGTTCTGCTTCATTATTTCCCCACGATGTCTGTCAGAAGTCGATATGCACTCCCCCTTATCAACTGGCGATAGTATTTATTGTGAAATGTTGCTTGTTTTTTTTTTTCCTCCCTTCCTGTGTTTTCGAGCAAGTTTCTTACATCCAACCTTTCGTGTCTTCCAGCTTTCTTCTCCTTCTTCCTTCCCCACTTTCTTCTATGCTTAGTGTTTCCATGGCTTCCAGCAAAGACCAAGGCCCAGGCTCCTCTCGAGGCAGTGGTCTTTTGCGACCTCTGCCCATCGTGACGGTGCCACTGCTAACCCTAAATTTGAAGGGGCGTTTCTCGTTCCATCTTCGTGGGCCATCGTTGGGTTTCCTCCCTTTCTTGTTGCGAACTGGACGATGCAATGGACCATTTTAATATCCCTGACTCGGTGGGGCTGTTGCTACCCGGCCAACAGCAGGGAGTTGTTGACATTAGAGGTATGGCCGTCTCTATTGTCTTTTATTTGACTATGTTTTCAATGGGGCTCTGTCTGCCCTTCGTGTGGCCTGTTTGTGATGCCTTAGGTCTTGCGCTGGCCCAATTCGTGCCCAATGCATGGCGTATTTTGAGGACTTGCTGCGTTTTGTGGTGGCATGTCCTGTTGCCCACTGGTGTTGATTATCCTGACCTCACAGCTCGGGAATTCCTTTCCCTTCATGGGTTTAGGCGTTTAGATGGGAACTTGTGTAGCTTTAGGTCTCATAGCAAACTGATGCAGCTTAAGCGTAAATATTCTCATGCCAAGGATTGTTCAAAGAAATTTTTCTTTGTTTCGGAAAGGGGTGGGAATTTCCGGCTAATGAGGTCTCACACTAGTTATTCCCTATTCGAGCATCTTGGTCGCTCATTCCAGACGAATGTGACCTTGATGTTTTATTGTCTCCCCCAAGAAGAAGCTCTCATTCACTTGGTTCAATCTTGGGCGATAGCTAACCTTAAGTCTACTTGGTCTGATTCTCTTTTGATGCCCACCAATATTAATAGATTCTTAATGGTACCTAGCTAAGCTCATGTGCTTGGTCGTGAGATCTTTAGTCCCCCTCGCTGGCAGGGAACTTAAAAAGGGGACCACCCCAAGAGGCGGGGGGAAGAAAAAGAAGCTCTCCTCGTGGTGAAGTCATTAGATGCATCCATTTCTTCCAAGGGCATTCCACCTCCCCCTTTAGTGAGCACAGGAGAGGGGTCGGGGAACCCTCCAATACCCCGGTCCAATTCGTTAGATGCCATCATGGACCAAGTGGATGCCGAGTTGGACTTTATTCTGGAAGCCGTGGAGACCCTTAGGTCATAAGCTTTTTCTTTAAGAAGGGTTTAGCCTTATGGGCGAGCAGTCATTCTCGAAGATGCCTCTCCTTAGGAGGGGGAGGATTTGATCTCTGGGGGCATGCTCCGGATTTGTGTGTGCAGCTGGCACTCGACACATTTTTTCACGAACTCCTTTGAGTCTCGCAAGGCATTAGGCCAATAGTAGCCTACTCTCATGACTTTTGCCGCCAATGATCTTCCTCCTAAATGGTTCCCACAAATGCCTTTGTATATCGCTCTCATCACTTACTCGACCTCCTCCTTTGATATGCACCTTAGCAATGGGCTCGAAAAACCCCGTTTGTATATGGTTCCATCTATCAAGGTGAATAGAGCTGCCCTATTTCTAACTTTCTTCGCCTACTCCTGCCAGGATGGGCAGATGACATCACAAGTTGATCTGCCTTCCAGTCTTCCCTTCTGGGAATTCGTTCGATCCGAAAATACTGGAACTGACGGGATTTCTCTTGGACATGATGGAGGTACCTTATTAGCTTCAGCTCCTTTTCCGATTATTCTCTTGTGATTTGGCCAACCACTATTTGGGAGTCTACTTTCATTGCTATCAACCTTCCTTCTGATATTTTAGCTATGACCAATCCCATGAGCACTGCCTCATACTCCACTTCATTGTTTGTCACCTTGAATTTCAATCGGACATCGTGAAATGACTCCGTGCTATCGGCCGTTTTCATGTGGACGCCCACGCCTCCTCCTGTCCGATAGGATGAGACATTGACATGCACTAGCCATGGTTCTTTCTCGGGTGTCTATGGTGTCTCCTTGGGAAAGTTTGTTAGTTCTACAACAAAATCGGCCAAGACTTGTACTTTGACAGTGGTTCTGGGAATATAATTGATGTCATACTCGCTCAACTCAACTGACCATTTCAGCAGTCGCCCCAAAGTGTCAGGCCTTTGGATCACATTCTGTAAGGGTGTGGAAGTGATGACCCTTATGGGATGGGCTTGGAAATAAGGGTGTAATCGTCGTGTCGACCTCACCAAGGTGAAGGCGATCAACTCTATCTTTGGGTATCTCTTCTCGGCCCCTCTCAAGGCTTTGTTGAGATAATACATCGGGTGGGACATGAACCTGCTGAGGGCCGCTATTCTCCCTGCCAAGTTTTGGACCTCATTAAGAGTCGTGGGTGGTTTCATTTCAATGATCACCCTGAGATTCTCGGGATTCGCTTCAATACCTCTCTCAAACACCATGAAACCCAAGAACTTGCATGACTAAACCCCGAACGCGCACTTAGTTGGGTTGAGCCTCATGTACTACCGTAGTACACCAAAAGCTTCCTTCAAGTCTTCCAAATGTTGCCCAAACTCCATGCTCTTTACCAAAAGGTCGTCCACAAACACCTCTATGTTCCGGCCTATCTAATTCTTGAACCTTTTGTTGACCTGCCTTTGGTAGGTTGCTCTTACATTCTTCAATGCGGAGGGCATAACCGTGTAATAGTACATGCTTCGGTCGGTTATGAAGGTCGTTTAGTCCTGGTCAGCTTGGCCCATTTTAATTTGGTTGTACCTAGAGTAAGCATTCATGAAACTCAACACCTTATGACTTGTCGTGGCATCGACTATTAGATCTATCCTAGGGTGAGGGAAGCTATCTTTTGGGCATGTTTTGTTGAGGTCCGTGAAGTTTACGCACATTCGCCACTTGTCGTTGGATTATTTTACCAAGACAACATTTGACAATGATTCTGGGTACTGAGTCTCGTTGATAAACCCTGTTGCCAACAATCAATCCACTTCATCTGTTTAACAGGCCTTGTGTCCAAGTTAACGTTCAGTCAGTACTCTATCACCTTTTTCCTGATTCTTGGCATCTGTTGATGATTCTATGCAAAAATGTCTTTGTGATCCAAGAGGAGTTGTATTAGCTGGGTCATTTCCTCCCTCGCCATTGTAGTCCCGATCCTTACGTGGTTATCTAGCTGAGCTGGATCGAAAGACACGAGTTCCAACGGCTAATCAACTTCTCATTGTCTCAGCGTTTCCTCATCCCTTGTTTCTACCTCCATCATGAAAACTTCAGGTGGAGGCAGTGAGTATGCCCCATCGTCGTTTTCCCATAGCTCTACCATTTTTACATTCCGCTCTCATCTTTTTAGTTCCTGCACATAACACTCATGGGCAAGTAATTGTTCGCCGCGTACTTTGCCAATTCCTGCTTTTGTGGAAAACTTCATTTTCAGATGATAAGTAGACGTGATCGCTTTCAAGGCGTTCAACGTTGGCTGGCCTATAATGGCATTATACGATAATTGTGTTCTTACCACCAAGAACTCAGTCAGCGTGGTGGCGAGGTAAGGATCAGTTCCCACTAACACAGGCAGTGTGATGGACTCCATGGGTTGGACTGCGTCTCGTATGAATCCCTTCAATGTGGTTGGTGCCAGGCGAAGTTGACTCGTATTTAATCCTATCTTCGTAAAAGCATCCCATAATAGGATGTCTGCCGAACTCCTATTATCTATCAATATCCTCCTTATCATGTAATTTGCTACCAGTATCGTTACCACTAATGCGTCATCGTGTGGGTATACTACTCCTCGAGAGTCTTCATCGCCAAAAGACATTGAGGGGCGAGGTCTGCACCTATGCCTATTTGACAGGCCTCTCCACGCTATAAATTTCTTCATACCTTGCCCATCTTGCATAGGCTTTTGTTCCTGACGAGGTTGGGCCACCTCCTACATAACCCCCAGCGTCTCTCCCAAAGTTAGATTCTACCGATCTGTATCTTGCCTGGGTCGGTGATTTCTCGGTTCTTGTGATCTCCTTACTGTCTTAGGTGATTCTTCCCTCCTTGGGCTCTCACTTTGTCTAAGCTTACACTCCTGTTTCCTGTCATTTGAACATTGTGGTAGAGAGGCATTCTCAGGAACAATGTGTACTAGCTCTCCGCTACCCTTCATTTCTTCAATTTTTTGATTGAGCGTATGACAATCCTCGGTTCGATGATCATTCACCCTGTTGTACATACAGTACCTTTGCATCGGCCATCAGCGGTCTTCTTCGCACCTAGTTTCCTTCGTTTTGTCTTGGTCTTGCACACTGGAATAGTGTCCATGGCTATTGTTATATCGTCCCGTGAGCGTTTCTCGAGTCCTTTCGTATTGATTCTTCTTTAGCCTTAGACTGCTTTCTCGGGTCTTCCTAGGGCCTTCCTTTAATGTACTCTTCTCCTTTCTTCCTGGCCTGGCAGTGAGGGTGATCAACTATCTTCGGTATTCACAAAATCATCTGCCCGATCCTTAAATTCCCGCAAAGTGGATGGGGTTTGCCTTGCGAATTTGGTCAAAGGACTCCTTGGTCAAATTCCCCTGAGCAGCGCTGCCAACATGATTTTCTAGTCTTGGTCATCAGCGGTCAAGCTCTCGTCCTCCCTCTACTTTACCATCAATAGGTATGTTGCTGGCCGTCTCCTCCATCGACTGGCCATAAATTGAGAGATAAGCTGCTTGCCTAGTTCTTCAAAATTCTCAATAGAGCCTGGTTGCAGTGCTTCGAACCATCCTCGGGCTACTCCTTTTAACGTCAAAGGAAAAACTTTGCATGCGATCTCTCCTGAGAATCCATGGAGAGTCATGTGGGCCTTAAAAGTTGGTCCTTGGAACTATCGTACATGTCTATCGACGAGACCTTGAATTTCGGTGGAAGTGGTACTGCCATAATCTCTGAGGTGTATGGTAGGTTGGTGCCGCTCAACAGCTGATTAACTGAAGACGAGGTTCCTATCTTCTTGGCCATTTCCTCGTATTTATCCATTAGGCTGCGTAGATCATGGTGCATCTTCTTTGTTTCCTCGTTCTCCTGAGGGGCTTTACCTGCGCCGTGCTGTGAGCCTCCATCTCCACCCTGTCAGCCTGACTGGGCGTCGTGTCTTCTCTTGAAGCCTCGTTCTTTGCCTTGAGAACCTCATTCTCCATTCGTAACGATTCAACCTCGGTGGTGAGCCTTCTTACTATTTCTTCCATTTCTGAAAGCTTTCCTTCCATGTTTCGTTATGTCTCCTCCTAATCTCTAGTTTCCTAAGATCGAGTGGTGGTGGGCATGTAAAAATCACACTGATTGCAAGATACCTAAATATCCTACATATAGCACCAATTGTTGAGGATGTGTTTTACTACTACGTACTCCCGACCTCCTACAACCAAAGAGTAAAAGGACTTGGGGGGTTGAAGGGGAACCCTTTGATGCCTAAGTCAGTATCGATACATGTAATCTCAGAGCCAAAATATTCCAGAGTTTCATTAGCGTTCCTGACCCTTTTAAATAGAGGGTTTGTCTACTTAGGATCACCCGAATTAACGGCCTCGCCCACTATTTGAAATTTGAATCCCGATTCTTTTGAGCTATCCACTTGTTTTGAATGAATGAATATCTTAACGGTCCCGGGATAAGTGGACGGACATTCATTTTAATGATTCGACCTGAGTTTTGTTGGGTCAGGAGGTGTTTAGGCCTTAAGTGGCTTGTTGGGCCTTTACGGCCCAACCCAGGGTGGCATCCTGCGTGCCCTTATGGTGGTATATATAAAGCCCTTCCAAATATAATTTTTGTTTTAAAGTTTGTAAAAGTTGTATTGATTTTTGTATTTGAATAATGATTATGTAATGATAAGATGAAAAAGTTAAAAATTTAAAATTGAAAAATATTTTGTATTTGAGAATGAAATTATGAGAAGTTTTGCAAAATGTTTTAGAAATTTTGTAGTGTTCAAACATGCCCTTGGTGTTATATATATTGATAGTTGTAGTTATATTACTATTCATATATATATATATATATATACACACACAATGACTACGGGCCTTGACTATTCTTATTTACAATAAATAAAAATATGACAATTGTACACCATATTGTTGGGCATTCATTTTCCATAGCTAATAATTAGCGTGCCTTGATTGTTAGTTAGGTTATTATAAACTGAATGGTTAAAGTCACTATTTCACCATAGCTAGTTAAATTTCTGAAAAACTATATATTTAACATATATATATCAAGCAAAATGAAATCTGTTTTCATATCTATACATAATATAGACATCATTTTAGACATCTGAATTATCCGATATATAATATGTTCTTTTCAACATTTTTAATATTTTTTTTTGTTTAATTGGGACGTATGTCTTGCCGTTGAATTATAGGTATCCTAATCCATCACAATTCACGTACGAAAGTCGCCTCTTTCGCCCCTTTGAGTATGCCTTGCAGCCACGATCTTGTGCTGAACAAGCACGTATGGCTGTGGACAAGCCTAAGTTGCCTCCCGAGGTGTGTGAATCATCGAAGCAGGGAAGAAAAAGATCCAAAAAACACCGCCGAAAACAACTGAAGCCATATGAAGGGCCTCGATGTTTTCTTATTCCTGGAAACCATGGTTTGTGTTAATTTTTCTTAAATGAAAGCCCTCAAAAGTGTGTTGTCATTTAAAATGTTATTGTTATGTGATAACCTGTAGTTTCGGCATGACAGATTGGTTTGATGGACTTCATACCTTTATGGGGTATATATGTCATAGGAGCTGGTTGGGCGGGTGGTTTATGCCGCAAAGGAAGAGTTATTTTGCTTTGAAACTCCCTAAAGGATGGTGGGTATTTGGTCTTGATCTTGCACTCCATGGTGATATCGATGTGTACCAATTTCAATTTTTCTCAAAACTAGCCAGAAAAAAGGTATCGTTCCAAGTTCTCTTTTTCATTGTCTATGTTAAAATGAGTTATAATCAAGATCTTATATGCATTGAGGTGAGTGGACGATGTTTCTCTCTATGACCGATCTAAAAGCGGCCATGCGGGGTGTTAAAATCGTGTTTCGCATGCCTTTGAATTAGGCTCCGACAACTCAACTCTTCAAGAATAGGCCTGCAAAAGATACGAAAGAAGACAACTAGGAGAGGGCGGCCTTGGGGCCGGGGAGTCTCCGATGCCAAAGTTAGTAAATTCTCTTGGAAGTTTGTAAATAAAATGAAAGAGTCTAGGGATCAGAGAGCTTTTCTCTTACCTGGGGCATGCTATTTATGCCATGGGTCCGAGGAGCTCCTACTATTCTTGTTGTCAGAGTCTTTTAATGCTGCATGGTTCTGCGACGGCGCCATCATTGTGGTGTGTAGCTCGGTAGTAGCGCCATTAATGTAGCGTGATTTTCATACGTTGCTTTTATCCCTTGTGAGCCGTAGATGTCTTCATGTCAGCAAATTGAGGGTCCTCCGCGTTTCTTGCTGCGTTTCATGCGAGTTCCCAGCTTAGGAATGTGGCCAAGCGATGTTAGGCCGATCTATCCTGCCAGTCACTCGACTCCTTTCCCTGCTTGACCCCTTTATCCAAGTATGGTCCTGGTGACCCTAAGGCCGCCCATTAGGCCAAGGCCCAGTGGGTTTTGTGAAGTATGAAAAATCTCCTTACAGTTACCTCGCCAATTCTCCTTGGACCAGTCCAAGGGGAATTCTTTCTTCATTCCCTTAGTCCTTGCACTGCAAGACTACTCGGCCTCTTTTGTGTTGAGCCAAGTAACTTGGTCTCCCACTTTTATGGTTGTATTGTGATGGTCAAGACTACTCAATAGATACACTCTTTTGAAGTCACGACAATCAAGGGAGTTTGACACTTTGAGGGACACGTGGAGTTACATTGCCTAGGAAGGTCAACCGTCGATATTGCTGATATATGGCCCTTTCCCCCCTTGTGATAGTCACTTCACTTATCCTTTACTTTGTTCTCTACGTTTCTTTCTCGCTGCTTGAGTCATTCGTTCCTTTGTTTTCTTCCAATTTGTCTCTGAAATTCATTTACTTTTCTTCTGATCTCTCATGGCTCAGAAGAAATCTTCACACCCTTCTGGACTGGTTGGGTCCTATGGCAATGCTCAAGCTGTTGTTGGCCATGGTGGTGTCGCCCCAGAATAATTCGCCGGATTTATGTGGCGATCGGTGGTGACTCATGCTGAACTGGAGTCGTTGAAGGAGAGCTACAAGGTTCCTTTGAAAGTGGAGTTTGTGGTGCCCTCTCCCACCGAAGGGGCATTAGACTTCGAGGGCTACGGCACCAAGGTCGCGTTTTATCCCGCCATGTTCTCCTACGGCCTTAGGCTGCCCTTCTGTCAGCCGGTGCGAGAAGTATTAGCCTTCTTCGAACTTGCACTTGCCCAACTTCCTCCTAGTTCATGGAGGATTCTTGTTTCTTGTAGCGTCATTTGGTACCGTGTGTTAGAGGAGGCCAGGGCAGACTACCCATACCTCATAGCACTCGCATTCTTCCTCACCCACAACATTTTGAGGAAGGATTGACACCTCTACGGTTTCCAGTCAGTCTAGGAGTTGGTGCGGTTGAAGGCGTAGCATGCCGTTGTAAAGGGGTACAGTCTCCAATTCTTCTTCTTGTTGGGTGATGGATGGGAGTTCCCAGTCAGACAGACCATCAAGCGCCCATATCTCCCGTGTACGCCATATGGGGCACAGTGGATGGGGACAAGTATCACCGCCCTAATAAGACCCTGGAGGAGGCACTCAGGCTTAGGGTTGTTAGAGTCTGGGTGGAGGTGCATCCATACGACATTTCTTCGGAGGCTTTGCTGACCGAGGATAACCTTCGTCGATATCTGGCTCCTCGGGCGAACTTGCTATCTGACGTGGGCTTTCCCATAAATCTAGTCACATCGCGTGCCCGCAATCGCTCCCCTAGTTCGCCGGTGGAGGGAAGGGAAAGAAGCCCTAAAGGATCTCCCTCGTCAGATCTGATTCTGACAATGTTCCCATTCCTCCCGGGGGCCCGTCTGTAATGGCCCTAGTTACTAGGTCCAAGTCGTCGGCGCTCACGAAGATAGCGACGATAGCGAACCTTCCTTGCACCGTGCCGTTGGTTCAAGGTTCTGACGATGTCGAAGTGGAGGGGGCTGCTGCTTTGGCCGGGAAGGCAGCGACACTCGAGGTTCCTGACGAGGGGGAAGGCGAGGTGGAGAGTAGGCTCAAGAGGCTATTTGTAGGGGTAAAACCTTGACTTACACACTCATCAGACACTTTGTTTCCCTTCTTGATCTTAATTCAAACTTTCATGGCAGGGGTTGGAGCGTCCGGCCGCCTTCATCGTGAATGGCCAAGAGGAGGTAATGAGTGAGAACCGGAAACTTCGCTCACTTGCACAGTTGGCCTTAGACTGTGCGGCGAAGGATTGTAAGCAGAGGGAAGAGGCCGAGGAGGCCCTCGCCGACTTGTCAAGATCCCAAGGCGAGATCGATGCTCTTCGCATCGAGGCCTCACTTGCTTTCGAGGTGAGGGAGGTGTCACAGTGGTCCCTCGACAATTTCCAATTGAAGCTTGAGCAATTGTAAGCCGAAAATCAAGAGTTGTGCCAACGGCAGGATTCCGATAGCCAGATGAACAAGTGGTTGACAAAGCGGTTCGAGGATGACAAAAAGTCTCTGTCAATGAAGAAGAAAGCCCTGGAAGAGGAAAGGTAGTGAATGAGGGATTTGGAGGCTGCCTAGGAAGAGGCTGGGCAGGTTCTAGAAGCTTATGAAGCCACCATCCGTAGTCTGCTGGAGGAGTTATTGTCATATGTCTGTGGTGTTCGCGATGATGCGTGGTGCTTCGGCTATAACAACGGCTTAAAGCGGATGAAGACTCACATTCTTTAGAACCCTCAATGCAACGTCAGGGTCCTGTGCATGGGGGATCTTCCTCGGCACAAGGAGTCTATGAGTCGAGGTGCTCTTATTGGGAAGGGTCTGGTTCCAAGCGCCCTCGGTAGTGACCCTGCTGGGCACGATCGTACCCGTTGATGGTGGACTTTCCTCTGCTGCAAGCTGCATGGTTTTTTCCAGGTAGATCTTCTTGCTCTTCTTTGTTGTTGTGGCCCCAAGCCTTCTCTCCCACCTCTCGTTCTTCCCTTTTGCTTATTGAGATCTCCTGGTTCTCGTCCTTTTGTTTATTGAGCTCTCCTTATTCTCGTCCTTTTGCTTATTGAGCTCTCCTCGTTCTCGCCTTTTTGCTTATTGAGCTCGTCTTTGAGGCCATTCTAGTCTGCCGTCTTCACCTCCTCTAACAGTTTCTCATACATCTCCACAGCCAGCGGGTGGTTTTTGGTGGCTCCTGAGCAATTACCATCACCGTATGACTTAATTAGTTGCTTCATTACATCCCTATTGATTTTTTTAGAGGTAACCTCTGTCTGCCACTTCCACGGAATATGATTTGATCGGGCTCGGCGGTGATGAGTCTCCTTATGTTTTATCCGGCCCCTGGCTGCTCTACGGCTTCATGTCGCGACTTGTTCTTCGTAACTCTGCGGCTTTATGTTGTGACTTGCTCCTTGTAACTCTGCAGCTTTATGTTGTAACTTCCTCCTTGTAACTTTGGAGCTTTATGTTGTAACTTTGTCATTGTAACTTTGGAACTTTATGTTGTAACTTGCTCCTTGTAACTTTGCGGCTTTACGTTGTAACTTCTTCCTTGTAACTTATTATGATTAATGATATTGCTTTACATGTTGTTGTGCCCGACCATTCGACTTTGCAAGTACACATTTTTTTTTTGGCGACCTGGGGGGATTTTCTGCAGGAAACCACAGGATCCCTGACCACCCCGCTAGGCGTCGATTTATCCATTTGCGTTATGTCCGCTTGCCCTTGTCGGGTAGTCGTCCACTCTGGACCTCCATGCGATTTTACTTGTCGATGCCTTCACAATTTCCTGTCGTACCTGCTGGCTTTAGTTGCGCACCGCTGTACTTAGTTGTTGTATCCTATACTTGGTTCTTCGCAACTTTGTGGCCACATGTTGACCATATCCGGCTATGTCTCTTCGTGCATTCTTTTTCCGCTGTTTCATTTTTTTGTGGCCGGCCTGGGGAGGGTTTTGCCTCGAGGATTGGCCACACAGGACTTCGCGGTCCACCCCGCCAGTGCCCAGCATATGCTTGACGACCCCGTCGGTCGAGGACCCTCCTGTATGTGCCACTTTTGTTAGCATTTATCATGTATTCGTTCCCCACATTGTTAGCGACTTTGTTTAACGAGGTCGACGTCCTACGCATTCTACTTTCTTTATTTTTCTATCCGCTTTCTAGTCTCATTTTACCCCGCCTGGTTCCTTTATTCTTCCCCTTTACCCCTGCTGTTATCGTGTAGTCTTCTAGCTGGACAGATGCTGTGACTCGCCAAGGGGAGACAAGACGGCCTCGGGTTTGGCTTGCTTCCTTCGTCTGCGGGGATGTAGGATGTCCGAACAGTTTGGAATTGTACCAATCTTCCTCCCTTAGCATAAATTTACCCTTCGGGTAGCCGTGGAGTTGACCCTGCTCTTCGCTGCGGGGAGACAAGACGACCTCGGGCTTGGCTTGCCTCCTTAGTCTGAGGGGAGGTAAGCTATCTGGACAGTCTGGGACTGTACTCGGCCTTCCTCCATATCTTTTGCATAACTTTACCTTTCGGGTAGCAGTGGGGATGATCCCACTCTTCGTCGCGGTGAGATATGACGGCCTTGGGCTCAGCTTGCCTACTTGGTCCGCCTAGAGGTAAGATGTCTGGGTAGTCTAGAACTATAGCCGACCTTCC
Source organism: Juglans mandshurica (assembly GCA_022457165.1). Lineage (NCBI taxonomy): Eukaryota > Viridiplantae > Streptophyta > Magnoliopsida > Fagales > Juglandaceae > Juglans > Juglans mandshurica. The sequence goes on along the minus strand of CM039634.1, from coordinate 6,733,860 downwards.
TCCATTAACATTCTGTATCTCCGTCTTGGGTCAAAAAATAAGGATGTTATCATTATCTTGTTCTTAAGGGAAAGAGTTAATTTTGCAAACCTGGGCCCCCGAGCCTATGTCGTACTGTGCTTGACATTTTCTGCCATGTCATTGCTACCCATGTTGTTGATGCCCGTGTTGATGATGTCTGTGGTTTTCGCTCCATTATTCAGGCGGTCCATGGACTTGGCCCACCCTCTATCGGGGAGAGGTCGAATGTCTCATGCCAAACCGCCTCTGTCCCCTGGGAAGATAATTCGGATAGCGATGTGGCTGGTCTACTCCTTCACTGCGGTGGGGGTCGGGTTAAGTATTCGGGCAGCCAAAGAGGGACAAAACAACCTTTGGCTCATCTTGTCCTTTCGTTCCTGCGGGAGGTAAGTTGTTTGGACAGTCTGTATCTAGCCCCACTCCCGCCCGTTGACACTGCAGGAAAGGGTAAGTTTGGTTTAGGTTGGCGTTGATCCCACATTTCGTCATAGCGGGAGTCCGGGGTAAGTTATTTAGGTAGCAGTGAGGCTGATCCCGCTCTCCATTGCGGGAGAGATAAGGCAACTTTTAGGCCTACCTTTCCCTATGGTAGCCCACAAGGAGGTAAGTCATTCGGGCAATCTCTTACGGAACCCACTCCCGCTCGTTGAGACTTATGAGGAAGGTAAATTTTTCTTCGAGCAGTTAAGGACTGATCGGCACTCAGTCGTGGGAGGGATAAGGCAATCTTTAGCCCTACCTTTCCCTTTGTTGCCCAATGGGGGAGGTAATTAGGACAGCGATGTGGCTGGTCCGTTCCTTCGTTGTGATGGGTGTCAGGATAAGTTATTCGGGCCACCAGGGGGGCGGGTCCCGCTCTCCCGGACGATGAGGTTGAGCTACCTGCTCACCTATCATCCTCTGTGGGGAGGTAAGTTATTCGGGTAGTTTGGCACTGATACCACACTTGTCACTCCCTCCCTCTCCATTGTGGGAGGGACAAGGCAACCCTTAGGCCTACCTTTCCTTATGGTATCCCGCAGGGAGGTAAGCCGTTTGGGTAGTCTATTACTGAACTTGTTCCCGCCTATTGACGCTTACGAGGAAGGAAAGTCTTTGTCTTCAGCTGGCCAAATCCAGTTATTTCTCTAGCCTTCTATTGTTGGATTCTTACTCGAAGTGTTGAACTTTGTGGGTGGGGATTCCAATCTCTACTTGTGGCATCGCCTCTTGGCCGTAAGTGAGGATAAAAGGAGTTTCCTTGGTTGATGTTTTCATTGTGACTCGGTAGGCCCACCAGATGGCAGGGAGTTCTTCTGCCCATGCCCCTTTTTCTGTCATCGAGCCGCTTCTTGAGCATTCCCATCAATGTTTTGTTGGTCACCTCAACTTACCCGTTAGGTTGGGGGTGTCCTAGGGATGAGTATTGAAACTTGATTCCTAATTCTCGACACCAACTGCGGTAGTGATTGGAATCGACTTGCCTCCCGTTATCCAATATGATGGTATGCAGAATGCCAAACCTGCAAACTACCGTCCTCCATAGGAATCGTGTGATGTTGTTCGCCGTGATAGTCGCTAAGGTCTTAGCCTCGACCCACTTGGTGAAATAGTCCACAACCATTACCACAAACTTGACTCCTCCTTTGCCAAGGAGAAGTGGGCCGACCAAGTCGATTCCCCACTAGGCAAAAGGCCAAGGCGACGTGACCGATATTAATTCTTCCGGTGGATAATGGGGCACCCTTGTGTATTCTTGGAACTTCCAACATTTCCGCATATATTCCTTGGCGGCCAATAATACTCGACCCTTATTACTTTCCCGACCAGTGCCTTCCCTCCTAAGTGATTCCCACAAATCCCTTCATGTATTTCTACCAACACGTATTGTGCTTCTTCTGGGGAGATACACCTCAATAGGGGCGCCGAGTGGCCCCTTTCGATACAGAATTCTCTCAATTAAAGTGAAGCGCGTTGCTCTATTTCTAATCTTCCTGGCCTATTGTCTGTCCTCTGGCACCTCATTGGTTTCTAAATACCTGAGTATGTCCTCTACCTAAGCTGGGGCTCCGGGCAGTATTTCCATTACCCCATGGTTTAGATCACTGTCTGCTCTGGCTGGGGGAGTCATCCTATCCGGACGCCATGCATGCCAGCTTGGTCGCTTTCTGATTTTCTGCCCTCAGCACTTGCTGAATCTGGAAATACTTAAAATGGGGGTGCTTGGCCTCTACTAGCGCTAAGTATTTTTTTAACTTTTCGCTTTGTACAGCAAACTCCCTTCGCACTTGATTGACCACTACCTTAGAATCGACCTGTACTTCAATTTCGGTGGCGCCTAGAGACCTGACAACCATTAGTCCTGAGAGCAGCGCTTCATATTCTGTCTCATTGTTCGTCGTTTTGAATGCATAATTGTGTTCCTCTACCTTGGACGTAACGATGTGCACTCCCACTCCCACTCACATTCCCACTCCCTCTCCAGCTCGGCAAGATGAGCCATCATCAAATACTTGCCAAGGCTTCACGGGAGGTGCATCATAATTTTTTGTCGGGAAATCGATAAACTCAGCAACGAAGTCCGCTAGCACTTGTCCTTTAATGGTGTTCTGCGGTTCTGGGTTAGTGATGAACGAAGTCTTCTCTTCATCCTCGGGGTACATACAGATCTAGTTATACACAGAGTAGCCATCCATGAAATTGAGCATACGGTGACTCGTCGTGGAGTCAACAATTATGTCAATGCGAGGAAGTGGGAAGCTGTCTTTCGGGCAGGCTTTGTTGTGGTCGGTGAAGTCAATGCACATTCTCCATTTGCCGTTCGGCTTCTTTATAAGCACCAAGTTGGATAGCCACTCCGGGTAGTGGGCTTCTCGAATGAATCCAGCGTTCAGCAGGCGGTCCACTTAGACGCTTCTGCCTCACTCCTTTGTCATTTGGGTCTGCACTAAGGCTGTGTTGTATGACTTCAGCGCTATTCTGGGCATATCTTCATGGCTCTAAGCAAATACATACTAGTGCTCGGAGAGAAGTTGCTACATGGCGCTCCGGGCTTCAGACGTCATTTCGCTACTAATCCTTGCCATGACTTCTGGTTGATCTAGGTTGAGAAGGATGAGTTCCAGTGGCTCGATTGGTTTTGCTTTCCTGAGCCCTTGCTCATCTAGGACCTCACTTTCGACCTCCATGCAGTCGGGAGATGGCGGCAAGGAGCAGGCACCCTTCACAGGATACACCTCACTTACCCCATCGTTCGTAGGCATCTCTTCCCAGGTGTGTGCCCACCTTTCTTCCACCGCGCCCTCTTCAATCCCAAGAACTTGGTTCTTTTGCTGGTTAACTTCCATGTCACTTGTAATATTGGCGAGCTTTCGAATTGTTTGGAACGAGTTGCCTCAGGCACGCGTAGTACACGTAAGACCTAAAAAAAAGGATCTCACAGACGGCGCCACTGTTAATGTCATGTTTGTCTTCGCTCAGGTCTTCAAGAATGGGCCTGCAAAAGATATGGAAGAAGACAACTAGGAGAGGGCGGCCTTGGGGCCGAGGAGTCTCCGATACCAAAGCTAGTAATTTCTCTTGGAAGTTTGAAATTAATGTGAAAGAGTCTAGGGATCAGAAAACCTTTCTCCTACCTGGGGCTTCCTATTTATACCATGGATCTGGGGAGGTGCAGATCGTCTTTGTCTTCACGGGGGTTTGTGCCCCTCCTACTATTCCTACTGTCAAAGTCCTTTAATGTGGCATGGTTCTGCGATGACGCCATTAATGTGGCGTGTATCTCGGTAGTGGCGCCATTAATGCGGTGTGGTTTACAGACCTTGCTTTTATCCTTGTGAGTAGTATATGTCTTCCTGTCAGTAGGTCGAGGGTCCTCCTCATTTCCCGCTGCGTTCCATGAGAGTTCCCAGGTTCGGAATGTGGCCGAGTGAAGTTAGGTTGATCTGTCCTGTCAATCACTTGGCTCTTTTCTCTGGTTGACCCCTTTATCCAAGTATGGTCCTAGTGACCCTAAGGGCAAAATCCCCTTACATGGGGTATGATATTGAGTGGTATAATTAGTAGTGTTAGAGATAATGTTTGAGTCGTGGGAGCTAGCGTCATTGTGAGCAAGAGATTGTTGGGGGTGTGTATATTATCCTAGTACTATGAAAGCAGGGGGTACAATATTAATGATGAATGCCATGAAAGACTCGAGTGTGTCTTCTCATACACTAAGGTCTTATTTGGTTATACAAAATATCTCATCTCATCTCATTTGAGATGTGTAACCAAACGAGACCTAAGTGGTTTAGGTTGAATATTGACAGCTCAAGGTCCAACAATATTATGCCCTCATAATTTGATTTTTTCTTTCCGTGCATTGTTTTGCATGTCTACGCATATATAATGGAAAAGTTTTGCAATATCAGTACTGTTTTCTTCTATAGGATTCAATCAAATAGGCTCTTATACTATATTTTAATCCCATCTTTTGCTCCTAAACATTTTGTTAATCGATCTTAACTTTTTTATTGGACCATGTGTGATCAAGGTTGGCGAGAGAGACTCTGTGATTGTTATGACTCACCAACCAGATTGGCTTCTTGATTGGTACGAGGATAGTGAGAAGCATAATTATCAGCACAATATTTCAGACCTAATATGCAATATTCTGAAGAGAAAGTGTAGGCTTCGGATTGCTGGGGACATACATCACTACATGCGGCACGAAAGAGTTAACTCTGGTGGTGGGTCAGATCATAAGCTGGGTTATGCACAACATCTACTTGTAAATGGTTGTGGTGGGGCATTCTTGCATCCTACCCATGTGTTTCGCAATTTCAGTAAATCTCATGGAGTTTCCTATGAGTGCAAACAGGCTTATCCTACTTTTGAAAAGTCAAGAAAGGTACTGTACTCTGTTTTTCTCCTTTCCGTCTGATCTATTCCCACTTTGTTAACAAATTACTTAAAAAGTGTGCATAAGTATATAGGAAGTTTCAGTTTTAAGTCTAAAATAAAAAAATAAAAAAATTTAACAAGTCAATTGATCTAGATGTTATTTCAAAGAATAAAGATAATTAAATATTATCACATTCATTCTTAATATTAATTATAAATTAGCAAATTATTTATGAAAAATTCGTCATTTATTTTGTTTCGAAATCTTATCTCAACCATATTAAAATTATCTGAAAAAGTTGGTTAAATTTATTTTTATTTCGAAACCCAGTCGTACAATGTTTATGATTTTAAAGTTTTTGGCTTTGTCCATATTGTTCAACTTAAGTTTTCGAATTAAAAGATAAAAAAAAATTACCTATGAAAATATTATGATATTTAGAACTAATTTAAACATACATACATTAACATAATAAATCAAATTAAAAAAATTTGGGTTTACATGATGAATCAATAAGCATATATATGATTTATGGGGAATAAAACATATTGGAATTAAAAAAAATTCAATTCTATTACTCTTTTATTTTTATTTTACATTACTTTAGATTAAATTATAATTTTTGCAGCTTATAATAGCTTCTCATTGATTTGGTGCAGCTTGCGTGGAAAAATATTTCGAACTTTCGGAAGCAGAACTGGCAATTTGATTTTATTGGTGGCATTCTATACTTTATATTGGTCTTCTCGATGTTCCCGCGGGTGAATTCCTGTTATTTTCTATTCCTTATAAATATATTTTGAGTTTTGATACACAAAAGTCAGTGTATTAGCACACCATTTATAGTAGCACCTATTATAACTTTAAAATAATCAAAACACCAATCGTTTTTAACATAATTGACGTGGAAAGCTTCTAAATAGATTTTCTTATTATTAATTAATAAGGTCTATCCATATATATGACATTTTTTACTTTGCCTTTCTTTGTTGCCCGGCCAGTGTGAGCTTGGTACGGTGTGGAGTGCTTTTATGTACATGGTACATCACTCTTATGTGTCTCTGGGTGGTTCAGTGCTATTTCTAATGGCAGCAATTGCATTTACACCCTCAGAAAGGTCATGGACGACGAGGATTGTGATTGGGTTTTGTCACTTCTCCGCCCACTTGGTCGTAGCTCTCATTCTTATGTGGGCGTTCGAACTGGGTGTTGAGACGTTTGTCCGGATCGGATTATTGGAAACTTCAGGTGGGATTTCGATCGATTTACATATATACTCCATTCCAAGAGTTTTTCTTTCTTTACATTGTTGGTAAAAAGTATGAACTGCATGATCGTCTGATTAGCGAGTAATGATATACCTATAACATTTTACAACTAATTTACAACTGATCATCGATAATTTGTAATCAATGAATGCAATCAAACCACTTCATTAAAAAAAAAAAAAGTACTGATACACACACAATACATTTCACAATAATATTGTAAGATAAAAATATTTTTGTAAAGTAACGTTATTTTTATAAAGTGTTTTAACAAATTGTTATGAAATGTGATGTAGATAATGTTGTGTATAAATCATTTTCATAAAAAAAGTTACTCAATTTTACATAGAGTCGATGTAAAATAGATATAAGAGAGTTGTAAAGGAATCATTTTTCTTGATCGACACCACATATATATGTAACATCTATCAACATTGTACCAATGAGTTTGTGTGCATGATAATTTGTTGTTGTTATTTATATCAAGACAAAATAGTAGCTGAAAACTCACTTTGATCAGCAAATGCTTATTATAGGGAGAATTTCGTTTTTTACCTTCATACTATTACTATATATACTCCTTTCTGAAATGTGCATCCCAAAACTACAAAGAGTTGTATATTTTTTCACCTCAAACAACTAAAACTTTGTAATTAATTACAGTCTTAATATGCAAGACCTAGTCGTTACAAAAAAAAAAAAAAAAAGATGACATTAGATATATAGTCTTAATGGTCAAATCTTAATAGATGATATGCATTGATTTTTTTTAAAAGAAGAATATACTGTTATTCTAAGGTTTCTTCATCACACAGTGCGTATGTGACATAATTTGATTTGGAAAATAAACTTTAAAATTTGAATCTTATAAATTATATTTTTTCATTTAAGTGATGTTTATGGAGTGTTCTACACATCACTTAAAATGTAGTTCAGGGATGAAAAGTGTAGATACACCTTATAAATAACCTGAGGTATTTGTTTCCAAATTGTTACTTTAATTTGTGATAAGTTTCGTAATTTAGGAAAAGAAAATAGTGTATTTATGTAAAATAATGCATGAAATTTTCAATGAGAAAGAAAAGATTGATGGGATATTTTTTTTTTCTAAAAATTTAAAATATTGTTTGATTTTTTATTTTATCAGAATATCACTCTCTCTATCGATCACTAGAAAGTATGCTCATTCAACCTGCCTCAAATGGTAATCGGACTAGTTTAGAACAAAGGACATTTGGCCTTTATCCTGCCTGTATCAAGTATGTCATGACTGCATTTGATGTGCCAGAGGTAAGAAAAACTCTCCCCTATGTGTTCCATAAGATAAATGATATTTACAGTCTTAAAATGTGTAAGTCTCGCATATTCTTATTCAAAAAATTTGATAAATACAATTATTTTTTTAAATGGGAGACCACCTCTCTTTAAAAAAGAATGTGTTGGACTTGCATAGTTTAGAACTGTGTATATATAGATCACTTGTTCTACAAACCAAAGCTGTTTTCTCTTCTTTATTTTTCACTCTCTCTATATATATATATATATATTTCTCAAATTCATTTGAAATTTGCTATCAACAGCTCATAGCTGTCACGAGGAGGAATATATGTGAGAATGGGATGGAGTCTCTATCTCGAGGGGCTGCCATTGTTTATTATGTTTCTGTCTTCCTTTATTTCTGGGTCTTGTCCACCCCAGCAGTTTCCTTCGTGTTTGGATGCTACCTATACATCTGCGTCAACTGGTTTAACTTACACTATGACGAAGCCTTCTCCTCTCTTAGGATTGCTAACTACAAGGCTTTCACACGATTTCACATCAAACCAAATGGTGATCTTGAAGTTTTCACTCTTGCAGTTGATGAGGTATAAAAAGAAAAAACCCTGCATATTACTTTCTCTCGGTGATGCTATATGTTTTTGTTAAGAATATAATACGAATTCAGGACCTCTTGTTTGATATTCTGTAAAATTATGTACCACTCGTCCTAAAAGTTTAAACTTTTAAGATGACCGGTGATTTCACATGAGTTTTAATATTTATTGACTAGACTAGACAATTTAATGAAAAGAAAAATCAAGAAAAATATAATAAAAATATGAATATTTATGGTTTTTAAAAATTAGGGTCAAGTTTAAATTATACATACTAATCTCCCAAACCTCGCGCGCGGGAGATTAGTATAATTTACTCTACTAAAAAGTCAATGTTTTTCTCTTTTAAATAGAAAAAAAAAAAAAAGTTTCCCCTATTTTCCCTCATTTTAAAATCTTTTCATGCATTGGCATATCCTTGAGCTCTTAAGCCTTCGGCTGATTGTTTGGCTTGGATGGGGGTAATGTTTTAAGTTTATTGAGAATTCTCGAAATTTACTTTATTTGGATCGAAGAAGGAACCCAAATGTCAATGAGAATCATGGATTTCCTTCTTTAGAGTACGTGTGAATCCACATTCCTACTTCACTTGGAATGTCCATTAATTTTTAAAATGAAAAAACTATTATTTGTAATTATATTAATTACATATGTAATCTTATTTATAGACAAACTAGGTTGATTCTCTTGCAATCTCGTTTTATCATCTACCTCCTGAGATTATTTTCTGCACTTTCATGAACTTATTTGGATTTTTGTTATTGGATACTATTTGACTTAATGTACTTTTATGGTACTACTTGGATAATAAATATTATGCTATTATATCTTTCTTTTTATAATTTTTTACTGTTTTAAGGAAAAAAATAGAAGAAAATTTTCAGAAAATTTTATACACTTCAAAGAAAAATATAGGGATATTTTGTAAAGAAAAAATTGTAGCTGTTGGACTCCTAGGCTCATATTGCTTGAAATTCCATCATATTGTTCCAAATGCAAGTTTAGTCACATTCTTAGGAATGCAAATGCTAATCAAATGCCCTTTAGGGTAATCTATGGGCTTGATTTTCTTTTTACTAATTTTGGTTTTATAACTTTATTATTGTTAAAATATTTATAATCTTTAGTTTTTAAGCACTACTATACTAATAAACACATTGATTTTGATTTATTTTTTATTTTTTTTATGGAAAGATTTCTCTGATTCATACTAATTGATCAAAGAATGTATACATGAAGGAATGTACTCCAAGAGAATGCTCTCTCCTCTTTGCTAGTGCATGAGCCACGACATTAGTATTTCTAGGAATGTATCTAACAGACCAATGACACATCTTGCCCAACAATTTTTTAACATCTCTAATAATCAACCCAGCTGGCTAGGACAATTGATGTCATTCACCACTGAAAAAGTATCACCCTCCAGAATCACTTTCTGCAAAATATTTATCGTATGACTTGGATACTCTCAGCCCTCGAGTAGATAGGATGGACTCCTTTGCATCTTGTATGGTATTCCTGCTGAAGAAGATTGAGGTCTTGTCCAGGTTCAATCTTTGACCTAAGGCTTGTTCATATGATTTCAAAAGCCTGAATAACCTTCTCCATTCCAATGGATTAGCCTTCTAAAAAGGAAGGCTCTCATCTGAAAAAAAAATAAAAGGTTAACAAGCAAAGACCCTCGAGCAAAACGAAAGCCAGAAATGTGACCTTTCTTCTTAGCTTTATCCAGCATATGAATTAACACTTCTGAGCATAGGATAAAAAGATAAGAGGAAAGAGGATCCCCTTGTCTTAGTCCTCTAGAGGGTGTGAATTCACTCTGTAGTGCTCCATCAAAATTGAATATCTTACAGTGTTTACACTGCATGATGAACTCAAACCATGACATTTTGAATTCCATCCTCAACATGACAATTTCTAGAAAATCCCATTCCACTTTATCATATACCTTGCTCATGTCCAATTTAACTGCCATGATTATTGATATAAATTGGAAACACAAAATTGACATGACAGCAAGATAGGCCCATCTTGCCTTGGCAACACAGAATTGGCACGACAGCCTTGAATCCCATCCACAACATATATTTTTTCTTACCCCTCATTTTGTTGCTTGGAGTGCATTGCTTCATGGGCCACTATAACATTGATTTTGAATTTTAAAGTGAAATTTATTGATGAGATCAAGAAATCCTAAAATATAATTTGAAAGCAAACAATATTTGACATATAGAGAGGTCCACCTGCATGTAATTAATGTACAGAAATCTAGAATATTTTCTAAAAATTGTTGGAAATTGAAAGAAACTGTACGAGCATTAATGCCAGGGGCGAACTAGCTATAGTCTTAAAATTCATATGGTTGTCGTTAATTACCATACTAAATGTTCATATGTAGGTACCAAAGGACTGGCAACTGGATCCTCAATGGAAACAGGAATCAGAGGAATTGAGCCAGCGCAGAAAGTTTGGTGACCAGGACCCGGAGGAGTTGAGCTACCGCAGAGAGTTTCCTAGCAAATGGAAGGCAACTGCTTCATATCAGGACCCCTTAGACACTGTGCACATTATTGATCACTTCGTCATTCGACAACAAGATAGGCCCAACTTCTAAGGGTGTAATATATGGCACGATCAGTAAACTTAACAAGAAAACGACACGAAATAAGTAGGTATGAGTTTGATATAAATGAGTATGGGTAAAATATGTTGATCTTATAATGAGACACGATTAATATATAGGTCAATTGGAGGTCAATCTGCGAAACCCGCAATCAACTTGTAAAACTTGAATAAATTCTATTTTCAAACTTTATAAGTGTTTAGTTTTATATGCATTTAATTGGATTTCAGATTAATGGGTACTTGACTACTTAAATATTTTATGGAAATATTAACTTTGTTAAATATTATTGGTTTGGATATTGATAATAAAATATTTTATCATGAGTCTAATTGTAATTGTGAATGACTTATATAGTTATCCATGCATAATATATGAAATTATATTAATTGAGTAAAACAAATAAACGGATAAGCTCAACCCATTATATGAAATGGGTCCCATTATATGAAATGGGTCGTGTTTAGGTTAATCCAAGAAAAAGGTTATTATTAAACTAGTTATGCGGTCTTGTCATCTCATGATCCGTTATTTATATGGGTCTTGCTTGGGTTTTAGGGTATGCGTGACATCTTCAACCTTCACTTGTGATTTTTGGGTAAGCGTTTAGTTTTATATGCATTTATTATTATTGGGATTTCAGATTAATATGGGTATTTGACTAGTTAATTATTTTATGAAAATATTAACTTTGTTAAATATTATTGGTTTGGATATTGATCATAAAATATTTTATCGTGAGTCCAATTGTAATTGTGAATGACTTATATAGTTATGCATGCATAATATATGAAATTATATTAATTGGGTAAAACAAATAAACGAATAAGCTCAACCCATTATATGCAATGGGTCGTGTTTAGGTTAATCCAAGAAAATGTTATTATTAAATTAGTTATGCGGGTCCTGTCGTGTCATGATCCGTTATTTATATGGGTCATGTTTGGGTTTTAGGGTATGTGTGACATCTTCAACCTTCACTTGTGATTTAGTGGAAACTGCGACATCGAGATGTGCACCCCACAGGTGACAACCTTCGCAAATATGATAACAGGTGTTTGCTCGCATGCTTAATATCACAATGCTAAACATAACCATACAATTATCCATTCAATAGAAAAATAGTCCAACGGGTACATGCCCCCCATTTTCACTTTCCTGGTTATGTAGGATCTCGATGCTTTTACCCGCCCTCAAAGTCTACATTTACACCAAAGTCTATAGTTCCGAAGAGAGACCGTAGGGAGACTACTATGATAAGATTTTAAAGAAAACTCAGGAAGTGATAATCCATGAAAAAAGCTTAAAATGTATATAAATGACAATGGGATATTGCAATTAAATACATAGGAAACCAAGCAATAATACTTATCGAGATGGAAATTCCCATGCACAACTTACATTATCTCGTGATAAGTTCAAATTTCTAAACAACAACCGATCACGACCAACCACCAAATATAGAGCAACATAAATAAAGGATCAGCAGTCACCAGGCAATATAATAATTACATAACTTCACACAGTACTTACTGAGCATCCAAAATATAAAACATAAGTCAAAACCCAAGAACCCCAGGTCCTCCAAGCAACATAATTCCAATATTAAAACTATTTTCCATATCATTAATGAAGGCATAACGATCTCCTCTTAAAAGGGCCATACACAAACCCTAGCTATCTTCGCCGCACTGTGGATAACGACTGCGTGTGTGACTTTGTCTCAAGAATTGCTTGGTCTTCGCATATCTGTCCTTCACCACAAGAACATTTCTAATCTCTATGTGACAACCTGTTTGAGAGAGAGGTGAGCTACCAAGCAAGTGGGGGCAGACAAGTTAGATGAGCAAGTTGGGTGAGCAAGGACTTTGGCCAACAAAGCAAGGACTTTGGCCAACAAAGCAAGACGGGCACTCACTCAAATCTCTCGGTGAAGGTTGGGCAAGACTTAGACCTTACTCGGAGTCTAAGCTCGTTCATAGAAAATATTCTCCTTAACATACATTGAGTTCGAGCTAGTGCTTGGAACTCATTGTCCTAGCTTCTCAACTCGAATTTAAGCTAATGCTCGGAACACCTTCTTGAACTATAGTTTTCAAAGCTATTGCTCGAAAACATTTACCTAGCATTGTCATTTCTGAATGAGTGCTTTGAAGGATTTCTGCCTTACTTTGTATATGAACAAGAACTTCCAATTTTCATTCCATCACCTGTTTCAGTCTGTGGGGATCACGCAACCAAAAAAGGACAAACACCTTCTGTGGACAAAGGGAAGGTGAAGGGGAGATCCTTTCCTTGGCAAGTGGAAGGAAAATATGATCTTCCCTCATTGATTTGGTGAAAAAATGAGGAGAAGTGGTGTGTAGAGTGTAGCTAGTCAAACGGAAGGGCAAGCGGTACCACATACAAAGCCTGGCAAAAGCATCTCAGCACAGGATGAAGCACAGGGTTTAACAAGGGGTCTTTCATCTTGTGTTGGGCGAGCCAACACAAATGCGAGAAAGTATGAAGGAAAAAAAGAGGAGTTGAAGAGGCTGGTTTCTCGGATAAATGGCGAATGACAATGGTGGGTCTAATAGACACGAAGTCATATTGCAGCAAAGGTAGACGTTGACGTCTCATGTATCGCTACAATAATTAAATTGGACATTCATACCAGTTAATTTCCAATCACAATCAATAAAATGTACAGTTAAAGACATAAAATTAAAATTTTGGATGGATGTCCATGTATCAATGGTGAGTCAAATTCTATGACTCACCAATTGGCCCCTCAGCAAATCTTTTTCTGTTATGTAATGTTTTTTCATATCCTTTGCTATTGTGTGACAAGAAGGAATGTTAAACCTAGGTTCCAAGTGCTTAGAATATGCTTGCTTGGAACCATTTTCCCTCCACAAACAGAAACAGTAGCTTGTCCATGATAACCATACGAGCTAGGTGTCTTCTACACTCATCCGGAGCATACTTAATACACCCTTTTAACGTTGTACCCCCACTACTCTCATTTGCCATTTTTTTAAAATCCAATATTTAGTCTAGATTGGCTCTTCTCTTATAAAGATTTTAATATTGGACTCTTTTTGCATTGGTCTTCTAAGTAGACCTTTAATTGCTATGTACCATGTTTCCCATGGTAACATCTATACACTTTACCACAATAGTTATACTTAGCTTGGGGGTTATTGGAGTCACCACTCTCTAGTTTGGTGAAGTGAGTCCAAACTATTGTAGTTAGTTTCTTACTTTGTGGGGGCAAGACGCAACGTGGTAGGGTCCATAGGGATAGTGGCAGGTGTAGGGGTAGGGGTAGGGGTAGGAGAACTACTACTAAAATCACAAAAATCTGACAAAGTATCCATTCCCCAAAACTCACCAAAATCTGAGATGAAGCAAAGATCACACAAACAATTAAAATCACATGCAAATCACCCAAAACAGATCATATCAAAACCCTAAAACATAACGGGGTTTCGATATCGAAACCCGAAAACGAATCAAGGTTTAATAAAAACCCCAAAACAGAACGGGGTTTTGAGATATCGAAACCCCAAAACAGAACGGCGTTTCAAGATATCGAGACCCCCAAATAGATCAGGGTTTTGATATCGAAACTCCAAAACAGAACTAGGTTTCAATATCGAAATCCCAAAATAGATTCGTGTTTGATATCGAAACCCCAAAACAGAAGGGGGTTTCGATATCGAAACCCCAAAACATAACAGAGTTTTGATATAGAAACCCCTAAATTAATTTAGGGTTTCAATCTAACATAACAGGGTTTTGATATAGAAACCCCTCAATTAATTTAGGGTTTCAATCTGAAACCCTAAATTAATTTAGAACCCCTAACATAATTAAGGGTTTCAGATTGATAATCCTATACTAATTTAGGGGTTTCAATCCAAAATCCAAAATTCACAATTTCGTATGCACAATTTGTTCTTACACAACAATCGACATGCATGCACAATGTCCGCACTCCACAACACATAATTCACAATCTCATCTTCCAACTCCTCAATTTAATCCCATCATCCATAACTCAACAAAATAAAAATTATATAAAAGTAAACAACAGACTAGGCATGCGACAGAGATGGAGATGGATGGTGATGGATGGAGCGGGAGAAAGAGGGGCTAGGGTTTCACAAAGATGAGAGAGATAGATGAGGAAAACTGAGGGTGGGGGGTTGCGAGGGGGGGGGGGGGGTTGTTTAACTTCACTTATCAAAACGACTCCATTTTTTCTATCCCAAAACGAAGTAGTTTTGATGTATGAGGGGTTTTTCATATAATATATAATATATATATATATATATATATATATATATATATATAAAATGATGCGGGGCACGGGTTGGAGGAAAAGAGGGTAGGGGTTGGCCCTCGCCTGCCCCCTGCCCATGCAGGGGTAGGGTGGAAGGTTGCGGGCCAGGGAGGTGCGAGTCCCCGCTGCCCACCCCTAAAATCAACCATTAATATGTTTTAAAGTCATTAATTAAATTTTCTAATTTCAATTAAAAGGATAAAATTTATATCATTTCTGAGACTTGCTAAAGATGATAAGCATTATTTAAGATGAAAAAAGTTGGGTTGGTGTATGTGAAAATGTTGACGATGGGCCTGGGCCGATGGTCGAGTTTGGCTCTATTGCATCGACATTATTCGTTGTAAAAACTAAACTCTTTTGCGGCAGCTCATTACCTTCAAGAATAAATTTTTAATACAGTGAAATCATATTAAATTGCCGTTAAAAGTCCCCTTGTATTTCATTTCGCGTCTGGGCATTTCCCTCTTCCTTTCCACCATCATAACCTCCCTCGACTATTACAGTTTCCATTTCCCCTTTCCAGAAGGAGCAGTGCCTAAATCGATGAAGTGATTTTGTGTTCAAGATATTCCGATGAAGGGATCCTCCTAAGGCCACAAGCATCATCTCTCTCATAGAAACAATGAGGTCTGTAGGTAATTTATATCTCTAACTACGCGGTTTAGGATTTTTGGATGAGAGGCGCTCCCAGCCGGTCGGGTGTCAAGTATGTTTTCACACCAACCAATCATGAAAAGCCACGTCGGCATCCCAACAAATTTCTTCTTGCACCCGCGTACAGGTGATCCTCAATTTCTTTCTCTCCTTCTCCCTCCCACATCTGCACTGAACTGAATCGACTCCTTGCACCCCTGAGTTCCAATCGACGAACGAACATCCCTGCTCCCCTAAATTCAAGTGGGATTTTGCCCAAGGTCTCTGTGAAAACACTACACCATCGTTGCCCAATGTCACGGATTGAACGCAGAAACAATTTTGCATGAAATCTTAATTGGTTGCATTTCATTGTTTTTTTTTCTTTTACATTACTCTTCTTTTCATTTCATTGTTGGTTGCAATACTTCAAGTCCCAATCGGCCAGAAAAGAAAACCAAAACAGAACCCATCTAATCTCGCCATCGTGCCCCAAAAAAAATCTTCTTGAAAGGAAAAACTTTCTGTTTGGTGAAAGTGTTTTTTGACTTTGTTGGATAGAATACTTACAGGAAATCTTATGTTGTATGAGAACACTTATGTTGGATAGAATACTTATGGTTGATGGCGTGCTGTATGGGATGCCTTTTTGATTCTCGTGGCCATTATGGGGTGACTCAACGTGGTGCAGAGCTTGTCGACGGCTCTGTTGCTGACGATGTGCTCCATACATCGATTGCAGAGCGGGAGATAGGGCTCGGGGTGGGCTGCGGCCCAAAGGAGAAAGGAGGGAGAAGAGAAAAGAAAAAAAAAAAAGAAAGAAAAAAAAACTTAGTGTTTTAGCGAGAACAAAAAAAAGAAGAAAAAAAGAACCAAACCTGAAGAGAGAAGAGGCAGAGACGAACACTAAGAGAAATCAAATCTTGGATATCAACCACTGCATGCAAAGCAAAAAAGAAAAAATAAATCAATCTATTTTGTTAAGAAATATGGAGACCAAAACCCATCTACAATCCTCAAACCAGGTGCAACAGCATGAAGAAATTTGAGAGCCTGTAGTTCCTTCTTTTGAGAGCCTCGGCCTCAATCATAGCTCTAAAGTTGTCAAAACCAGTCAGATCTGGACCCCCACGAAACTGAAGACGCAGTCTATCAACACAAATCGAACAACACAAACCTGAAGATGAAAACATGCACATTGGATAAGCAAAAAAAATCAGCTTCAACAAAATGAAAGGAAAAAATAAACCCAACACTAAAAAACAAATTTGAAGAACCAAAAGAAGACAGAAGATGCACATAAGAGAGAAGACGAAGAGAGAAAAGAGAGAGGGCCTGAATTGAGAGAGAACTCAGGAGGGAGAGAGTCGACAATGAGAGAGAATTTGAGGAAGCTGACACAAACAAATAAAACCATTCAGACAAGTATATGACTAAAGTTGTCGACACCTAATACAGTAAAAGATAAAAAAACACCTCGTATATACGGACCCAAAAGAAGAGAATAGAATGATAGAAAAGACACAATATACTAAAAGACAAAACATAAAAGACAGTGTCACTACATCAGAACTTAAAATGATAGTGCATCAGAATTCGACAAAGCAGTACGACAGATTAAAATAACATCACAGTCAACGGATAAAGATTTGAAAAATAAAAAACTGACTGACGCAATTTCATCCCATCCCAAAGAAAAGACACAACAAAAAAGCTTGAAAGAGAAAAGAAAAACACAACTAATACGGACTATACACATAAAGACAAGAAAATTATCATTCTCGAAGCTGCCTTAGTAAGTTAACGTTGATTTAACATAATGTTAACGGAAAACAACAATTTCCGTTTCAGTCGTTTCATAGCGACTTATATAATAGAGAAATATATGATAATTTTTTCCCTGATTTTCAATGCTTTGAAGGTTGTCGATATAGCCTACTGTTTTTTCCTAAGTGAATGTAGAGATGAGAGATTGCTGGAACCAAGAAATTTGAAACGGTTCGGTAGTGAGAAGTATTGAGAATAGTTGTGAATAATAGTAAAAAAATAATAAAAAAATATTGAATAATAGTGAAAAGTTATTAATAATAATAAAAAATAGGTGGTATCCTTTGTACACAAACCAATCATATTGGCTAACTACTACTCCGCGGGTTGAATTCTCCCCCTTTTGCCATATTGGACAATTATGGATGGGACAATATACGTTATTTATGGCAAGGTTAGTGTGACATTGTCATATCGTGATACGACATAATGCTAGATATAGTTTTAGAATGTGTAAATATTACACATTTTTTAAGTTAATCTTATATTTATTTATTTTTTTAATATAAGTGCACGAAACTTGCACACTCTAAAATTATAAATATCATATATCTTATATAATTACATGTTTGACAAGTATGATTTGGACATTTTTAAATAATTTATAAAACTAATATCACCAATCATTATTTATTTTGTAGTACTTTGTTTGTCCTATAATATTGGCTCTTGTTTTAAAAATGTTTTTATATGATCAGTTTGATAAGAGTGCGTCCCCCAAGGTTACAACGGACGAAATCTATCCAG
This sequence comes from Juglans mandshurica, assembly GCA_022457165.1. NCBI lineage: Eukaryota > Viridiplantae > Streptophyta > Magnoliopsida > Fagales > Juglandaceae > Juglans > Juglans mandshurica. The sequence continues at coordinate 6,715,667 of CM039634.1, read as the reverse complement.
TGTACTCGTTATGGGCGACATTTATAGGCCTTTACATTGCTAATTATATAGCGGCGAAGTTATCAGCGTGAGTAGTATTTTGTATCTTTTTATCTGCATTTCATTTTTATAAGAAATGTTCATCTTTGGACCGAACCTGGTGGAAAGCTTTACCCACGCCATTGCTGCTCAATAACATGTTACTACATACCATTGTTCCCGATCAAATTTGTAATAAGGTTTTCATATCCTATATATGATTGAGGATATGGATTTTATGTGGATATTAAACTGTGGTTTTCTTGTGGATTAATGGATTATTCTAACTTGAATGAGTTTTGTCAGGGAAGGGCAGGAAAGGATTGGGTGCTCGTGAGGTTTTGAGCCGGACAAAATTAGAGGACCAGCCATGATTAACACCATCTCCATCTGCATTCTCTTATGGCCATTCCCCTCTACCTTCCTCCGCACCCACCAAATTCTCCCCAAAACCCAACTTTTCGGCCACCACTAAACCCACCGGTTCCACCATTTCCATGAGGCACTTGTCTCCATTTATATCCAACGAGATGATAAATATCATAAAAAAGGAGATGAAAGTACGAGGAATTAAGCTCGACATTGTTTGTTATGCTATGGCTTTACACGGCTTTATTGTTGAAGGGGCGGAGGGCAGATGAGTTGTTTGATGAATTGCTTGTGCGTGTGTGTGTGTATATGGTTTGTGTAAGCAGAACAATGCATAAGCTGGTATTAAGATGATTGCTTCAATGGAGGAGTTGGGTTGCGAACCCAATGTGATTACTTGTAATACAATAATGAGTGCGTTGTGTGAGGTTGGAGAGCTCAATAGGATGAGGAAGCTTGTGAAGGAGATTGAAAAGAAGGAAGGATGTTGAGTTCAACTTTCGGACATACTGCTAGAAGTTACAAAGTTGGCAGACGAGAAATTATTGAAGCTTGTGTTATGTTGGAGGAAATGGTGGAGAAGTGTTCCTATACTCTAACCCAAAATAGTCTATGAATTCGATGTGCAGGAATGAAAGAAAGAGAAATTGGCTCCAGGACAATGGGCTAACTGTGTCCTATTTCAAATTTGGGGGTGGGAATCCATGCGGTTAACATGTTGTTGAACTACAATGAAAGATTGACGTGTCAGCCTCCTATCGGTTTAAAGTCTAGCTTTACGCCACATCCTATTTCCAGGTGTTTCCTTATTAGAAATATTTAAAGTTCTTTTGCGTCTTTGGCCACGTCAAGCGAAGAATATGAGAAGAAGAACAAGAGAAAGAATGAACAAATGAAGCCTGATTTTTCAGATATGGTTCCTTGGTATTCAGGGTATGTCTGCTATATATGGTCTTTATTGTTCTCTGTCTTTTGCCATATTCCCCAATAGATTTTGAGTAGGTTGTTATGTATTGTTGATGGCTGTGTTGCAGAACATCAGCTGATTTATACAAGACTGTTTTGATATTGTGGTATCAGTAAATGTCTTTCTAGGTCGCTTTGACATGCACATATTGCAGGTATGGTCCCATTTATTGTCACATGTGTTACATTCACCAATATACATACACTGGGATCGAGATTCCTTTAAATTCTTAACCAAAATTGAGGGCCTCAAGCGAGAGAGATTGACGCATGAAGTGGGCCCTCACCATTTATGAAACATTTAGTTTTGCTCAGAAGATCTCTACGGATGGTAATAAATGTTGTAGGTTCACTTGTGTGTCTATGTCTCTTTCACATGAGACCATCAAGTTCGGATAAGAATTTGAGGGAAATTTCTCCTATATTGTTATATTGATTAGGAATCAATTTCAGCCCCTGATGAGTGAAATGATCTTAAATTAGTCTTTTTTTTTTGTCAATTAAAATTAGTCTTATTAATAAAACAAGACCTCTCTCTTCGGTCAAATCAAATCGTCAACCCTTTTTAATTTTGTTGTGCCAATGAGCTCTTTTAGTTTTTAGTGGAAGAATAATTTTAAATATATGCTGTAATATTTAATGTAACTGATATATTTTTTATCTTCCCCTTTTCCAATATTTAGGCAGCTACAAATGTGGTTGAAGGTGTGTCAACAAATAGAACGAACATTCAAGATGGAGTTCCACGTGAAGATTTTTTGTATGATGTTTATAGTGAAAAGGAAGAACTATGGTTTGACTTCATGGCTGACACTGGCGACGGTGGGAACTCAACTTATACAGTGGCACGACTACTTGCTCAGCCTAGCATTAATCTCAAAGATCATAATCTTTCCTTAAATCGCAGGGACTTACTACTCATTGGAGGAGATATTGCGTAAGAGATTTTTGTGGGGGTCCACTAAAAGAAATTATATTTGCAAGCTAGTATGGAGAACATAATGTTTATTTGCAAGCTGTTGATCTGACAAGATTTGAAACAACAGTATGCATATCAACAGTGTGGAGGTTGTGTTTGCAAGTAGAAGGACTCGAATAAATTAAAACCTGGAACAACATTCTAATTGTTTTATATGTTCTTTAAACATCTTTTGATAATTTGTTTATCTAGTTGGATATATTTTGCCGTTGAATTATATAGGTATCCTAACCCGTCACAAATCACATATGAAAGGCACCTCTTTCATCCTTTTGACTATGCTTTTCAGCCGCCACCATGGGCTGAACAAGCCCGTTTGGCCGTTAACAAGCATCCGGGGGCTCCTAGGGTTTCTGGACAAGTGACACCATATGAAGGGACTCGATGTTTTCTAATTCCTGGAAACCATGGTTTGTCTTAATTTTCTTTTTGAAAGCTTTAGAAGTTGGTTGTTTAAAATGTTGTCGTGTCTTGCATGCATTAATACTGATCTCTAGTTCTGGCGTGACAGATTGGTTTGATGGACTTCATACCTTTATGAGGAATATTTGCCGTAAGAGCTGGTTGGGCGGGTGGTTTATGCCTCAGAGAAAGAGTTATTTTGCATTGAAACTCCCTAAGGATGGTGGGTGTTTGGTCTTGATCTTGCACTCCAAGATGATATTGATGTGTACCAATTCGAATTCTTCTCAAAACTAGCTCAAGAAAGGGTATCAATCTAACTTCTCTTTACGATTTTATATATGTTAAAAATGGTTTGTAATCAATATTGCTTGTGCACATGCATTGCTCTTTTTTTCCTTTGTTGAGATCCATGCATTGTTTTGTCTAGGCATAAAGTAACAGTTCCGCATGAGAGTTTTCTTCTACTTAAAGCAATAAAACAGGCTCTTGTACTATTCCTTGTCGTTTGCTCCTAAACATTTTGCTAATTGATTTTAACTTCTTTATTGGACTGTGCAGGTGTAATCAAGGTTGGAGAGAAAGACACTGATTGTTATGACACACCAATCAGATTGGATTATTAATTGGTACGGTAAAGCTAGTGATTCTAAGAACAATGTTTCAGACCTGATGTGCAATATTCTTAAGGAAAGGTGTAAGCTTCGAATTGCTGGGGACATACATCACTATATGCACCACTCTGTTAAATCTGGTGAGTTAGATGGGGCAGCTTATGCACCACATCTACTTGTAAATGGTTGTGGTGGAGCATTTTTGCATCCCACTCCTGAGTTTTGTGATTTCAATAAATCTCATGGAGTTTCCTATGAGCTTAAAAAGGCTTATCCAAGTTTTGAAATCTCAAGATCGGTACTGTCAGATTCCTATTTTATTTGTTGATTTCTGATGCATTTCCTCTTGATACCCACATTTTATTGTATGTTCTCTGCTTAGAGCATCTTATTGATTTCGTGCAGCTTGCAGTGAAAAATATTTTGAACTTTCGAAAGCAGAATTGGAGATTTGATTTTATTGGTGGCATCCTATACTTTATATTGGTTTTTTCTATGTTCTCCCACAGGTGAATTTGTGTTATTTTCTTATTCCTTGATTATCAATCAATCAACTTTATGCTAATTAAATCTACTTGTCTTTCTAATTCTTGCTTGAATCAAATTAACCTATGCATTTTTTAAGCTCTATCCATATAACATTTTCCCTTTTTCTTTTTCCTCTAGTGTGAGCTTGGCCACATCTTTCAATCAGATTCAGTTTTCAGTTTCTTGAGGAACTGTTTTGGTACGGTGTTTAATGCTTTTATATACATGCTGGATCACTCTTATGTGTCTCTGGGTCGTTTAATATTGTTTCTGCTGGTAGCAATTGCATTTACAGCCCCGAAAGAGCCATGGAAGACAAGGATTGCGATTGGGGTTTTTCACTTCTCTACACACCTGATTGTAGCTCTAGTTATCATGCATGTTGGTGTTGCAATTGTCGATTGAAATGCTTGTCCGGAATAAATTATTAGCAACTTCAGGTGGAATTTCCTTTACATACGTCCAAGATTTTTTCTTTCTTCATATGATTGGTAAAAGTAGGAACTCATGATGGTCTAAGCAACTCTACAATGGACCGCATAAAACAGTAACATTTATTCAGATAATTTTACCTGAGTTTCGTGATCTTTTTCTGTATTATTACCAAATAGTAATTGAAAACTACGCTCTTTAAATGAAAAATTACAAACTATCATCCCTTTTGTAACGTGTATCCAAAGTTAAATTTGTTGTGACAGTTTTTATAATTTTGGAATATTTCATTTTGAAAAAGTTGTGTTAATTAGTTATTTAAAAGTTTAAAGGATACAAATACAGTTACCCTAAATTTACAAATCATACGAGTTATTTATTTGCTCAACTGTTACTTCAAGTGCTTAGTACTTCAAAAGGAACATAATGTATGTATGTAACAATTTGAGGTTTTCAAAGAGATAATTATCTCAATCGAGTAGTTTGAGGGAAAAAAAAAGACTCATTAGATCTATATTTTATTCCTAAAAATATGAAAATATTGTTTCATATCTTTAATTATCAGGTTATCACTCTATCAATAATCAGAAAGTAGGTACATTCAACTCCCAAATGTTGCTCGAGCTTTTTTAGAACAGTGGACATTTGGCCTTTATCCTGCATATATCAAGTATCTCATGACTGCATTTGACGTGCCTGAGGTAAGAAAAAGTACTCTCTCCTATTCCACGAACTGATGCAGCTTTCTCTTCTTTTATACTAATTATGATACATTCATGATTTGAAACTTATCATCAGCTCATGGCAGTCACTCGGAGCAACATATGTGAGAAAGGGATGGAATCTCTATCTCGACAGGGTGCCATCATTTATTATTTATCTGTGTTCCTTTATTTCTGGATCTTTTCGACTCAAACAGTTTCCTTGGTGTTTGGAAGCTACTTGTTCATCTGCATCAACTGGTTTAACTAACACTATGATGAAGCCTTCTCTTCTCTTAGGATTGCTGATTACAAGGCTTTCACGCGATTTCATATCCAATCAAATGGTGATCTTAAAGTCTTCACCCTTGCAGTTAATAAGGTAAAGAAAGAAAACCATATTACATCCCTTTGTGTTTTTTTTTTTTTTTTTGATAACTGTTTTTTGATAACTGTGGGTGTCTAGGCTAGCTTGTGCGCACCTCGACTAATCCCATGGGACCCTGAAGTTAACGATTAGGTAAACCTCCAATGGTCTTAAAGGGACTCGAATTGGTGACCATTGGGAAGCAAACCCAAGGCCAGACCAGTACTTCCCTTTGTTTTTGTATTTTGTTTATCCATTGGTGTGGATAAACTATATATATAGCATTAAATTATCAGTGGTTTAATTTGTATTTTACATTTCAAAGTATTAAAACTAACACATTGCATTTTAAATTATTATACTTTTATAATGTGCACCCACAATTAAGATATAATGGTCAAAATTGTGTAGGGTCACCCTTTTCTTTAGGTATTTTAGTGGTCAAAATTATTCTGAGTACCATTTGTTGAAGTGCAAAGTATAAAATCTTTGATAGTTTAGAGTTGGAATTAAAATTTTCCATTTAAGTGTTTTTAATGAGTTTGGCTTACATCTTGTTAAAATTTCACCGAATGCATCCCGTTGAAAAATGAATTGACATAATTGTTTTAAGTGAAAAATAAGTAGACTTTTCCATCAATCTTGTTCATTTATTTTCCAACAAGATGTATGTAGTTAGATTTTTATCAGGAATAAAATCATTTACATGTTGTTTTGACGAAGGGCACCCAATTTTTTTTTTTTTTTTTATTATTATCAATTAAGAAGGGCGCCCATTTTACTACACGTGCTTGAGTAATAGGGTTGGGCGGCCGGGGCAGCCACTCGCCACCCCACCCCCATCTTGTCCAGCATCCACCTGGCTGGGGCGGGGGGCCCTGTCTGCAAATGTCCACACGCAGCTTGGAGCCAAGCGCGGGCACGGCCATGGCCCAAGCTCGCCCGGCCCAGGCTCCATATATATATATATATATATATATGTAAAAAAGACATTTTTTTTTTAAAATAAAACGACGTTGTTTTACTGAAGTTTTATTTTTTAAAAAAGAAATAAAAACAACGTTGATTAGGGACCTTATAGAATCTGCTTCTTCCTCTTATCCTGTTTTTATTTTTGAACTAACTTAAACTGTTACACGTCTCCCAAATAGCTAAAGTAAATGCAATTAGTAATGCTGTTACTTGTCTTGGTTTTGCTCCTCTTTTTGTATTTTGGCATTTATGTTTTGACTTGTTAACATAATTTTGATTGGTCCCACTATCTTGACTCAAGCAGCAAAAAACCAATCATCAGCTTTTTATGCTGTTTTAGAGGGATCAATTGACAAGTCAAAAAAATATAAAAGAGTCATCTAGTTTCAAAATATAAGATTCAATGGATGCTTGAATGCCAGAGATTTTGAATTGGTTATTTACCTTTTAAAACTGGTTAAATAATTTTCTACGCTGGAGAAATTTGTGATCGCAAGGAATGGAGATATGATAAATTAATACTTGCAGAATACAATTAGGAAGACGTTACCCCCAAATTATAGTGCCACCCAACATCAATGCTATATACCACTTACACCAGATAGTGGAGCGACTAAACTGAGCTTATATCATAATTGATATTGATGATTTCATTACAAGTTATAACTTAATCTTCATCATTTTTAGCTTAGCAAGATATTAACTTGTTGAACCAAACTAATATGTAAAAATATTCCAAATATGGCAAGTTTTGTATTTTCCATCTTACTGTTGAATGCAACAGCTTGACATTCTTTGGTAGTTTAGCACTTGAGCTAATTCATATTGCTACCCACTGACAATCAGGTCCCAAAAGAATGGAAGCTAGATCCTGACTGGGATGCGGAGGTCAAACAGCCACAGCAATGGAACCACCTCAGAAAGTTCCCTAGCAAATGGAGTGCAGCTGCTGCCCAGCACGATCCAATTCACACTGTTAGGATTGTTGATGAATTTGTTATACAACAAACAGTTAAATCAGATATTGCAACCAGTAATGGATCAGCGGATCCGAGCTGCGCAAATTGTAAGATTTATTTCCTCACCATTGAGAAAGCAAGTGAGAAAAGAAAAGGAAATAGAAAATGACATGGTCTAGTTCTGGAGTTCCTTTCTGTCAGCTGTCTAAGGCATCCAAAAGGGGTGCCGAGTCTGCTATTCGATCGTCTCAGTTAAGCCTAAGGTGTGTTCTTATCCTCTGCTAGACGGTCTAACTAATTTACTACACAGACTACTTAATAGATTATTGTACATAGAAATATAAGGTGACACTTGAATGTTTATTCGGTAAGATATGCATCAACAATTTCCTCAGACGACTTGAAAATTACTCATAATCTGGTTCGTTCGTTAAGATTCGATCCATCTCATTGCATATTGTTTTTGGTTTCAAAAGTTTGATTGAAACGACGAAGATGTAACTCATAGTATTACTGTTCCTTTTCTCCCCCTCAAACTGAGAAAAAGAAGCACGAAACCAACTTACGAAATTCTTCAAAGTTATAGCGAACCCATTAAATAATCGAATCCATACAATTAGCTAGGAGGGAACAAACAAGATGAAGCGCACAGAGGAAGTCGAGCACGAACACTTGGGCTCTGAAAATATCACATACACCTGGCTCTACTCTTCGGCTCTGCGCAAAGAATATAATCTCAAAAGCATATTTCAAGCTTGAGGCTTCTCAATGCTCGGAATGCAACCATGGTTGTTGTCAACTCAACCATCACAGCATGCGTTCCGCAGAGAGAAGAGGATACAAAAAATGACGCCATTTTTTAGGTGGTGTTTTTAATGAAGAAAATTCCTCAAGTGCAAGTAAAAGGTTGAGAGTGGGCCTGTACAAAAACACAATAAGCCCGACCCACCCATCAAAACCGATCCGATCAGCCTGCATAAAATCTGATTAAAATTAGATGCGGGTTGAATGATGTCCAACCCGCTTTTAAGCGGACGAAACCGATCAAACCGCAACCCCCCCTCTCTTCTTTCTATCCAACGCAAACCTTAGCCCCGCTCTCTCTCTCCCTCTCTCAATCTAGCAAAAAGACGCTACAGACGAAACCCCTCTCTCTTCGAAAGGCTTTCTTGCGAACTGTAGTTCGCTTAATAAGAGATGAGAGTCTCGAAGCAATTTAGCCCATCCAAGTCCTATGCGAACCAAGGTGACCTCCACTGCTACGGTTGCTTCTCCTTCTTAACATATGTCGTCGGTGGTGGCTATGACAGTGAGTCTCCCTGTTGCTTTTTCTTCACGTCGATGCTGGTGGCAGTGGTATCGATGCGGCCCTTGGCGATGGAAGGGAAGGAAGCCCTCACGTTTTGGCCCAACAACTCCGCACACACGACATCGAAGGAAGTGAAGATCATGGAATTCATGATTGACCTTTGTCTAATCTCTTCACGAAATATTTCTTGTTTATAGAAAGAGCTGAAATGGTTTTTCCTCTCTCTCTCTGTGTTTGTTTCTCAAGAAATTTTATTTCGGTTTCTCTTTTATTTTTCTCATGTCGGTAAAGTAAAAAGAAGACGTTGAAATGTTGCAAACTGCACTTTTTATTTTTTATTTTTTGGGATGTTGATCTGAGATTGATAATTTGATATTGTGATCAGATTATACAGATGATAGAAATATTTTGTAAATCGATGCAGAAGTGAAGAATGCATATTTTATTTTTGCCCTCTATGGTGAATGTCGGGCCATACGGGTTCGACCCAATCTGTGCTTGTTCGGGTAGAGTCGGGTTGGTCTGAGCATTGGATAAGAACAAGCGGATCGGGTCGAGCACAAACCCGATTGTATCAAGTCAGGTTGCAGGCCTAGTTGAGAGAATGGGAGTGGAAAGCAGAATGGAAATGGAGTTAGGGTCTTAAGAGGACGTCAGTATTAAACCATTTACCACACAGGGTTTGGTTAGGGCATACTCGTGTTTGCTCCTTGGACCTTCATTAATTTTATAGAATGATTGTTATGTCCCTCCATGAGTTACGGCCATGGGATTGTGGAAGACAAAACTCGATTTGTGCTTCTAGTTTGTGATTTTTCAAGCTCTATCTATTATGAAAACTTATGAATAATGGGCGCTGACCCAAAGTAGAAATGAACCAACTCAACCTCGGCCTCCTCGAAGCAGTTTGTATTTTTTGCCACGGTAGTGAATCAGAGAAACCTCACTTCTTGATACTCTATAGCTCTAAACAGCACCCTAGAAGGAACATTACTAGCAATGGCTGCCATCTCTCTTTCAGCGTCTCATTTTCTCTTCGTGTAAGATTTGATGGACCTGGCGGTGGTTCTTGGAGGATTCATTTTGGAAGTTTCCCAACTAGCGAGCATTGCTTTTGATGTTTGGTGTGGTGAGATTGAATGTGAATCTTGGTGTGGCATTGGCTGTTGTGGTAGTTGTTGGGCTTGTAGGGTTTGGTCTATTGTTGTGGCGATCCAATTTGAGGACCCAACCTGCCAAGGTTTCGTCACGATCTTTTGGTGGAGTTCCAATGAGGTTTGGGCCAATACTCTTGGGAAAAATTTTGACAATATTTTTGATTCGGGAAACGCCAGATAGAAAGTTCACAATAGGTCGCTCTAGTGAAGTTCAAGCAGAAAGTTGGATCAAGAAGCGCTTGACATTCAACTCAAGCGAATAACTCAAAAAAGTGAAAATTAAGACTTCCGCCGTTTGACACTATAAATATATAATTAATGAACAGTATGGCCGGTTCTTAACAGTGAATTTCGCTCTATTGTGTATTTTTTTATTCCTCAATATAATAAAATCATTTACAACTCTGTAGACGTAGGCACGTTGTTAAACTACATTAATTTTATGTTGTGTGATTGATTATTCTTGTTTTCCTTTTACTTTTTTTCTCATCATCATGCAGGCTCAAGATCTTTCCATTGCCTCTCTCACAAATTGTTAATGTATTTTTATTTTATTCTATGTAGTTTATTTTTAATATAGACTTTATATCTTAACAATGTCTCTTGTAGAAAGAGTCAGACACCAATTTTGATCTGATAAAATTATATGTTGCATCACACACTAATAATAATGGAGAGTTGACTCATCCCGATACTCGTGAGAATTATGTAAGTATTATAATTTATTTTAATTAACCATATTTAAATTATTGTGTAAATATTAATTTTATATGTTGGGTGTATGATAAAATGGTTGCCCTCTATACTGAAGTAGCATCAGATCATAATTCATCAACAAGTGATGTTGAAATTTTTACACAAGTTCTGGGTCAACGTTCGGGCTACTTAAGGGGTTTGGGTCGCTGTGTAAAACCTTCAGGCTCTTCATCATCGTCAAGCACTACTGTCATTGCGTTAGAGAATGCAAATTCTAGGATCGAAAAATTGATGGCAAAACAGTAGGAATTAGAGACTCAATTGACGAAACATGCAGACATGGAGATGCACATAAAACAACAAGAAGATCAACAAAGATGGCTACAAGTCCAAATGCAAGAACAACAAAGACCAATGCAGCTTCAAATGCAAATGCTTATGCAACAATTCAGGCCTCCAAACAATTGAATTTCATTAGAAGTGTTTTTGCATATTGAATAATTATATATCACGTATTGATAATTTTATTAGTATTATTAGTATTTTATTTATTTAGTTCTGACTTATTATATTAGTATTATTTATTTTGAACAATTTGTAATGCATTTTTGAAATATAAATATCTATTTGGTTTTAAGTATTGTCCAAAAAAATAATAACCGTTTGAACATTGCAATTTATAGTTTGAATGGTAAAAAATTTTGCGCCGTTCGAACAGGGAATTCACTATTTGCATTCGATCATCAATTTTTTTGTTCGAACATTTCTTCATGTGTATTTGGTCGAACAGACTGGTATCGATCGACCGGTCATGAAATACCCATTCGAACCGTTCCTCATTGTTCAAATATTATTTCCGACGTTCGAACGGATTTTCGTGACGAATTTAATTCTTCCCAGAAAAAAATAATAAAAAAATAAAAAAAATTCCTTTCGAACACGATCGAACGGTCCAACTTAATTTTGTCTCAAAAGGTAATTTTTGGGATGAATTATTTGTGATTTTCTCGTCCCAAAATACCTTTTGGGACGGTTTTATAGGGATGAACTTGAGACAGTTTTTTTCCCAAAATATTTTTTTTTTTGGATGAAATGTCAATCTTTTGGGATGAAAATTTTCGTTCCAAAAGACTTTATCTGTTGTAGTGTTATATGATGCGCTGGCACCATACTAGCAGCGGCATTTATTGTAATGCCGCTATTTGTATTAGTTGCGGCGTTTAGATAAACACCGTTAATGTATTTAATGTGTTGACAACGTACTATTGGTGACGTTTAAATAAGTGCTGTCAATTTATATGATGCGTCGACAATGTACTAGCAGTTGCGTTTATTGTAACGCCGCTATTTTATGCAATGTGATGACAACGAACTAATGGCAGTGTTTCGATAAACACCGTTAATTTAAGAAAGCTGGCAGCGTGTAAAGAAATGCCGCTAAATTGTATACAGATGCCGCTAATGAGATTTTCAAGTACCGACATTTGAAAAATTGCCGGTATGTAAAAATAGTGACCACCCACTACTAGCGGATGGTTACGCCGACAAAAGCAGCATTTTTTTGGACAGTTGCCGGCGCTTACCAAACGCCGGTAATTCTATCTTTTTTTCTAGCTAGTACTATGATCCTGCTTCTTTGGATCATAAACTTTGATGCTGAATCGTTGATGTAGGCAGCTTTGAGGACGAGTATGAGCATGGAGATCCAGTACCTTCAAAAGAGTGAGATAGAGCTTGTCCGTGTTTTGGTCTACCTTTCTGTTTTTATTTTAAGTATTTGAGTAAGTGATTTTGCTGGATAACTGTATGGTTGTATTTAACATTGTGATGCCGATTTCAGACGTCGACTTTATGAATTATTTCCCCCCGTACCGATCTAACAATTGTTATTCATACATTTTATATTTTCTGCTGCGAATACTTGTACACTTGTATGCTAAGCATATGCATATAAGCACAAATATATGTTATCGAATTTGTGATGGGTGTGGCCCATGCGGTGGCTTCATTCATGGGTTTCTTTTGCATACAAAGCCGTACATAGAAAGCTATACAGTGAAGAATTGCAGTGAAGCTTTTTTTACCATGTAACACTGCCAGCATAAATTGGAACGAGTTCATCCGTTTAAGCATTGTTTGCATTTAGAGTTAAAGACGAGATGAAAGTTGAAAATTGAATAAAATATTATTAGAATATTACTATCTAAAAGATGAGATGAAATGAGATAAGATCACTATCTAAAAGTGACGTACTATAAAGTACATTTTTTATTTTATTAATATAATAAAATTTGATTAGTAAAAAATTATAATTTTAAATCCTTTTAAAAAATCAAATTTTATCATATTAATATAATGAAGGTGTTTTAAACACATTACTTGCAAATAGAATTCGAAGTTTGTAGCAGCTTATGACAGTCTCTCTCTCTCTAACCGTTTTCTCTGAAAACGACTGAGAGGAGTTTGTTAGTCCGCTTTCTGCTTCTGCTGCTGCTCCGGGCTGTTGTTGAAGGAGGCGAGGGTTGTATCTGCATGCTATGGCAGGTAGAGGTGAAGGTATGGAAGAAGTGACAAGAATCTGGGAACGATTGAAGCTGAGCGAGGAAGAAAATATACCCATAGGGGTGAACTGTAGGTTTTTGGAAAAGATAAAAAAATAAGGGAAAGAGAAGTATAGTTGGGAAAATTTGTTTGGAGAGAAGGATAGGGAAGTAAATTGTGAGATCAACAATGGAGAAAATATGGAGGGTAGGGAGACCAATGGAATTTCATGAGTTTGGGGTAAACTGTTTTATCATTACCTTTGCTTCGGTGAATGATAAGGAGAGAGTTATGAGTGGTTGTCCATGGCTCTTTGATAACTTTCTGTTCGTGATTAAGGACTACGATGGTGAAACACAACCGCATCTGACAAGAATGCTTCTGGATACAGATGCTAAATTTACCGCTAAGCTGTATGACAAAAGGGATGGGAGAACAGATTGGTGATTCTGTTGGGACTGTGAAGGATGTTGATGTAGATGAGGATGGTTTGGCGTGGGGTAGAGTTTTAAGGGTTCGAATTTCTTGTGACATGAAAAAACCTCTGGCAAGGGGACGAACCATAGAAGTAGAGGGGAAGAGAATGTGGGTTCCTTTTCAATATGAAAAACTACCAAAATTTTGCTATTATTGTGGTAGAATTGTACATGATAAGGAAGGATGTGGAGAGGGGAAGATGAGTAAACAGGGGATGAAGGGTGGGGAATTACAATACGGTACTTGGCTGAGAGCTCCATCAAGGAATCGAAGATGGTTTGAGAGAAAGGAAGAATATAAGAATAGTGAAACAGGAAAAGAAGATTCACAAGGCTCTTTTACAGGGTCAAAGGATAGGGAGGAATTTTTTGGAGATGGGGAGAGGGAGGAAAAAGGTGTGAAAGTTGGGGATGAGGAGGAGAAGGGAGGAGTGGGAATTGGGATTGAAGGGGAAAATGATGTGGTGTGTCAAATAGGTGGGACTGATGAAGGTAATTTTAATCAGGAAGTCGAAAAAAACTCTCAAATAAGCAATAGTGATCTGGACATTTTCTCAAATGAAAGAAATGTGGCTTTAGTGATGGCTATGGAGGAAGTACAAAATAAGGAGAGTTCTCGTGGGGGAAGGAGGGGCAGTTGGAAGAGAAGAGCTAGAGGTAGATCAAATACTTGCAAAATTTCTAACTCCCTTTCTTTGAACAAAAGGGATGCTGATAGTATGGAAGGGAATAAGGGGGAGGGTGTAATGAAAAAAGCTAGAATGGAGGAGGTAGTTGTTGAGGAAGGAAATGTAGGGGCAGTGGTTGCTGAGCAGCCTCGCCTGGTATTATGAATATTATAAGTTGGAACTCCCGAGGGCTTGGCAACCCTTAGACAGTTCACGACCTTTGCCTAATGGCAAAGGAAAAGAAGGCCAACATGGTATTCTTGATTGAAACTATGCTTACAGTTGGGAGAGTAGAAATTCTGAAGAGAAGATTTGGGATGGAGGGATGTTTTGTAGTAGATTCTGTTGGAAGGAAGGGGGGTTTGGCACTGTTCTGGAGGAATAATGAGGAAGTGGAAATAAAAAATTATTCTACTTGGCACATCAATGCAGAGGTCAGAATATAAGGAGAGGGCAAGAAATGGCTATTTACTGGGTTCTATGGGCATGCTAAGACAGCTAAAAGGAAGTGGTCATGGGACTTATTACAAAGTTTTAGGCCAAGAGAGCAAGAACCTTGGTGTGTGGTAGGGGATTTCAATGAGATTCTGTTCCAAAATGAAAAGGTGGGAGGAAGGCCAAGACCTGAATCAGAATTGAGTCAATTCAGAGAAGTGTTAGAAGATAATCAACTGTTTGATTTAGGCTGCTGTAATGGTTTCTTTACATGGAGCAATAGGCATGCTGACTTCTCCTTTACAAAAGAGAGGTTAGATAGATGTTTGGCAAACAATAAGTGGAAGGAGTTGTTCCGAGGAGTAAGAGTGGACGGCTTGCCAGTAAGAACTTCAGACCATTTGCCTATTCTAATGTCATTAGAAGGGGTTGTCAATATGCAAGGGAGATGGCAGGCTTTGTTCAGATTTGAGGCCAATTGGATTAAAGAGGAGGATTGTGAGGACAAAATAAAGACAGAATGGAATAGAGGACAGCAGATAAATGACCATGGGAGCAGGGTGCAAGCTCGATTGAATTATTGTAGTAGGACTCTGATGAAATGTTATAATAGCAAAGATAAAAGGAGAGCAAAAGCAATTGAACATATTACAAGAAGGATTAAGGAAGTGCAAGAAGAGTTGGGGCCTCATAATGTAGAGGAGCTAAAAAGCTTACAAAAGCAAGTAGGAGAGTTGATGGAACAGGAGGATATTATGTGGAAACAAAGGGCCAATAGAAACTGGTACAACCTCGGTGATAGAAATACAAGGTTCTTTCAAGAGTGTGCAAATCAAAGGAAAAAAAGAAGTAAAATATCTTCAATTGTAGACAGAAAAGGAACCTTGAGATTAGAACAAGATGGAGTTGCAGAAGCATTTAAAGACCATTTTGCTGAGGTGTATAAAACTTCTAGTCCGAGAGTTGATATGATTGAAAAGTGTATTGAAGCAGTAGAGAGAAGGGTAACTGATGAAATGAATGAATCTTTGGAGAAGGTTTTTAGGAGGGAGGAAGTAGAGGAGGCTCTGAAGATGATGGGGCCATTAAAATCCCCAGGACCTGATGGTTTTGGAGACTGCTTCTTTCAATCTTTTTGGCATATTGTGGGTGATGATGTGTGTGGGGTAGTGCTGCATTTTCTCAATGGTGGAAGGATGGTCTCTACTTTAAACCACACCTATATAGTTTTAATTCCAAAAGTGAGTGACCCCAAAAATGTTAATGAGTTTAGACCAATAAGCTTATGCAATGTAGTGTATAAGCTTGCTGCAAAAACTCTTGCCAATAGATTGAAGAAAGTTATGGATGTTATTATTTCAAAAAATCAGAGTGCCTTCATTCTTGGGAGGTTGATTTCTGACAATATTGTAGCAGTCTATGAAGTGTTGCACTCTATGCAAACAAGGCAAAGGAGTAAGGATGGCAGTATGGCTTTAAAATTGGATATCTCAAAGGTATATGATAGAGTAGAATGGTCTTACCTTGAAGCAGTGATGAAGAAGCTGGGATTTGGGGATAGGTGGACTGCTTTGATAATGGAGTGTATATCCTCAGTATCTTATGCTGTTTTAACAAATGGTAGACCAGGAGAGACTATCCTTCCTACAAGGGGACTGAGACAGGGAGATCCCTTATCTCCTTATCTCTTCCTTTTGTGTGCTGAAGGTTTAAGTGCAATGCTCAACAATGCTGAAAGAAGATCAGAACTGAGAGGGGTGTCAGTTGCTAGAGGAGGAATAAGGGTCACTCACTTACTATTTGCAGATGATTGCATTATTTTTGGGAAGGCAAGTTGGGTCGAATGGAAGAAGATTAATGACATTCTTGAGCTTTATGAAGCTGCCTCAGGTCAGAGTTTAAACAAGCATAAGACTACAATTTTCTTCAGTCCCAAAGTCCATATGTCTATGAGAGGAAAAATGTTGAAAGAAATGGGAGCAAGACAGCAGAATAATTGTGAAAAATACTTGGGTTTGCCAAGTATGGTTGGTAGATCAAAATATAACTCTTTTAGAGTTATTAAGGACCGATTGTGGAAGAAGATTAGTAATTGGAAAAATCAATTTCTATCACCCTCGGGTAAGGAGGTGCTGTTAAAGGCTGTAATTCAAGCCATCCCAACATATCATATGACTGTTTTCCAGCTTCCAAAGAAATTATGCCAAGAAATAGCTGCTCAAATGGCTAAATTCTGGTGGAGCTTCAAAAAGGACGAGAATAAAATTCAATGGAGGAGCTGGGCAAAATTGGGGGTTGCAAAAGCTAGTGGAGGATTGGGTTTTAGAGAACTTGTAAGTTTCAACAAGGCTTTACTAGCAAAGCAATGTTGGAGAATGTTGACAAATTCTCATTCCTTGGCTGCAAAGGTCCTGAAGGATAAATACTTTAGGCATTCTGACATTTTGGTTTCAAAGCTGGGGTTTAGGCCATCAGCTATCTGGAGGAGTTTATGGAGTTCTTTGGAGTTGTTAAAGGAGGGGTTGGTGTGGAGAGTAGGTGATGGGGAGAGTATCAACATCTGGAGAGATAAGTGGATACCAAAACAGTCTACTTTCAGAATTCAAACACCCAGAACTTAGCAGCTGAAGCAAAGGTCAAAGAACTTATTGATGGGGATACTGAGACTTGGAAAACAGATTTGGTTAAAGACATTTTTAATGAAGAAGAGGCAGTTCTTGTATGCAGCTTACCTATTAGTTCATCGGGTCTACCTGACAAATTAATTTGGGCTCATACTAAGAATGGTCAGTTTGATGTCAAGAGTGCATATCATCTGGAGTTGTGTAGGAAAAATAGAGAAAAGGAGGAGGTATCGAAAGCTGGTACAGAGAACTGGAAGGTGTTGTGGCAGTTAAATGTACCTGGTGTAGTTAAAATATTTTTTTGGAAAGCATTGGATAACTGTCTTCCTACAAAATTTAACTTGTCTTGCAGGAAGATTGTTAAAGATTACTTATGTCCAATCTGTAAAATGCAGAAGGAAACAGTTTCTCATGCTCTATGGAGCTGTGGTGGAGCTATGGATGTTTGGGCAGAAAATCTTAGTCCTGTGCAGAAATGGGCATCTATTGAGAAGGATATACAAGAGCTATGGGCAGACTGGTGTAATAAATTGAAAAGAGAAGATTTGGAGTTAATGGCAATAGTACTGAGAAGGATTTGGTTGAGGAGAAATAGATTTGTTTTTTAAAATAAATTTGAAGGGCCTGATGTGATTTTTAGACAAGCCACTGACTTTTTGCTTCAATTTCAGGAAGCTCAACAAAAAGAACCCAGGAGCCAGAGAGAAATATCTCAGGCAAGAGAGTTATGCAGATGGAAGGTTCCTATAAAAGGCCAAATGAAGGTTAATTGGGATGCTGCACTTAAAGTTAATGAAGGAAGGATGGGGATTGGTGTAGTGATGAGAGATGAGCATGGAGATCTGTTGGTCTCACTGTGTGCTCAGAAGAGGATAGTAACCTCCCCTCTAGTAGCTGAGTTTCAGGCTCTTTGGCGTGCTATGCAATTGTGTGCAGATTTGAACCTATCGAAAGTGGTCTTTGAAGGGGATGCTCTAAGTGTGATTAAAGCAGTGAATGATACTGAAGCTAGTTGTGAATGGCATGGTCAATTGGTTGAAAACATTACAGGGATTTTGAAGAATAGATCAAACTGGACAGTAACACATATTTATAGGGAATGTAATAATGTAGCTCACTTTCTAGCTAAATCTTCTTTACTTGTAAATGAGGAAACAATTTGGATGGAAGAAGGCCCTATAGGCATACAATACTATGTTCAAAAGGATAAAGATGTAACAGTTGAAGAAGAATGAATACAAGTTCGATGTTTTTGTTTCAAAAAAAAAAAAAAAGGAATTCGAAGTTTGTGAAGTTCAACTTATAATATTAATATTCCAAGCAAATGACTAATATTCCAGGAGTTTAAGGTTGCATTTGGATATTGAGTTGAGTTAAATTCTTTATGAATAGTAATGAGTTGAGATGATGAAATAAATTTTGTAAAATCCACTTAAGATGAGTTCAGATGTGTTTAAATGTTAAGATGAGTTTAGATGTATCTATATAAAATTAAAAAAATGTTATAAATTTTATGTATAAAGAGATATTGAGTTGAAAAATATTATGAATTTTATATATAAATAAGTTTTGAATTGAGATAAATTTAATAATTTAAAAATTAAATATTAAAATATTAAAATAGATCTAAAACCGAACGCAACCGAGTACAGCAAGAAAACAAACCAGAAACGTAAAAGAAGTCTATGCCGAAGTTCAGTTTCGATTCACATTGACATGACTGTAGATCGCGCATCCTAAGGATCCTTCTCCGTAATTAGCAGGTGATTGGTCACTCGATCTGTTTTCTTTAATATTTTAAAATTATTAATTAATTTATTATTATTTAATATTATCTTCTCAATATTTTTTTATTACTATTTACAACTTTTTCAATACTTTCCGCAACTCAAAAGTACAGTCAAATATTTGATTTGAATAATGGTAGAGAGAGAAACATTATAAATATTAATATTAGCATTTCTACTATTCCCATCATTGACTAGTGTGATCGATCACGTGTTTATATACTACGTTTTTTGTATGTAAATATTGAGTAATGATTTATGTAATTTTTTTATAAAGTTGTGTAAAATTATATCTGAATATTTAAAAAGAGTTTTATTATATACAGTTATTTTTATATATTTTTTTTATATATTTTATTGATTTGATTAATTAAGATAATTATTTTTTATTAAAAAATATAACATAATCAATTATATTAATAAAATGTATAAAAAATACATAAAAATGACTGCCTATAACATTTTTGATTTAAAAATATTCGATTTCAAATTTTTAAACGGGTGTATGGGATAAAATCGATTAAAAATCGGGTGAATATCCGGTTTTTATCTAATAAATAAAATCGGAAGATCATTCCAAACCTCAAAACTAGGGGTGGGTAGCGAGACCTCCGTATGGACGGGCAGGCTACCCCGCTCCACCCATGAGGAGGCGGAGTCCCCCGCCCCGCATAGAGAGGGCTTAGTAGAGGCGGGGGCGAGATGAACCCGTGGGTATCACCCCTACCCAAGACCGAAACCCACGTGCCTCTCTCTCTCACTCTCTGTCATTATACATAAGAGTAATGTTACGTATAGTTGTGGAATGTGTGAATGCCGTGCAGTCGTTTTGAAAAAGAGTGAGATCTATTATTAAAAAATTAATTTCTTTTCATACGGATCTCATATTTATTTATTTTTTCAAAATGATTATACGATACTTACACATTTACGATTGTAAGCATCATTATATGATTATATTTCTCATGCGTGATTTCTGGTTCGTACAAAAACATAAGAAAGGACAAAACTTTTGCCGACTCGATTAAAGAGGCATTCCAAAACCCAAGCCTCTCTCTCTGCCATTCCAAACCCCAAGACCGAAACCCACGACCCACGTGCCTCTCTCTCCCTCCCATTACTCAATTGGCTCTCTCTTCGTAGGGAACAGTAATCCTACAACCCCTATTCTTGGTTCAAACAATCAATTTTGTATAATTATTATAATTTTTTTTAAATTTTTATATAAAATATAATAAATTATTTATTTTAAAAAATTTTAAATAAAAATTATATTACAATAATATTTTATTTAATTATAAATAAAATATTTAATCTAATTTCATTTAAATTATCAAAATATTTTATCTCATCCTATCTTTTAAATTAAGTATAGCTCCAAGTTTCATAACAATTCAAAATTCGAAAAATAAAATATAAGATTTGAAATAAAATTAGATTAAATCACATCACTCATCACATTCTTAATCTATCACATCATATAAAGTGGTAGATTTGATTATTAAAAAGTATTTAATTATTAGATAAAAAATATTAAAAATGAGTGGCTCTACATTTGGAGATTTTCTTGACCGCTTGGGCTAATTTATTTATTTTTTGTTTTTTTTACATGTACTTTTTTTAATATTTTTTTAAAAATTTATAATATTATTAAAAAATATTTACTTAATTATTAAATAAAAAAATAAAAAACAAAACCCAACGGTAGCCCAGAGCTACCAACAGAAAGAATAGTTTTTTTCCATTAAAAATAAATAATATATATTATTAATTTAAAAATTCATAAATATTTTATTTTTCAAAAAAGTGGTAGATTCCACTAATTATTAAAAAACATTTAATTATTAGATAAAAATATTAAAAATAAGTAATATCTATTATTAATTTAAAAATTCATAAATATTTTGATTTTTTCAAAATATATTTTTTATAGTTAACCGTAATTATTTCCATATTTCTAAATATAAAAGCATTTTTTCGTTAAAAAAAATGTTTTTTTAATAATATATTACATTAAAATAAAATTTCTAATAGATAGTAATATATATTTAAAATGTGGTAGTTATTTTTTTCTCAAATTTTAGTTTCGAATTTTGGAATAAAATCTCAAACTTGCAAACATCTTCAATTGTTGTTAGGTGCAAGCTTTGTGGTGCTGACTATGGGGATGTGAGGTGCAGGAAAACAATATCAGTTGGCCTGGAAAATAATTGTTACATCACACAGTGGACACAATGCAGAGAATAGAGATGAGTTAAAGCATGGCTGAATGTATATTTGGATACGCACATAAAATAAATAGTACTGTTAAAGGCTTGTAGTCTAATTTGTATAAACCCTCGTTATCCAAAATGGAGGTCTTGGACTCTAAACCCCTCTCCAAATGTATCAAAACCCCCTCTCCAAATGTATCAAACAAAAATAAATAAATAAATAGTAAAACTGAGATACAGAAAATCAGAAAAACTTCTTTCGTAGCTTTCAAAATAGCCAAAAAAGGGAGTGGGAGGGCAGTGGTGGCGGGGCTAGGCAGCGACAATCGAGAGAGAGAGAGAGGGAGGAGCCAGACAAACTGGAGTGAAGAAATGAGTTTTTTTCTTGAAACTTTTTGTCGAAATAGAAATGCTTACGTGTGAGTTTGTTATTAGAGTGTGGAAAACAGTGATTTACACCCCATCCGAATATGAAGTCTCCTCCTTAACATTGACCTTCATTTTCTTTGCTCCACGGCCGCCTCATGCTACCAGGTACCCTGATCTCTTCTACCTATCTCATACAAATATTGCTTTTTGAAACTTCGAGGCTATGTGCTATGTCTGTCTTCGTTTACTTGTTTTTTGGAATGAGCAATGCTTTTCGATCATGACTTTCTGGTTTCTGTTCTTCCGCGCGTCACTGTGATTTCGTTTCTGTGAGAACTTCATATATATATATATATATATAGAAAATGTATGATTTTTTTACAGGCAGTTCTCTTGTACCTGGGGAAGCCTTTTAACTATGCCCGTAGTGGGTAAATACTACTGTATTCTATATTCTACAGCATCTCATCAGTCAAGTCTTCTTCTAAATTAATCTTCATGCATGTTTAATCTTTTCGAGAACTTATATAATTAGTGTCTATTCTTTTGTCCAAAGTTACAGGTTTTGAGTTGGTGAATTAGTAACGTGAGCTATTTATCCGGTTCAA
Source organism: Juglans mandshurica (assembly GCA_022457165.1). Classification (NCBI taxonomy): domain Eukaryota; kingdom Viridiplantae; phylum Streptophyta; class Magnoliopsida; order Fagales; family Juglandaceae; genus Juglans; species Juglans mandshurica. The sequence continues at coordinate 6,693,477 of CM039634.1, read as the reverse complement.
GATAACCAGCGACGACCTCTAAGAAATATTGCACTCAGTTCAATGGAAGCCCTCGAGATGATGAACAATGCTGCGAGAGATTCTCTACGCGCCTTGAGAATCAACATCCAGAGGGTACTCATGCGAATTCTGATGAGGTTTACAAGGCCAATGGACACATACCTTTACCTACCTGAGCTTTCACACCATGCAGTAGTCGTTGCATTTCTGAGTTGTGTCGTTTTTATCTCGTTGGACATTATGAGTAGTATTCTTAACGACGACGACAACTTTCATGTGTGGTGGTCTCTACATCTCTGTTTGTTTGGATTCTTCTATTTCTTTATGCACCCTTGGGTACTTGAATTCTTTTCCCAGCCGTTGATAGGGAAACCGAGCTATGCAAGTTTCAATAAGTGGTAATTAAATACTTCTCTTAATCCAGTGATATATAAAAGGGTTGCTAATCATTGTAGAGAGAGAGGCAGACAAAAACCGATATCATTCACTAAATTGGGAATATTTTGCTTTCTTTTGCAGGTATGTCTCCTGGCTTTTAATAGCAACTGTTGATCATTCAATGGGAGAATCCATGAGAATGAATCTGTCTTTATTTTTGACAATTTTTGTCCTTTCTATTCCGTGTCTTCTTCTCTTCCACACTGTTTTTTATGGCTTTCGCTACATTTTCTCACTTGAGGTTCGAAAGTCATGGCCAGAGATTGATAAGCCACGTCATTCATCAAGAATCTATAAACCAAATCCCAAATATTTGGGATGATCTGGTACGTGAGGAACCGGAATGCATGGGGCGCGACTGGGTCAGCAGGAATTTACGCATGAAGTGCGCATGAAGCCTCACACGAACGCACGAAACCGACTGGGTCAGCGCGCAGGACGCACGCACGAAAGCCTGAAGCGGAAGAACGAGTCTGCAGAAGAAAGGGTCTTCAGTACTTACGTTTATGTTAGTTTCATTTTCATTTTACGTTCTGTTTTATTTGTTGTATGCTCTGTTTCATGAGCAATATTTTCGGTCCGCTTAGTCCGCAAGTTGAGTCCGCAAGTTTCCTTTTATTTAGTCTGCACGTTTCTTTTATTTCGAGATGTAAGCTACCTAACTCTGCTATTTAAGCAGACGTGAATGGTGAATGAAATCATCGAAAATTAATTAAGTCAAAGTGTGGTACATTCTCACCCGAAGAGAATACAAATTTCCCTTTAGTATTTTCTGTTCTATACATTTGGGACCTATCAATTGGTATCAGAGCCAGGTTATTTATGGGAACCAACAAAGAGCGTATTGAGCAGTTGGAGGTTGGGCTCAGTGGAGTGCAGGAGGGGTTACACCGAATGGAGAGCAGCATGGCCGACAGGCTTCGCCATTTGGAAGAAACTCTCAATCGTCTCTCTGATGTTTTGCTCACAAACCAGGAGAACCCCAACCACGGAAACCATCACCGAGAAGGCAACGATGGAGGACGGATGGTTGTATCATCCAAAACAGCAAAGCTTGAATTTCCTAGATTTTCAGGAGATGATCCGACGGAGTGGTTCAATCGGGTGAATCAATTTTTTGAGTTCCAAAATACTCCTGAAGTCCAGAAAGTTTCCTTGGCCTCCTATCACTTGGAAGGAGAGGCCAACCAGTGGTGGCAATGGATCCGCAGGACAGTCCGAGAAGAAGGACGCGTTCTCTCATGGGCAAATTTTGAAGACGAACTCTGGGCTCGCTTTGGACCTTCGGAGTGCGAAGATTTTGATGAAGCTCTTTCAAAAATCATGCAAACAGGCTCTCTGCATGATTACCAGCGAGAATTTGAACGCTTGGGCAATCGGGTACGAGGCTGGACACAAAGAGCTCTTGTGGGAACATTTATGGGTGGGTTAAAATCGGACATCTCGGATGGTATCCGAATGTTTAAGCCTCAGACATTAAAGGAGGCTATCAGCTTCGCGCGAATGAAAGATGATCAACTATCGAGACAAGGGACGTGTGTACATCCTCCACCACCAGTGAGAGCCCCATTAGCTCTTCCGCCAGCAACTCGGGCAGCACCAGCCGTACCTGCAGTTCCTGTTCGGCGACTAACTTGGGATGAAATGCAGCGAAGGCGAGCTCAAGGTCTATGTTTTAATTGTAATGAGCATTTTACTGCAGGTCACCAGTGTCAAGGGTCACGGCTACTTATGCTGGAAGGACACGATGGCAGCGGCAACATTATCTATGAAGCTACACCCATACAAGCAGCAAACGACCTTGAAACGGGTCCAGGTCCACCAGAAAATGGCTAGACAACCTACTGCAATTATTCCCAACTGTGGACCTTGAGGACAAGGATCCACTTAACGGGGGAGTACTGATAAGCCACGTCATTCATCAAGAATCTATAAACCAAATCCCAAATATTTGGGATGATCTGGTACGTGAGGAACCGGAATGCATGGGGCGCGACTGGGTCAGCAGGAATTTACGCATGAAGTGCGCATGAAGCCTCACACGAACGCACGAAACCGACTGGGTCAGCGCGCAGGACGCACGCACGAAAGCCTGAAGCGGAAGAACGAGTCTGCAGAAGAAAGGGTCTTCAGTACTTACGTTTATGTTAGTTTCATTTTCATTTTACGTTCTGTTTTATTTGTTGTATGCTCTGTTTCATGAGCAATATTTTCGGTCCGCTTAGTCCGCAAGTTGAGTCCGCAAGTTTCCTTTTATTTAGTCTGCACGTTCCTTTTATTTCGAGATGTAAGCTACCTAACTCTGCTATTTAAGCAGACGTGAATGGTGAATGAAATCATCGAAAATTAATTAAGTCAAAGTGTGGTACATTCTCACCCGAAGAGAATACAAATTTCCCTTTAGTATTTTCTGTTCTATACATTTGGGACCTATCAGAGATATTCTGGACGATACTCCAACTTTCGGCTGTAAGCTACTCCTCATCACGCTTTTGTATCAACATATCATGTCGTAGTTTTTCCCATAATCTTAACTCCAATACTTTTTTTCATGCTTTTGAAGGTTGTTAGTATAGCCTGCTGCAATTTTCTGAGTAAATGTAAAGAAAGACCGCGTGAACCAAGAACTTTTAGTGACCAAGTTTGCTCATATTTGATCGTGCCGGACGTTGGCTCTGAGATCAGTGACCAACATTATTCCAAGGTATATAGGGTCAACCATTTATTAAGTTTTTATTAGTTACAAGAGATAATTAGTAGCCATACTTCGGGCATATAAATCTTAGATTTCTAGTGACCTTCTCTAGTCATAAAATTTTGCATCATTTTGTATTTACTTTGCTGTCGGCCCCCAGAAATTAATATGCATTGATGACGGCCAGATTTAAGATTATTCTAACGACTAGCTAGTTAATCAATAAAAATTAGGAATTGAGATTAAGAAAAGACGCAAAACAGGAGATGTTTGGATTCAAAATCCACCTCAACTCATATCAATTCATCTCATCTCATCATTACAATTTTTTCAAATTTCCACACAAAATATAATTAACAATTCAACTTTTTCAAATTTCAAAACAATTTTTTTAAATTTCCAAACAAAATATAATAAATAATTCAATTTTTATTCTACTATTCACAAATCATCTCAACTTATCTCTAAATCTGAAGTACGCAAGCTTTTGAGAATTTTGCGGAAAAGGAAAAATCCTAATTATTACGTAAAAATAAATCAAAACACATAATTCGAGGTATTGTCACAGTTTCTTGTCATATTTGTGCTGATTTGCCTTCTTAAGATAATCCAGAAGGAAAATGCTATATGCCCCGCTGGGGCTTCCATTAGGCTAGCGTTTTTTTGTGTTTTTTTTAGTTTTTTTTATATAGATATTTTTAATAATTTTAAATATTTTAAAAAAATAAATTAAAAATTATAATATTATTAAAAAATATTTTTTTAATCACAAAGTAGAATAAAAATTATTTTTTATTATACTTTGTAATTAAAGAAGTATTTTTTAATGATTTTTTTTATTTTCTAATTAAAGAAGTGTTTTTTAATGATATTTTAAATTTATTTTATTTTTTGAAAATATTTAAAAGTGTAAAAAAATTTATATAAAAAATAAATTAAAAAAATACACATAAAAAGTACATGTTAAGCGCAGGAGGGGCTGTAGCATGACCCTATCCAGAATCTGCCAAAACTGCATCATCAGACCTGGGACTACATCATATATCCAGTCCATTTTCGTGCTTCCTCATATATTGCCGTGCACTTCCTGAAAATGATCAAGCTATTTGCCATCGATTACTTCCAACAGGAGGCCACATGTTTTCCATATATATACATATATATATATATATATATATATATACAGAACAGGAAGCTATATATATATATATGTATTTTGTCTCCTTACTCTAATTATTGTGTATTTTTTCAATATAGGTGGATGTTTTTCCTTACTCTAACTCATGTCTAACATGGAATTATTTACCCAGTTTTTAAGCGTTGTGTTGCCCAAGGTTTCAACGGACGAAATGCATGCTTTGTACTCGTTATGGGCTACATTTATAGGCCTTTACATTGCGAATTGTATAGCGGAGAGGTTTCCAGCGTGAGTAGTCTTTTGTAGCTTAACTGTCTATTGTGCATTTACTTTTTTTTTTTTTTTTTAAATTATGCTTGAATTTAATTACTCAGAATTTTCAATGATGTCTTGCCTGGAATATATATATATATATATATATATATATATATATATATATATGAGCTAGACTAAGTTTTCTCTTATGTTCCTTTGTCCAGGCCAGGTGAAGAATATGAGAATACAATGAAACCGGATTTTCTAGATATGGTTCCCTGGTATTCAGGGTATGTCCAGTACTGTGTTATTTATACATATACATACATATATACATATACATACATACACACACACACACACACATGTATATATATCCTTTTTCAACTGTTTTCTGTCTTTTGAGATACTTCCCTGGCCCAAAATTAAAGAGATTTTCAGTAATATTTACTTGTTTATCATTATCTGGTCATGATCCATGGCTGTGTTGCAGAACATCAGTTGATCTCTACAAGACAGTTTTTAACATCGTCGTATCAGTAAATTTCTTTCTAGGTCGTTTTGACAAGCGTGAATTGCAGGTATATCCCAGGCTATATGTTGTCGCTTATATTATATATATATATATATATATATATATATATATATATATATTTATATCATATTGTGTGTCGATTAGCATTAATCAATTTTCAGCACTTGGTAACTAAGCGAAAAGCTAAACTAAATATATAGAAAAATCCTATTTATAAGACGATGTGGAGTACACGCAGTAGTACTGCATATCACTGCTAATTTGACAGAATTTAATTAGAAAAGTTTATAAATTTAAATCTTACAAATTCAATCGTGTTATATCAATGATGTGGTTGATGTATTTTTCACATAGACTTAAGAACAGAATAAATTATATATATATATATATATATATAATCGTTACGTTTATTTTCTTATAAGACTACACTGAAATTATCTTGCCTAGACTGAAATTATCTTAAACAGTCTTGGCAATTTAACAAAACTCAAATCATCAACAGTTTTTATATAACCCTGTCGCCAATTATAATCTCCTTTCTCTTGCTGCAAGGGAGGGGGAAGGAGGAAAATAATACTAAATATATTTTATGACATCTTGTATAACTGATATATATATATATATATATATGATCAGTTATATATGAGAGTTTTGCTAGGAGCAGCCGGAAGCCGCACCATTTCCAGTAAATTTTTTTTTTTTTTTTTCATCCAACACATGGTGTGGTGGGGATGTTGTGTACAGTAGAGTGATATTTATATTATATATATATATATATCTTTCATCTTCGGGTCCCATCCTTCCATCATCAGGCTGCAGTAATGAACGGAGTACGAGGTCAAGATGATGATGGAGAGTTTTTGTATGAACTTCATAGTGAAAAGAAAGAACTATGGTTTGACTTCATGGCCGATACTGGTGATGGTGGAAACTCAACTTATACAGTGGCACGGCTACTTGCTCGGCCCAGTATTAAACTTGGTGAACTTACCTTAAATCGTGGAGACTTGCTACTCATTGGAGGGGATATCGCGTAAGTCATGATCTTACATATTTATAACTAAAAAACTATATATAAATGTCCTTAATTTGTTGTCATTTTATCTTTAAAACATTTTTTTCATTTTGTTTCCAAACTAGGGTACGTAGCAACTTTAAAAGCACGTACATAAGATATATATTTACAAACAATAAATAGCTTTTTAATAGAAAAATGCTATATTGCTTATAACAACAATTGCAAATCGACACATAGGGCATGTTTGGACACTTAGAGTATATCAAAATTTAGTGAATAATAATAAAATAGTTTGAGTGAATATGTGTTATTGAGTTTTGAAAACTGAGAGAAAAATTTGAATAAAAGTATTATAAATTAAAAAATTATTTGAATATAATTTTTGTTTTAGGCTCCTTTTGGTTGTTAAGCTTATCTGAGTTTAACTTAATTCCGTCCAATTTTAATTTTAGTCTAACATCCAAACACGCAACTCTCAAATTACTAAACTCATCTCTAGGGGTGTAACCGGTCTGGTCCGGTTTTGGATAAAATCTAGGACCGAACCGGTATGTACTGGTTTTGTATTTTTCAAAACTGATTACGCATCGGTTACCCTCCTAAACCGGTACTTCTGGTTTTACCGGTTTCCGGTCCGGTCCGGTTTTATTAAAATATAAGTTTCACAATTTGTCATTAAAAATTTGTTTATAAAAAAAATTGATTTAAAAAAAACTGTTTTATACTTTTATTAATATATTAGACTATATTATAGTATTAATATTAGACTATTGGTATAGTTATAAGTTATATATTAGTATTAGTTATAAACTTTTAGCGATTTAGTATTAACATTTTATGTAATAATTTATAAATTATAATAAGAAATTATTTCATATATGAATATATATAATTATATATATTATATATAAAAATTTCACATAAAAATTTATAATTATACATTATATATAAAACTTATATATATTAATATTTAATATATAAAAAATATTTTGTATAAAACTTATATTCAAAACCGGTCCGGTCCAGACCGGTTTTCCAGTTTGAGGTTACACCCCTACTCATCTCAACTCAAACGAAAATTCTATATACCATACTACCATCCCACTTTCATCCCATTAAGTATAATTTGACACATTTATTATCATTAAATGATCATTTATTGCATGTTTCTTTATCATTTAATGGTGATGAATGTGCCACATACTACTTAATATGATCAAAATATAATGAGAGTGTGGTGTATAACATTACTTCAACTCAAAACCTCTTTACATGTGAGTCCCACAACCTTTTTTAATTCAGCACTTCTTTACACGTGGGACCCACAACATTTTTCAACTTTCCATAAATATATCTAAATTCATCTTAACATTTAAACACATTTAAACTTATATTAGGTGGACTCCACAAAACTCATTCTATCATCTGAACTTATTACTATACATAAACAACTCAGCTCAATTCAACATCCAAACGCATGAGCTTTAAAGTTTGTAAAAGTTGTATTGATTTGTGTTTAAATATTGAATAGGTAATGATAAGATGCAAAAGTTAAAATTTGAAATTTAAAAAGATTTGTATTTGAGAATGAAATTATGAGAAGTTTTGCAAAATTTTTAAGAAATTTTGTAGTGTTCAAACATGCCCTTTCTGTTATATATACTAATAGTTGTAGTACTTACTATTCATACATATACATATATATATATGTACACATACATATATACAATGACAACTACTCTAAATGACTACGGGCCTAGACTATTCTTATTTACAATATATAAAATATATGATAATTGTACACCATATTGTTGGGCATTCATTTTCACTAGCTAGTAATATATAATTAGCATGCCCTTGATTGTTAGCTAGGTTATTATAAACTTAATGGTTAAAACCACTATTTCACCATAGCTAGTTAAATTTCTGAAAAAGCTAGATATTTAGCATATATATATATATATCAAGCAAAATGAAATCTGTTTTCATATCTATATATAATATATATACACATCATTTTTTACATCTGAATTATCCGATCTTTAATATTTTATTTTCAACATTTTTAATATTTTTTTTTAATTGGGACGTATGTCTTGGCGCCGTTCAATTACAGGTATCCTAATCCATCACAATTCACGTACGAAAGTCGTCTCTTTCGCCCTTTTGAGTTTGCCTTGCAGTCACGATCATCGTGTGCTGAAAAAGCACGTATGACTGTGAACAAGCCTAAGGCGCCTCCCGATGTGTCTGAATCATCGACGCAGGGAAGAAGGAGATCCAAAAAGCACCCCCGAAAACAACTGAAGCCATATGCAGGGCCTCGATGTTTTCTTATTCCCGGAAACCATGGTTTGTGTTAATTTTTCTTAAATGAAAGCCCTCGAAGTTGTGTTGTCATTTAAAATGTTATGGTTGTGTGATAACCTCTAGTTTCGGCATGACAGATTGGTTTGATGGACTTCATACCTTTATGGGGTATATATGTCATAGGAGCTGGTTGGGTGGGTGGTTTATGCCACAAAGGAAAAGTTACTTTGCTTTGAAACTCCCTAAAGGATGGTGGGTGTTTGGTCTTGATCTTGCACTCCATGGTGATATCGATGTGTACCAATTTGAATTTTTCTCAAAACTAGCCAGAGAAAAGGTATCGTTCCAAGTTCTCTATTTCATTTTCATTGTCTATGTTGAAATGGGTAATACTCAAGATATTATATGCATTGAGGGGGAGTCGACGATGTTGCTCTCTATGACTGATCTAAAAACGGCCATGCGGGGTATGATGTCGAGTGGTATAATTAGTAGGCATGGAGTGTGTCTATTATTCTAGTACTCTAAAAATAGGCATAATGGAGGGTACAATATTAATGCTGAATGTCATGAAAGACTCTAGTGTGTCTTCTGTCCTTGTTTATCAACTCATTTTATCTTATCATTATAATTTTCTCAAATTCTCATACAAAATATAATACACAATTCAAAATTTTCAAATCTCAAAATAATAATAATATTAAAAATAATATTATAACAATATTTTATTGAACTCATCTAAAATCATCTCAACTCATCTCTGAATCCAAACGTGGCTGCCTTATTTTGTTATACAAATCATCTTATCTCATATGTGTAACCAAACGAGACCTAAGTGGTTTAGGTTGAATATTGACAGCTCAAGGTCCAACAATATTATGCCCTCATAATTTGATTTTTCTTTCCGTGCATTGTTTTGCATGCCTACGCATATATAATGGAAAAGTTTTGCATCAGTACTGTTTTCTTCTATAGGATTCAATCAGATAGGCTCTTATACTATATTTTAATCCCTCTTTTGCTCCTAAACATTTTGTTCATCGATCTTATTAACTTTTTTATTGGACCATGTGTGATCAAGGTTGGCAAGAAAGACTCTGTGATTGTTATGACGCACCAACCAGATTGGCTTCTTGATTGGTACGAGGATGTTAAGCATAAGCACAATATTTCAGACCTAATGTGCAATATTCTGAAGAGAAAGTGTAGGCTTCGGATTGCTGGGGACATACATCACTACATGCGGCACGTAAGAGTTAACTCTGGTGGTGGGTCAGATCATGAGCAGGGTTATGCACAACATCTACTTGTAAATGGTTGTGGTGGGGCATTCTTGCATCCTACCCATACATTTCGCAATTTCAGTAAATCTCATGGAGTTTCCTATGAGTTGAAACAGGCTTATCCTAGTTTTGAAAAGTCAAGAAAGGTACTGTACTCTGTTTTCCTCCTTTCCGAGTCTGATCTATTCCCACTTAGTAACAATCACATTTTATTACATTGTGTTCATGGACGAAGCCAAGATTTATGTAGAGGGGGTTGTAGGATATATTAAAGTCTGTATATAACAAAAATTGAAAAATTACTTAAAAGTGTGCACAAGTATATAGGAAATTTCAATTTTAAGTCTAAAATAAAAAAATAAAATATTTAACATGCCAATTGATCTAGATGTTAATCTTTCAACGAATAATGATAATTAAATATTATCACATTCATTCTCAATATACACTAGCAAATAATTTATAATAAAATCGTTATTTATTTTGTTTCGAATTCTTATCTCAACCATATTAAAATCTGAAAAATATCATTAAATTTATTTTTATTTCGAAACCCAGTCTTAACAATGTTTATGATTTTAAAGTTTTTGGCTTGTTCATATTGTTCAACTTAAGTTTTCAAATTAAAAGAAAAAAAATGACCCATGAAAATATTATGATATTTAGATCAACTAATTTAAATGTAAATACAACATAATAAATCAAATTAAAAAATTTGAGTTTACATGATGAATCAATAAGCATATTATATATGATTTATGGGGAATAAAACATATTTGGGATTAAAAAAAATCACATCTATTACTCTTTTATTTTTATTTTACATAACTTTAGATTAAATTAATGAAAAATTTCAGAATTTTTGCAGCTTATAGCTTCTCATTGATTTCGTGCAGCTTGCGTGGAGAAATATTTCGAACTTTAGGAAGCAGAACTGGCAATTCGATTTTATTGGTGGCATTCTATACTTTATATTGGTCTTCTCGATGTTCCCGCGGGTGAATTCCTGTTATTTTCGATTTCTTATTAATATATTTTGAGTTTTTCTACACAGAAGTCAATGTATTAGCACACCATTTACATTACTGGTACCTATTATAACTTAAAAAAAAAAAAAATCAAAACACCAATCGTTTTGTAACATAGTTGACGTTAAAAGCTTCCATATATATGACATTTTGATAAAAAAAAAGGCTTCTAAATAGATTTTCTTATTATTAATTAAGGTCTATCCATATATATGACATTTTGTTTTTGCCTTTCTTTGTTGCCCGGTGATCAGTGTGAGCTTGGTACGGTGTGGAGTGCTTTTATGTACATGGTGCATCACTCTTATGTGTCTCTGGGTGGTTCAGTGCTATTTCTAATGGCAGCAATTCTATTTACACCCCCAAAAATGTCATGGACGACAAGGATTCTGATTGGGTTTTGTCACTTCTCCGCCCACTTGGTCGTAGCTCTCATTCTTATGTTGCTGTTCGAACTGGGTGTTGAGACGTTTGTCCGGATTGGATTATTGGAAACTTCAGGTGGGATTTCGATCGATTTACATATATCCTCCATTCCAAGAGTTTTTCTTTCTTTACATTGTTGGTAAAAGTATGAACTGCATAATGGTTTGATTAGCGAGTAATGATATACCTATCATTTCATTAATTTTTTTTATTTTTTTATTTTTTTACCTTCATATATACGAAGAGTTCTATATTTTTTTCACCTCAAACTACTAAAACATTGTAATGTACAGTCTTAATATGCAAGATCTAGTCGTTACGTACCAAAAATAGACAACAGTACTAGATAGTCTTAATGGTCAAATCTTAATAGATGATATGCATTGAATTTTTTTTAAGAGAAGTATATACAATTTGATTTAGAAAATAAACTTTAAAATTTGAATCTTACAAATTAAATCTTGCCATTTAAGTGATGTGTATGGAGTGTTCTACACACAGCTTGAGGATAGAATAATTATTTCTTTCCAAATTGTTACTTAAATTTGTGATAAGTTTCGATAATTTAGGAAAAGAAAAGTGTATTTATGTAAAATAATGCATGAGATTTTCAATGAGAAAGAAAAGATTCATTGGATATTATTATTTATTTTTTTTTCTAAAAATTTAAAATATTATATGATTTTTTATTTCATCAGAATATCACTCTCTCTATCGATCACTAGAAAGTATGCTCATTCAACCTGCCTCAAATGGCAATCGGACTAGCTTAGAACAAAGGACATTCGGCCTTTATCCTGCCTGTATCAAGTATGTCATGTCTGCATTTGATGTGCCAGAGGTAAGAAAAACTCTCTCTTATGTGTTCTACAAGATAAATGATATTTATAGTTTTAAATTAATGTGTAAATCTTGCGCATTTCCATTCAAAAAACTTGATAAATACATTAATTATTTTTTTAAATGGTAGATCCGGACCACCTCTCTTTAAAAAAGAATGTTGTAGACTTGAATAGTTTAGAATTGTATATACATAGATCACTCGTTCTACAAACCAAAGCTGTTTTCTCCTTTTTTTTTTTTTTTTTCACTATATATCTCAAATTCATTTGAAATTTTCTATCAACAGCTCATAGCTGTCACGAGGAGGAATATATGTGAGAATGGGATGGAGTCTCTATCTCGAGCGGCGGCCATTGTTTATTATGTTTCAGTCTTCCTTTATTTCTGGGTCTTGTCCACCCCAGCAGTTTCCTTGGTGTTTGGATGCTACCTATACATCTGCGTGAACTGGTTTAACTTACACTATGACGAAGCCTTCTCCTCTCTTAGGATTGCTGACTACAAGGCTTTCACACGATTTCACATCAAACCAAATGGTGATCTTGAAGTTTTCACCCTTGCAGTTGATAAGGTAAAAAAAGAAAAACCCCATATTACTTTCCCTTGGTGATGCTCTATATGTTTCGTTAAAGAATATAATAGGAATTCAGGACGGCCTCTTGTTTGATATTTTGTGAAATTATCACTCATATAAAAAATTTAAACTTTTAAGATGATTGGTGATTTGACATGAGTTATATATATATATATATATATATATATATAAATTCAAGAAATAAAAAGCTTCTAAGATTGGTGATTTATACAATAAATATGCGGTAAGAAAATACCAAAGATTATATATAAATTAACCAAGGTAAAATGCAGAATATTTTATTTTCCTAGCTAATTAAATTCCTATGCCAAGTAATCTTGAATAATATTTATTGACTAGACTAGTCAATAAGATTACATATGTAATATGACTAGACTAGACAAATTAACAAGAAGGTTGAGGAATCCACTTGTCGTGCCAATTCTTCACTAACTCACCATTTCCAATCTTCCAAATTAGGCATTCTTTGAGTAACTGCTTTGCTGCCAAGAAACTTATCTAGATAAAGGATGCATTACTGCCCAACTTGGAATTCAAAAAATCTGATTTATAGTAGTAATTAGCCTTACGAACTCTAGCTGCCAGCGATTGAGGATATTGAATTATCCTCTAGGCCTTCTTAGCTAGTAGAGCTAGATTAAAATTTCCAAAGTCACGAAACCCAAGTCCACCTGCCAATTTGGCCTTGCCTAGCTACTACCATGACAACTAGTGAATTTTTTTGTCTTCCCTTTGGCCCCACCAAAATTTCTGCATAAGTCAATTAATATCGTTCAGAATGGTCTTTGGAATCTTGAAGATACCCACATAGTAGGTTGGGATGGCCTGAATAATAGACTTGAGAAGGATTTCTTTACCTGCCTGAGATAAGAACCTTACTTTCCAGTTGCTCATACTACTCGTAATCTTGTCTAGTATTGACCTGAACACAATTGATTTATGTGACTCCACATAAGAAGGAAGACCCAAATATTTCTCATATGACTTGGATACTCTCAGCCTTGCAGTAGATAGCATGGACTCCTTAGCATCTTGTCTAGTATTCTTGCTAATGAAGATTGAGGTCTTGTCCAGGTTCAGTCTTTGACCTGAGGCTTGTTCATATGATTTCAAAAGCCTAAGTAACCTGCTCCATTCTATTGGATTAGCCTTGCAAAAAAGAAGACTATCATTTGTAAAAAAATAAAAGGTTAACAAGCAAAGACCCTCGAGCAAAAGGAAAGACAGAAATGTGACCTTTGATCACAGCTTTAGCCAGCATATGACTTAACACTTCTGAGCATATGATAAAAAGATAAGGGGAAAGAGGATCCCCCTATCTTAGTCCTTTAGACGGTGTGAATTCACTCTTTGGTGCTCCACTGATCAAAATTTAATATCTTATAGTGCTCACATATTGCATGATGAGCTCAATCCATGATCTGTTGAATCCCATCCTCAACATTAAAGCTTCTAGAAAATCTCATTTCACTCTATCATATGCTTTACTTATGTCCAATTTAAGTGCCATGTATCCCTCCTTCTTACCCCTAATTCTGTGTTACATGGAGTGCATTGCTTCATAGGCCACTATAACATTGATTTTGAATTTTAAAGTGACATTTATTTATGAGATCAAGAAATCATAAAATATAATTTGAAAGCAAACAATATTGGACATATAGAGAGGTCCAACTGCACGTAATTTATGCAAGGAAATCTAGAATATTTTCTATGTTGAAATTGAAAGAAACTGTATGAGCATTAATGGTCGGCCCGAACTAGTCTTAAAATTCATATGGTTGTAGCTAATTACCATACTTAATGTTCATATGTAGGTACCGGAGGACTGGGAGCTGGATCCTCAATGGCAACATGAATTAGAGGAGTTGAGCTACCGCAGAGAGTTTCCTAGCAAATGGAGGGCAACTGCTTCGTATCAGGACCCCTTAGACACTGTGCATATTATTGATCACTTCGTCATTCCACGGCAAGATAGGCCCAACAACTGAGTGTGAGGGCCCGAGTTTATCTTGTGTGTCTATGCTTTTTTTATCCTTTCAGTGTGTGAGGCCCAAGTCTGATTTTGAGTGGGTTCTTTTTTTTTGTTGTGTCGGTGTATGTCAATTGTGGGCCCAGCACGTGTGGGAGTCCATGAGTTTCTGAGCTTAAGGGGTGAAAACCCTAGTTTTTTCTTCTCTTCTCCCCCCCCGGCCCCCGGCATCGCTCCCGCTCCCGTGCCACCCACTTCTTCTTCTCCTTTTTGTTTTTTTTTTTCATTTTCTCTTTCCCCTAGCAGGCAGCAGCTATGCCACCATCCACGTCCACCAGCATGCCAACTCCACATGTCGGCATGGTTCGTACCTTCGCTGCCACCGTCAGACCACTGCCCATCGTCCCTAGTCATTGTCGAGTCTGCCACACTCTGCGCATGGCTTCTTTTGGCCATATGAGCACTGTCGGTCACACCAAATCGCTATCGAGTCTGCGAGTCGTTCCTCTATGGTCTACGCATCGCCTGGTGTGCCCAATCATCGCCGAAGGTAGGTTTTGTTGTGTGTGGGTCTCTCGGCCTATAAATAGGCCAAACCTCTCCCTCTAGGAAACCACCCCACAAACACCCTCTCTTCCTCTCAAAAACTGTCTCATCACCTTCCTCCCCCTCCAATCTTCATTTTCGTAGCCTTTAGAGTTTTTTCTCCAAGCTCCGTAGTGTGCCACCGCGAGCGACCACTCTTAGCCATGTTGCGGTGGTCATTCAACCTCCTCTTGGCCTTCCCCTTTCCATTCCTGACCTCCTCCTCCCTTGATTTCACCCAACCTGTGAGCAAAGGCTCATTTTAGACACTGTTCCGCCGTGCTCCACCGCACACCGCCACGAAAATCCCCTCCTCCGGCCACTATCATGACAAATCTGCCTCCCTTTTTATTTTCCTAATCATAGATCCCCCTCAATCTTTCCAGATCCGCCACTGCGTCTGTTGCGCCACCATTATCGCCACCATACTCTGCCCCTCCAGATGCCACTACAGTAAGCTGCATGCCACTCACCTTGTTTATTTATCTTTAGGCGGCGTTAAATTTGAATAAATGTTTTTCTTCCACTTGAGCAGTGGCACACACTCATAGGATACTTAAATTCATCGCGCTTAATCATCTAGAAATTACCTTTCTGCTGTTATAAGTAAATTCTCGGATTGACCCTTGAAATTCTAACGTGGAATAAATTATTATCTTAATGTTGTTGCAGTCTGGTTGTGAATGAAAAGGTGTCGGGGGCCCTGTGGAGCGTTGGGATAAAATCTGTAGTTAGTGATGGATTGTTGGTCAAGGGCTGGGTGAGGTGTTGGGAATCCCGTGTAGTTGTGATTTGTGAATCTATGAAACTGTGTATTGCGCTGTCATTGTTTGCTGCACCTATTGCCATGTCATCCAATAACTTTTTGTCATGCATCTGCATTTTAATTGTTATTACTTGTCATGATTTTATTAATTGTGCTATGTTTTATGGTTATGCTGTGAGATCGAAAAAAATTGTGTTTTTGTGTCAAAAGATTAAAAGCATATTTTGTGGGTGCGTGCATATCACGACCCCAAGCCGAGATGGGGTATTATCTCGGGAGCTCCTCTGGTCACTCGAGAGTATATAAAACTGCGTGATGTCCTCTAGGCTGTCGCCGGGCGACAGTAGGCTCAGCCAAGATGGTAACGCTCTTTGTACGACTCTATGGCCCCTCTACTGGCGGGGGTTAGAGGATGTCGAGTTACGTAGATGCCGGGTGCGGAGCTGAGCATTGCTCGTTATGAAGTCACACACACGGTTTGTGGCGATCCCAATCCCCCATATAAAAAATACACGGGAATCGAGACACCAGGATGGTGACAACACGGTCACACATCCCAACGAAGTGACAGTGTGTGTACATGCAACGGTGTACAAATAAAATAACGCAGCGGATAGTCAACTAAGTACCAGAATTTAAAATACAATTTAAATATCAGTAGAGGTTTAAAAGCAGTTATACAGTCTTCCAAAATAAAGTTAACACATGTCCTGAAATACAAATATGTAAAATAGAATAATAAGCTAGTGATCCCAGATCACTCCTCGGGCGGAGCCGTCTCCTCAGGCTTGCCCTCCTCCTCCTCCTCATCTGCATCAAAATCTGCGTTATCACAAAATGGTACCGCAGGTAAGTAAAACCCAAACAATCCTCAGAAAATAAAATGCATTTAATGCAATCAACATGCATGCATATGATGAATTATGCATTTTTCTCAAAACATCATTTTCCCTGAAAATGACCATTTTCCAACACACGCCAAAATCTCATTGATCCAAATATCCGTAAAACATTTTCCCAGAAAATGATTTACACAAAATCCACGGACACTATTTTTCCAGAAAATAGCCAATTAATCCATTATTAACCTATGCACCATGGCCTCCCCTAGGGACCATCCGAACGTCCTGGCTTCGTAGTGATGTTCGGTTTCGCGCCCAGCGCGTACGTAGCCAAGCACCCACTACGCAACGAGCGATGCCCAGTTCCGCGCCCAGTGCGTACGTAGCCAAGCATCCTTGAGTTCCCGCCAGCAGAAGGACCACGGAGTCGGCACGAATCTCTCGTCCGATACCATCGTCGCCCAGCGACAATCCAGGGGGCGTTACTCAGTTTATTCCACTCCCGAGTAACCAGAGGAGCTCCACCGAGATAATGCCCCATCTCGGCTTGGGGTCGTGATACACACGCACCCAAAAATATTCTCACATAAAATCATAACTTTTCAAATCACACATGAGCATGAATGCAATACACGAAAACCCAATTTTCTTTACAAACATGATCATGCATGAAATAATGAGATGTACATGTACCAACACAAATCCACAACCATCAATATTCAAACCAATCAGATCCAACCAAACCAACCCAATCACCAATCCAACTAACTCCCGTACTCCTCGGACTCAGTCCGGCAAAACCAATTAGCAGATTAAATACAATGAAATTTGTTAGTGCAAAAATACATTAAATTCACAAGAATTCTTTGGAGAAATACTTACAGTGCAATATAACAATTTTCGGAGGATCACGAAACTGCAAGTGGTGACGTCTGAGTAACACCACAGTGTAAAATACACTGTGGCCGTGGGTCACAGATACTCACTTTTCAACGAAGACAAACGAAGACCCAAAAATGGTAGGGTAGGGCCTAGAGAGGTCGGTGAAGCCAATGGTGGTGGTGGTTTGCCGTGGGTGGCGGTGCAAGGGGTGGTTTTAGGCCAAAAATGTACAAATCGGAAATGGACTTGGTGGGGTTTCACCGGTGACGAATCGAAGCTGGGGTTGGGTCCATTGGATTGCCAAGAGGTCGAGGATGAAGTGGTAGGAAGATGGTGGCCAATGGTGGTGCGACGGCGGCGCAACGGCGGAAAGAGTGCCGCGGCTTCAATGGCTTCGTGGTGGCTAACGGCGGCACAAGGGAGGCTGAGATTGGAGGGAAGTGTTCGTCGACAGCTGGGGAGGCTGGGGAGCCGGGCGGTGTCGACCACCGCTGGTGGATGGCGGCGCTGGGTGGAAGAGAAGAAAACGGGCGGAGGAGAGGAGAGAGAGAGCTTGCGCGGGTGATGGCCAGGAGTGGAGGAAAAAGAAAAAAAAGAAAAGAAAGAAAAAGGAAAAAAGAAAAAGGAGAAAAGAAAAAGGAAAAAATGTAGGGAAGAAATGTGGTCCAATCCTCACATCTTGGGTCACAAAAATGATCCAACGGAAACGATTTTAAAACTACAAGTTAAATGAAATAATTTGAACGTAATAGTAAAGTGAAATTAAAATAATTTAAATTCCACAGTAATTAATTAAATATGAAAAGTAATTTAAATGCACAACAATAATTAAATAAATATTAAGAAAGCACCTAAAAATTAATTTTCACCAAATTAAAAATCCTAAAAATAACCCAATTAAAATCCATTAATTTTAAAATAAGAAAATAAATTTTGAATCCATAAAAAATAATTCATTCAGTAAAAATACACTAAAATACGGGGTGTTACACGGTTGTTATCCGTGGTGTCACGAAAGGAGCCAAAGTGTGCAAATGGTCCCTTGGGGAGACCATGGCGCACATCGTAATAAATGAATGTCACCGGTGTACAAACGTGATTTTTGGCTTGAGTGGCTATAATTGTAATAATTTTGGTAAAGGTCACAAAAATGGGTATTTTGGGATAATCTCTTATGACTGTTGTGTGTGTTTGTTTGTATGCTTCCATCTTTGAAATTCCTGGTTGTTGATTTGTGGATTTACTTGTTGAGATTGTGAGATCTCATTGTGGTGTTCCCACCTTCGGTTTCATTTCATGGAACCGTAGAATTATGCAGAGGACGAGTTTGAGCATGAGGGATCGACCCCACCTAAGGAGTAACGACCTGGGATTTATTTTCGTTGTAGGTGATGAACTTTTATTTTATTTTATTTTAATTAGTTGGATGACTGTAATAACCTTATGGAGGACTTCTTGTTGGATTGTATTTTAAACTTTTATGGTACTTAGTTTTAGACTGTCTTTTTATTTTTTTGTTGCATTTATAAACTGTACACATAGTGCATGTTCGCACACACTTGCACTTGGTGATGGGGTGTGTGACCCTAGTGGCCATTAACCCGCAATCAACTTGTATAACTTGAATAAATTCTATTTTCAAATTATTGTTTAGTTTTATATGCATTTATTATTAGTGGGATGTAATATTAATATTAGTATTTGACTATTTAATTATTTTATGGAAATATAAGTTAAATATTATTGGTGGGTCCAACATACACGAAGTCATATTGTAGCGAAGGTAGATGTTGAAGTCTCATTTTGTAATGCCCCAATGGAAGGCCCAAACCACATGGCCTATACTCCAAAAGGACTAGTCAATGATACAATCGGAGCCTCATTGAAACCTTATAAAGAGCAATAACTTCTCCTTCCCAAGCAATGTGGGATCCCATACACCACCAACCCTTATCCATATCATATGGAGTATCACAATCTACCCCCCTTAAATTCTTGACGTCCTCGTTGGGCCTGTCCATTATAGGTGGCACGACTCAAGTCCCACATTTCTAGTTGGGATAGGCTCTGATACCATTTGTAACGTCTCAATGGAAGGCCCAAACCACATGGCCTATACTTCAAAAAGACTAGTCAATGATACAATTGGAGCCCCATTGGAACCTTATAAAGAGCAAAAACTTCTGCTTCCCGAGCAATGTGGGATCTCATACACCACCTACTCTTATCCATATCATATGGGGTATCACCCATGTATTGCTACAACAATTAAATTTGAAATTTATACCAATTAATTTCCAATCACAATCAATAAAATGCAAAGTCAAAGACATATAATTAAAATTTTGGATGGATGTCCATGTATTGATGGTGAGTTAAACTTTGTGATCCACCAATTGGTCCCTCAACAAATCTTTTTTTGTTTTGTATTATTTTTTTTATATCTTTTGCCACCGTGTGGTGAGAATAAAGGTCAAAACTTAGGTTTCAAGTATTTGGAATATGCTTGGAACCATTTCCCCTCTACAAACTAAAATGATAGCTCGTCCATGATGACCATACGAGCTAGGTGTCTCTTACACTCATCCAGATCGTACTTAGTACACTCCTTTAACGTTGCACACCCACTACTCTCATCTGTCATTTTTTTTAAGTCCAATCTCTAGTCTAAATTGGCTATTCTCATGTAAAGATTTTAATATTGAACTCTTTTTGCATTATTCTTCTAAGTGGACCTTTAATTCGGATGTATCATATCTCTTATAGTGACGTCCATACACTTTACCACAATAGTTACCCTTAGCTTGGGGTTATTGGGGTCACCACTCTCTAATTTGGTAAAGTGAGTCGAAATTATTGAAACTCCAAAATAGAATGAGGTTTTGATATAGAAACTCAATTAATTTAGGATTTTAGATTGAAACCCTAATTAATTTAGAACCCCTAACATAAATAAGGGTTTCAGATTGATAATCCTAAACTAATTTAGGGTTTCAATCCAAATCCCTAAAGCCACAATTTCACATGCACAATTTGTTTTTACCCAACAATCAACACACATGCACAATGTCCACGCTCCACAGCACACAATTCACAATCACATCCTCCAACTGCTCAATTTAATCCCATCCTCCATAACTCAACAAAATAAAAACAAAAACTTACATAAAAGTAAACAGTAGACTAGGTATGCGACGAAAACATACTTTTGGCAACAGACTAGGCGTATGACGGAGATGGAGATGGATGGAGATGGACAAAGCAGGAGAGAGGGGCTAGGGTTTCATAGAGATGAGAGAGACAAACTAGCAAAACTGAGGTTGGGGGGTCGCAGGGGGATTTGGTTAACATCACTTATTAAAATGACCCCATTTTGATATATGGGGTTTGTTTTGTTTTATATAATATGCATATATATATATATATATATAATATGTAATATATGTGATGTGGGGGGTGGGTCGGGGGAAAAGCGGGCCGGGATTAGCCCTAGCCCACCCCCGCCCATGCGGGGTGGGGAAGCCAGGTGCGGGACCCCACTATCAACCTCTAAAAGTAACCATTACTATTTTTTAATGTCATTAATTATTGTTTTGAATTTTAATTAAAAGGATAATCTCTATGTCATTTCTTAGACTTGCTAAAGATGATAAGCATTATTTTAGATGAAAATCGTTGGGTTGGTATATGTGAAAATGTTGACGATGGGCCGGTGTCATTTAATTAGTCTAAGATCCAAATAATGACAAACACACACACACAAACATATATATATATATATATATATATATATATATTTATTTATTTATTTATATTTAATTGAATAATTTTTTAATCATCATGATTAAATTAAAAGAGCACCTAACACTCATTTGTTGAACGAACTAGTTTTATTTATTCGACCTGTATGACTCAGTCGGAAAGGATACCTCATCGTCAACCATATGACGTGAAATCTCCCAATTGATCAGCAAGTTTTGCAGGTCACGGATCTCTGTGGGTTCAGTTGTACTGTATATCTTGTTAGAAAAGTGCTACAGTCATAAAAAGATCTTATAAAAGTAAACTTACAAATTAACGTGACTTTATATGATACGTTAAATCTATTTTATATTAAAAGTAGTTTTACAATTTAACATACCAAATCACAATACAATAGATGTGGTTTTTTGGGACGAAAAGTTTCGTCCAAAAAAACTATGATTTCGTCCCAAAATGCCTCTTGGGACAAAACAAAAAAAAAAAGCGTCCCAAGGTCGTTCCAATAACAGTGTCCCAATTAGGTGTATAACTGGTCCGGTTCGGTCTGGTTTTATATATATTTTAGAACCGAACCAGTATATACCGATTTTGAGATTTGAAAAATCTATACCGCACCGGTTACACCCCTAAACCGGTTCGGTACTTCTGATCTGGTTTGGTCCGATTCTTCCTTTATATAAATATATATAATATAGTATATATATTATAGTATATAATAAAATAGTGATAATATATTGTAGTATATTATAATATATATTATAGACTATAGTGATATATCATAGCATATAGGTGCTACCTTCAATATTACTTAGGAATTCTACTTCAAATAGAATCCCTCATTATTAAACTCATCTATGATAAGACCGATAATACCAAATTGATTTATCGTAGTACTTATATTTCAAAAATTATTATTGAAGAAGTTGAGGAACTCACCCTTGTACTTCAAATAAGAAACTTCCTAATTGTGATGCTGTTTACTGGTATTTTGATTACATTGATGCATGGTTCATGCTCATGCTGTTTCAAACAACATATATGACACACTCTTGGTTTTTGAATTTTGATAAAAAAAAAAAAATTAAAACTAATTTTCCTCCCTGGTTCCTGAGATGGTGGAATTAGTTTGGTCCTATTTCTGAAGTTTTTCTAGAGAAACTTCAACATGCTATTAAATGTTTTGCTAATGCCATTTCTCCCAAAATGGATCATCATAGTTCAAAGTTCCCCTACATTCTCCATTTATGTAAAAGATACAAAGTTCCTTGGATCTTGAAGTAGAATTATGATTGGAATGGTGACATACTAGTCCTTTACTGGTTCATCGAGTGATGGGATAGATATCCACACATACAAGGTGTTATTGACAACATTAACATTCCTATGGTTTCATACAAAAATGGGTAACCCTTCGGCGTTATGCTTAATAGCATTCTGAATGGTTTCTTGTGCCTCTGATGTGAGATGTCTATCCCACTAACTTCGAAACATCTCCGAAAAACCATTAGTTAAAATAGTAACAATCTCAGGTTGTCTGATATTGTTATTAATATAAGCATTTGCAACTATAGACATTTTACTCATGGTATTAAGAATTTTTTGCTCTGAGAATCTATCAATATTCCTGTAACACCCCGTTCTCAAAAAGACATTTTAGAATTTTCGAGGAGCCAGTGTGCTACTACTAAACTTGAACTTAAAACTTTTTCTTTTTAACAACGTGCCAGATGCGAAAAATTTCCATAAAATAACAAACTTCAATAAATACTGAAAATCCAAAATAAAGTCTGCGGAAGCACTTATGAAAAAAACGGAAGTCTCATGTGCTTATCAAAATAATTTATTTAAACTTTAAACCATAGAAATAATCATAGCATAATCTGTCTAGGCCTCTGCCTCGCCTCCCTGGGTTAAGTTCTGTCCTGCAGTCTCGTCTTTATAAATGTCATCACCTAGGGTGGTTTAAAAACATAAAAATAAACTAAAATGAGTCGAATACTCAATAAGTAACACATCATACAGTAAACATAATAAACATAAGGTTTCTTAAAAAGCGTGCATATTCATAAATACATTCATAAATAACATGAACATGAACATTAACTTATTTTTTACTTGTCATAGGTCGTTACCCACTGTTGACCCCCGTGAGTTAGGGTTAGCGAATCTAAATAGATTCCGATTCCGCCCGTGGTCGCAGGTTGTGGAATGCATACATAAGGAAGACAATACTGGGTGCACTACCAGCATGCACGACCTGGCAATGCAATATGCCCATAACATAGGTACCGTTTTCATATCATAACATAGGCCGCTACATATTTTATCAAATCATACTTGCATACTTGTCATTTCATAGATTTTAAAAGAAATCACATACGTACTTGTCATATCATATCATAGATTTCAAATGAAATTGCATATTTTCATAAATGTCGTGATACAGGTTTCCTTACATAAATTCATAACTTTTCATAGATAATTTTATGCATAACTCTCACATAAAATCATTCATTTCATAAATAATTTCATGAAATAAATTTCACATAAAATCATGCATTTCATAAATAATTCTATGAAATGACTCACATAAAATCATATATTTTATAAATAATTTTATGAATAATCTCTCACATAAAACCATGTATGACTTCCCATAATTATTTTAATGCATAAATTATCACATAAGATCATCAATATTCATAAACTTTCATATAAAATCATGGATTTTCATAAATATATCATGATTGGGTACGTAAAGAGGAGCTTCCAAAGAAGGGCATATATGCAAAATATTTTTATAAAAGACATGCCATTTACCGTACATACGTGTAAGGATATGATCATGCTACTTACCTCGTAGCGCTAATCCAATATTTCCAGGGCGCGACTGATTTCCTATAAGATAGACACGTAGCTTACGTAAATTTCTACTTCAAGACGTACCTCGTAATTAAACTAGAAATTCCAACTTAATCTATATTTTCCATTAACTTTGGTCTTTCAAAACTCTAAAATCACATTGACTCCATAATATTGACATCAATTCTGTATATCTAGAGTTTATATGTCCCACTTAAAATACAACTCTATCACCATGATATAAATCTAATTAACCTCAAGCCCAGCCCACAGCTAAGCCAAATCCAATTTAAAAATACAAGTCCATTTAAACATCATTATAATCTGAAATAGTTGCAAATTCTAGCCCATAAAAATATTACTACATGAGCCCAAACAAAAGAAATAAGCCCATCCCACCCTCATACGGGCCTAAGGCCCAATAGGAACTAAGGTTCTTTCTAGAACCCGAAACACGGCTAAACCAAAAATAAGGCAAAATAGAGTTTGAGAGAGAGGGTCTACGATGGAGGAGCTCACTGAGGGAAAGAGGTTGACTCGACGACGGCTCTGGGTGGCTGGGAGTGACCGGCGACGCGACTAGGGGTCCCTATGTTGGTGCGACACCGAGTGAGAGAAAGAGAGAGAGAGAGAGTTTAGAGAGAGAGAATTCTCTTAAACCAAAAACTACAGAAACAACCGAAAGGAGAGGCTGGCGACGTTCGTGGCTTACTGGAATGGGTGTGGGTGCGACGGGGTTAGGTTGGCCGGCGTTTTCTGTGGTGGTGTGGGAGGTGGTCCGTCTAGATGGCTGTTGGTTTCCGGGAGGGAAGCTACGTGGTGCTTGTCTACGGGTGCAAGAGAAGCAGAGACTTCGGCACGCGTTCGTGGCTGCTGCGGCGTGTTGTGGTCCGATGTCCTCTAAGATGGCCGGTGGTGGCGTCGGCGTGTTCTGGGCAGCTTGGAGTCGCCGCGGATGAACATGGTTGATGGTGGTTTGCGGCACAACAGATTGTAGGATTTCTCTGTTTTTGGTGAAGCAAAACAGAGTGGTTTCCAGTGGTGGTTTTAAATTTGTTTGTTGGTGTTTGATGGTGTCTCCACTGTGGTTTATGGCAAAGCAAGGGCTGAGACGTGCATGGGGGAAATTCTGTTCATGTTTTGTGTTATACTTAATTCAAGGGCTTCGTAAACGTTTTATAGAGGAAAAACTGAAGGATATATGGTTGGGTTTCTCATACGAGTTGGTCTCCTAATAGGATTCGAATTTATCAATTTAGGGGATAAGGATGAGTATGAGGTTGTTGCTTACGGGTTGGGATAGGAAGAAATAAGATTTAAATTTAGAGGCTAAGAAATCGGAGATGAGGTTCGGTGGGCTAGAGGGAAAATAAACTTTAAATTTCAAACCAAACGTAATCTGATACACTTTAGAAATCCCTAAAAATATAGGATTGGGTCGTTACAATTCCATTCATAAATTCTATCCGCAGAATAAGAAGACTGGGTTTGAAATATTTTTTCTTCAAACTATAAATCAGGAGGTGTTGGTCTGGAATACCAGTTTTTCATTAGACTCATTGGTTTGGGTCATTTGGAAGAGAATCTGGCTATCTTAGGTTTTAAGTCAATATCTTGAAAGTTTTTTTTCAAGCAAAGCAAGATCTAGAACAGTTGAAGAATCACTGTCAGATGATTCTTTAGTAGTTTCAGCAAGAACAAATTCTCTATCTTTGCTATTTAAAGCACTGGTAAAAGGTTACTCTTTCTTAATGTCAATAAGCATTTAATTGATTTTATGAAGAGTACTGGCCTGTTTGTTTTTTAAATCAATTTTTGGCCTATCTTTTGTTAAAATAATCAATGGTTTTTAATAGTTTTTTAAACAAGCTTCGAAAATGGGGTAGAAATGGGTTTTTTTTTTTACTTTCTCTTCAATTTGATCCAATTGTTGTCCAATAATATGGAGAGTTTGATTGACATAATTGTTTTGTTCAATAATCTTTTTTGTCTCCTTATCTTTAAGATCAGTGTTGGGTGCTTTGAAGGGAGAGGCCTTTACTTCAGATCCCCTGTGATTAATGATAATTGCCTTGAAAGGAAGGTGGCTTGATTTAACCGCTGCCCTACCTTTTTCCTTGACAAAACTAGTTTTAACAAAACTAGTTTTAGAAAGCTAATAAGTTTTTAGAAAATCAAAGAAATGTATATGCTTCTGAAGAACATACATTTGTTCTTTCCATTTTATTTTAACACGTAATTTTTCAGAATCAGAAAAAGTAGCATGATAAGATTTTCTCTTATCACGATTTTCAGTAGATCTATATTCTTTAAATAAAGAAATTAAATCAATTTAAAAAATTCTATATATCATAGTAAGTTGGTTATGATGAATAGGTGCTACCATATCTGAAGCTGTAAGAGATAAAGATGAATTATCTTATTCTTCTTTCTCAGATTCTTCCTTTATGGGTTTAACATTTGATGTCTTAGCATCCTTGGTAGTATAATAAGCAGAAATAACTAGAGAGGAGGTAGAGACTCCCTTCAGTTTTAAATCGGGATTAATAGGTTGGGCTGTTTTTACAGAATCTTCTAGGAATTTTTTGAGATTTTGGTCTATTCTTTCTAGATTTTTTGAAACAGAACCAACAAAACAAGATCTAGCTCGAGTGAAAGAATTTCTTTTTTCATTAGGTATTAGAGGTTGATCAAAACTAATTTTAATA
Organism: Juglans mandshurica; assembly: GCA_022457165.1. Lineage (NCBI taxonomy): Eukaryota > Viridiplantae > Streptophyta > Magnoliopsida > Fagales > Juglandaceae > Juglans > Juglans mandshurica. The sequence goes on along the minus strand of CM039634.1, from coordinate 6,666,534 downwards.
GTACCATTCAAATATTGCTGAATATAATCAAGGTTGAGCTCATCAGCAAAAGCTCTAGTAGGAGGAACTTCATGTTCCAAAGTCCTTTCATTGGGAAGAGAAATATTTTTCTAATAAATTATTTTTGGAACTTAAATGTTCGCATCAGGAGTAGAACTCTGTATTAACAAAGTTTTATTTCCTGAACTTTTCAAAATAGCTTTAGGGTTTAAATTAGTTTTTAAAAGTCTATGATAAATACAATAGACAATGGCAAGAGGTTTGCTACCTTCTTCCATGTCATAACCAGAAGTTAAAATGTTTAAAGTTAAAGCTTTCAAAATATGATTATCATCCAAAGTAATAGTTAAATCAGGAAAATAGTCAAAGTGGATAGGTCCACTAAATAGAGAATATTGAATCATGCCTAGGATACTAGTTTCAAATTTCTTGAATCTAGCATCTCGCAAACAAATAAGTACTGAAGCATTGATGCATTTTCTTGTGAGTGGTTTAACACCAACTTAAACAGAACCAATGTGCAAATAATTGTAACCTTTTACCAGAAAATCCTGAATCAATTTTCTGTTAAATAGGCAACATTTTTCTTGTGTTTTGGAAATAGCATAGGTTTGTTCAACAGTTCTAACATTGAACTCAGTCTTCAAAGCAGACTAAACCCAAGTGGTTTTGTAAATAGATTTGGCATCAATCTTTAGAATACTCCATCGATTGAAATTAATAGAATCAGTTCTTCAACAGAAAAATCTTCCTCATTTATAATATCAGGGGTATACTAGACCTGGAACTAATAGACGAATTAGATCTAAACATCTTATTCATCATTAAATCGACCAAAACAAAGCTCAACACTCACTAAACTTATCCTAACTCATGGTTCTGCTGCATTTTGTAACACATACCCTTGGCCCAACTTGTACCCTCTACTGCCCTACGCGCTTTTCGGGCAAAACGTGTGACGCCTCCAAATTCCGCTTGGGATAGACAGACATTTGAAGTGTCGAGACATGCAACACATGGTTACCTGCCCCCGTTCATGACATATAAGATGCAATGTTTCTAACATGCATCTAGTAGTATACAATATTCGCAGTGGATAATTTTTTTTTCTTTAGCAATACTATGCACCAAACTGAAATATCCCAAATACCTAAAACATACTTCATACATAATGACATACTAAACAACTGAAATCACAATACTATTCCAAAATGGTTGTGAATAAAAGAGTGCTGGAGATTGAACTCCACAAAATACAAGTAGTAATCTGAGGTAACTACATCTGTGTCACACCGTCGCTTAGTCGACCATTTTCAGTTGGTCAATTCCCGGTTCTGCTTTTGATCCTGTAACAAGATCTACCATTCAGGGGGAATGGTAGTTGGCACTACCATAGTGAGATTTAATTAAAATCTCAGCAAGTTAACATGAAATTTCCACACAGGTTAATGATGTATGCATGGCAATAAAGGCATGAATGCACAACTCTAGTCAATAGTAAGCAAAACATAACCTGACATAACATGGCATGAAATAATAAGTATAACGTGACTTGACATAACATGGGATGAAATAATAAGCATAACGTGACTTGACATAACCTGGCATGAGCTGACATAACTTGAACTGAAATTGAAACTTAGCTTGACGTGACATAAACTTGAAACTTGACATGAACGTAAATTTAAACATAACATAATGTGAAACATGACTTGAACGTAAAATACATGAACTTGGAATCTTATTCAATAGACTTAATTATAAAGTAACCATACGGGTGCTACAGGGGTCCCCTTGTGCCGTGTGTCTTTGTCGATTACCACATCACAACAAAGATGTCTATACTAGTTGTGAGTGCATTAATACGTACTCCACAGTTGTTGTGGCCCCACGTATCCTACATGTCACAATTGCTGTGTCTCATGTAGTATATGCTTCATAGTCATTGTGGCCCCATGAATTATTTGTGCCACACTTGCTGTGGACACACATAAAATAAAGTGTGGCTCCATCGGCGTTAGTGTCTGGCGTGCTCCGATAACTAGTTATTAGGCCTCATTCGCAACCTGTTGACTATATTTCGTCAACCCAGAAAATTTCACAGCTATTTAGACACTCCAGCATGAACAAGGAGTTCCACTAGGATATTACCCCATCCTAGCGCTTAGGGCCGTGATTGACATAAATTACTTAACAAGACTGTTCTCGAGATACACCAACTGTATTTGAGACGAAACGTGACTGGAGTACAATAGAATAGAAGCCCTGACGAAACACAACATGACTTGAACATAACTCAAAAGATATGTGACTTACTTGAAATAAAAATATTTCGTGACGTAACATAACATGTAACAGACAACATACTTAACATGGCATACTTGCAACAGTGAATAGTACATGGCATGACATACAAGTAACAGATGACATACTTAACTTAACATGACATATCTGCAATGTATAACTATGTATAGAAATACGTAACAGAATATTTTATGTAATAGATGAATAATTTATAACAGAATAAGTACTATGTAACATGTAAATATGTATTGACTTGACATGGCGCATATGATAACATACATACATACACTATAGTTCATTTACTTATCACTCATACATATTAAACTGATAGTAAATTAAAAGTTAACTTGCCTCGATAGTAGCGTGCTACGAGAATAAAGTGCGAAACACAAGGAACTGTAAGAGGGTATTCTAAAAGTTAGAAATTAATTCACTAACAATTAGAAATGTGAAAAGAGACAACTTAGAGTAAAACTACCATTTTAAATGACCATCTTACCCATAACTTAAGGATTTCACATTCTAACTCCAAAAAGTACCAAAATTTACATTCCTCATGTAAATTCTGTCCTAGACTCAAATATCAACTCAGAAAATTTTAAAAACCAATCACAACTATGGAAACTCACTATGGCCGAAACATACATAGGTCATTTCTCTTGATTTTGGTTTCAATTCTTTTAAATTTTAAAACTCATGATTAAACCAAAATTTTTCTTCTAATATACTCATAACATATTCCTAAGAATAATCATGTTTTGAATCATGAACAAAACTCATCAAAATCACCAAAACCATACTTGAACTTTTTGGTTTTTTTCTTCTAAGTTCAAAATAGATTTTTGTTTCTAACTTGTTTTGATCAACCTCTTGATCCATGACTTTAAAAGATGTGATCTTCAACCTAAAATATCACATGGTTTAAAAAGGTGTCCTAAAACATGTCCAACCTTCAAACTCAAGATCACATGGTTAAACATCAACCAAAACATAAATTTAGCCAAGAACATCGTCACTTTGGCCTAACCGCAAATCTCCTTGCATAAAATTCCATATCTTCGAAACTAGCATCAAATATCTTCAAAACAACATTATAACAAGTATATAAGAGGCTTAGAATCCTCCAATAAAAATATCAAAGCTATTGTAATAAGATTAAACCATGAAAGATTTAAACTTTCTCAAAACAGAAATTGTTTTTCCTCTTCCAGTTTCTAAGTTTCTAGATCTAAGAACATATTTCACCAAAACTTTTAATCATGAAACAAATCATCAACCATTAATCATATAAACAGTTAACAGTACTCCATCAAAAGTTTGGACCAAGATCTATTCATTAACTTGGTCAAAAGCTCCAAAATATAACATACTCTCTAGTTTATAGCCCAAAATGACCTTTCTAGGGTTTAAATAACTTTTTACCATTCCAGTGATCTCAAAATGGAACGAATAAGGTATGAACGTAAATTAGACTCAGAAAGGAACAACTTTTATGAAGGAAACTTTCCAAGAAAATACTTACAAAAGCTTCGAATCAGGCGTGCAAAAGTGATAAGAAAAACTGTCCGAGAGTATCTTTTGTGTTCTATAAAGGAAAAGTGTAAAGGAGGGTTGCTTTTCATGGGAAGTAGACCGGAGAGCCTCTTACACAAGTTATGGAAAGTGATATGACTTAAAGGAAGCTTGAGTGTTGGCCTTTTCTTCTCATTACAATAAACAAAAAATCAGTCCAAGATCTTTTCTCAAGGTGGAGTGTAAAAGTGAAAGAGTGAGGTGACCATTTAGCTTTGTACTTCAAGAACCTTCTAGGCCCTTCTTTGTAAAGATCTGGTCAGCTAAGTGGGGGTGCAAAACTTAGCCATGAAGCAATGCTAATGTGGTCAAATTCGTGGGCCTTAATGGGCCTAAACCGAATGGGCCTAAATTTTGGGATTTTTAGAGGGTTTGGGTTGCTATCAAGCCCAAATCTAATATCACTTGGTCCAATCAATTTTTCAAGGTTAACAAGGTTGGATAATGATGTTCTAACACAAATTTGAAGGATTAATAGCATGTGGAAGTGATTTAATCAAGTGATTAAACACAATGCTAGAAATCAGATTAGAAAGGGTTTGGAGGCCAACTTTAGGGTTTGGGAAGCCGTTTAGGGTTTCGGTCTCAACCAAGCTTTTGGGCTTTCACTTGGATTCCCACCATTTAGGATTTCACTAGGATTGTAACGCTCTTTGGTCTGGCACAATTTGGTTGATCAGATGAAACAAAGTTTGCTTAGGTGACATGATCTCCCACCTTGATTTCCTTCATAAATCTATCTAGTGGTTACTCTTTGTGTCAAGTGTCTAATACTATTCACTAAGTGTGGCTAAGATCTTGCTAAGTACCCAAATAAAACTTCTCTAATCTAATATGGAAACACTGCACTATGTGCGCTTATCGAAGTTACTATTCACTCCAAAAAATGCATAATAAGCTTAGTATTGAAAAAATTCTAAATATTCATATTAACCTATAATGAAAATCGTTTGCCGAAATTCAACCTCGAAGTGTCCCTAAAAATAAAATTCACAATTTTGAACAAGCGTTTCATCCGAAATTATGAAAATGAGTTATTGTGCCATAAAATCCTAAATAATCAACTAAGTCTAATGGCGTAGACCAAAACTCATTCTGACACTTCTAACTACGTCAAATAATTAATCTCATATTTCTAACACCATAGTGAGTGATAAAACTGACTACGTTGACATACTAAAACCTAAGCAATTGGTCGATTCGTAAAAACTGATAGGGTTTTCACGAGGTTCCTAAAGTCAATAGAAATTTCACCAATGAATTTCTAGTGGGCTGCTACAAAACGAGTCTAACATACATGGTTCTAGGAAGTCAATTACAAAAGGGGTGGCGCCAACAGAAACAAGATTAAAAATAGGAATGAGTAAGCATGAAATAGAGATTTGGACAACATCACAACAAGCATAACGACTTGAAATAATTAATCGATTAGCCACCAGAACCAAAGATGACTCTGATACCAAAAAGGAGGTAAGTGAATATGCACAGTTAATAGCAGGCAGTAAAACCGACGATATGCATGAATATTGAATATGAAAATAGAAATAATGAAATGTAAATTAAAATTTTCATTAATCTTACAAAATAACTTACAATTTTATCAAAAGAAGCAAGTGTATCAGAGGAAATAGATAGAGAGGGTGAGAGATGGAAGAAGAAGAGAAGGAAGGTGATCAAGAGAAGTGATCTAGAAGAAGTAAATCCAAAGGAAGTGATGCCTTCCTCTAGAGTCTGGTTCCCCTTATAGATGAATAGGGTACCTTTACAATTATTACAATAGTGAATAGTGGTGAACAATAATTTCACTTTTACTCATTAGAAACAATTTTGTAGCAGACAATTTTCTCAGCGAAAATTGCAAGAGTAATTTTTCTTCATGCAGCAAAAGTAAAGTAGTAGGAATCTGGCAGAAAAAGTAGGACCAATTAGTCTTTTGAGGATGGTAACCTGTCGTCTTGTGCCAAAAGTAAATCAAGTGGGGAGACCAATCAGTCTTTGGTGGACGGTAGCCTTCCTTCCTTTTTGCCAGTTTGTGTCAACGGATCAATCATTAGATAACCTTGGAGTTTCTTCTAAATCTTGTCCAAATATGTTGTTGTTGGGGTTAGCGACTGAAGCTTCAGATATGTTATCAGAATTATCATTGTCTTCCTCTAGTATTTTTTTAACAAGTAAATCAAATCTTATTTCTTGAGTCCTTCAAGAACTGACTTCTTGTTGGACTTAGAAGATTTGTGTGGTTTTTCAGTTGTGAAGGAGGAAGCAGCTTTTACTAGTTTAGTAGTAGGGGCTTGAGCAAGTGGATATCTTGTTGGTGTTGATTAATAGCAGGGAATTCCTCAATACTTTTAAGGTCTGGAGCAGTATGGGAAAAATCTCTGGTAATGTTGTCAATAACACCTTATATGTGTGGATATATATCCCATCACTTGATGAACCAGTAATAGACCAGTATGTCACAATTTCGATCATAATTCCACTTCAAGTCCAAGGAACCTTGTATCTTTTACAGAAATGGAGAATGTAGGGGAACTTTGAATTGTGACGATCCATTTTGGGAGAAATGGCATTAGCAAAACATTTAATAGCATGTTTCTCTGGAAAAACTTCAGAAATACGACCAAACTAATTCCACCATCTCAATAACTAGAGAGGAAAATTAATTTTGAATTTTTTTTTTATCAAAATTCAGAAGCTAAGAGTGTGTCATATCTGTTATTTGAAACAACATGAACTTGAATCAGACATCAATGTAATCAAAATAGTAGTAAACAACATCAGAATTAGGAAGTTTCTTTGAAGTATAAGGGTGAGTTCCCCAATCCTCTCCAGTAATAATTCTCCAGTAAACAACATCGGTCTTATCATAGATGGGTTTAATAATGAGGGATTTTGTTTGAAGTAGAATTCCCTAGTAATATTGAAGGTTTTTTGCTGGATGTTCAGGGATCCAATGAAAATCAGGAGGAAAATATTCAGAAGTAATTTTGAAGGGATCTATATATATGGACTAATTTGGTTCAATATAAAACAGATTTTGGGAAAAACGTTTTTTATTATACTTTGATTTGGAGGCAAAGAAATATTGAGTGGGTTTAGGGCAGGTTTGGGGGTGGGATGAGATACAAAATTCTCATCTCATCTCATCTCATCATTACACATTTTTCAAATCTCCATACAAAATATAATAAACAATTTAAAATTTTCAAATCCCAATTCAACTTTTTCAAATCCCAATACAATAATAATACTAAAACATAATATTTTAAACACTAAAACAAAACATAAAATTCTCATCTTACTCCCGAAACCTGCCCTAGTAGAAGCAGTGGATTTAACATAAGGATCATAAGGAGTAATAAGAGTAGTAGAAAAAGAAGTGGGCTTAATGGTAAGGATAAGTAAATCTATTAGCAATATCAAGGGGAGTAGCAGGCTCATTTTTAATGAGCTTGATATCAGGAATTGGGGGAGGAGTAGCAATCTTCTTACCTTTTTCTTTTTTCTCGCTCATGGTTGCTACAAGAATTCACGAGTAAGAAAATCCTGAATAGAGTTATCAGATCCTTTAATATACTCAATATCAAAATCAAATACACTTAAAATGGCTTGTCATCTGACAAAAATATGTTTTAATGCAATGTTTTCAACATCTTTTTCTAAAACATATTTAGCACTTTTGCAATCAATGCGTAATAAGAATCTTTTGTTTAACAAATCACTTTGAAATTTAGATATACATAGTACTATTTTCTTTCTTGATAGTATTATAATTAAGTTGTACAATATTCCAGACTCCAGAATGAAAGTAAACAATTTGTTTAGATGAGCCTTGTGAAACAATTTGTTTCAGAATGCCACCATAACCAATGTGAGGGGCATATATTTAAACTATTTTAAAAGAACTAGAGGCAGGAATGCCAAGACACGGTAGAGTTTTGACATGTTTCTTGATTTGTTTAACAAGGTTAGTATGAATTTTAGACCAAGAAGGAGGATTGGAATGTAATCTCGAAGAATGGGCGACATTGTTTCCTGATGTCCTTATAGAATTCTGCAACATAATTGAGAAAACAAAGGAATCTCTGCAACTGGGTTTTATCAAGAATAATATCAGAAAGTTTGTCAGCAAATTCAATGGCCCAATTAATAGGTCGAATGTTGCTTTCAGAAATATCATAACCAAGGAAACTAATCTTGGTTTCAAATAATTTAATCTTTTTAGCAAAAACAACAAGACCGTTTTGCTACTGATATCTAGAAACGAATGCAAATGTTTCTAGTGTTCATCAATTGACTTTGAAAATAGAGAACATCATCAATATAAACAATGGTGAAATGGGTGAATGAATTAAAAATATCATTCATAATATTTTGGAACTCACTAGGGGCATTTTTAAGACCAAAATGTATCACATTCCACTCATAGTGTCCAAATGGGGTAGTAAAGGTAGTTTTATATCTATCTGACTCATTGATCTGGATTTGCCAAAATCCTGACTTTAGGTCAAACTTAGAGAAGATGACTGTCTCACATAACCTATGAATCAAATCATTCTTATTGGGAATATGGTACCTAATTCATTCTAAGACTTTGTTCAGAGGTTTGCAATTAATCACTAGGGGGTGTCCCTCTTTCAATTTCTTCATTTTTCTGGACATAGAAAGCAACACTAGACCAGAGAGACTTACTATGCCTAATAGTTTTCTTAGCAAGCAAATCATTGATTTCATTTTTGCAAAACTCTAAAGTCTCACTATTCATTTGAATAGGTCGAACATTAGGTGGAATATTTTTTTCACAAAAATCCTTAATATAAGGTAAATAAAGAACATGTTTCTTCCAATGTCAGAAGGCATTTGGAAGATCAGAACAAGTAATATCAACCAATCTTTTATTAAAATCATTGATTTTTTATTGGAGCGGTGTACTAGACAATTGCTTTGAAATCTTTTTGAACCTGATTTCTTGTTGTAAGAAATTCAAATGTTTTGTTTTTGCAGAAATCAATGGTTTCAAACTTTTATCAGTATAAATTTCAAATCTAGAAGCAAATTTAAATTTAATTTTCTGCCTAAAAGGATTAGTAGTAGTACCATCCGTTTCAGAGAGAAATGAATATAAAGTTGTTTGGGCAATTTGGCTCTGATCCCACACTTGTCGCTCCCTCCCTCTGCATTGTAGGAGGGACAAGGCAACCCTTAGGCCTACTTTTCCCTACGGTATCCGACATGGAGGTAAGCCTTTCGGGCAGTCTATCACTGAACTCGCCTGTTGACGCTTATGAGGAAGGAAAGTCTTTGTCTTCTGCTGGCCAAGGGTCGACCCGCACTCCTCCGCGAGAGGGTTAGAGCAGCCTTAGCCATTACACTTGCCCCTTTCACCTCGCGGGAAGGTAAGTTGTTGATGGAGATCTGTTAATTTTGCTAATGTAGATCGCATTGAGGGAGTTGACTTCATTGATGGAGACTAAGTTGATTTTGTCGGTGAAGAGTTCGTTGGTGGCTTACGTTATGTTCCTAAAATTTACCATTGAATTACAACACTTATTTCATTAGGGCCTGCAACGTGTGCATGAAAATATATAAATTTACGACAATGAATTAGCTTAGCAATAGAATCTTCGTAGATGTTCGGTGTTCCAGGGATGCGGCAATTCGCTCCCTTGAGAGTCCTAGAGATGGTATGAGGCCAACCAATTTGTGGCGATTACTACGTAGGGGCCATCCTATTGGGGGCCTAGCTTTCCTTAGTCTCGTGTTGTTGTTCCTGTCTCTTTGAGTACAAGATCCCCGACCTTGAACATTATTGGGCGCACACGCTTGTTGAAGCATTTCTCGGCCCATTTCTTGTTGGTTGTGGTCCTTATTTCTGCTTCTAGTATGACTTCTTCTAACAAATCCAGTTGTTTCTCTAGCCGCCTATCATTGGATTCTTGTTCGAAGTTCTGAACTCTGTAGGTGGGGATTTCGATCTCTACTGGCGGCATCGCCTCTTGGCCGTAAGCGAGGGTAAAAGGAGTTTCCTCGGTAGGCCCACAAGATTGCAGAAAGTTCTTCTGCCCATGCCTCTTTTCTATCGTCGAGCCACTTCTTGAGCATTCCCATCAATGTTTTGTTGGTCACCTCAACTTGCCCATTAGACTGGGGGTGTCTTAGGGATGAGTATTGGAACTCGATTCCTAATTCTCGGCACCAACTGCGGTAGTGATCAGAATCGACTTGCCTCCCACTATCTTATATGATGGTACGTGGAATGCCAAACCTGCAAACTACCATCCTCCATAGGAACCGTGTGATGTTGTTCGCCTTGATGGTTGCTATGGTCTCGGCCTCGACCCACTTGGTGAAGTAGTCCACAGCCATCACCACAAACTTGACTCCACCTTTACCTGTGAGAAGTTGGCTGACCAAGTCGATTTCCCACTGGGCAAAGGCCAAGGCGATGTGATTGACGTTAATTCTTCTGGTGGTAAATAGGGCACCCTGGCGTATTCTTGGAACTTCCAACATTTCCACGTATATTCCTTGGCATCCTGCAGGGCCCGAGGCCAGTAATACCCCGCCCTCATTACTTTCCTGACCAGCTCCTTCCCTCCTGAGTGATTCCCACAAATCCCTTCATGTATTTCTGCCAACACGCATTGCACTTCTTCTGGGGAGATGCACCTCAAAAGGGGCGCCGAGCGGCCCCTTCGATACATAATTCTCTCAATTAAAGTGTAGCGCGTTGCTCTATTTCTAATCCTTCTGGCCTATTGTCTGTCCTCTGGCACCTCATTGGTTTCTACATACCTGAGTATGTCCTCTGCCCAAGTTGAGGCTCCGGCCAGTATTTCCATTACCTCAATCCCTACAACAGATAGTTCCATGGTTCAGATCACTGTCTGCTCTGGCAGGGGTAGTCCTCCTATCCGGACGCCGTGCGTGCCAGCTTGGTCGCTTTCTGATTTTCTGCCCTCGGCACTTGCTGAATCTGGAAATACTTAAAATGGAGGCTCTCGGCCTCTTTTAGCGCTAAGTATTTTTTGAACTTTTCACTTTATACAGCAAACTCCTATTGCACTTGATTGACCACTACCTTAGAATCGACCTGTACTTCGATTTCGGTGGCACCTAGAGACTTGACAACCATTAGCCCTGAGAGCAGCACTTCATATTCTGTCTCGTTGTAGTCGTTTTGAATGCGTAATTGTGTTCCTCTCCCTTGGACGTAACGATGTGCACTCCCACTTCCTCTCCAGCCTGACAAGATGAGCCATCAACAAATACTTGCCAAGGCTTCACAGGAGGTGCGCCATCATTTTCTATCAGGAAATCGGTAAACTCAGTGACAAAGTCTGTTAGCACTTGTCCTTTAATGGTGTTCTGCAGTGCGTAGTCAATGTCAAACTCTCTCAACTCCACTGCCCAATTCATGAGCTGGCTTGAGGCGTCTGGTCATTGTAGTACCTTTTTTAGGTGGGTTTCCATGAGAACCCTTACCGGGTGAGCTTGAAAGTATGAGCGTAGCTTGCGCATAGTTACTACCAGCATGAAGGCAAGCTGTTCTATGCGGAGTATCTAGCTTCGATCCTCCGATACGCTTGACTGGTGTAGTATACTGGCTTATGGATCCCATTCTCCTCGCGCACTAACACTGAGGAGCTAGCCTGGGGGAGACTGCCAGGTATAGGGTCAACATTTTCCCATACCGGGTTGGCAGAGGAGCGATGGGCTTGTGAGGTACTTCTTGAGGGTTTCGAGTGTCAGGTTGCACTCACCATCCCATGCATGTGCTTTTCGTAGGACTTTGAAGAAAGGCAGGCATTTGTCGGTGGATCTTGATACAAACCTGTTAAGAGCCACCACTCGCCCAGCCAACCTTTGTAACTCATTTATGTTTCAGGGTGGGGCCATGCTGAGGATGGCCTCCACCTTCTTGAGGTTGGGTTCGATTCCACATTCAGACACCATGAATCCTAAGAACTTTCCCAATTCGATACCGAAATCTCATTTTGCCAGGTTTAGCTTCATTTGGTACTGGCATAGTATTGCAAAAGTCTCCCTTAAATCGTTCAGGTGCTGTTTCGTGGTCTCACTCTTAACCAACAGGTCATCTACGTATACCTCCATTTTTCTTCCCATTTGATTTTTAAACATACGATTGACCAGCTGCTGGTAGGTGGCACCTACGTTTTTAAGCCCAAAAGGCATCGCCATGTAGCAATGCAAACCTCGGTCAGTGATGAACGAAGTCTTCTCTTCATCCTTGGGGTTCATACGGATTTGGTTATACCAGAGTAGCCATCCATGAAATTGAGCATACGGTGACCCGCCATGGAGTCGACAATTAGGTTGATGCGAGGAAGTAAGAAGCTGTCTTTCGGGTAGGCTTTGTTGAGGTTGGTGAAGTCAACGCACATTCTCTATTTGTCGTTCGGCTTCTTTATGAGCACCACGTTGGACAGCCACTCCAGGTAGTGGGCTTCTCGAATGAATCCAGCGTTCAGCAGGCGATCCACTTCGACGCTTCTGCCTCACTCCTTTGGCATTTGGGTCTACACTAAGGCTGTGTTGTATGACTTTGAGCGCTATTCCGGGCATATCCTCGTGGCTCCAGGCAAATACATCCTGGTGCTCGGGGAGAAGTTGCTGCATGGCGCTTCAGGGCTTCAGGCATCATTTTGCTGCTATGACTTCTGGTCGATCTGGGTTGAGAAGGATGAGTTCCAATGGCTCGATTGGTTTTACTTTCTTAAGTCCCTGCTCATCTACGACCTCACTTTCGACCTCCATGCAGTCGGGAGGTGGCGGCAAGGTGCAGGCACCCTCGACAGGATACACCTCGCTTACCTGGCCGTTTGTAGGCATCTCTTCAAGGTGTGTGCCCACCTTTGTTCCACCGCGCCCTCTTCAATCCCAAGAACTTGGTTCTTGTGCTAGTTAACTTCCATGTCATAGGTAATCGTGGTGAGCTTTTGAATTGCTTGGAACGAGTTGCCTCAGGCACGCGTAGTACACGTAAGACCTAAAAAAAAGGATCCCACAGACGGCGTCACTGTTAACGTCGTGTTTCGCACGCCTTTAGACCAGACTTTGACAACTCAGTTCTTCAAGAATGGGCCTGCAAACAATATGGAAGAAGGCAACTAGGAGAGGGCGGCCTTGGGGCCAGGGAGTCTCCGATGCCAAAGTCAGTAAATTCTCTTGGAAGTTTGTAAATAAAGTGAAAGAGTCTAGGGATCAGAGAACCTTTCTCGTACCTAGGGCTTCTTATTTATATCATGGGTCTGGGGAGGTGCAATTCGTCTTTGTCTTCATGGGGGTTTGTGCCTCTCTTACTATTCCTATTGTCATAGTCCTTTAATGTAGCACGGTTCTGCGACGACGCTATCAATGTGGCGTGTAGCTCAATAGTGGCGCTATTAATGCAGTGTGGTTTCCAGACCTTGCTTTTATCAGATTGTTGGGGTGTGTCTATTATCCTAGTACTATGAAAGCATGGTGTACAATATTAATGATGCATGTCATGAAAGACTCGAGTGTGTCTTCTCATACACTAAGGTCTCATTTGGTTACACAAAACATCTCATCTCATCTCATTTAATCTGTATAATCAAACGAGACCTAAGTTATTTAGGTTGAATATTGACAGCTCAAGGTCCAACAATATTATGCCCTCATAATTTGCTTTTTCTTTCCGTGCATTGTTTTGCATGTCCACGCATATATAATGGAGAAGTTTTGCAATATCAATACTGTTTTCTTCTATAGGATTCAATCAAATAGGCTCTTATACTATATTTTAATCCCATCTTTTGCTCCTAAACATTTTGTTAATCGATCTTAACTTTTTTATTGGACCATGTGTGATCAAGGTTGGCGAGAGAGACTGTGATTGTCATGACTCACCAAGCAGATTGGCTTCTTGATTGGTACGAGGATAGTGAGCAGCATGATTATAAGCACAATATTTCAGACCTAATATGCAATATTCTGAAGAGAAAGTGTAGGCTTCGGATTGCTGGGGACATACATCACTACATGCGGCACGAAAGAGTTAATTAACTCTGGTGGTGGGTCAGATCATGAGCTGGGTTATGCACAACATCTACTTGTAAATGGTTGTGGTGGGGCATTCTTGCATCCTACCCATGTGTTTCGCAATTTGATCAGTAAATCTCATGGAGTTTCCTATGAGTGCAAACAGGCTTATCCTACTTTTGAAAAGTCAAGAAAGGTACTGTACTCTGTTTTTCTCCGTTCCGAGTCTGATCTATTCCCACTTAGTTAAAAAATTACTTAAAAGTGTGCATAAGTATATAGGAAATTTCAGTTTTAAGTCTAAAATAAAAAAATAAAAATATTTAACATGTCAATTGATCTAGATGTTCTTTCAACGAATAAAGATAATTAAATATTATCACATTCATTCTTAATATTAATTATACACTTGCAAATTATTTATAAGAAATTCATCATTTATTTTGTTTCGAAATCTTATTTCAACCATATTAAAATTATCTGAAAAAATTCGTTAAATTTATTTTTATTTTGAAACTCAGTCTTACAATGTTTCCATATTGTTAACTTAAGTTTTCAAATTAAAAGACAAAAAAGGACCTATGACAATATTATGATATTTAGAATTAATTTAAACGTACATACATTAACATAAGAAATCAAATTAAAAAAATTTGGATGAATCAATAAGCATATATATGATTTATGGGGAATAAAACATATTGGAATTAAAAAAAATTCGCATCTATTACTCTTTTATTTTTATTTTACATAACTTTAGATTAAATTATAATTTTTGCAGCTTACAATAGCTTCTCATTGATTTCGTGCAGCTTGCGTGGAAAAATATTTCGAACTTTCGGAAGCAGAACTGGCAATTTGATTTTATTGGTGGCATTCTATACTTTATATTGGTCTTCTCGATGTTCCCACGGGTGAATTCTTGATATTTTCTATTTCTTATAAATATATTTTGAGTTTTGCTACACACAAAAGTCAATGTATTAGCACACCATTTATAATAGTACCTATTATAACTTTAAAATAATCAAAACACCAATCGTTTTTAATATAATTGATGTGGAAAACTTCTAAATAGATTTTCTTATTATTAATTAAGGTCTATCCATATATATGACATGGAAAATGCTTACGCTACCAGCTCCTAATGGGAGCTACCGCTAGCATTTTATTTTTATTTTTTTATACTTCATGATTAAGAAATTGATTTTTAATGATGTTGTGAATATGTTTAAAAAAATATATTTAAAAGTGTTAAAAAATATATGTAAAAAAAAGAACACATCAAAATAACTAGTAAGAACTAGTAAAATGATACTCTCACTATTGATTCTTACAGCTTGGTATTACTGCTGAAATTTTTTATTTTATTTTTTAATTTTTATTTTTATTTAATGATTAAAGAAGTATTTTTTAATAATATTGTGATTTTTTTATTTTTTTAAAAAATATTTAAAAGTATAAAAAAATACATATAAAAAAAGGTAATAAAAAGAAGAAGAACAATTATACGAACTCATGTAGCTCCCTCCGGTAGCTATCATGACAAAATAGTAGCTGAAAACTCACTTTGATCAGTAAATGCTTATTATAGGGAGAATTTCGTTTGTTACCTTCATACTATTACTAAATAACTCCATTTTGAAATGTGCATCCCAAAACTACAGAGAGTTACATATTTTTTCACCTCAAACTACTAAAACTTTGTAATTTACAGTCGTAATATGCAAGATCTAGTCGTTACAAAAAATAGACGACGTTAGATAAATAGTCTTAATGGTCAAATCTTAATAGATGATACACATTGATTGTTTTTTTTTTAAGAGAAGGTTTCTACATCGCACAGTGTGTGACATAATTTGATTTGGAAGATAAATTTTAAAATTTAAATCTTACAAATTAAATTTTATCATTTAAGTGATGTGTATGGAGTCACTACAATAAAACTACTTATCTGTGGCTAGCTATTTCCTGTAAAAATGATTAAATTTTTTTTTGTAGCGAGTGTTCTACACATCACTTAAAATGTAGGTCAGGGATGAAAACTGTAGATACACCTTATTATAAATCACCTGAGGTATTTGTTTCCAAATTGTTACTTGAATTTGTGATAAGTTTCGTAATTTAGGGAAAGAAAATAGTGTATTTATGTAAAATAATGCATGAAATTTTCAATGAGAAAGAAAAGATTCATTGGATATTATTATTTTTTTTTCTAAAAATTTAAAATATTGTTTGATCTTTGATTTTATCAGAATATCACTCTCTCTATCGATCACTAGAAAGTATGCTCATTCAACCTGCCTCAAATGGCAATCGGACTAGCTTAGAACAAAGGACATTTGGCCTTTTATCCTGCCTGTATCAAGTATGTCATGTCTGCAGTTGATGTGCCAGAGGTAAGAAAATGTTCTACAAGATAATAAATGATATTTGTAATCTTAAATTAATGTGTAAATCTTGCGCATTTCCATTCAAAAAATTTGATAAATACATTAATTATTTTTTTAAATGGTAGATCCAGACCACCTCTCTTTAAAAAAGAATGTTGTAGACTTGCATAGTTTAGAACTGTATATACATAGATCACTCGTTCTACAAACCAAAGCTGTTTTCTCCTTCTTTTTTTTTCACTATATATCTTACATTCGTTTGAAATTTTCTATCATTAGCTCATAGCTGTCACGAGGAGGAATATATGTGAGAATGGGATGAAGTCTCTATCTCGAGGGGCTGCCATTGTTTATTATGTTTCTGTCTTCCTTTATTTCTGGATCTTGTCCACCCAGCAGTTTCCTTGGTGTTTGGATGCTACCTATACATCTGCGTCAACTGGTTTAACTTACACTACGACGAAGCCTTCTCCTCTCTTAGGATTGCTAACTACAAGGCTTTCACACGATTTCACATCAAACCAAATGGTGATCTTGAAGTTTTCACCCTTGCAGTTGATAAGGTAAAAAAAGAAAAAACCCATATTACTTTCTCTCGGTGATCATGCTATATGTTTTTGTTAAAAATATAATACGAATTTAAGACCTCTTGTTTGATATTCTAAGAAATTACGTACCACTCGTCCTAAAAGTTTAAACTTTTAAGACGACAGATGATTTCACATGAGTTATAATATTTATTGACTAGACTAGAAAAATTAACGAATTAAAAGAAAAATCATGAAAAATATAATAAAAATATGAATATTTATGGTTTTTAAAAATTAGGGTCAAGTTTAAATTATACGTGCTAATCTCCCAAACCTCGTGCGCCGGAGATTAGTATAATTTCCTCTACTAAAAAGTCAATGTTTTTCTCTTTTAAATAGAAAATAAAAATTTCCGCTGGTTTCCCCCATTTTAAAATCTTTTCATGCATTGGCATATCCTTGAGCTCTTAAGCCTTCGGCTGATTCATGAACAAATATTAGTTGGACTTAAAATATTAACATTAATCTTAGCTCCTTCGCCCAACATTTTTGCATATTTTGCCATCCATTGCCACTTAAATTACTTCCCCTTCCCCTTCATTCCACTTATAAAGGAGAAAGGCACCCACTTAATTAGCTACAAAAGGCTAGTAACTACAATATTATTGCATAATATATTTCTTAATTAAAGATATTTCCATAAAACGCTTCGTATATTATTTCTACATGAACGTACGGTAAGTTCTCCCTGTTCTCGAGCTTTATTGTTTGGCTTGGATGGAGGTAATGTTTTAAGGTTATTGAGAATTCTCGAAATTTACTTTGTTTGGATTGATCTTTTTTTTTTTTTTGAATTCAAATTCTCATCTTCATTTCATTAAACCAAGGAAGAAATACATGATGTGATCTCCTCCAATGTTACAATAGGGTCAGAAAATGAAAGACAATCTTTTGCTAACAAGTGAGCTATAGAGTTGCCATTTCTCCTAAGATGAGAAACCTCCCACTTAGCAAATCTTTGAAGTAACATTTTAGTTTCATTCATGAACATACTAGCACTACTCCAGCCTTCTTTATCACTCTTCAGAGCCATTATAACTTGTAGTGAATCCCCTTCAAGTATGACCTGTGTAAAGCCAAGATCCAGTCCAAGCTTCATTGCTTGCAACGCCCCACAAGTGTCAGCTAGTAAAGGGTCAGGTAAGAGGTGTTTGCTGGATCTCATTGTAGTAATAATATGTCCTGCACTATCCCTGGCTACCACGCCTACTCCAATGAGACCTTGGACCTTGTAGCTCCATCCCAATTCAGCTTGAGCCAGTGCAGAGGGGGAGCCTGCCATGAGTCTGCTGAGGTGCAAGCCCTGCTAGTTCTGAGGTCTCTTCTTGGATTCTCCTCAGTTAGTAGCTCGAGAGAGTTGCTGGCCTCCCTAATAATGATAGAGGGATGAGAAAATGCTTCCTTAAAGATGAAATAATTCCTCCTCCACCATATTTGCCTAGCCACAACTACAAATTCTTGAACCACCTGTGGCTTCATGGTCCTGGTAAGGGTTTGAAAGAGCTGCAGCATAGAAGGCTGAGGTAGATAACATTTTTGGAGGCTTTTTAAACAAGCCCTCCATACATCCTTGGCAGATTCACACTTCCATAAGGCATGCATTGTGTCTTCTACTTCCAACATGCATATAGGACATAATGGTTGCTCCACAACGTTCTTCTTGAAAAGATTAGATTGAGTAGGAAGGGATTCTAGACACGCTTTCCATAAAAAGACCTTGTCTCCAAGTGAGATTTTAAGCTGCCAGAGTAGCCTCCATACTTCTTTGAAAGAATTACTGCTCGAGGCTTGGGACTTTTCTGAAAGTATCTTTTCATTTTCTAGGTGATAAGCACGTCTAACAGAGAAAGTGCCTTCTTTAGAGCCTTGCCAAATGATTCTATCTCTGCTACTTAGGCTACTAATAGGGGTTTTCAAAATGGTGTCAGCTTCTCTTGGGACAAAAATTTCCTTTACCATCTCAGTATGCCACTGCTTTGATTCAGGACTAATCAAATTTGAGACAGTGGCATTGTTGTCCAGCACTTTAACAGGGCATATGCTCTTCCTAGGAGTAGCATGTGCAATCCATTTGTCCCTCTATATATGTGTTTCCATGCCATTCCAAATGCTCCAATAGGCACCTACTTCAACAAGAGGCCTGGCTGAAATAAAGCTCCTCCAAATAAAAGATGGCTTGGAACCTAATTTTGCTTGCTGGAAGTTGGAGCTTGGATAGTATTTGGCTTTCATCACTTTGGCTAAAAGAGTCTCAAGTTGTTGGATTAGCCTCCAGCACTGTTTAGCAAGCAAGGCTTTGTTGAACACTTCAAGCTCCCTAAATCTCATACCCCCTTCTAGTTTAGATTTCCCCATCCTCTTCCAAGAGACCCAATGAATCCTTTTTTCTCTGTCTTGTTGTCTCCACTAGAAGTTGTGAATTACACTATTAATGTACTTGATAAGAGAGATAGGTAGCTTGAACACACTCATGG
This sequence comes from Juglans mandshurica, assembly GCA_022457165.1. Classification (NCBI taxonomy): domain Eukaryota; kingdom Viridiplantae; phylum Streptophyta; class Magnoliopsida; order Fagales; family Juglandaceae; genus Juglans; species Juglans mandshurica. The sequence goes on along the minus strand of CM039634.1, from coordinate 6,647,175 downwards.
TATAGGTGGGGAGGGCTTGGAGCACAACTTTGATGTATATTTCTTTCCCTGCTTGGGATAGAAACCTTGACTTTGTGAGAGCTAGTTCTCAATCTTACATTGTCTAGAATACTTTTGAAAGAGTTATATCGAGCCTTTCCAGCAACAAAGGGCTGTCCAAGGTATTTTTCATATGATATAGCAGACCTCATACCTGCAATTGAGAGGATAAACCTCTTGGCTGCCTGAGTTGTATTCTTGCTAAACATGATTAAAGTTTTCTCAAGATTAAGCCTTTTGTCCCGAGGCTAATTCATACACTCTTAGCAGATTGAGTAATCTACTCCATTCAAAAGCATTAGCTTTGAAAAAAAGCAAGTTGTCTCAATGCATTGTCTTATACCTTGTCTTATACCTCTTGTTGGGTCACCTTGTCTTATACCTCTTGTTGGGTCGATAGGTTCTTGGGGTATGTCATTTACTAAAAGTTCATAAGAAACTGTCTCAATACATTGCATGACAAGTTCCACCCACTAACTGAAGAACCCCAGCATGAGCAGCATAGCTCTAAGAAAACTCCACTCAATTCTATCGTAGGCCTTGCTCATATCTAGTTTCAAAGCCATGTAGCCCTCCTTCCCTGCCATTTTTCAATTCATTGTGTGCAAGGCCTCAAAAGCCACTATTATATTTTCAGAAATGAGTCTATTAGGCATAAAAGCAGACCGGGTGCATGAGATGATATGAGGTAGCGGTTTCTTAAGCTTATTGGATACCACCTTTGAAACAAGTTTATAGAGAACATTACAGAGAGATTGGTCTAAATTCAGTCACCTTGGTAGGGGCCCTTTTCTTTGGAATGAGAGTGATAAATGTGTTATTGATCTCAGCAATACTACCTTTGGAGTTTAGTACCAATAAGACTGCATCACATACCTAAGCTCCAATGATTGGCTAGCATTTTTGGTAAAAAACTACAGGAAAACCATCTGGTCCTGGGGAGTTAAGTCCCTCCATATGGAAAAGGGCATCCTCCACTTCTTGTTGAGTATAAGGCCTTGTAAGTGACTTATTCGGATCTGCTGTGACTCGAGGATTCAGGGATGCTAAGCATTCTGTTATGTTCTCTGGGTTTGAAGTGGAGAAGAGGTCCTTGTAGTAGCTTTGGAAAAGTGCACTAATGCCTTCTTTGGAGTGAACTTCCTAGCCAGAATCATCCACCAGTTTGTTAATCACATTAGTTTTCCTTCTTTGGGAAGCACATTTGTAGAAAAACTTGGTGTTCCTGTCTCCCTCCCTTAGCCACTTTTGTTTTGCCCTCTGCTTCCACCTGAGATTTTCTTCTTCAAGAAGTTTGTTTGTAGCTCTTTGTGCTTGCCTAATGGCATCATTGAGATGTCCTCTATTTTGTTTCTGTTGCTTATTTAATAGAGTTAGTTGAGCCTTCAATTCTTCCTGAGTCTTCCCTGCATCCACCTTCCTCCAATTCAAAAGTTTCTGTTTGCTAACTGTCAGTCCCTCATTTGCCTTCCTCACTTGGTTTTCTGCATGTCTGGGCTGATTTCATGCTTCCTCAATCACCTTATAACAGTCCTCTCTAAGTGCCCAACTTGCCTCAAATCGAAATGGCTTTTTAGACCTTGAGATGAAAGCTTGACTCCCATCTAGGGTGATAAGGAGTGGGCAGTAATCAGAGCTTAAAGCTGGAAGTGTGAACACCCTTGAGTTAGGATAGGATTCAGACCATGTGGAATTACAGAAGGCTTTATCAAGCCTCTCTTTAATGAACGCCTTCCAAATCTTCCATTAGAACAAGTGAATTTGTTACCAATGAAGCCCATATCACATAAGCCACATGCATCAACAGTATTCCTGAAGGCCTCAATCTGGTTGTGGGATCTGAGAGGGCCCCCACATTTTTCTCCAGAGCTGAGCACCTCATTAAAGTCCCCCACACATAACCACCCTTCATGATTCAGTGGTGTGAGATCTAGTAGTAACTGCCTGCTTTCCTTCCTTTTTGCTGTGTTGGGAGAGCCATAAAAGCCTATAAGTAGCCAATCCTTGCCTCCCCCCCCCCCCCCCCCCCCAACAACTCCCTTGACCATTAAGGAAATATGGTTTCAAGTATATGAGTGGACAGCTGCCTCAAATTCCTCCTTCCAGAGGAAAGCAATCCCTCCACTTAAGCCTTTGCAATATAGACAAAACTGTTTTCAAACCTTAGAGCCTTTTTGATACTTTCAACTTTGAGCCTTTTACACTTTGTTTCCATAAAGAAAATAAAAGATGGGATCTTTTGATGCACCATTTGATGCAGATCTTGAATTGTCTTGGGGTTCCCAAGCCCCCGACAGTTCTAGCTTATGCCATTCATTATGATTGGTGGGGCTATTCAACAGCCTCCACCAGATCTGCATTGTGCAAAGTCTTGCTGACTCTTCCCTCAATTTTAGTTCTTTTACCCTTTTTATGATCATCACAAGTTGGAAGAGGGCTATTAGCTCTCTTTGCATTGTTAGAGAAACCTAGGGAAAGACTATCAAAATATAAGTTCCTTGCTCTTCTCTTCCATGATGCCCTGGCCTTGAATTGTTTCAAAACTTTGACTTGATCAGAAAGAAATTGGTCCAGGGAGTTTATTTGTGATACCAGGTCATTTGATTCCTCATGGTTGTTTGCAGTGTTGTTTACCTTGATGGTGTCGAGATGGGATTGTTTATCCACAAGGTCTTCCTTTCTTAGGTCAATGGCTTCCACTCCTAGCATATCACTGGGCCCCTTTGAAAGGATAAATAGACCACTGCTTCTTTACTTTGCTTTTGTCCACATTCTTTTTCAAGTAACTATCTTGGTGTTGACAAGTCCTTTGATTCCTGTAGGTTGTTCTGAGCAACCACTTTTGCCTATCCTAAAAAACGTCCCTAGTAGGTACTTGACATTCCTCCTTGACTTCTATTTTACCACTTTGAATTTCATCCCTGACCTCCCTTCCTTCCTTCCATGGATGAGAGTGAGCATGGCCCTCCTGAGAAGCCCTTTCACCATATTTTTTATAGTGCAAATCATTATCCCTGGCTACTAGGGCTCTAAGCCATGTCCCATATTGTTGCTTATCATCCCCATTTGATGCACTAGTGCAGGCCTTCTGAGGATGCTTGATGACACCACACTTAAAGCATACTGAAGGTAGTCTCTCATATTTGAAATGAATCCATGATTTCTTCCCCTCCACCATAAGGAATGTGCCTCTTGGAAGTGCTTTGGTGATATCAATTTCTACCCTTATTCTCAAGAACCTGCCCCAACTTATTCCTCTTTCCTTTGCATGGACCTTTAGGACCCTCCCCACACTGCTACCTAGTTGGAAACCAGTTTCTTGGTTCATACAATTGAAGGGCAGATTGTAAGCTTGAAGCCAAAACTCCTCTCTGCTGAAGGCCACCTCATTTATGGACATGGATCCCTCCAAAGGTTGGATGCACAAAAGCTAGCGATCAAAGGACCATGGACTGCCCTTTATCACTTGAAACATGTCCTGTTCAATGTTAAAATCAATTAGGAGTTATGCCAACTTCATTGAACTGAATCCAGCTCTCACACTTCCAAACTTTGGCCATAGTACTCTTAAAAGCTTCCTTGTTAACAAGTGTTTTAGCCACTATCATCAATAGCAGACAGAAGGGACTTGGGTTTCTTGTTTTTGCCTTCGTGAGGGATGGTAACATCACGCCCTCCTCCTTCTCAGTGATACTCAGCCTGATCACCACTTCAGTCTAGTAAGGACTAGTTGAAGGGACTAAGTCTATTCTAGAGAGAAAACCTCACTAGAGAGAGGACCCTGGAGACTTGTTTGGATTCCCTTCTAAAGATGTGTGAATCCACATTCCTACTTCACTTGGAATGTCCATTAATTTTTAAAATGAAAAAGATATTATTTTTAGTTATTTTAATTACATATGTAATCTTATTTATAGACAAACTAGGTTGATTCTCTTGCAATCTCGTTTTATCATCTACCTCCTAAAAAAACTCCTGAGATTATTTTCTGCACTTTCATGAACTTATTTGGATTTTTGTTATTGGATAATATTTGACAATGTATTTTTATGGTACTACTTGGTCAATAAATCTTATGCTACTATTTTTTTATTTATAATTTTTTGCTGTTGAAGAAAAAAAATAGTAGAAAATTTTCAGAAAATTTTATACACTTCAGAGAAAAATATAGGGATATTTTGTAAAGAAAAAACTGCACCTATTGGACTCCTAGCCTCTTATTGCTTGAAATTCCATCATATTGTTCCAAATGTAAGTTTTGTAACATTCTTAGGAATGCAAATGCTAATCAAATGCCCTTTAAGGTAATCTATGGGCTTGATTTGTTTTTACTACTTTTGGTTTTATAACTTTGTTGTTAAAATATTTATAATCTTTAGTTTTTTAGCACTACTATACTAATAAACACATTGATTTTGATTTTGATTTTTTTTAATGGAAAGATTGCTCTGATTCATACTAATTGATCAAAGAATGTACACATGAAGGAATGTCCTCTAATAGAATGCTCTCCTCGGAGAGTTTAAATGCATTCTTTGCTAATTCATTAGCCACAACATTAGTATTTCTAGGAATGTATCTAATAGACCAATGACAAATCTTGCCCAACAGTTTTTTAACATCTCAAATAATCACCAGCTGGCTAGGACAATTGATTTCATTGACCACTGAAAAAGTATCACCCAGCAAAATCACTTTCTGCAATCCTAACTCTTGGCAAAGAATAGAACCTTTAAGGGCAGGTTTGGAGGGTGAGATGAGAATTTTGTGTTTTGTTTTGAAGTTTAAAATATTATATTTTAATATTATTATTGTTTTGAGATTTGAAAAATGTGTATTGGGATTTGAAAAAGTTGAATTGTTTATTATATTTTGTATGGAGATTTGAAAAAAGTGTAATGATGAGATGAGATGAGATGCGATGAGAATTTTGTATTTTATCTTATGCCCCAAACCTGCCCTAAGTGCTGCATAGGATTCTCCCGTGTGAGCATTAAGAAATAGATTCCTTGGTGATATGAGAGTAGCTACCAACTGGCCCTCCCAGGTTCAAACTATGACTCCCACTCCCACCTTGCAATGTGCTTTATCAATGGCTGCATCCTAATTGATCTTGAAGCTGTTGTAGGAGGTGCACTCCAATTTTGATCTACAAGAACAATAGGAACTTCTTTGTGAGACAATTTCTTCACAACATCCTTATATTCAGTAAAACATTTGTGAGCCATCTGTACCACTTTACAAGTAGACTGAAATTTTTCCTCAAAAATAAAATTGTTCCTTCTTCTCCAAATCTGATAGACTATAACTGCCAATTTTTCAAATTCCTCTTCATTAGGAGAGAAAGTAAATATGACAATACTTCCTTGAAAGGCTTCTCCATGACCAACCCGTTTTGAAGCCTTTTAGAACAAGATTCCCACACATCCTGAGTTGAGATGCAAGACCACAAAGCATGAGTAACAATTTCTGAATCTTTCCTACACATTGGACAATTAGGAGAGTCTATTATTTTCCTCTTGAACAGGTTCAAAGACTCATGACATGCTCTCTAGAGGAAAACCTTGACTGCATTAGGGGCATGCATCTTCCAAATCTTAGACCAAAACCCTGTGGTAGGAGAACTACTTGAAGACTGACCCTTGTTGCTCTCCTGTATGTCTTCTAGTAGATGATAAGCACTTCTAATTGAAAATTTCCCATCTCTTGTACATCTCCAAGAAAGCTTATTTGGGGCATTACAAAGACTAATGGGGATTATGCCTATCAACTCTACTTCATCATCAGAAAACACTTCTTTTAGCAAAGATACCTTCCATTGATTGTAGTTTGTGTCAATTAGTGTTTTAACTAGAGAATTTCCTCCAAAATTCTCATTGGGGATTGAACCTTGAAGGAAGAAGATCGAGGAATCCACCTGTTGTGCCAATTCTGCACTAACTCACCATTTCCAATCTTCCAAATCAGGCCTTCTTTGAGTAACTGCTTTGCTCCCAGGAAACTTCTCCAGATAAAGGATGCATTACTTCTCAGCTTGGCATTCAAAAAATTTGATTTATAGTGGTTCTTAGACTTTAGAACTCTAGCTGCCAGTGATTGAGGATGTTGAATTATCCTCTAGCCTTACTTAGCTTGTAGAGATAGATTCAAATTTTCAAAGTCACGAAACCCGAGTTTACCTGCCAATTTGGCCTTGCCTAGCTGCTGCCATGGTAGCCAGTAAATTTTTTATCTATCTTCCCTTTGCTCCCACCGGAATTTCTTCTTAAGTCTATTGATCTCGCTCAGAATGGTCTTTGGAATCTTGATGATGCCCATATAGTAGGTTGGGATTGCTTGACTAATAGACTTGAAAAGGATTTCTTTGCCTGCCTAAGATAAGAACCTTACTTTCCAGTTGCTCATTCTGATCCTGTCCAGTATTGGCCTGAAAGCAATTGATTTATATGACCCTAGATAAGAAGGAAGACCCAAATACTTCTCATATGATTTGGATACTCTCAACCCTGCAGTAGATTGGATGTACTCCTTTGCATCTTGTATGGTATTCCTGTTGAAGAAGATTAAGGTCTTGTCCAGGTTCAATCTTTGACCTAAGGCTTGTTCATATGATTTCAAAAGCCCGAATAACCTTCTCCATTCCAATGGATTAGCCTTGTAAGAAAGAAGGCTAACATCTGAAAAAAATAAAAAGTTAACAAGCAAAGACCCTCGAGCAAAACAAAAGCCATAAATGTGACCTTTCTTCTTAGCTTTATCCAGCATATGACTTAACACTTCTGATTATAGAATAAAAAGATAAGGGGAAAGAGGATCCCCTTGTCTTAGTTCTCTAGAGGGTGTGAATTCACTCTGTAGTGCTCCATTGATCAAAATTTAATATCTTACAGTGCTCACACACTGCATGATGAGCTCAAACCATGACCTTTTGAATCCCATCCTCAACATGACAATTTCTAGAAAATCTCATTCCACTTTATCATATGCCTTGATCATGTCTAATTTAAGTGCCATGATTCCTCATTCTTACCCCTCAGTGTGTTGCTTGGAGTGCATTACTTCATAGGCCACTATAACATTGATTTTGAATTTTAAAGTGAAATTTATTGATGAGATCAAAAAATCCTAAAATATAATTTGAAAGCAAATTGTATTTGACATGTAGAGAGGTCCACCTGCATGTAATTTATGTAAGGAAATCTAGAATATTTTCTAAAAAATGTTGGAAATTGATAGAAACTATACGAGCATTAATGGCAAGCGTGAACTAGTCTTAAAATTCATATGGTTGTAGTTAATTACCATACTAAATGTTCATATGTAGGTACCAAAGGACTGGCAACTGGATCCTCAATGGAAACAGGAATCAGAGGAGCTGAGCCAGCGCATAAAGTTTGGTGACCAGGATTCAGAGGAGTTAAGCTACCGCAGAGAGTTTCCTAGCAAATGGAAGGCAACTGCTTCATATCAGGACCCCTTAGACACTGTGCATATTATTGATCACTTTGTCATTCGACAACAAGATAGGCCCAACTCCTAAGGGTGTAATATATGGCCTGACCAGTAAACTTAACAAGAAAACGACATGAAATAAGTAGGTCTGAGTTTGATATAAATGAGTATGGGTAAAACATGTTGATCTTATAATGACACACGATTAATATATAGGTCAATTGAGGGTCAATTGAGGGTCAATCTGCGAAACCCGCAATCAACTTGTAAAACTTGAATAAATTCTATTTTCAAACTTTATATGCATTTATTTGGATTTCAGATTAATATGGGTATTTGACTACTTAATTATTTTATGGAAATATTAACTTTGTCAAATATTACTGGTTTGGATATTGATAATAAAATATTTTATCGTGAGTCCAATTGTAATTGTGAATGACTTATATAGTTATCCACACATAATATATGAAATTATATTAATTGGGTAAAACAAATAAATGGATAAGCTCAACCCATTATATGGAATGGGTCGTGTTTAGGTTAATCCAAGAAATGGTTATTATTAAACTAGTTATGTCGGTCCTGTCATGTCATGATCCGTTATTTATATGGGTCATGTTTTGGTTTTAGGGTATGTGTGACATCTTCAACCTTCGCTTGTGATTTTTGGGTAAGTGTTTAGTTTTATATGCATTTATTATTATTGGGATTTCAGATTAATATGCGAATTTGACTACTTAATTATTTTATGGAAATATTAACTTTGTTAAATATTATTGGTTTGAATATTGATCTTAAAATATTTTATCGTGAGTCCAATTGTAATTGTGAATAACTTATATAGTTATCCATGCATAATATATGAAATTATATTAATTGGGTAAAACAAATAAATGGATAAGCTCAACCCATTATATTAATCGAGATGTGCATCACACAAGCGACAACCTTAAAAGGGCCATACACACACCCTAGCTATCTTCGCCGCAGAGTGGATAACAACTGCATGTGTGACTTTGTCTCAAAAATTGCTTGGTCTTGCCATATCTATCCTTCACCACAAGAACATTTCTAATCTCTGTGTGACAACCCGTTTGAGCGAGAGAGGCGAGCAACCAAGCAAGTGGGGACAGACAAGTTAGATGAGCAAGTTGGGTGAGCAAGGACTTTGGCCAGCAAAGCAAGACGGGCACTCTCTCAAACCTCTCGGTGAAGGCTGTAAAAGACTTAGACCTTACTCGGAGTCTAAGCTCGTTCATAGAAAATATTCTCCTTAGCATACATTGAGTTCGATCTAGTGCTTGAAACTCATCGTCCTAGCTTCTCAACACGAATTTAAGCTAATGCTCGGAACACCTTCTTGAACTATAGTTTTTAGAGCTATTGCTATAAAACTTTTACCGAGCATTGTCATTTCCAAATGAGTGCTTTGAAGGATTTCTGCCCTACTTCATATCTAAACAAGAACTACCAATTTTCGTTCCATCACCTATTTCGATCTGTGGGGATCGCGCCAACAAAAGAGGACAAACACCTTCTGTGGACAAAGGGAAGGTGAAGGGGAGAACCTTTCCTTGGCAAGTGTAAGGAAAATATGATCTTCCCTCATTGATTTGGTAAAAAAATGAGAAGAAGTGGTGTGCAGAGTGTAGCTAGTCAAACGAAAGGGCAAGTGCCACCACATATAAAGCTTGGCAAAAGTATCTCGGCATAGGATGAAGCACAGGGCTTAACAAAGGATCTTTCATCTTGTGTTCAACGAGCCAATACAAATGTGAGAAAGTATGAAGGAAAAAATAGGAGCTGCAGAGGCTGGTTTCTAGGATAAAAGCCGAATGGCAATGGTGGGTCCAACAGACACAAAGTCATATTGCAGCAGAGGTAGACGTTGACGTCTCATGTGTCACTACAACAATTAAATTTGACAATCATACTAGTTAATTTCCAATCACAATCAATAAAATGTACAGTTAAAGACATAAAATTAAAATTTTGGATGGATGTCCATGTATTGATAGTGAGTCAAACTCTATGACACACCAATTGGCCCCTCAGCAAATCTTTTTCTGTCCTGTAATGTTTTTTTTCACATCCTTTGCTGCTGTGTGGCAAGAACGAAGGTTAAACCTAGGTTCCAAGTGCTTAGAATATGCTTACTTGGAACCATTTTCCCTCCACAAACAGAAACAATAGGTTGTCCATGACGAGAAATGATTTGTACAAGCCCCAAATAGACAAGCCTCATACAAGCCCTTGTAAAAAAGTTGACACCACCTTAAAAAAGTGTAAAAAAAACTATTCTTTATTAGTAAAACCCATTGTTTTACAAAAGGCTTGATGGCAACAAATATGTGCCTAGTCTTAAAGATCATTTGCAACTTCCAGATTGGCCATGAAGATCAAGGAGATAATGCAAGAATTGATGCAATCCACTTGGGACAAGTTTAGCAAGAGCCCAACATTCAAGATGGGGCTTGAAGGATGAAGATCCAGTTTTAATTCATTTGATGAGCTACGGAAGAGAGCAACGACAAGACTTAAAGGCTTTGGACACTTGTAGGATTTCAACTTATTTAATTCATTTAAAGAACTTATTTTATTTGTTTAGAATAATTGAGTTTATTATGGGAAGCACTTAAGGGGGCCTATGCAAGGGCATGTTGGGAAAATTATTATTTTATTGAACTAGGGTTAGGGTTACTGTAGCCGAGTTACTGTAGCGCGGCACTATTCATCCAGGGGCACTTTTGGATGATGGGGGTTTATTTTGGCTAGGGTTTCATTAGGTTTTGCTTTAAATACTCTATGTAGCCTCATTTTAATCAGTTTATGAAATCTTATGAAATTCGATGAATTTATTCATTGTGAGTTGAGTTTATCTCCTCTTGTTCTTAATTAAATTTTTGAACTTATCAAAGGTAAATCGCAACCTTTGTGGCGTTCCTCCTTTGTAATCTAGGTTCTTGAGACGGGTTTTTCAATGGGTCTAGATTTTGATATAATTTAGGTTCTTGAAACGAGTTCTCATTGGGTCTAGGTTCTCCATCCATTGACTTGGTTTTGGCTTTCTTGGGGAGTTTTCAAATTGATTGTGGGTTCAAGGGAATTCATTCCCGCGGGTTCATATCATTTGGAATTCAGAGCAAGGTTTCCAATCATGTCTGATTCTATCTTTTAATTCTAGCATTCTTAAATTTAATTCTAGGGCTTCCTTGTTCTAGGGTTGCGAAAAAAAAAAAAAAAAATTGAAACAAAAAGTAGGCTTCCAAAATTCTTAGGATTTTAGGTTTGGCTGAAATTTGCATCACCTAGGGTTTCCTGCATCTCTAAGTTTATCTATTGCTTTGAGTGTCGTTCCATTGATTCTCTTCTACTTCATTGTTGTGCTTGAATTCAATTGTTTAATTTTCACAATTGAATATTGCTATTTGTGATTGAATTATAGAAAAGGAAGGAAAAGAAAAGAAAGAAAAAGAAAAGAAAGAAAAAGAAAAGACAAGAAAAGAAAAGAAAAGAAAATTCGAAAAAAAGAAGAAGAAGAAGAAGAAGAAGAAGAAGAAGAAGAAGAAGAAGAAGAAAAGAGAAGGTAGTATATTCAAAGTTGCTACATAGTTTCAACAAAGAGAAAGAAAGTATTTGTTGATTGAGCTTTTATCATCGTAGGAGCTGATTACATCTTTCTAGTTGGTATCTTGTTTTATAATTACTCTTTCCCTCGTATAAATTCCTTGAGTCTCGTGTCATTTTATTCATTCTTTGTTTCTTTGATCTATATTACTGGTTGCAATCATACAAGGTTGTATTGTCTTGATTTAGTTCAACTAGTTCTTAAAGAACTTGAGTGGGAAAACTCTTGAGGTAAAAGGCAAGAGAGTGTGAGATTATTATCGAATAAAAAGCCAATTCAGAGTTACACACGAATTGGAGTGTGTGAGGTTTTCCACTAACTTTCTTTTTGTGCAGCACATTATGATGTCTCATAGGAGTGACTCATCACCAAAGGAGATGGTAGATAACACATCCTTTGTGTTGCAAGTCATGCAACAACAGTTTGAGAAGTTGAACTTGGTGTTGGGTGAAGTGAGGGATAGGATGGATTATCAAGATGTGGTAATTAGAAATCTTCATGGCAGGAGAGATCGGAGGCGTCCCGAGTTTAGTGTTGAAAATGGGTATGAGAATGAAGAGTATGGTGATTCTCTTGTTACCAAGCATGCACTCAATACAAAAATTAAGATGGATGATATAGAGCAGCAGAGTGAGAATATTTTTCATACTAGATGCCACATCAACAACAAGGTATGTAGTATGATCATTGATTTGAGGAGTTGTATTAATTTGGCAAGCACTACTTTAGTTGAGAAATTGAATTTACGTATCTTGAAACACCCTAGACCATACATGTTGCAGTGGTTGACTGATTGTGGGGAGGTTAGGGTAAATAAGCAAGTGCTAGTTTTTTTTCAATTGGGAAATACCAGGATATGGTGCTTTGTAATGTAGTGCCTATGCATGCTAGTCATATTTTGTTGGGGAAGCCATGGCAGTATGATAGGAAGGTAATCCATGATGGGTTAAGGAACATGTACAGTTTTGAAAAGGATGGAAAAACAATCAAACTTGCTCCTTTAACTCCAACACAGGTCCATGAGAACCAATTGAAGCTGAAAAGTGAGGTTGCTCAAAAAAGAAAGATTGAAAATGAGAGTGAAAAAAAAAGAAAGAGTAAAAGTGAGATTGAGCTAAAAAGCAAGAGTGAAGGTGAGAGTGAAAGTGAGATTGAGCTAAAAAACAAGAGTGAAGGTGAGATTGAGAAAAAAAGAAATAGTGAGGCTGAAATGGAGAAAGAGAGAAAAATGAGAAAGAAAAAAGAAGAGGGTGAGACTAAGACCACAAGAAAAATAGAGTATGAGTTTTTATGCTAAGGCGAATCTTAATACTAACGAACTTGACGTATATTTGCCTAGTATTGTTGTCTCTTTGTTGCAGGGATACAAGGTCCTGATTCCTAACGGTGTGTTTAGTGGATTGCTACCTATTAGGGAGATAAAGCACAACATTGATTTTGTGTCAGGTGCGACAATTCCTAACCGACCTTTTTTGGAAAAACATGAGTCATTGACACACTTAAAGGGACAAGGTAAGTTGTTGACTAGAATGCATGCTAAGCGGGAGGATTGTATTGAGACATTTCCTTATGTATTCGAATACACACAGGGTATGAAAAATTTTGTGGTTGATGCTTTAGCAAGAAGGTATGTGCTTGTATTCATTTTAGATGCAAAATTGTTGAGACTTGAATATGATAAGGAATTGCATGCTAGTGATGATGACTTTGCTAGTGTGTATGGAACATATGAGAAAGCATCTTTTGGTAAATTCTATAAACTAGATTGGTACATGTTTAGAATGAATAGATTTTGTGTGCCTACTAGTTTTTTGCGTAAGTTGCTTGTGTGTGATGGACATGGTGGTTTGTTGGGTAACTTTGGTGTAAGGAAGACTTTTGTTGTGTTGTATGAATGTTTGTGGGAATATCATTTGCCATTCAAAGACGTGTTGCACGAACGTTTGTGGAAGTATGATTTGTCATTAGCATGAACATTTGTGGGAGTATCATTTGCCATACATTGACGTGTTGCATGAACGTTTGCGGGAGTATCATTTGCGATTTATTGAGTTTGCATATAATTGGAATGGTCATTCTGGTGAAAATAAGATTTCAGACATGTTGCATGAACGTTTATGGGAGTATCATTTGCCATTCATTGACTTGTTGCATAAACGGGAGTATCGTTTGCCATTCATTGAGTTTGCATATTGGAGTGGTTATTCTGGTTCGAGGAAGACTTTAGATGTGCTTCATGAACATTTGTGGGAGTATTGTTTGTCATTCATTGAGTTTACATATAATTGGAGAGTTCATGTCACTACTAAATTTTCACCAATTGAAATTGTTTATAGACTTAATCAATTTCCTCCTTTAGGTTTAAAGTCTTCACCAGTTGATGATAGGGGTAGCTTGGATAGACTATTCCAAATTTTTGAATAAATTAATGAAAATACATATCTAATGGATCTTCCAGGTAAGTATCCTGTTTCTGCTAGTTTCAATGTTACTAACCATTTTCCCTTTGATACAGGTGGAGATACGAGGTCGAATCCTTTTTAGGAGAGGGGGAATGATGGGAACCAAGATGGGCCTAGTCTTAAAGATCATTTGCAACTTACAGATGGGCCATGAAGATCAAGGAGACAATGCAAGGATTGATACAATCCACTTGGGACAAGTTTAGCAAGAGCCCAACATTCAAGATGAGGCTTGAAGGATGAAGATCTAGTTTTAATTCATTTGATGAGCTACGGAAGAGGGCAACGACAAGACTTAAAGGCTTTGGGCACTTGTAGGGTTTCAACTTAATTTAATTCATTTAAAGAACTTATTTTATTTGTTTATAATAATTGAGTTTATTATGGGAAGCACTTAAGGGGGCCTATGCAAGGGCATGTTGGGAAGTTATTATTTTATTGAACTAGGGTTAGGGTTACTATAGCCGAGTTACTGTAGCGCGACACTGTAGCCGCGTCATTGTTCATCCAGGGGCACTTTTGGATGATGGGGGTTTATTTTGGTTAGGGTTTCATTAGGTTTTGCTTTAAATACTCTATGTAGCCTCATTTTAATTACTTTATGAAGTTTTATGAAATTTGATGAATTTATTCATTGTGAGTTGAGTTTATCTCCTCTTGTTCTTAATTGAACTTTTAAACTTATCAAAAGTCAATCGCAACCTTTGTGGCGTTCCTCCCTTGTAATCTGGGTTCTTGAGACGGGTTCTTCAATGGGTCTAGGTTTTGATATAATCTAGATTTTTTAAACGAGTTCTCATTGGGTCTAGGTTCTCCATCCATTGACTTGGTTTTGGCTTTCTTGGGGAGTTTTCAAATTGATTGTGGGTTCAAGGGAATTCATTCCCGCGGGTTCATATCAAGGCTTGTATGGAGCTTGTCTATTTGGGGCTTGTATCTAGCATTATTCGTCCACGATAACCATACGAGCTAGGTGTCTCCTACACTTATCCGGAGCATACTTAGTACACCCTTTTAAAGTCTAATCTCTAGTCTTGATTGTCTCTTCTCTTGTAAAGATTTTAATATCAGACTCTTTTTGCATTGTTTTTCTAAGTAGACATTTAATTGGGATGTATCATATTTTCTATAGTGACATCCATACACTTTACTACAATAATTATACTTAGCTTGGGAATTATTGGGGTCACCACTCTTTAGTTTGTTGAAGTGAGTCCAAACTATTGTAGCTAGTTTCTTGCTTTGTGGGGGCAAGGGGCAGCGTGGTAGGGTCCATAGGGTTAGTGGTAGGTGTAGGGGTAAGGTTAGGTGTTGGGGTAGGGGTAGGGGTAGGAGAGCTACAACTAAAATCACAAAAATCAGAGAAAGTATCCATTCCCCAAAACTCACCAAAATCTAAAATGAAACAAAAATCACACGAACAATTAAAATCATGTGCAAATCACCCAAAACAAATCATATCAAAACCCCAAAACACAACGGGGTTTCGATATTGAAACTCCAAAACAGATCGGGGTTTAATAAAAACCCCAAAACAGAATGCGGGTTTGAGATATAGAAACCCTAAAACAAAATGGGGTTTCAAGATATTGAGACCCTAAAACAGATCAGGGTTTTGATATCAAAACCCAAAACAGAACTAGGTTTCAATATCGAAATCCCAAAACAGATTCATGTTTCATATCGAAACCCCAAAACATAAAGGGGTTTCGATATCGATATTGAAACCCTAGAACATAACAAGGTTTCGATATATAAACCCCTCAATTAATTTAGGGTTTCAATCTCAAACCCTAAATTAATTTAGAACCCCTAACATAATGAAGGGTTTTAGATTGATAATCCTATACTAATTTAGGGTTTTCAATCCAAAACCCTAAATTCACAATTTCATATGCACAATTTGTTTTTACACAACAATCAACATGCATGCACAACGTCCACACTCCACAGCACAAAATTCACAATCTCATTTTCCAACTCCGCAATTTAATCCCTTCATCCATGACTCAACAAAACAAAAATTATATAAAAGTACACAACAGACTAGGCGTGTGACGGAGATGGAGATGGATGGTGACAAATGGAGCGGGAGAGAGAGGGGCTAGGGTTTCACAAAGATGAGAGAGATAGACGAGGAAAATTGAGGGTGGGGGGTCGTGAGGGGGTGGGGTTGGTTAACATCACTTATCAAAACGACTCCATTTTGTCTATCCCAAAACGACGTAGTTTTGATGTGTGAGGGGTTTTCATATTATATATATATATATATATTTATATATAATGATGCGAGGCACGAGTTGGCGGAAAAGCGGGTCGGCGTTGGCCCCCACATGCCGCCCGCCCATACAGGGGAAGGGGGCAGGCCAGGGAGGTGCGAGGCCCTGATGCCCACCCCTAAAATGAACCATTAATATGTTTTAAAGTCATTAATTAATTTTTCTAGTTTCAATTAAAACGATAAGCTTTTTATCATTTCTTAGACTTGCTAAAAATGATAAGCATTATTTAAGATGAAAAAAGTTGGGTTGGTATATGTGAAAATGTTGACGATGGGCCGATGGTCGAGTTTGGCTCTATTGCATTGACATTACTCATTGCAAAAACTAAATTCTTTCACAGCAGCTCATTAGCTTCGAGAATAAATTTTTAATACGGTGAAATCATATTAAACCGCAGTTAAAAGTCCTTTTGTATTTCATTTCGTCTTGGCATTTCCCCTTGCTTCCCATCATCATAACCTCCCTCGACTATTACAGTTTCCATTTCCACTTTCCAAAAGGAGCAGTGCCTATATTGATGAAGTGATTTTGTGTTCGAGATATTCCGATGAAGGGATCCTCCTAAGGCCATAAGCATCATTTCTCTCACGGAAACGACGAGGTCATAGGTAATTTACATCTCTAACTGCGCGGTTTAGGGTTTTTGGATTTAGCGTCTACTTTTTTTTTAATTTACGTGGTTCCCTTAATCTCATTTGGATGGGCATTTAGTGGATGAAGATTCATGTGCAAGACTTGGTGGAAGGGCTCTATTATGAAGTTATGATGACCACCATATTATGCAATCAATTTGGTGCTCATTCGTGAACAACATCCATGAAGTACCTTTGAATTAAAAGGTATTGATCTTCTTAATACAAAAATCCCCAATCAACCCTATTAAAAACTAATTTCATCCATTTTGTCTGTTAATCTTTCCATGCATCCATTAATCACCCATCAATAGATCTTTTCTGTTAACAAGCAGACGAGATCATCTATCAGCTAGGTTTGGGACTACATGTGATATTGGTTTCATGAAATTCATAAGAAAATGATCGAATTGTATGTGGCTAATATATAGGATCATCTAGTTTTAACACTTCTTCTTCAGGTCAACCTCATTATGTGCGAAAACACTATTTTGTTGAGCACCAAATAACTGCTTATGTATCCTATGTGTATCTATACCTCTATAATCCGACTAATTGTGTTAATTAGCCTAATCGAAGGAATCTATATGCATGGCCCATAGCATGCGAGATGTTATGGAGGTCGAAGTTGATGGTTTAATCAACTTTCTCTATTTGAAAGCAGTTAATCAATGTTGTTTTATTTATGATGTTCCTAAGGCAACCTATGCAAATTGTTAAGTTATAGTCGATTTAATGGTATTTCACTATGACATGTTTGTGAAGCAATAATCAAATAAATTTTGATGAAAATGGTTGGGGAAATCAATAATATTTACTAATTTTGACAATGAAAGCTAAAAGAAAAAGGCTAACAAATAGTCTGCCTTTACATCCTCGATTATTTCAGAAAATGTGACATTTCTAATAATTGCTTGAAGAGTTGTTAATCATTGTTAACACCACTTTCAGAAACTCTACCCATGGCTGATACTTTGGGATCATTGTTGATGAACTAGTTTCCTTTAATATATACATTGCTGTTACCTTTTACAGTACAAGTGATTTAGTTTTTTTGGGGGGGATTATATCGATAAATATGTGTAGAGGAGGCTAATTTAGATGGCTGTGATGGGCAAAAATACTTATGGTAGGCCATAAAATTGTGCTTTCTATGGTTGTAACACCTCATCCCCGAGGGTCCGAAGAGTTAATTCATGTTACTTGATAATCAACTCCAACACTACTAATATACTTCCAAAAGCTCCAAATCAAACGTAAACGCTTCCAATTTAAATAATCACACAAACTCATTTATCAAATCCTCGATACAATAATCCCAAAAAATATCAACTTCTCTACAAGTCACTTAAACTCACATTTTAACAATATAATTATAAACTCTAAATTCCCAATATTATAAAGAAATTTTGATTCAAACTAATTTCCTCAATATAATCAATTCTTGAAAAATGCCACATCATCAGAACACCATGATATTTCTTAACAAAAATCACCAATACTAATCGAAACTTTCTATTCTTAATCCACTATTCTTAAGTCATCTCACCCAATGCTTCATACTCTTGATCCTCAGCTGAAATATTCAAAATCATCTGAAAATATTAGAGATAAGGGGGTAAGTTATCAACAACTCAGTAAGCAGAGAACATACACCAGTATGTAAACATGAGCATTTATCAGACTTTGAAATGCTAAAAAAAATATTTTCTCTTAGAATGCAGAATCAGAAAACTTGTTTTCAGAATGCAAAATCGAAATATGTTACCAAAAATATAAGAGAGAAACTTTCAGAAAATATTCTTATTCAAAATTTACTTGGCATAGCATAACTGAAACCTCATATCAGAACATAATTCCATATTTAACCCCCGTGGTAGGGTTGTACATTATGCGGAAAGTTAAGCAGAATATAAATCACCATGCATATCAAAGCGATTGCACTCAGAACAAAAAACTACTATTATATCCCGTGGTGGGCCAGAGGTCACTATTGTATCCCGTGACAGAGCCAGAGGTCACTATTGTATTTTGTGACAGGGCAGAGGTCACTATTGTATCTCATGACAGGGTTAGAGGCCACTATTGTATCCCATGACAGGGCCAGAAGTCACTATTATATCCCATGACAGGGCTACATATCAGAGCAAAATATAATTAGAATCACCATATCAGAATCAAAGTCAGAATAAAATCAAATAAAAGTCAGAACAAAATTAAAATCAAAATCAGAGTCAGAACATAATTAGAATCAGAGTCACAACAGAATCAGAATCAGAGTCAGAACAGAATTAAAATCAGAGTCAGAACAGAATCAGAACAGAGTTAGAACAAAATTAGAATTAGAGTCAGAACAGAATCAGAGTCAGAACAAAATCAGAATCAGAGTCAGAATAGAATCAGAAAGTCATGCCAAAGGTTTTTTAGATGCCACATCATATCAAAACAGATTACTGAAATTCAGATCATTTCACATTTTCAAAAGATTTAGAATATCTTCTCATCACATGCAAAAATTACCAATTTTCATATTCACTTATATTTTTTTGAGTTCAATAACAGAATGCCAAAAATAAGCTCATGTTTACACCAGTCGTGCCAGAAAATATTTTATTCCTATACAGAATCTCATGAGTAATGCAGAACAAATAACTGAGGTCGTTTAAAATTTCTTTTCATAACACAACATGCATATTTTCAAAATTGACCTAAGTTCATTTTATTTTTACTCTTGCATAGGAACTCCGCTTACCTGAGCTTCTTAGCTTATTCAAAAATTCCCCATAATAGTATTGAACAATTGTCAATTGTCGCCTATAAAAATTTATGTAACTTAATTAAATCTACAGTGAACAGATAAATCTCATATTACACTTGGAGTACCTATTTTAATTCCTCAAAAGCCTAAAATTTCTCTTAATTCTAAAATACCATCACTTCCTTTAATTCCTCAATATCCACACAACTATTAAACTCAGAATATTTCTAAAATTGCATAATAATATTATTAATAGATACAATTATGCCATAAAATACATTTCTGGTTTAAAGGCTTATTAAAACAAAACTGATTAAAGTAGGAGAGCAAATATTTCATTTAATAAAAATAGACTAACTAGTTTCTCTTTAAGGAGTTCAAAATAAAAATCTTGCACTACTATGTACTTCGAAATGAATATTAACACTAATAATATGTTTCAAATATTTATTTAATCTGTATTTAAAACAAAACTCATGCAAAGTGAATTTAACATATAAAAACTAAAACATGATCGACTTATAATTATTCTGTTGAAAGCATCAGTATACTGACTTAGTGTATAAGCCCATACGTCTACGCCCAAAACAGACTGCAACCCACGTAACACAAAACTCATGCTTTAAGATTCAATATACATAATATCATCTCATACATTTCAAAGATGGCAAAAGGGTAATAACACCTCATATGATTAGGGTAACAGAGATACACAAATATATTATTTCCTTCTTAAGTAAACTACCACAAACAAAAATAGATCAAGACGTGAGTAGTGATAGAGACTTACGCAAGGGAAACCGAGAGGCAACATCCGATGACTAGAAGATGCAAGTCACGGCAAGCACCCAAATCACCAAGAAACAGAGTGAAACTCACGGCTTTTATGGGCAAACCCGGGCACGACAAAAAGGGCAAAACAGAGCAATGAAAGACCAAATAAAAAGGGGATGAAATGGGAATAAATCACAAGCATGAGCCACGAAATTAACAAGGAAAATTTAAGGGAAAGTACAACAATGGAGGCTCAAGGACTGACCTGCAAGTGGAGAGAAAAACATATGAAAAAAATAAATGCTAAAGAGGAAGAGATCTGCATGGTTTTACAGCAAAAGAGAAACCAAAAATTAAGGAGATGGAAATGGAACCATTACCAGTCAAAGGATGGAGAGGAAGAATGAACACAACAGACGACATCCCAATGAAAAACAGTGGAAATAAATTATATAAAATGAAAAAGGAGAAGAAGAGAAGCAACAGCCGCACGGATTGAAGAATGGGCATGAAAAATGAAATGGAAAGGAGGTGGAGAAGCAATGGCACGCAGGAGAAGAAAAGAGAGATGAAGAAGCCCTATGGGCTGGACCAAACGACGTTGTTTGGGGGGTTTAGTGAGCTGGGTTGAAG
Source organism: Juglans mandshurica (assembly GCA_022457165.1). Taxonomy (NCBI): domain Eukaryota; kingdom Viridiplantae; phylum Streptophyta; class Magnoliopsida; order Fagales; family Juglandaceae; genus Juglans; species Juglans mandshurica. The sequence continues at coordinate 6,626,512 of CM039634.1, read as the reverse complement.
GCTCACGAGTTGGGTTGGGGACCAAATGGGCTGGGCCAAAAATAAAATAAAACACACTCAAACAGGTCCAGTCCGCAAATAAAACACACTCAAACAGGCCCAGTCCGCAAATATAAGAGTCCAACAAAAGAAAAAGGCACGATAAAAATAAATAAGAGCCAAATAAAAACCCTACAATTCAATATTAATAAAATAAAATAATTAAATTCCAACAATAAAATTATTCATTAAATCAAAGAGCAATTTAAATGCAAACAATAATTAATATCAATAAGGCAGATCAAAATAAATTGTACCACTTAAACTATAAAATAAATCCAACGAGAAATCCGATAAATTTAAAACAAGAGAATCAATATTTAAAATAATCATTCAATTAAAATACACTAAAATACGGGATATCACAGTGGCAGTTGATCAATATGATCAAGCTTTCCTAAGAAAAACCAGTAATGTAAAGACCGTTTAACAACATTGATATATGATGTTTTGAAATGCCACTCAACTCCATTATGTTGAAAATATAAGCTTGAGGCATTATTACTAGGGTGTATAGAACTTAGATATATCTTTACAACCTTATAGGACTATACATAATTCTGAGTTTGCACAAGATGGTTTGGAAATTCATAGGGAGTTTTTTCGAGGGTCCTTGGTCTTGTCAGTATCTAGGTCCTACTAATATACTTACCCATAGGCAAGTATATTCATGTTTTTTGAATGAGGAAGACAAAATGATATGTGGATCACACAACATGTCCTCTTGATCCCATAACATGAGTATGTGGATCTCTTATTGAGTTTGATATGGTGTCGAGATGTTTTGGCAACCATAATCCAGACAGTATCCTAATTGCCTTGTTCATAATGTTTTTTTTTTTGAAGTAATAAAAGATTTTATTCCAAAGAAATAGGCATAAGCCCAAGTACACAAGACATATATAAAGGAAATACCTACAACTTTCCAGAAACAGATAGAAAACTAAAACAGATTCAAAATATTTTCTTCCATTACAAAAGTTTTGGCCCAAAAACTCAAAGTACTCAATAAAAAGTCCCTAAGATCTCCCAATGATCATTCTATCTTCGAAACATCTCTCATTTCTTTCAAGCCATATGCAGCACATAAGACGGGGGAATCATTTTCCAAACACTCACCGCATTCTTACAGCCCTTCAAACCCTTCCACCCTACCAATAAATCCACCACTTCTTTGGGCATTGCCCAATGTAAACCTGTCCAGTCCAATACCTCATTCCACAAGAATCTTGCCACTTCATAGTGATGAAAGAGGTAATTAACTGATTCCCCATCCCTCTTGCACATAACACACGAATCAACAATATACATTCCTCTCTTTCTAAGATTATCAGTTGTCAACACTTGGCCCAAAGATACCACCCAACAAAAAAATGCAACCTTGGAAGAAACTTTCACTTTCTAAATATTTTTCCAAGGAAATACACAGCTACTATGACTTGAAAATTTTTTGCAAAAAGATGAGATTAAAAACTTAGCATTTCCAGCAGGAGTCCACAGCATGTTGTCCTCTCTATCTGGCAACAGCTTGAGCTGTAAAGTCTAACCAGTAATGCCTTAACTTCATCCACTTTCCAATCGTTAACATCCATTATAAAATTAACATTCCATTCAATATTATTATTACTGCTGCTGTAAGACTCAACTACAGCTGCATTTGATCCATTGCAATTCTGAAAAAGGGCAGGAAGTTCCTGCTTAAGAGCGGTATCCCCACACCCCAAATCATGCCAAAAGAGTATCCTCTTCCCATCCTTTACTAATAAGTCTCCACAAACTCACCCCGTATACTCCACTAGATTATTTAGAACACCAACCTCTCCACAAACTTTCATATTTCACACTAATAACATTTTTCCAAAGAGCTTTACTTTCTAATTGATATCTCCAAAGCCATTTCCCAATTAGAACTCTATTAAAAACCCTTAAATCTTTTATCCCCAAACCACCACAATCCATCGGTTGACAAATCTTCTTCTACCTAACCAAATGAGACTGTTTTTCCATACCTTTACCGCCCCCATAAGAAGTTTTGAAATAACTCTCAATTCTCTTTTCAACCCTTACCAGCAGTGGAAGAAGCGAAAGGAAATAAGTGTGTCGGTTATAAAAAAGTACTTTTTTTATAAGAGTTAATCGTCCCCCCCTCAAACAAGTAGATCATTTTCCAACCAGCTAACCTCCTTTCTATTTTTGCAATCACCCCATCCCAAATATTAATAGATTTAAAATAGGCCCCCAAAGAAAGCCCAAGATACCTCAAAGGGAGCGAAGAAATTCTGCACCCCATATGCCCAGTTCATTATGTAAAAGCGTCTTCTACTTTATTGCTCAAATGTTTACATGTCTATATAGCTTAAAAAGGGTAGGTATGTAGTTATAAATGTAGCTCTTAGACATTTTTGCAGCTACTTTGGAGAATCTAAGGCATACTCTAATGTGTTTGCATAGACAAGCAGAGTGCCAGTTGTAATAGCTAATGTAATTCATGGCTTGGAAGGCATTATCCATTTTGTATTTTTTGTCCACATGTGTTTGCATGCATATTAGTATATTTTGTACAAATGCTTTAGCTATAAGTATGGTTATATTTGTATATGGGTAAAATTCTCAGAATTATTCAGTTGGAAAGTCACACATACATGCTGTCATTCCTGTCTGATTTGTAAGTATAGAGTGTTCATATCATACTAGGCCATTTTGTCTTTTGTTTCTTCACATGTAGGCGTGTGCAGTGTCTGGTAGTAACGATGCATGTTTATGTAGTACATTACAAGACTATGAAACTGCCTTTCCCAGGCACTAACTCTACTAGGGGAGGTATGGGAAGTTAATCTGACTATCAAGTATAACTGCCTATCATATATGTTGGACCAGTGACACACTAATGCCTGAGCAAGACAATTTTTAAGTTGCGTCCTCTTCTATATGTTGCACTAATAAATTACTTCTATGTTATCTAAATGGACAAAAGTTGGATGCATCTAAACGATAGACTTATGTCAACACAATATTCTGAAGGGATTGAATAGTTCCTCACCCTGGCATGAAGCCACGTAGTGGGAACAGGCCGCATTCGGTGTCCATGCCATTTGTGCTATAATAATATATTCCTACCTATACTCGAGGTGGAAACCCACTTGTTCATAAATGGGATTAATTCAAATTACAACCACTAGATATTTCATGGGGAGGAGGAAATTTTGAATGTTAGTGATGACCATCACAATGCCTCAGCTAGTGACGAAGATGAATACAATAATGACATGGAGCAGATGTTAGTTGACATTAGGGAAGGCACGTTCATTGATACACACTCAAACATCACCGAACCTAGAGCTCAACCACCTATAACCGAGGCAGACCCTTCCTTGTCATTTGACAAACAATTGGATGATGCCCGATGTTCACTTTTCCAAGGGTATAAACATTTTTCAAAGCTTTCATTCGTTGTGAATTTGTTGCACATTAAAACTATTAGGGGCTGGCCAATAAAGTCATTTGACCTTCTGTTGAAGTTGTTGAGGTATGCATTTCTCGAGGCTCAGTTGCTGCACTCATATGAGGAGTCACGGTCACTAGAGCGTGGGTTAGGATTCAATTACCACAAAAGCCATGCCTGTCCAAACGATTGCATACTATTTTGGAAGGGCAATGTCGATATGAATGACTGTCCAAAATGCAAGGCGCTTAGGAGGTTCTCAAACACACATAGGAACCATTTAATCCCTTAGAAAGCGTTGTGTTATTTCCCTTTGAAGTTGAGGTTGCGATGACTATATATGTCAGCTAAGATTTAAGCTGATATGAGATGGCATAAAGAACAGCGAGCAAGTGATGGTAATACTGTGAGGCATCCTGTCGATTCAGTAGTGTCGACATAGTTCTTGAGATCATAGTCGGTTTGCTGAAGATGCTCGCAATGTCAGGCTTGGTTTAGCAAGTGATGGTTTCAATCCTTTCAACAATCATGCAAAACCTTATAGTATATGGCCCGTCATCCTCGTGCCATATAACTTGCCTCCGTAGTTATGTATGAAAGAGCAATTCTTCATCACGTCTCTTATCATTCCTGGTCCAAAATACCAAGAAATAATATTGATATATACTTGCAGCTGTTTGTAAATCGATTGAATGATCTTTAGGAAAATGGGGTGCATACATATGATGCATACAGGAAGGAAACATTTAGATTACATGCAGCTTTACTATGAACAATAAATGACTTTCCTGCATATGGTAACCTTTCAGGATGGCCAACAAAAGAGAAATTGGCATATCCTCCATGCAATACTGGTACGGATTCATTATGGCTGAACTTTGGCCAAAAGCACAACTACATGGGGCATCGTCGATTTTTACTGGAAAACCACGTATGGCGGGAAAAAAATTAATGTTCAATGGTAATGAAGATCACCGCATGCCGCCAAGTTTATTATCAGAACCGAATATTGTAAGTCAACTAGCTCTTCTTGGGGATGTGGAATTTGGCAAATGCTATAAGAAGAGAAAACGCACTGCTCAAGAGTTGAACTGGACGAAGAGAATCATATTCTTCAACTTACCGTATTGGTCAACACTTTAGCTTCAACATTATCTTGACGTTATGTATATTGAAAAGAACATAACAATATACTCGACACACTAATGAACATTCCTGAAAAAAATAAAGATAATATTAACTCTCGTCATGACCTGGGCACTTTGGGTATAAGAATGGAATTACATCTGACGCATCAAGGTGACCAGTTTTCAACGTCACATGCATGTTTTACGCTAAATGGTATTGAGAGGAAAAATTTCTGAGTGGCTGGCCGATGTGAAATTTCCAGATGGGTTTACGGCCAATATTTCATGATGTGTTTCTATTCGTGATTGCAAAATCTCTGGGTTGAAAAGCAATGACTATCATGCTTTCTTGCAAAGACTACTCCCTCTTGCAGTTGGGAGTGCTTAAGAAACGACATTGCTTTGCCTTTGACAGAAGTTAGCAATTTCTTCAAAGAGATTTGCGCACGAATGCTAAATGTATACTGCTTAGCATAGCACGAATGTGATATCGTCTTCATTCAATGCAAGTTGGAGATGATTTTCCCTCCTTCATTCTTTGATGTGATGGTCCACCTAGCCCTCCATTTTCCCTAAGAGGCGTTGCTTGCAGACCCAGTTCAATATAGGTGAATGTACCCATTTGAGAGGTATCTTTGGAAATTCAAGCGGTAAGTTAAGAATAAGGCTCGTTCATAAGGATCAATAGTGAAAGCCTACATTCATGTAGAATGCTTGACATTTTGCTCGATGTATCTCGAAGATGTTGAGACGAGGGTCAACCGAGCTAACCGTAGCATTGATCATGGGGAAGAGGATGTGAGAGATAGGTTTAGCATTTTCACCTAGAAAATTCTTCCATTGGGTATGGCATCATCTGTGCAATTAGATCCAAGACTATTCACCTTAGCTGGTTGGTACGTGCTTAACAATTGCCCTGAGATTACTGCCTACATAGAGTATGCATCTTTCTATATACATTCAAGTTCAAATCTATAACCTGATTTTACCAACTTAGTGTTATTATGCTCACTGCAAATATTTTATGGTTGTTAACTCAAACGAAGACAACGTGTAATTTGTTTCCATGTGTGTAGTGAGCACTATCGAATATGTAAGGAAAAGAACCCAACGCATGTCGATCGAACTCATGAAATAGAGTTCCCTGCCTAGTTCAAGAAACATGTAGGTTGCCCTACTGCTCTTACCTTTAATGCATACTATTCCATGTTACACACCTAAAAGTTATCAAGAAATGATTGTGGCGACATTTTTTGAATAATTTGACAAGTTCAAACTCTACATAAAGATAACCCTAGTGAAGTGCCTGCCGATCTATATGCTCTAGCGTGCGACCCTGACTATGAGATTACATCGCACGCTGTCTGCATAGTGAACCAAAAAGGGTTCCACACAAAGCATCGGGAACAACATCGAGGAACTCAAAATTCTTGTGTGTTAGTAATTGGTGACAAGCAATCAAACAATTTAGACTTCTACGGTTTTCTAAATGATCTTGTGGAGTTATATTACATGGGATGACGTCAAGTGTACTTGTTCAGGTGTGAATGGTTTGACGTTGGCGATTGAAAATGAGGTGTCCGAGTGGGTATGCATATGACTAGTGTCAATGTCAACCGGACATGGTACAAAGACGAACCAAATGTATATTGGCCTGCCAAGTTGAACAATATTTTTATATCAAAGATAAAAGGGTTAAAGGTAGTTGGTATGTTATACAAAAGTTCACGAATAGGAATGTATATGACATCCCACCAGTGCATTTGTCCGAGGACCATGAAACGTCATCAAGTGACTATGATGCTTATCTTGACGAGGAATCTGACAGTGTACATAGAAATATTGAATGTGCTGATGTCTGTGTGGCAACTCCACTACATAGGCCTGATATAGAACCAATTTAGTTTAATGCATCAACAATGATACATTCGTCTAGTTAGCTCCAACCAGGTGGGGATTTTATGAACTACGCGGAGGTTGAGTCCAGCTCAGACGGTGGAGCTGGCGATCATTATTGCTATGACCTGGAGGATCTATCCATCAATGAAGATCTTGTGTCTGACTAGCAGTAGTCATTTTTAGTAATATGCCTTAAGGTTAAGTTGATGGACTTTGACTTACACTTGTAAATTTTCTCCTTTTTCTGCGCACCCCATCATAATTTACTAACACACGACTTGGTCTTCCGATATAGGCAGATTAATATACAATTTCCTCCACATATATCTCAAGACAATTTATGCTACAGGATGGTCGAAAGGCAATTGGTGAATGGGACCTGAAACTTAGTGCATTGGTGTGGCGCCCCCAATCCCCCTTATAAAAATACACGGGGATCAAGACACCAGGATGGTGACAACACGGTCACACATCCCAACGAAGTGCCAGTGTGTGTACATGCAACGGTGTACAAATAAAATAACGCAGCGGATAGTCAACTAAGTACTAGAATTTAAAATCCAATATAAATATCAGTAGAGATTTAAAAGCAGTTATACAGTCATCCCAAAATAAAATTTAACACATGTCCCGAAAATATAAATGGGTAAAATAAGATAACAATAACCGGTGATCCCAGATCACTCCTCGGGCGAAGCCGTCTCCTCAGGCTCGCCCTCCTCCTCCTCATCTGCATGAAAATCTGCGTTACCACAAAATGGTACCGCAGGTAAGTATCACCCAAATAATCCTCAGAAAATAAAATGCATTTAATGCAACCAACATGCATGCATATGATGAAATATGCATTTTTCTCAAAACATCATTTTTCCCGAAAATGACAATTTCCCAACACACGCCAAAATCTCATTGGCCCAAATATCCGTAAAACATTTTTCCAGAAAATGGTTTACACAAAATCCACGCACACTATTTTCCCAGAAAATAGCCAATTTAATCATTTATTAACCTATGCACCATGGCCACCCCTAGGGACCATCCACACGTCCTGGCTTCGTAGCGATGCTCAGTTTCGCGCCCAGCGCGTACATAGCCGAGCACCCACTACGCACAAACGATGCCCAGTTCCGCGCCCAGCGCGTATATGGCCAAACATCCTCTAGTCCCCGCCAGCAGAAGGACCACGGAGTCGGCACGAATCTCTCGTCCGATCCCATCATCGCCCAGCGACAATCCAGGGGACGTTACTCAGTTTATTCCGCTCCCGAGTAACCAGAGGAGCTCCACAGAGATAATGCCTCATCTCGGCTTGGGGTCGTGATACACACGCACCCAAAAATACTCTCACATAAAATCATAATTTTCCAAATCACACATGAGCATGAATGCACTACACGAAAACCCAATTTTCTTTACAAACATGATCATGCATGAAATAATGAGATGTACATGTACCAACACTAATCCACAACCATCAATAACCAAACCAATCAAATCCAACCAAACCAACCCAATCACCAATCCAACTGACTTCAGTACTCCTCGGACTCAGTCCGGCAAAACCAATCATCAGATTAAATACAGTGAAATGTGTTAGTGCAAAAATACATTAAATTCACAAGAATTCTTTGGAGAAATACTTACAATGCAATATAGCAATTTCTGAAGGATCACGAAGTTGAAAAAGGGCGACATCTAAGCAACACCACAGTGTAAAATACACTGTGGCCGTGGGTCACAAGTACCAACTTTTCAACGGAGACAAACGAAGACCCAAAAATGGTAGGGTAGGGCCTAGAGAGGTCGGTGAAGCCAATGGTAGTGGTGGTTTGCTGTGGGTGGTGGCGCAAGGGGTGGTTTTAGGCCAAAAATGTACAAATCGGAAATGGACTTGGTGGGGCTTCACCGGTGACGGATCGGAGCTGGGGTTGGGTCCATTGGGTTGCCAAGAGGTCGGGGATGAAATGGTAGGAAGATGGTGGCCGGTGGTGGCGCAACGGCAGCGCTGGAGCTCAAAATGCGCCGCGACTTGTAGTGGTGCGTGGCGGCTAACAGCGGCGATGGAGGAGCTAGAAATGGAGGGGGGTGATCGCCGGCCGGTGGGGAAGCTGATGGGAGGGGCGGTGTCGGCCACAAGCGGCGCACGGCGGCGCTGGGTGGAAGAGAAGAAAACGGGCGGAGGAGAGGAGAGAGAGAGTCCGCAAGGGAGAAGAGAAAAGGAGCAGAAAAAAAAAAGAAAAAAAAAGAGAAGAAAAGAAAAGAAGAAGAAGGAAAAAGAAAAGGAAAAGAAAAAAAATAGAGGGAAAAGAAATAAGGTCCAATCCTCATAACTTGGGTCACGAAAATGATCCAACGAAAACGGTTTTAAAACAGCTAGTGAAATAAAATATTTCAAACACAATGATTATAATTAAGATAAATAATTAAACCCGATAATAATTTAATTTAATTCGAGAAGAAATTAAACACATAACAATAATTAATTTAAAGAAAGCACTTCCAAAATAATTTTCGTAAACTAAAAATCATAAAAATAACCCAATTAAAATCCAATAATTTTAAAATAAGAGAATAAAATTTTGAATCCATAAAAATAATTCCTTCAGTAAAAATACACTAAAATACGGGGTGTTACAATTGGAAAAACATTTGGATGAATACTTCATGAAATACACTGAATGGTGTGTAATATATATGCCTAAAGGCTTGGACAAGGCATGTTATGATTAGTATTGCATGATATTTAAACTCTTCTTGCATATGATGGATATTGAAGTAGAGGCTTAAAACTCAATTGCTAGCTTAGTTGATTTCCCTTTTGATTTACATTTGGTGGTATTCCCCACTTATGGCAGGTCCTTTCCATTTGAGACATTGGATGGTAATCTAGAAACGTCAGTTGGTGGACATATCACCTAGGCATTTGCACAAACAGATATAATGAAGGAAACATATATACCCTCACCGCAGTTTAACTTGCCATGCATTGCAGTCTCTCTCAGCTTTCTCTTTCTCTCTCTCTCTGTAACATACCAGTTTTTGTTTTAGGTTATATAAGTAAATTACTAGTAAAGATTTTAGTTTTTGAATATTATTATAATTATAGTTGAATCAGAATCTATATATATTGTATTTTTATAAAAAAAATTCTATTATAGTTGTTATTTAAAATTTCTAGAGTTTTATTTAATTTCTAAGTGTATCAGATTTCATTTATTTTTACGGCATGGTTTGAAAATCAAAGTTGAATTTTTCCTCTAGTCACCGAACCTCATCACGTTGTTAGCATCTGTTTTGAAACCCTAACCACCCAACCCGTATGTTTCTCTCGGTGATTTTCGCTATCGTCCTAGTAGAACACCAACTCTATTGCCGAGTATTCCTCTACGCATGCACGTCTCCACTCTCATGCACGTGCACGTCTCTACTCTTCTAGGGTTTCTCTAATTCTCTACCATTATAAACATGCTTACTCGTACATGAGAAGACACACTTGTGAGCCGCGAGAATCCTTTGTTACTGAAATACCGAGTTTCAACATTTTCGTTTGAGCCATAGGTTCTGCCCGAGTCAGTGTCGTCGCCCTTCTCCTCGGTAGCCACCCCTTGAGGCGCCGAACCCCTCTCCGACAACACAGAAGCCGCCGACCCGCAGCCCCCGTCGAGCCACTCATTTTTCGGTAAGGCCTCGGCCGCCACCAACCTTTTCTCTCTCTCTTTTGTTTCGGTCTAATAGTTCCTCTCTCTAAACTCTCTCTCTCTTTCTTTTACTCGGTGTCGCACGACCATAGGAACCCCCTGTCGCGCTGCCGGCCACTCCCAACCACCAGAACTGCCGTCGAGTCAGCCCCTCCCTCTTGGTGAGTTTCGGACCATCGCAGACCCTTTTCTCTCTACTCTGTGTTTTTGGTTGCCGTGTACTCGGGTTCTTGAAGAACCCGTGGGTTTCTTTTTGATGGGCCTTGGGCCTTAGGCCCGTATGAGGTTGGGATGGGTGTATTTATTTGGTTTGGGCTCCTGTAATAATGTTATTTTCATGGGCTAGAGTTTGAACCTAATTCAGATTTTAATAAAATCTTTAATGGACTTGTATTTAAGTTGAGTTCATCTTATATTTTTATTTAATAATTGTTCTAGTGATTTTAATATCTTGGTTGAGTAATTTTTGTTATTAAATAAATATATTAGTTAAAGGTTCATTTTTTAATAAAAATGTTTAAAGAATTTGAAATAGATTTTAAAGTAAAATTTTGAGTCTAATATTTTAGTTAATATTTCCTATGTCAATTTAGTGGGATTTAATAAAATTACTAAGTTAAGATTTTAATGAAATTTATTAGGTTTCTTATAAGATTAAATAATTATGTTAAGAAATGAAACTTAGTTTAAGAATTTAAGTTTTAATGACTTATTTTTAAAATAGCTCGAGTATTTCCACTAAATTATAAATTAGTATTTTTAAGTAGTTTAAATACTATGAATTATTGATTTTAGTGTTAAACAAAATATTTGTTTGACTATAGTTTAGAATTTCGAATTTAGTTAAGTAAGATATTAGCATTTATTTATTTCCAAACAATTTAGTGATAGTTATTGATTGAATATAGGTCTCAAGTTACGAAGTATTATTCAAGAAGAAACGCAGCGAGGTAAGTAAATTTGATCATAAATTAGGATCATCACAGTTAGCTTATATGTATGTATTATTCAAGCCAGTTCATTGACAACCACTATTTATGAACCGCTCATGTCATATGCAAGCATGTCATCTAGCATAGCATACGACCATGTCATTCCGCATCATGTTTAAATTCAGAATTTATAATTATGTATGTAGTATGTCATGCATCTCATGTGTATAAGACACGTAAGCCATCTTAAGTTCAAGTGTAAGATAATATCAGATCAGTTAATAAGATGGTTATTCAGATGCATAGTACCAATGCAGTTCAGTTCAGTTCAGGGTGGTGTGCAAACCATGAACCTAGTCGTGGTCCACCATAGTATGCTAGAATACTATCAGTGGTTCCCCTTGCTGCAGCGGGATGTGGGGCCGGTGCACAATCTTGCACATAGGGTTAAGTGTGTTGGCTAGTCAGATAAATCAGTCAGTTAATTCAGTTAAATCAGTCATACATAGCATAAGCATCAATATTAACAGTCATGATTTTAAGCTCAGCATGAAAGTTGTTATGAAAATCTTATGTTTATTACGTTTACGTTGTGATAGTTTTCTTACTGAGTCATCGACTCATTTTAGTTTGTTTTCATGTTTTTAACCACCCAGGTGATGATGAGGATTACGAGCAGGCAGGCCGGGAGTAGAAGGAGCATTTTATTCTAGTTCAGGCTTTCTAAAATTAAACATGAATTTATTCAGTTTATTTCATTTAACGTTTTGGAAAACAGTTTTATTAGACCTTTTCCGCATAATAAAAGTTCAGTTTTTCAATTATTAAATATGGGATCTCTTGCCGGGTTTATTTTATGAAAAACACGTGACACACCTAACCTACGGGAAGGGGGTGTTACACTCTCACACACACGTATATTGCAGTCATCTTGACTTGTGTGAAATTGGCTTGTAGCACCAATAATATATATAAATATATATATATATATATATATATATCTGGAAATTAGCTTTCCACATATGCGAGTCCCTCTCAAGTTAATAGATGCAAGAATATGATTGTGATTATGTTGGATTAGGATATAGGAATTATGATGCACTTGATTTTCTACAACTCAGATGCACTTGATTTAAAGAGAAAATTACAAGCCAGCTTTTTATTGATACATCTTGCACAACACTGCCAAACCAGCTATTAATTCCAAATCAGCTTCTTCTATTGTTAATACATGAATGATTTGTACATTAACCATCAAAGGCCTAATCAATAGAATCATATGTATGAGATGGCAATATAAAGGTGATTAATGCCTCCATAATATGATGGTAAAAAAATTATTAATTTAGCCATGCTTGTTGGGCACTTGTTCTGATATGAGGATTGCAAAGCAATTGATGCATCTAATAGGTGGTTCTTCATCTGGTGTGCATGCACTAAAAATTTTTGACCAAGCGATGGTCGAAATTTACTGCTAGCTTTCATAAAAAAATAATACCTTGAACAAAAATAACAAGAATGAAATGAGCTGATGGAGGGGTAAAAAGGAAATCATATGCAGTTCTTAAAATAAGTATAACTGGCCCAATCAACTCAAATTTAAATGTATAAAATTGTTACCTTAACTCTATAACTCTTGGAAAGCATCTAGTTTTAAGAAAACCAACTTAGTTACTTAAAAACAACTGATACATGATCTGTCCATATGCAAAATGCTGGTTGCGATGCCATTGGAAAAAGTTTGGGATCTTTCTCCATTGGGCGGGACACTTTGGTGCCTTTGACTATAGATTGAGGGATAAAAGTATAAAGAGTAGTGCTAGAGAGCAGCCATTATAGTTGTGCACACATTGCACACACTATGTGGCTGCTTCTCATCCTTTTGTTTTTTTGTTTTTTTTCGCAAAACATAGACTCCATCGTCTCTCTCATCTCTCTCTCGTCAGTGTCTCTCTCTCTACAGCGTCTCTTTCTCTCTCCTCGACTCTCTCTCATCGTCTCTTTCTCTCTTTCCTTAACTCTCTCTCTCATCAGATCTCTCTCTCTCAACTCGGCTCTCTCTCTCATTTGCCTGCTCTCTCTCTCATCTCGTCTCTCTCTCTCTCTCATCATATCTCTCTCTCATCAGATATCCCTCTCATCCTCTCTCTCTCTCTCTCTCCTCGACTCTCTCTCTCTCCCTTGATGTCTCTCTCATTAGCTCTCTCTCTCTCTCTTTCTCATCGTTTCTCTCTCTCATCAGCTCTCCCTCAGTCCACGAATTTCGACTTTAAGAGATGTGAGATGTGTAGTTTGGATGATGCCACATAGTGTGTGCAAAATGGCTGCCGCCACCAAACAGTGGCTGCTCTCCATATTGTTTCAAGTATAAATGTGGACTTTTACTTAAGCAGAAAAAGGGTAAATATGGACTGATGCTAATATATCTTTGATGTGACAACCAAGATAGGATATTTTAAGAGGGTCGGTGCAGCTTACACTTCGTCGCTTCTCTAGTCTGATGCAGTTCATGCCTAAAGATTACTCTGTCTTCCTGTGGTGCCTCTGCTACTCTGAATTTCTGTAGGTTCGAGAGAAGAGAAAACTTGATTTATTCCATTGGAGGCGTTGGGTAATGGTTGGTGCATGAAGCATTTAAAAGGATTTTTCTTCTAGTTTAGTGCTGGTACCAAAGGTGAGGGATTTTTTTGCTTGTTGCCAGTGAAGAGTTATCATCCAGGTATGAGAACCCTTTTATAAACATTGGAAGTATATGTTTTAAAGGGAAATTTTTTGAGATGTCTCGTCTTTATGATGAAGACCATCTTTGCTGTTAAGCTTGTTTAACCTTCATCTGTATGAGAGAGGCTTATGTACTGTATATAAGCTTGGCTTATGTAAAATAAGTTTAAGCTTCCAACAGTGATGGTTGACATGAGTATTGTTACAGCATTAATTATACTAAACCCAATGCATTGGCTGATAGGTCTTCTGCATTTTAGATAATTATATGGAAGACCTAAGAATACCCCAAGAATATTAACTCTTCTTGGTAACACTATTAAAGAATTTTGAATAGTATTCAAGGCAGGTTCAAAGGATAGATTTTCATATCCATTATGTGAGTGTACATTTCAATAACAACAAAACTTTGTTAAGAAAAGGATTTATCGGTTCAGTAATATTAGCTCTGAATCAGTGGACTCAGCATGTTAGTAAATTAACTATACCTAATTTAGAATTTGTATATTAGAAACGGCTTCTTTTTCTAATAGTACTATTTAACGGGATCATCAATAGATCTTCAAAGTTTAGTATTTCTGATATAGAGTAGGGAATTTGTTGTTTAACAAAGATGTTATACCTTTATGACTTAGTTAACTATTTCAATTAATGTAGAATTGTAGTTGAAATTGATTCTAATATCAAGGTTGAAGTATAACATCTATGGCACAAATTGGATGAGGAAGAGGGTTCAGATGAGGTGGAGGGTACAAATGAGTTGGGTCTTAGTCAATCAGAGGACAACCACATCCTCCAATACTTTCATCATGGACCTCAAACGATAATGACAGCGAGGCTAGCTTTGACGACTCAACGCAGCCTCCAAGCATAGTTCTTGAGATAGAAGTTGTGAATCCAATATTGGGTGGCGCCACAAGTAGAGACAACAATGATAATCTAAAAGGTATGATCAGTTATTATGGTGAATATTGTGAATATGTCTAAGCTTGTGAATATCCTCAGCCTCAAAGCATTCTTGTATAGATACATGTAAGGTTTAAAATGTGTATAACAAGTCCTAATACTAGCACTGAATGTAAGACCCAGCCCGCAGCCAAGCCCAGGCCCATAGAAGCGTTTCCAGAACACGTCGCATGGTTTCGCGCACATTTGCCATTTTCATGCATGCCCTTTCATCCTCTTCCTCTAGGTTTTTATCTCTTTACTATTTATATCTTATATATATATGTGTGTGTGTGTGTGTTAAACATCATCAACCCTAGTTTATGTGCCGCTCGTCCTCCTCTTCACCGAAGGTCAACCGAGAGCTCCACTTCACTACACTAGCAAGGAACCTTGCCGTCAACCACAACCTCCATCACCGAAACAGAGCCTCACCTACAACACCGCTTATCTTCATTATTTTTCAAATGACATTGATTACCCAACTGGGGATCAGGATTAGAAATTTGAGCTTGGCTAGATATGGATAGAAGGTTGAGTACCTAAGAGTACCATTGTTAGTAGAAGGATTTAACTTGAGTATTTAAAGTACTTTGTGTTGTTTGGACCTATTGAGATCTAAAGATGTATCGTTTTATTTCGTCGAGATTGTTGGAAAATTGTGGACCCCCATTTGGTTTATGTTATGTTGTAATAATGACTTATGGAGTTTGTATTATGGTTATTTGGAAAATATGAGATTGTGTGCTATTTATGAAGTCCTTGGAGTTTTAGATGCTTGGAGAGACAGGCTTATAAGTGACAAGTAGTAATCCTCCGACCCTTCCGGGTGCGGGGCGTTATGTTCCCTGTAGTAGAAAATGTTCCGGAGCCAATACCATCAAACATTTCACCAAAAAGATGTGGATGTGGGCCCACAAAATACATTGAGTTTCATAAGCTTCGGATGCACGAGAAAATACTTCTGAAAATCAATGATAGACAAACCGCACCATGTTGTGAGAACGCTACAATGTTTACAACACAGGTCACATGGATATTGAAGCATCATGCGGACATAAGTTCTGGACAATGGAATGATGTACCCATGGTTGAGAAGGATGAGCCGATCAACCGTGTTCGGGTAAGCTAAATTTAACTTGCATATGATATGCTTTAGCTTATCATATATGATTTTGTTGTTGAAAGTAATTACTTCATACGTTTAGGGTGACTTCATATTGGATTGGAAATTGGACAATCATTACAAGACGGTGTGGAAATAGTTGCATAGGCGATTCAATGCTTTCTACCATGAGCTGAACAAGAAATATTTGTCATATGGTAGCCATGAAGAAGCATTGGCTGGTGGGACTAGGTTGGTCGGACGATTGGGCCCCTTGTTTGGTTGAAGTTATGTGATAAATGGGGATGTGAGGCATTCAAGGTAAAATTTGGTGCACATTCCAGTATGTTTTTAGGATAGTTGTGGTCTGGAAAAAGATAGTTTTCAATTACTAAGATCTTATATTAAGTTTACAATTATTTTGTTTTATTCGTAGAATATGTCAAAGCAAAGCAAAGAGAACCATCACAAGCTGAAAACCAATCACACTCCTAGGAGGAAGTTATTTGTGAGAAATCTTAGAGGAGAAGGTATGCATTTAGTTAACTACAAATTTAACTACACTATTCCAATTCCCAATCCAATAAGAAAATCTTCATCACATTTTCAACATGCACAATAATATGTCCCATGCAAAATTCTGCTGAGTTGCTGTAAAAGATGGTTACACTAGGAGTAACTAAATACAAGTGTAAGGTGTAATATTTATTCATTGTTGCATAGCGTTCGACTACAACGAACTTGGTGGAGTTCTGCAAGGAAGTCTGTTGGTCTAGGAAGAATGATAAATTCATGACATCCATGGCATAAGAGCTTTATGTGAGAATTTTAAGAAAAACAGCTCCCCTTTATGGCCTATGCTATACATATGTGTATGTAGCATTAATACACTCATTGTGCTAAAGAACAAGTTTTTGTTAAATTTAGACTAACTCTATATTTTGTGCAGACACAAATGATGGGCAAGATGGATGATATAGAACCTGAGCAATGTACTGAAGAGGCAGCAACTTCTGTATTTAGGCAGGTACTAGGATATAGACCAAGGTATGCTAGAGGTCTAGACGAGATGATAATATCGGAGTCTACGAGTAAACATGAGCATGAACGGGACAAACATTATGCTAAAGAAGTGAAAAGACAGGAAAAAGAGGTTGAGTATTATGAGAGCCAGTTTGAGGAATTGAGGGGATATGTTAAGAGTACTTTTGGAGAGGCAGTGTGAGATGTCAGGAATGCAGTCACAAGAAGAGTCTCATAGAGAGACTTAGGGAGCCTAAAAGGAATAGCCATTAAGACCTTTTTTGTGGTGTTTTTTAAAGTAATATGCTGGCATGATCTTTTTGGGCATGGTTAATTTTTTGGGGGATGAAACGGGATGTTCAAAGCAGTGCCTGAAGTAGTTAGAAGATATATTATGTGGTTGTAAGTAGTGTATGTATAGGTGGTTGCGTCACCTTACAGAATTGTTTTGGTGCTCTTGGAGTTGTCTGCCTTGGGGCATGATCATGGTAATAGTTGTAACATATTCTACACATATGGTACATGCCCTGAAGGTAATGAAATCAGATGTTTCCCTTTTATGGAATAGTTTGTAAATAAGTATACCTATTGGCATACTAACACTCATTACAGATGTTACTTACAGTTATAGGTACAAGTAGTTGATTAGTGTTTTTCATACAACTCTGAGACTAGGCTCTTGGTGGACTATACATGCAGTTTGGGATGTTATGGAGACAAGGTTCTAGTTTTAGCTTAGTAATTTAGTTTTTAGTTTTCAGTTTCAGTACATAAGGCCTAGCTAACTTCCAGTTTTTCCTTTTAATCCTTGTAAAACATATTGCACTTGGTTATCTTTCATTTTTAACTACTGCTGAAGAGTAAAACTTCTGTTTCTACTTACGACATGGAATGGGGATAGGAAAGGTAAGGGTGGCAAAGAATGAGATCGGACTTTAGTTAGTGTAGACAGCTGAATTGATGAAAAATCGAATGATGAAGGTTTAAGTGGGTTAGACCTTATTAAGGGTTGATGACTTCATATTTGTGACGTGTGCTGATGTGTTTAAATAAAAAAAATTTCCCTCTTTCACTTGAGTCAAAATGTATGGCAGTGTGTTTCTTCCATAGGGCAGGTATATAGTTGATTCACAAATATCAAATAGATTGGGAATTTGAATGTTGTAAGGTTTATTGCACTAACTTACCCAATTCCCTACTAGGTGGTTGTTTCTACAAGTGTGCCTATATTGCTTGTTGCCTTCGTAGATGGCTGGAGCATTGGCTAGACCTGAGGATGTGTTAGAGAGGGCTTTGTTATATGCAACAGTTTTTTGTTGGGATACAATTCAACAACAAGATGCATGGTGGTAGATCATTTGTGAAGTGGAGAACTATCGTTAAAGTGATTGCGTCGAGCAGTGTCCCAGTAAGGTTCCTAATTACAAAAATGTTTTTCAGAATAATTAGCAACTATTCCAAATCAGCTAGTAATTGCGTCGGATCAACTCGTCAGCCACCCATATTAATCAAGCCGTATGTGTTTCATACTATCATCGCCAATTGCCTGATAGTTACCTTGGGCGACATTTGTAGCGATAAATGAATTTCGCTGGGAATAATTTGTTTCTATTCATGGTTCGATGCCACTAATTTATATGTTGACGATGACTTAAAATCGTCAGAAATATGCACTTTCCAGCAACATTGTGAAAGTGCTAGAAAAGTACAATGGGTTTTTGTGGCGATGATGGAAGGTTTTTTGGCGATTTGGCTCAATGCTACAATTCGTCAATAATACCGGTGAACATTTATACTATTTTCAGCGAGTAACTTACGGAATTAATAAACATTTGCATCACCATGCTTCTTGAGTGGGGGACATTGTTGGCAGCAGTTAATTGCATTTTTTGCAGCTGAATTATTACCACCGGTAATACTATTATTTGCAACGATTGTGGACAATCGATGATAATAATTTCTTGTATCCAAGTTTTGGCAACCAGCGTGCAGTGAAGAGAAAGGCATTGGTATAAACTATTTGTAACGATTTAATAGGTTATTGTGGTGACATTACTGTGTTGGGAAAAGCAGTTTTCCTTACATAGGGTGGGGGCAATGGCCTAAATGGCCTTGCCATTGAGCCAGCGCTAGCATCAACAGAACCTCTTCCCACTCTTCTCTGCAATGCCCAATGACCCACTCCCATCTCCCCTTCCTCAAGAGGCTATAACAAACATCAAACACACTAAGTAACCTCCTCTCTCTCTCTCTCTCTCTCTCTCTCTCTCTCTCTCTATGTGTGCTAGTTGTTTCTTGGTGGATTCCAGTTGTTTCTCCTCAATTTTTCCTCCAAACAGCATCCCAACTCTCTCCGTATTTCTCTCCTCCCAGTTGCCTCTCTCTCCATTTTTTTTTTCTGCCCAAACTCCTCACTCTGTTTTTTCTCTCTGTCTGTTGCTCACTCTTCTCTATGATTGCCAATACTGGCCACCACCTCATCCCACGAAAACACAGCCGCAAGTCGCTTCTCAAACCAATGACTTCTACATCGCACCACCGCGCGTCGCGTCACTCTGCTTTGTGCCCAACACTAGGTTCCGTCGCTCCTTCACTCTGTAGTGGCTCTTTATTTTTTAGGTTAAGTTTCTGCAGTCCAAGAGTTTTCCTTCTTCATATATTTTGACCTCAACTTATAAGGGACATTATATACTCCTGTAACCCTAGTGTTGAAATATGAGTCTGAAAATAAATATATTTGTATTTAATCATATGGGTTGACACCAAGACAAAAAACCCATTCCTTGTCGAGTTGGAGATCCGATCAGATAACTATTCAATAAAATCAATTCAGGCCGGGTCACTTTAATCGGATCCGTTGGTTGATTGGTTATTTTGCACATACCTAATTTTATTCCCATTTCTCACTGTACATGGGTTTTCTCTTTGAGAAATGATAGCTGTAGTCGTGAGTGTACAAGTGCCACGCAATCACTTTGGAAAAAAGTGAATAAATACGGGATCTACGTGAAAAAATTAATTTTTTAATAGTGGGCCCCACTCTTTTTCCAAGCGACTACACGATACTTACACACTTCACAATTGTATGTAGCATTACTCTTTCTCTTTTCATTGCGCTTTCGTTTATGTATCATGATCACTTCTATCCTCTTGTGAACATCATTTTAAGTGAGACTAAACCTGGTTTACTTTTAAGATTAAAACTTAAAACTTTGAAAACTTTAAAAGCCTCTCATCTCATCATTACAATTTTCTCAAATTCTCACACAAAATAAAATAAACAATTCAACTTTTTCAAATCTCAAAACAAAAATAATATTAAATAATAAATTCTAACAATATTTTATTCAACCTTTTAACTTTAATATCAACTCATCTTATCTCTGAATTTGTTAATGTGTGTGTGTCATGTGTTGTGGAATTTGTTAATCATCATTATTAAATTAAAACAACACCCAAAACTCATGTGTACGTTGAACGAGTTTTATTCATTTATTCGATCTGTATGACTCAGCTGCAAAGGATACCACATCGTCAGCCATATGACGTGTAATCTCCCCAATTGATCATCGATCGAATTTTGTCCCGGATCTCGGAGGGTTTAATTTTGTTGTATATCTATTAAAGAATTGCTACAGTCACAAAAAATCTTACAAAAGTAAACTTACAAATTGACATGACTTCATATATAATACGTTATATCCACTTTATAATAAAATTAGTTTTACAATTTAAAGTATCATATCAAATTTTATCAATAATTTATAAATCTACTTTTATTGAATCTCTTTTTATATATCTAAAACATTTCTCATTTTATTAGATGGAAACCCGAGAGAAGACTATGCGTGTAATGATTTTCCACGGCAATCATATATCATTTGTATGGTTATTTAAAACTTGGTTTGAGTGTATGGATGAAAAAGCGCCGAATACTATCATTACAGATCAAAATCGCGGAATGAAAAATGCAATCGCCATTGTCTTTCCCAACACGCGGCATAGATATTGCTTGTGGCACATATTGCGAAAGGTCCCTGAGAAGCTTGGTTCTCATACTCAATACAAATGTGGCCTGAGAAGGAAGTTACTATCTTGTGTCTATGACTCCCTTACAATCGAAGAGTTTGAGAATTCTTGGAACAGCCTCAAGGATACGTTCAACTTGCATGAAAATGCATGGTTGCAAAGCTTATATGCAGAGAGAGAGTTTTGGGTGCCAGTATATTTAAAGAACTTGTTTTGGGCTGGAGTACAACTAAACGCAGTGAGAGCATGAACACTTTCTTCGACGGCTACGTGCATGCTAAGACAAACCTTAAAGAGTTTGTTCGATAATGCATTGAAGAAAAAAATTGAGAACGAAAATCAAGTTGACTTCCATTCATTTAACTTCACCATTCCATGCATATCACACTTGGCTCTTGAGAAGACGTTTCAAGAGGTGTACACAAATGTAAAACTTAGGGAGGTTCAACAGGAAATAATGGGAATGATATATTGTCATTGTCGTTTCGAGAAAATGGATGGAGTAATTGCAACTTACTCGGTTGATGATGAAATTAAGGCTAAAGTTTTATTAAGGAGGTTACTTATACTGTTTACTTTAACGAGGCCGAGTGTGAGGCGAAGTGTGTTTGTGGGTTGTTTGATATGCGAGGAATAATATGTAGACATATTCTTGGCATCTTCTCAGCTAGGAAAGTCTGTGAGTTGCCGAAAAAATATATATTGGACCAGTGGAAAAAGGACATAAAACGTAAGAATACTATTATCCCTAGCAGTTATGACGTTGCTAAGCAGAGACCCGAAACAGTTAGGTATAAACGTATATTGAAATTTTTTGATGAGATAATAAGAAATGCAGTTTCGTGCGATGGACATACTAAGGATATGGTTTTGAAGTTGTATGCGATGAATGAAATATACCGCACATTGAAGCCCGACAATATAGATTCTAATGTTGGAGTAAGGACTGTAAATGCAGCCACAGAAGGAGGTTCTAAAAATGTGCTAAGTCTCCTTGTTGTCAAAGACAAGGGAAGACCCTCGTGTAAGAGGAGGATGTCGACGATAGAGGAACACTTGAAGAAAATTAAAACAAAGGCTGCGAAAAAGAAAAATGATAAGGGAAAAAGCAAACTGGTGAGAGCATAGTTATTCACATTATTATGCAATGTTCATTTTTAAGTATGTGATAATATATTATATTTCCAATTATTTTTTATATTGTTAGAGGCATAGCTTGGATACCGAATTATTGGAAAGTAATGAAAACCAACTTGGAGGAAATGAGGATGCAAGAAACTATAAAAATTCCCGTAATGGAGGATCAAGAAAGTGCACAACAAGAAGTGATGGAGACACAAAAAAGTCTACAATTACCACTTTCATTTATTTTATTGTATTTATATGTTTTTTTATGGTGGTCTTACTTTGTTTACTATTATATTCATAGATGCAACTAGGGATGGATGGAACGCAGCCGGAGATGGCAAATGGAACTCAGCGAAGTAGCTTCTTGTAGCAAGACTTGCTGGAATCCATTATTGAATTATGTTGTGTATTGATGGTGGTGATTTGTTGGAATTTGTGTTGGAGGTGGTTTGTTGGCATTTGTGTGTTGGGGTGATTCAAGAATTTGCATGTTAGTAGTGGTATGTTAGAGTATGTTATGTATTAGTGGTGAAAGTGTACGTTTTGTATCTAAACACATGTTTTGTATCTTAGTACTTTGAGCCCACATTTTGCACGTTTTGTATCCAAGTGCTAAATTTATGTAAATGTTACTTTCTATCCATGTACTCAACTTATTTACGTGGTTTTAAATGTGATTGGCATTATTTTTTTAAGTTTATGTAATGATGTGTTTGATACTGCTCCATCTGTCCAAGTGAAAAAAAGTAAATCCATAAACCTGCAATTTAGTCTTGGCAAATATTCTGACAAAATGATCAGGTTGGTAAGTTATTTTCTGATCAAATACATACATTGTTAATAACCAGTGGCATGTTAAAGCACAATAAAGTCTTGAGATTGAAGATCAAATACAATTCACAATAATGTCTGAAATACATAATTTTAATGTCTCGACTTACAAACGCTAAGTTTATATAAAATACAAATACAAAGTCATCATCACTTTGAGCGTATCAAATACAAGTAACTAACTATGGATATTAGCCAATACACACGCAATAGTATGCGTGCATGCCGCATGTCAACTTCTTGACTGCAAAGCATGGCTTGATCGTTGTGAAGTGTCAACTCTTTCGAATCTCTTCTTCTCTCTTTTGAAGTTTTTCATCTTTCCTTAATGCTTCTGCTTCTCTTGTTACAAGGGCTTTCTCTTTGTATTCACCACTATCTGCCCACTTGAAATATTTGCAGTGTGGTAACTCCTGATTATACATAAATAATCAAGCTTGCACAGTGGACACCCAAAGAATGGTCGTCCTGGATTTCTTGGAGTATTTGAGATTCTAAGTACAACTTGTTTCCCACATTTACACATTGGGTCGTTATCAAGCGATGTTGACGCAACTGATGAGGACATTCTAAATCAAAGCTGCAAAATGCCTCTTAAAATACTCTTACTCTGTGTGACTTAACCTCTCTTGAATTTTTTGAGGAAGCACAGTACCTACAATCCATTACATTGATGTGATTATTTCTACTAGTAAAATGCTTGACAAACATGGCAAGCAAGAAATATAACCACATATAACCAGAATTTCAGAATGACAATGCTTAACAACACTTTGATATATAATGAATATGATGCAGGGAAGAGTTGGGTGCAACACGAAAGTTGTCGAGTGCAAAGAAAATGAACTCAAAGTCTCTAATGCCATTGGGATAATCTCATTCTGCAATCCCTATTTTCAGTTTTCAAGGACTTCAAATTTTAGAATAAGAAAGTACTCATTGCTATAAAATGCCCACCTGCAGAGATCTAGATTTTAGGCGTGTGCAGGCCCGGACGCATATTCACCATAACCATCATAAAAACATGGATATTGTTCAGTATTGGAGGAGCTCAATATATATATATATATATATATATTGATAAAATCATTCAATATATATATATATATAATCAGCTCAAAAATCCAATTTATTCCTATTGATGGACATGGAATGATTTTAATATGTTACCACAAATAAATCAGCTTCTCTTCCATATTCTACATATTAACCACAAGGTTGTAATAGCCACTGTTGTTTGGCTCTAAAACCATCAATTCATTAACAACAACTTGAGCAATCTCCAAGTTCCTATGAAGCTTACACCCACCCAATAAGGCACACCAGATAACGGCATGCTTCTTCATTTATTTGAATTGACTCTAATTACATGTACAAAAAATCCTTCAAAAACAAATCAACTACCCAGAAACTTTTAATGATCACAAGTCATTCTCTTGTGAATAATAATGCATGCAAAAGAAAAATTCCTGCACTTTCTTCCACTGATGAATGGGGATTCACGACTTCTTTGGATTGGTTCTAATTACATATACAAAAAATCCTTCAAAAACTAATAAACTACCCTGAAAATTTTAATGATCATAAGTCATTCTCTAGTGAATCATAATGCATGAAAAAGAAAAATTCTCTAGTGAATTTTAACAGCTCATACCTGGGAGGAGAGAAACCATAGATCGATTCGCACAACGAGAGAAATCTGGGTTGGGAACCACAGATCGATTTGCGCAGAGAAGAAGAATAAGAACCATGTCGAGCAGGAAGAAACCGATTCGTGAGAAACCACAGATCGATTTGCAGAAGGAGAGAAAGCTGGTGTAACACCCGATCCAGCCAAACTACTTTACAGAATGTCTTGGGTTTATAAAAAAAAAAAAAAAGTCGTTCGGGATTACGAGTAAAATTTTTTAGAAGAGAGTTTGGGCCTAAGATATTTTTGGTAGTATAATTTTTTTTTAATAGGTTGATAATTAGGTTTTAAAGTCTTTAATAGATCAAGTGGATGTTCATCAGAAAATTTATGGGATAAGTGTACTTATTTTAGGTTGAGTAGAGATCCAAAACTTTAGATAAAAGCCATGCAATAATCTCGTTATGGGTCCAAGACGTGGTCCTAAGTATATATTTTATTTTTTTATTTTTTTACTTTATGTTATGTTATGTTATTTTATTTTATCTTCTTTTCTTTTCTTTTTAGACGTAAGAAACCGGTCCGTGGAATTGTTTTCCAGACACCATCGCTCAGTTTGTGTCCATTTTCCTTTTTCATGCAGTGTTCCCATCCTCTCCTCTAGGTTTCTTATCTCCTTACTATTTATATATCTTATATATATGTGTTAAGCATCCTCAGCGCCGCTGCCCTCTCTTCATGCTTTCAGCCATTTAAACTCATCTGAGCTTCCACCCCCAACCTCAGTCCAGACCACTGCCAGCCACTGAAAAACCACCTTCTCCGTAAAACACCAACCGAAGAGCTCAGTTTGCATCTAGTAAATCGCCACACCCAAAGCCAGTCCACGAGTCGTAACTCCACCAAACACAGTTCGCGCCAGTTCCTCCGCCTCTCATAGTCCATCACCCAAGCCGTGCGCCACCACCACCTCTGTAAGCCACGGAACTCCCCTGTTTTTAACCACCCGAAACAGAGATCCATCCACCAAACCACTGCACTGCACCACACTGCACTAGCGACTCCAAGTCGTCGCCACTCGCACGAAAAAGGGTTGTCGGACATCCGCAGGCCACCTCAGCCGATAACAAACCCCTCACGGTGAGTACCCCTCTCGGTTACTCTCTCATTTCTCTCCGCTCTCTCTCGCACTCCCTCTCGCTCATCTCTCTCTGCCTGTCTCTCGCTTTTGCCACCCAGCGTAGGCAGCTTTGCCACCACACGCCCGCCCCAGCTCAATAGCCATGCCACCACGGTATGTCCATCCCAGCCGTCGCACGCGTCCCCTAACTTCTCCTGGTGTAAGCCCTGTCATCATTACTTCTGTTATTTGTGTTTTTGTTTCCGTTCACTGCTAGTTTTCCCTCATAAGTTATATATATATATATATGTATATATGTAAATTGTTCACTAATAAATGAGTACTATTATCAGTTTACCCTTAGTGTATGTACTAGATATATGTTTTCGGAAGAGTGATATTTTTGGATTTATGTTTAAATGGGTTTTGTTTGAAGTCTCATAAAATAATTATTTTTGTGTAAATAATATTTTAATAATCATTTTATTGAGTTTTGTAATTATTTTAATACTTGTTTGATGTAACACCCCGTATTTTAGTGCATTTTTTCTGAAGGATTATTTTTATTTATTCAAAAATTTATACTCTTATTTTAAAATTGGTCAGATTTTTAGTGGGTTTATTTCTATGATTTTAATTTGGTGAAAATTATTTTTTATGTGCTTTCTTAGTATTTATTTATTGTTATGCATTTAAATTTCTTTTAATATTTAAATTAATTACTGTGAGATTTAATTATTTCAATTTGACTTTACCATTACGTTTAAATTATTTTATTTAACTTGTGGTTTTAAAATCGTTTCCGTTGGATCATTTTCGTGACCCAAGTTATGAGGATTGGACCTCATTTCTTTTCCCCTCTTTTTCTTCCCTCTCCTTTTCTTTTCCTTCCTTTTTTCTTTTCTCCTTATTTTTTTCCTTCGGCTTTTTCTTCTCCCGTGCGATCTCTCTCTCCCCTCTCCTCCGCCCGAACCATCGTTCCCTCCCAGCGCCGCCGTCCGTCGGCAGTGGTCGACACCGCCCGGTCCCTTGCAATCCCCTGCCGCCGGCCGTCCTACCCCATCAATATCACCGCCGTTCGTGCCACCGTTAGCCCCCACGAAACCCACAAAGCCGCGGTGCCATTTTCGCTCCAGCGCCGCCGTCGCTCCACCTCCGGCCACCATCTCCCTACCACTTCATCCCCGACCTCTTGGCAACCCATTGGACCCAACCCCGGCCCCGATCCGTCACCGGTGAAGCCACACTAAGTACATTTCCGATTTGTACTTTTTTGGCCTAAAACCGCCCCTTGCGCCGCCACCCATGGCAAACCACCACCACCATTGGCTTCACCGACCTCTCTAGGCCCTACCCTACCATTTTTGGGTCTTAGTGTTTCTTCGTTGAAAAGTGGGCATCTGTGACCCACGGCCACAGTGTATTTTACACTATGGTGTTGCTCAGACGACACCATTTTCAGCTTCGTGATCCTCCAGAAATTATTATATTGCACTGTAAGTATTTCTCCAAAGAATTCTTGTAAATTTAATGTATTTTTGCACTAACACAGTTCACTGTATTTAATCTATTGTTGGTTTTGCCGGCCTGAGTCCGAGGAGTTCGGGAGTGATTTGTTGGTTGGAGTTGTTTGTTGGATTTGTTGGAATTGGTTATTGATGGTTGTGGATTTGTGTTGGTACATGTACATCTCATTATTTCATGCATGATCATGTTTGTAAAGAAAACTGGGTTTTCGTGTTGTGCATTCATGCTCATGTGTGATTTGGAAATTGTGATTTTATGTGAGAGTATTTTTGGGTGCGTGTGTATCACGACCCCAAGCCGAGATAGGGTATTATCTCGGTGGAGCTCCTCTAGTTACTCGGGAGCGGAATAAACTGAGTAACGTCCCCTGGATTGTCGCTGGGCGACGATGGGATCGGACGTGACATTCGTGCCGACTCCGTGGTCCTTCTGCTGGCGGGGACTAGAGGATGTCTGGCCATGTACACACGGGGCGCGGAACTGGGCATCGCTCGTGCGTAGTGGGTGTTCGGCCATGTACGCGCTGGGCGCGGAACTGAACATCGCTACGAAGCCAAGACGTGCGGATGGTCCCTTGGGGAGGCCATGGTGCATAGGTTAATAAAGGATTAAATTGGCTATTTTCTAGGAAAATAGTGTGCGTGGATTTTCTGTAAATCATTTTCTGGGAAAATGTTTTACGGATTATTTTTGGCCAATGAGACTTTGGCGTGTGTTGGAAATTATCATTTTCGGGGAAAATGATGTTTTGAGAAAAATGCATGTTTCATCATATGCATGCATGTTGGTTGCATTAAATGCATTTCTTTCTTGAGGATTATTTTGGGTTATACTTACCTGCGGTACCCTTCTGTGGTAACGCAGATTTTGATGCAGATGAGGAGGAGGGCGAGCCTGAGGAGACGGCTCCGCCCGAGGAGTGATCTGGGATCACTAGCTTTATTATTTTATTTTACTTATTTGTATTTTCGGACATGTGTTAATTTTATTTTGGGATGACTGTATAACTGTTTTTAAACCTCTACTGATGTTTAGTTGTGTTTAAATTCTGGTACTTAGTTGACTATCCGCTGCGTTATTTTATTTGTACACCGTTGCATGTACACACACTAGCACTTCGTTGGGATGTGTGACCGTGTTGTCACCATCCTGGTGTCTCGATCCCCGTGTATTTTTATAAGGGGGATTGGGGGCGCCACATTTGATTTAAATTTCTTATTCGGTGCGAATTCGAGTAAGTGGATATTGATGGTTTTCGAAAATGATGATATTTTAGGAATTATGAGAATTTTAGGTTTGGAGGATTTAAAATAGGTTCTTTTAGCATTTTAGGTTTAATTATCGAAATACACGATTGAATAGAAATTTATGAAAATCTATGTGATTATTTTATAGGTGACGATTAAGCTTGTTCGGCTTTGTTGAGGATATTTAAAAAAAAAAAAGCTAAGAAGTCCAGGTAAGCGGGGTTCCTATACTAGATTTGCATAAAAATAAAATGGACTGAGGTTGATTTTTGAAAATAAACATGTTTTGTTATGAAAATATATTTGAACTACCTCAGTTATTTGTTCTGCATTACTCATGAGATTCTACAACAGAATTATGCCATGGCGAGGGCGTTGAATAGGATGACGGAGTTCCTACAACAGAATTTCCGACCGCCTCAAGTAGATCCAAATAGAGCGGTCCAAGTTGGGTGCACTTATGAGCGCTTCCTGGCGCATAGGACTCTTGCCTTTACTGGGGAGGAGGACCTAATGCGAGCTAGGAGGTGGATTCAAGACCTGGAAAGAACATTTGAAGTATGTGGATGCACTGAGACCCAGATGGTATTATATGGAAGTTATATGTTGCAAGGTGAAGCGGCAAATTGGTGAGAGACCAAGCTGCCACTTTTAGAGATGGAGTTGGGGTCCTTGGCTGCTGTGTCTTGGCAGCGGTTTAAGAAAGAATTTGATGATCGATTCTTCTCTGTTTCGGTGAGACGACAAAAGGCTCAAGAGTTTAATAATTTGGTTCAAGGAGGCACGACTGTTGAGCAATATGCAAGGAAGTTTATGGAGCTTGGAAGGTTCGCTCCTCATCTTATTGCTACCGAAGAATTGCGGGTTGAGCGTTTCATGGAGGGACTGCGCCCTGAGATACGCAGACATGTGGCTTGCCTTCAGATTACGGAATTTCAGAAGTTGGTGGATTTGGCTAGCATTGCAGAGCGGGAAAATAGTTTTGGAGTAGGCTCCCCTCCTGGGCAGAAGAGGCGGAGTTATCTTGGTGAAGGAAGTAGTTCTGGATCGCCACAGAAATTTGTTCATAGGACTGGGGCTCGTTCACAGACAACCTCAGGTGTTCGTGCAGGAGGCCGGACCCCAGTGTGCCCTAGCTGTAGTAGAGCCCATGAGGGCGACTGTGGTCAAAGGGGAATTCAGTGTTATAGATGTGGCCAGTCGGGTCACTTTGCTCAAGAGTGTCCTATGCTAGTTCAAGGAGGGCAAGGAGCGAGAGGAGGTCGACGAGGTGGAAGGGGCGGCCAGAGACAATTGGTACAAGCCCAGGTTTATGCAGTGACTCCTGGTGATGTGGACTATGAGGCTCCTGAGACCCACGACGCTGGGGTGATTACTGGTACGTATTTAGCTGTTTTATTTCGATTTAATGTTTGGAGTGGTTGGATTTTTTGAATTTGTTTGGTGGTTGTGTTTGCCTCAGGAAGAGTTCGTCTATATGATTTTTATGCTTGTACTTTGTTTGATTCTAGGGCATCCCAATCGTTTGTGTCTGCCACGTTTGCACGGATGTGCAATTTGGTCACAGAACCTCTACCTCAATCCTTAGTTGTGGCTCTTCCCAATGGCGAGATTGTGTGTTGTTCCAAGGTTGCTTTGAGTTGTCCTTTGGATTTTGGTGGAAGGACACTGGATGTAGATTTGATTGTATTCAAGTTGCTTGGCTTTGATATAATTTTGGGAATGGATTGGCTGTATCGCTATTCTACGAATATTGATTGTAGAAGACGAGTAATTGGTTTCCAACTTTCGGATGAAGATTATTTAGAATTCGTGGGAAGCAAGTTAAAGGCAAGACCATCAATTATATCAGCAATTCAAGCTAAGAGAGATATAGTTTGTGGGGCGGATGCTTTTTTGGTTCAAGTCGTGTCTACATCATCTGAGAAGAAATCTTTAGTGGAGATTCCCGTGGTGGAAGAATTTCCCGATGTGTTTGTGGATGAGTTACCTGGATTGCCTCTTGTTCGTGATATGGAATTTGTTATTGATCTGGAACCTGGGGCGGCTCCTGTGCATAAGGCTCCTTACCGCATGGCACCGGCGGAGTTAAAAGAGTTGAAGATTCAATTGCAAGAATTGGTCGACAAGGGATTTATTCAGCCGAGTACTTCACTGTGGGGAGCGCCCTTATTGTTTGTCAAGAAGAAAGATGGTACGCTCAAAATGTGCATAGATTATCGGGAGCTTAACAAGGTGACTATTAAGAACAAGTATCCTCTACCTAGGATTGATGATTTGTTTGACCAACTTCAGGGAGCAGCTGTCTTTTCGAAAATTGACTTGAGATCAGGATACCATCAGCTGAGAATAAGGGATAAGGATGTGCCCAAGACTGCTTTCAGAACGAGGTATGGGCATTTTGAATTTAAAGTGATGTCTTTTGGGTTGGCGAATGCTCCTGCTGCTTTTATGGATTTAATGAATCGGGTGTTTCGACCATTCTTGGATTCTTTTGTGGTGGTATTTCTCGATGACATTTTGATTTATTCTCGAGACTTGGAAGAGCATGCTTGTCATCTTCGTCTAGCACTTGGGAAATTAAGGGAACATCAGTTGTATGCTAAGCTAAGCAAGTGTGAATTCTGGTTAGAAGAAGTTAAGTTTCTTGGGCATGTGATTTCCCAAGAAGGGGTGGCTGTGGATCCTAGTAAAGTGGAAGCTGTTTTGTCATGGCCTCGCCCTTCAACAGTTCGTGAGATACGAAGTTTCTTGGGACTAGCTGGATACTATCGAAGATTTGTGGAAGGTTTTCCTCGGCTATCCGGACCTCTCACTGCTTTGACAAGGAAGAATGTTGAGTTTGTATGGTCTGACAAATGTGAGAGAAGTTTTCAGGAGTTGAAGAGAAGATTGACAACGGCACCGGTTTTGGCACTTCCGGAGCCACACAAGCCATTTGTGGTTTTTAGTGATGCATCCAAATTTGGGTTGGGATGCGTTCTTATGCAAGAGGGACGGGTTGTAGCTTATGCATCTCGTCAGCTGAAATTTCATGAAAGGAACTATCCCACTCATGATTTGGAGTTGGCGGCAATAGTTTTTGCACTTAAGATTTGGCGGCATTATTTGTATGGCGAAGCCTGTGAGGTTTTTACTGACCACAAGAGCTTGAAGCATCTGTTTACTCAGAAAAATCTCAATATGAGGCAAAGACGGTGGTTAGAGCTGATTAGCGACTACCAATGTGAGATCAAGTATCATCCCGGAAAGGCAAATCTAGTCGCTGATGCTTTGAGTAGAAAGTCTCAACAAGTGGATGAAGCAGAGTCATCGGATTTGGACTCTCTCCTTTATGGAATGAGGAGACTTCTTATCAAGAGTTCTCAGCAAGAGGAATTATTATCTTCAGTTTTGGATGTCTGAGTAGTGGATTTTGAAGAATTGAAGACTCTTCAGAGAAGGGATCCTGAATTGTTAGCTATCAGGAAAAGAGTCAGGAAGTCTAGGGGACCCTTGTACTACAGCTTGGATAAGGATGGTATTCTTCGATTTCGGGATCGTAGAGTAATTCCCCGAGATTCTGAATTTAAAGAGCGGATTTTGGCAGAAGCTCATGCGGCTCCTTATTCAGTTCATCCAGAAAGCACAAAGATGTATAGAGATTTAAAGAGAAATTTCTGGTGGGAATGAATGAAACTGGACATCACTTTGTTTATTGAAAAATGTGACACATGCTGTCAGGTGAAGGCTGAGCACCAGAGACCTGCTGGTAGACTCCAACCTCTCCCAATTCCAGAGTGGAAGTGGGATGATATTTCCATGGATTTTGTTGTGGGTTTACCGAGGACTCCTTAGTGGAAAGAATTCAATTTGGGTGATTGTGGATCGGTTGACCAAGAGTGCCCATTTCTTACCTATTAATAATACTGACTCTTTGGGTAAGTTAACTCGGATATATGTTAAGGAGATAGTGCGTTTGCATGGGATACCCAAGAGTATTGTGTCGGATCGGGACCCGCGATTCACGTCCCGTTTCTGGAAGAGTTTGCAGGCAGCATTGGGCACTAAGTTGCAGTTTAGTTCTGCGTATCACCCCCAAACAGACGGCCAATCAGAGCGTACTATTCAGACTCTGGAGGATATGTTGCGGTCTTGTGTCACGGAATTTCAAGGAAGTTGGGAGAATCACCTACCGCTCATTGAATTCTCTTACAACAACAGTTTTCATTCCTCCATTCAGATGGCCCCGTATGAGGCTTTATATGGGCGGAAGTGCAGATCGCCTTTGTGTTGGGATGAAGTCAGCGAGAGTAAGGTAATTGGGCCTGAGATAATCCAAGAAATGAAGGACCAAGTTCAGCTTATCAGGAAGAAGATGGCTGAAGCGCAAAGTCGCCAGAAGAGCTACGCAGATACAAGAAGAAGAGACTTATCACTTGAAGAAGGTGATTGGGTTTATCTTAAAGTCTCTCCTATGAAAGGCGTCAAGCGTTTTGGTAAGAAAGGAAAGCTTAGTCCTAAATATGTTGGTCCTTTTCAGATCATAGAGAAGGTTGGGCTTGTTGCTTATAGAGTGGCCTTGCCAGATTACTTGGGGGATGTTCATAATGTGTTTCATGTGTCCTCATTGAAGAAGAGTTTTGGACAGCAAGAGCCACGTTTTGTGTACCCTGAACGCATTCAACTACAGCCTAACAGACAGCAAGAGCCACGTTTTGTGTACCCTGAACGCATTCAACTACAGCCTAACCTTACTTATGAAGTTGCTCCAACTCAGATTGTGGATTGGAAAGAGCAAAGATTAAGGTCCAAGGCAATACCTTTGGTGAAGGTGTCATGGGGTGATCCGTTGGCTCAAGATTTCTCATGGGAAAGAGAAGCTGATATGAGAGAACAATATCCCTACTTGTTCGATTAATCTGGACGGTATGTTCTAAGTCTGCTCTTAGTTGAATCTTAATCCTGTCTTAGTTTGATATTTGACCTTGCTAATTTCGAGGACGAAATTTTATTTAAGGGGGAGAGGATGTAACACCCCGTATTTTAGTGCATTTTTACTGAAGGATTATTTTTATTTATTCAAAAATTTATCCTCTTATTTTAAAATTGGTCGGATTTTTAGTGGGTTTATTTCTATGATTTTAATTTGGTGAAAATTATTTTTTATGTGCTTTCTTAGTATTTATTTATTGTTATGCATTTAATTTTTTTTAATATTTAAATTAATTACTGTGAGATTTAATTATTTCAATTTGACTTTACCATTACGTTTAAATTATTTTATTTAACTTGTGGTTTTAAAATCGTTTCCGTTGGATCATTTTCGTGACCCAAGTTATGAGGATTGGACCTCATTTCTTTTCCCCTCTTTTTCTTCCCTCTCCTTTTCTTTTCCTTCCTTTTTTCTTTTCTCCTTATTTTTTCCTTCGGCTTTTTCTTCTCCCGCGCGATCTCTCTCTCCCCTCTCCTTCGCCCGAACCATCGTCCCCTCCCAGCGCTGCCGTTCGTCGGCAGTGGTCGACACTGCCCAGTCCCTTGCAATCCCCTGCCGCCGGCCGTCCTACCCCATCAATATCACCGCCATTCGTGCCAGGGTTAGCCCCCACGAAACCCACAAAGCCGCGGCGCTATTTTCGCTCCAGCGCCGCCGTCGCTCCACCTCCGGCCACCATCTCCCTACCACTTCATCCCCGACCTCTTGGCAACCCATTGGACCCAACCCCGGCCCCGATCCGTCACCGGTGAAGCCACACTAAGTACATTTCCGATTTGTACTTTTTTGGCCTAAAACTGCCCCTTGCGTCGCCACCCACGGCAAACCACCACCACCATTGGCTTCACCGACCTCTCTAGGCCCTACCCTACCATTTTTGGGTCTTAGTTTGTCTTCGTTGAAAAGTGGGCATCTGTGACCCACGGCCATAGTGTATTTTACACTGTGGTGTTGCTCAGATGACGTCATTTTCAGCTTCGTGATCCTCCGGAAATTATTATATTGCACTGTAAGTATTTCTCCAAAGAATTCTTGTGAATTTAATGTATTTTTGCACTAACACAGTTCACTGTATTTAATCTATTGTTGGTTTTGCCGGACTGAGTCCGAGGAGTTCGGGAGTGGTTTGTTGGTTGGAGTTGTTTGTTGGATTTGTTGGAATTGGTTATTGATGGTTGTGGATTTGTGTTGGTACATGTACATCTCATTATTTCATGCATGATCATGTTTGTAAAGAAAACTGGGTTTTCGTGTTGTGCATTCATGCTCATGTGTGATTTGGAAATTGTGATTTTATGTGAGAGTATTTTTGGGTGCGTGTGTATCACGACCCCAAGCCGAGATGGGGTATTATCTCGGTGGAGCTCCTCTGGTTACTCGGGAGCGGAATAAACTGAGTAACGTCCCCTGGATTGTCGCTGGGCGACGATGGAATCGGACGAGAGATTCGTGCCGACTCCGTGGTCCTTCTGCTGGCGGGGACTAGAGGATGTCTGGCCATGTACGCACGGGGCGGGGAACTGGGCATCGCTACGAAGCCAGGACGTGCGGATGGTCCCTAGGGGAGGCCATGGTGCATAGGTTAATAAAGGATTAAATTGGCTATTTTCTGGGAAAATAGTGTGCGTGGATTTTCTGTAAATCATTTTCTGGGAAAATGTTTTACGGATTATTTTTGGCCAATGAGACTTTGGCGTGTGTTGGAAATTATCATTTTCGTGGAAAATGATGTTTTGAGAAAAATGCATGTTTCATTATATGCATGCATGTTGGTTGCATTAAATGCATTTCTTTCTTGAGGATTATTTTGGGTTATACTTACCTGCGGTACCCTTCTGTGGTAACGCAGATTTTGATGTAGATGAGGAGGAGGGCGAGCCTGAGGAGACGGCTCCGCCCGAGGAGTGATCTGGGATCACTAGCTTTATTATTTTATTTTACTTATTTGTATTTTCGGACATGTGTTAATTTTATTTTGGGATGACTGTATAACTGTTTTTAAACCTCTACTGATGTTTAGTTGTGTTTAAATTCTGGTACTTAGTTGACTATCCGCTGCGTTATTTTATTTGTACACCGTTGCATGTACACACACTAGCACTTCGTTGGGATGTGTGACCGTGTTGTCACCATCCTGGTGTCTCGATCCCCGTGTATTTTTATAAGGGGGATTGGGGGCGCCACATTTGATTTAAATTTCTTATTCGGTGCGAATTCGAGTAAGTGGATATTGATGGTTTTCGAAAATGATGATATTTTAGGAATTATGAGAATTTTAGGTTTGGAGGATTTAAAATAGGTTCTTTTAGCATTTTAGGTTTAATTATCGAAATACGAGATTGAATAGAAATTTATGAAAATCTATGTGATTATTTTATAGGTGACGATTAAGCTTGTTCGGCTTTGTTGAGGAAATTTAAAAAAAAAAAGCTAAGAAGTCCAGGTAAGCGGGGTTCCTATACTAGATTTGCATAAAAATAAAATGGACTGAGGTTGATTTTTGAAAATAAATATGTTTTGTTATGAAAATATATTTGAACTACCTCAGTTATTTGTTCTGCATTACTCATGAGATTCTGTCTAAGAATAAAGTATTTTCTGGCATGACTGGTGTAGACATGAACTATTTTGCATTTTGCTTCTAAACCCTGAAAAAGAGAGCGAATATGAAAGTTTGTGCATAAAATGATGTTTTGTAATTTTTGAAAACTTTGTTCTGTTCTGAAGATGGTCTGTACTCTGATATGATATGATTTCTGAAAACTCTATTCTATTCTGAAGATGGTCTGTACTCTGATATGATATGCTTTCTGAAAACTTTGTTCTGTTCTGAAGGTGTTCCGTATTCTGATATGATGTGATTTCTGAAAACTTTGGGCATGACATTCTGAATCGGGATGTGGTTTGTGGATGGTGACCTATTTGACCTACCACGGGTGCTAATAGTGGCTTCTGTTTGAGTTGGTACCAACTGTTCTGTTTCTGGGGCACCCACTTTGGAAACAAAGTGGTTTCCTGGTGGTCTTTCCTATGTGCATACTCGGGGCTCCGAGAATAAATAAGGGGAAGATTCACATTCTGTTTCTGCTCGGTTAGCTACCGGGGTTTGCACAACCCTACCACGGGCGTTAAACATGGTCTCTGATGCGATATGATGCTCTGGTACAATGGCGGTCAATTATGCTATGCTAAAAGAATTTGAATAAGAATATTTTTGAACTTTCGCTCTGATATTTTTGATAACATATTCTGACTTTGCATTCTGAGAATAAGGTGTTTTGTTCTGCATTCTGAAATCTGTAAATGCTCATGTTTGCATACTAGTATATGTTCTCTTCTTACTGAGTTGTTGATAACTCACCCCTTATCTCCATAATGTGTTTCAGATAATTTTGATGCAACAACTGAGAATCAGGAATAGGGAGTACTTGCAAGTTTTGTGGATGATAGAAGACTAAGGGTGAGTTTGGATGTTGAAGTGAGTTGAGTTGAGTTGAGTTGAGATGATAAAATATTGTTAGAATATTATTTTTTATTATTATTATTATTTTAGAATTTGAAAAAATTGAATTGTTTATTATATTTTATGTTGAAATTTGAAAAAGTTGTAATGATGAGTTGAGAGTAGTTAAGCTTCCAAACGAAGCCTAAGTGCCTGGAGTGTATTTTGGTAGCGTTGATATTTTATGTGACTTTGGTATGTTGAGTAATGAATATTTCTAGTCTTTGTGGAAAAGTTTATGTATATTAATGAGACACCACTGATGTGCCCCTATGTAGGAACATGGATATTTGTGTTGAACGAATAGGTTAATATGTTATGGAGACTCTGGTTTATTTTAAAAGTATTATTTGGAAATTATTTTTAGGTGATATGAGTTAACTCTCCGGACCCTCGTGATCAGGGCGTTACAGCTGGGTTGGGAACCATGGATCGATTCACGCAGAGAAGAAGAAGAACCACGTCGAGCAGGAAGAAACCAATTCACATAGAGAAACCGAACAGGAAGAAGAAAATGGATGAAGTCGAGCAGGGGTTCTCGAAATGTTAGGGTTCGGGTTCGTGGAGAGACGTCGAGGAGGAAGAAGCAGAACACATTTGAAAATCTCAAAAACGCACCGTTTTAAAGTAAATAAAACAGTGCGTTTCTCTCCACGTCGGATGTCGTCCGTGGATAGGCCCGACTCGTGCCTTCCTTTAGACTTTTTGATTCTAAATATGAATTTTCATGATGTGTCGTTAAAAAACAATAATAAAAACGCCTTTATATATAATTTCGAAGTTAGTTTTTCAATAAAAACTGTATAAAATCGGCCATTAATTGTTTTTTTTATAGTCAATAATTATTGTTTTTCTTAATTAAAAAAAATAAGTTTTATATCATTTTTTAGACTTGCTAAAGATGATAAGCATTATAATACGGAAAATGTTGGGTTGGGCGATGTGAAAATGTTGACGATGGGTGTGATCATTTCATGATCTGTAGTCTAAGATCCAAATGACAAATATATATATATATATATATACGTGTGTGTATGTGTGTGTGTTGTGGAATTTGTTAATCATCGTTATTAAATTAAAACAACACCCAAAACCCATGTGTACGTTGAACGAGTTTTATTTATTTATTCGATCTGTATGACTCAGCTGGCATGGAAGGTTCCTCATCGTCAGCCATATGACCTGAAATCTCCCCAATTGATCATCAATCGAATTTGGTCCCAGATCTTGCGGGTTTAATTTTGTTGTATATCAATTAAAGAATTCTTATAATCACAAAAAATTTCATAAAAGTAATCTTATAAATTGACATGACTTTATAATCATAGTAGTTTTACAATTTAGCGTATCATATCAAATTATATATATTAATTTATAAATCTACTTTTATTGAATCTCTTTGTATATATCTAAAACATTTCTCATTTTATTAGATGGAAACCCGAGAGAAGACTGCGAGTAACGATTTTCCACGGCAATCATATTTCATTATATTCGAGCAGATTATATATATATACAAAAGAAAAGAAGCCTTCCTTCCATTGGGGATATATGTTTCGAAATAATTTAAATCTCATTTCATTCAATCTCATCTTATTTTATTTTCAAACATCAGTACTCAAACATGACAAATACTTTCAAACTAATCATTACCATTTTCTCAAATTTCTAAACTTTTAAACAAAAAATAATTCAACTTTTTCAAATCTCAAAATAAAAATTATATTAAAAAATTATATATTCTAATAATATTTTAACTTTGTAATATTTTTTATTCGACTTTTTCTCAACTATCTCACTACTATTAACAAACCATCTAATTGCTACTATTCATGATAAAATTTTCATCTCATTTTATTCCCCAAACATCTACTATAGTCTTCTACGCGTAAGTCCAGTTTCAGACACAAACATGATTGGAATATGCCATTGAAGTATACCAACCTTAATGCTGCTTCCTCGTAGTTAGGATTGTGCAAGGTTGGTCACTCGGTGGCTTGCATGTGTTGCTCCCAGTTCCAGATATAAAGTCAAAGCTTTGGAAAATGGTAGGGAGGGAGAGAGAAACAGTACTATTTTATTCCCCTCATTGTCTCACGTTGTTAAGTTCTTCGCGCGTATGAATATATATGTATAGTTTCCTCCTTAACATTTCTCTTCATTCTGAGTGTTCGCTTGGCTACGAAGATACGGCCCGCAGGTACGTACCTTTCTGATCTCTCTACCTCGTAAGTGTTTTTTTGAAACTTCGAGGCTGTTTGCATGTTTTTCGTTTCTGGACTGAGCAATGGCGCTTTTGTAAATTTGTAGTACTGTTCCACAATGAATTTCTGGTTTGTTTTCCTTGATCCGTGTGATGATTTCGTTAATGTGTGCATTATTTACATCTAGAAAAAGTATGCATATTTCAAGCTCCCTTTAACACGGGAATCTTTGCATGCATGCCCTAGCTAGCGGCGGGAAGGATTAGAACAGAAATGCTTTAAGTACTAATATATAGAGATTTCAAAAGAACAAACTCACAAACTGCTGTGACATGATATAGAACATTAGATTTTGAAGTTATTTTTGTTATAAAATTTACTTTTTTGAAATCTCTTTGTGACCGTAACACTTTTATAATTAGAATATAATATATTCCGAATTGTTATTTTTTTTTTGTTTACAATTTTCATGCTGGTCATCTTCTTTCCTAATTTCCCAGATACGGCCTGCTGCAGGTACCTAATTTCTTGTCTCTATCTCATAAACTTATTTCTGGTTCTGTTTTTTCTGATCATGATGTTGGATTGCATGCATTTAATATGATCATCTATTTCCGAAGAAACAAAATGCAAGTAATTAACGTGATCCCAGTCAATTTGTAAACTATATATAATATTATTGATGATATGTGTTCTTGTTTAGTAATTTCTCATGATTAATTACTGATCCGTATCCAAATATTTTAGCTTTTTTAATTTAATTTTCTATTTTTTTCTAAATTAGATGTGAACTAATTAATTTATATGGTGTTGACTTCATTTGTTGCAACATCGATCGAAGCAGCTTGACTACTACTGTACGCTGATCGAGATCATCATGATGATCATGATCAAGAAGGTTTGGAAAAACCTGATCTGGTTAAGCGAACATGTGTTTTCTCTTTTCATTGCGTTTTCGTTGATGTATCACTTCTATCCTCTGGTGAACATAATTTTATGCGAGACTAAATTTCAAGTTCTGTTTGCAAACCTCAATTCCCTACGCCTGCCATGGATCGCATCCAACATTAATATTTGGTACGTAAACATTATTACTCTGATCACTTTTTTTTTTTTTTGATACTTTGGTTTAATTCATTCCTCGCACCGAATACATAGGTGTCATGTTATTTTCTCACGGTACGTGATAGTCAAATGATTGGAAAATTATTTATCAATCTTTACTTAATTATCGATCTTCCAATCATTAATTCGATATCATATAAATAATGATAATGATTATAAGAAGGATATTGACAAATAACCTTTTTTCTATGTATACATTTGATTGCATTGTTAATATACATTTCAATTCAAAGTGTGTGTGTGTGTATATATATATATATATATATATTTAGTACCTGTTTTATTCAAAATCGACCATAGGGGTGAAAGATGCGCACAAAAGTTGTGACCCCAAAATGTGTGTATCCTCGGAGCAAGAGTCATGAAGAGCCATACGCATTTGCATGTCATGTTTGTGTCCTTTTCTTATGAATGTGTGTACATGCAATAATAAAGTAGGGGAGGTAATTATAAAGCCAATAATTTTTTTTTTTCTTTGAAAATGCACACTTTTGCAGGCAGATATCCTGGCTGTCACTTTTTATAAGCATATCCTTGGGTTACTTTTTACAGCCTTGGATCCGGTCCAATAAGTGGTAAATATCACTCTCCCTTCTATATATGGCTTACATTGAAAGACATGGGTTATAATTAATTATATATATGTGTTTGTATGTATTTTATGCAAATATATATATATATATATATGCATGTGTTTCTTCATTTCATGTGCAGATACGTGTGTGTATATATATATATATATATATATATATATATATATATATCTTTGAAAAATATTTTGGCTACAAATAGATTCTACAAAAACAAATATACAAAATAACGTAATGTGATGTAGTCCGTTAGAATGTAGAGTTATTTTTATTAGAAAGTAGATCTAACATACGTACGTATCATATAAAATCATATCAATTTGTCGATTTACTTTACGGAATCCTTTTGTACTTGTAACACTTGATCTATCTCTATATATTATATACAACATGCACCAATACACATATTATATATTTATTGAACTTGAAGGTCGTTCGCTCGTAAGGGCCTGTTGCCTAGCCCAAATATGGAGCTGGTTGTATTAAAGCTAAATATATATATATATATATATATATATATATATATATATATGTTTCAATTCAAAACATAGACTACTAGATGAAAGACATGATGACGTAGGTACGTCTTTCATGTGCATGCGTGGAAATCAGGTGCACTCACGTACATGAAAGACATATTATGTGTTTGCATGTGCAGTCATGCATGTGAAGATCATAATCCTGATCTCCACTCCCTCATTTCATTTAATATATGATATAAATTTCGTTTCTTTGCATTTAATAATGGCACATGATGCCAACTGCCAAGTCATTTAAAAATTACTTTAAATGATGTATTAATAATAATGTATTCACCATGTGACAATATATGCACCATTATTAGCATGCAGTAAAAATATTATATTATCAACGCGCGGTACACACGTATAAATATAAACACATACATATATATATATATACATATACATATATATATATGAAAAAATATATTTGTAACCGTAATTCGTGCTCTTGCAGGTATTTGTACTGGCTTTTAGTAGCAGCTCTCTATCATCTTCCTCCTCAGCCGAGGGATAACTTTTACGATATGTCTGTTTTCTTGACAACTTTTGCCTCTTCTGTTCTGCGTCTTCTCGTCTTCCTCTTTATTTATGATCGCCTCGCGTACTTCTTTAAACTTGAGGCTCCAAAGTGGAACCTAGGGAACATTTTCAAACATTCTGCAGTAAGTACTCTTGAAGAGGATCAGAACTGATCTTGATTTCAGATAATTGAGTTCTACATGCATACGGTTTTCCTCTATAAGTACCTCTGAATAATTTTCCATGTTTTGAAGATTTTCAGTATAGCCTGCTGTGGTTGGATCCGGTGTACGAACGGTACTATTCATATCGAGGTACGGCTACAACCCATGATTTAGCGGCTCGCTATCCTTTCCTCGCTCGCGCACTCGAGTTTTCTTATTATTCGCCTGCAGCTTCCCCTGCCTGCCGTGTGTATTTAGACCCAACACAGAATCAATATGCCATATAATTTATAAGTGAACTCAATTTGTCATCATCATATATACTTCAGCAACAGAAAATATGAGGAATTGAAGATATATCACATCACCAATTTAATAGATCGTTAATTAGTTAAGAAAACTATTTATTATACATATATATAAATATATATATATATATATTATACGTCGATTTATATCGTATTGATTACTCTACGTACATATTCCTCTTTTTTTTACAGGGGCCTTCAAGAATTACAGAGAGTCCAATATCATATGACACCCACGTCTCATGGCCCCTGTTTATAGGCCTTAATATTTACGTGTATTATTACCAAAAGAGAGAATCAAATACGTGAGTACTATCAGCTT
This sequence comes from Juglans mandshurica, assembly GCA_022457165.1. Lineage (NCBI taxonomy): Eukaryota > Viridiplantae > Streptophyta > Magnoliopsida > Fagales > Juglandaceae > Juglans > Juglans mandshurica. Next base: position 6,583,836 of record CM039634.1, on the reverse strand, counting down.
GTAGATCATAATACATGGAATATTATTAAGGCATCTTGCCTAAATGACTGGCCTGGATTGAGTGATTTATATAATATAATCAATTTGTTGGACAGATCATCGGATCAAGATTGTCGGAAGCCATATTTTTTAGATATGGTTCCTTGGTATTCAGGGTACGTATGCTTTACCTATAATTTCTTTAAAATAAATACATAAATTGATATAATTTGATGTGGTATGGTAAATTATAAAATTATTTTAAAATAGATCTAACATATGATCATATGAAACTATGTTAATTTATAAATTTATTTTTATGAAACCTATTTGTGGCAGTAACAATTCTCAGATCTATGCCATCTTTTCTTATTTGTTTGCTCCCAAAAGAACTCTTTTTCCCGAGGTTGGCCTTGTTAATAAGATTTTCAAGTGGTTGTTATCTCTGTTCTGGTGTTGGCTATTTATCGCAGAACCTCAGCTGACCTTTACAAGACTGTTTTTGACCTCCTGGTGTCAGTAAATATCTTCCTAGGTCGCTTTGACTTGCGTATAATGCAGGTATATGTAACTTCTTTCCTTACGAAGCAGCTAGCTCTTGGTAATAAAATCTTTCCATCTTCTATATTTTGTTTCCTATATTGCCATTTAGGTCCCACAGATTGATCATGATATACTTTTGTTAGAGATTTGATATTCTTGATTTGATTTTCATAGTTATAAAATCAAGAGATTTGATATTCAAATATATTTATTTTATCACATTTCTATGTGATTTTGCTATAAATAGAGGTCAATGTTTTGTATTCAAAATAATTGAGAATGGTAAATATGTAATCTTCAAAGTCTTTATCCCTTCTCTCTCTCTTCTCCATATCAATTTTGATTATATTTTATATTTTCTCATGGTATCAAAGCCTTTGGCCAATGCAGACTCGATTACGTGGGCTATTTCTTTTAAAATTCTTCCGCTAGCTTTATCTCTTACAAAATTTTCATCGCCGTTCAATTATACGTTGTCTCTCATCCATGTATTTGGAGTATCTTTATTATCTGTGAATCTTTTTTTATAAGATTTTGGTCTGTTATGAGTGTTGTTTGAAACCCCAGATAATCTACTTTTGGCCTTTTGATTTTGGTCTATAGTTAATCAAGGCCATATATAGCCTTTTGTTGGCCATAACTCAAAATTTAATATTCCGATTGTCATTGACTTTATCATCAACAGCATTTTCATGATCTTATTTGTGATCAATCAATGGATACGAAAGCTACAATCAAATTTCAAACTCAAGATTTTATTTAAGATTTCAAAATTCTCAACCTTGAATTTGAGGGTGACGTTAGATATAATATCAAGTCAAAATTTTGACTTGATATTATCTTGATTTGATTTTCATATTTATCAAATCAAGAGATTTGATTTTCAAATATATTTACCATATCATATATTATCTATGTAATTTCGCTATAAATAGAGACCAAGATTTTCTATTCAAAATTTATGTGAATAGTAAATATTTCAGTTTTGAAGATCACAACGATTTCAGTTTTGAAGTAGAATATTTCATCAAGATTATTGAAGAAAAGCTGAATACATATATAGGAGTAGAAGGTTAAGCTTGTCAATTTATATAAGCTACTTAGTGTAGGGAACAATCAGCAACAAATTTAGTACTTATTTTCAATATTAATTTGTCTTGAGCATTACCGCCCCCTTTCTCCTATATATATTAATTTGCAGGCAGTAACGAGTCATGTTCAAGATGGAGCTCGAGAACAGAATCGTGGAGCTCGAGATCAACAAAATCTTTTGTATGATTTTAGTAAAAAGGATGACCTGTGGTTCGATTTCATGGCTGATACTGGCGATGGTGGGAATTCAGCTTACACTGTGACACGTCTACTTGCTAAGCGTGCCATTCGTTGTAATGGCACTGATGGCACTAAGCTTACCTTAAAACGAGGAGACTTGCTACTCATTGGAGGGGATCTTGCGTAAGTTCGATACTTTGGTACTTACCAGTCAAAAAAAATTTACCAATCAATTGGTAGGATATTGAGTAAGGTTAGATATGGTCTTAAATTGTGCAAGTCTAGCCCACTATCTTTAAAAAAAATTAGATTTTTTCATGTAGATCATAAATTTATCATTTTTTTAAAGTAGTGCACAAGACTTGAATACGTATATACTTTAAGATTGTATAAATTATTTATCTTTTAAATATAAAATTCAGCACATATAAAATTCAGCACATATTAAGTGAATCCCACTTATCTTCAAAGGGAGTGTGTGATACTCAATATGATAAAGATAAGGGTATGTGGTATATGAGATCCCACATTGCTTGAGAATGAGAAGTTCTTGCTCTTTATAATATTTCAATGAGGCTTCAATTGCATCATTGACTAGTCCTTTTGGAGTATGGAAAATGCTAGTTTGACACCTAAATTTGACACCTCATTTTGACACTTTTTTTTTTTATTTTAATTTTAACTTTTACTTAATGGTTAAGGAAGTAACTATTAGTATATTGATATTTTTTAAAAATATTTTAAATTGATAAAAAATATGAATAAAAAAATTGAAAAAAAAATAAAAAAGCTAATTTCAATTAGCGGTCACTTTGAGCCGTGCTACTCAGACGGCAGAGTAGCACCGCTCTTGGAGTATAGGTCATGTGGTTTGGGCCTTCTATTATGACGTTACAGTGTGCAAGGCTTAATTACACATCGTAAGACTGCATCTAGCATTACTTCATATATATATATATATATATATATATATATGTTGTATGTACTCATTTTGTCGCGCGAGATCATCAATGTTAGAAACATGATTACCTCATTTTATTTTTAATAAAGAATTTGCTTCTCTTATTTATAGGTACCCTAATCCGTCAAAATACACATATGAAAGGCGCTTCTTACGTCCTTTCGAGTATGCTCTTCAACTGCCTAACAATCATAGGCGGGATCATGGTCATGTTGGACCTCAGTGTTTTGTTATTCCCGGAAACCATGGTTGATCCTAGCTCGCTCTTATGATTTTGAGACTCTTCTGAAATTCTTTTCATGTTTATGCATGTTTTATAATATAAAGAGTAATGATATATGCAGTTGTAGAGTGCGCAAACGCAGTGCAGTCACTTTTAAAAAGAGTGGAGTCCAATATTCAAAAATTATTATTTTTTCATGTGGATCCCGTATTTATTCACTTTTTTCAAAATGATTGCACGGCGCATGCGCACTCACGACTGCAACTATCATTTATCTAATATAAATCATCTTGTTCCAAGAATTTAACGTACCTAACGTATGAGAACTAATAGATTTAATTATTTGTATTATATTCTCAACATAAACATGCACTACAAATATACATGCACATCCCCAATATTAATGCATGCGTCTTGCTGTACGTACGTAATTATTGTGTTTATGGTAATATTATTTTCTCAATTTTGGGGGTGACAGATTGGTTTGATGGTCTTCAAACCTTTACGAAGTATATATGTGAGAAGAAGTGGTTGGGCGGGTGGTATATGCCTCAGAAGACGTCTTATTTCGCTTTAAAACTTCCTCAAAGATGGTGGGTTTTCGGTCTTGATCTTGCACTCGATGGTGATATCGATGCCTACCAATTCCAATTCTTTTCAAATCTTGCAAGGGAACAGGTATTTTTCTTGTTTCTGTTTGTCAATCATTTTTTTATTATTTTTGCAGTAGAAATAATTAATTAATAGACATTGAGCTCTTTTCACAATTGATGTAAACAGTTATGGAAAGATGATCACCAGTCAGGTGTTTATCGTTTTGCGATAATTAGTTGTAGTACAAAAAACTGTTTATTTTTTACAAAGTATATATTTGTGACCAAAATAACCATTTGCCACGAAACGGACACGTTCTCATTGCAAATGGTCATTTTGGATTTAATACGATCGACCTGTGCCAGGGTATTGTTAGTTAAAATTCTTAACTTTTTGGAGGCCATATGATTAGACCCAAATAGGTAGACTGCATTGACAGTTCAGATTCTGCTTCATAATCATGTTGATTTCACGACATTAATGTCTAAACATCATGTGTAATTAATAAGATTGGAAAAAACGACGCTGTGATCGTAATGACACACCAACCGGACTGGCTTGTTGATTGGTACGAAAGTGGTACTGATGTCGAAAGGGATAATCTGTCAGAGTTGATCTGTAACATTTTGAAAGAAAGGTGTAAGCTTCGAATTGCTGGGGACATACATCACTATATGCGCCACTCAATGGTACCTGAATCGAATGATTTAGTTTATGCACAACATCTGCTTGTAAATGGTTGTGGCGGAGCATTCTTGCATCCCACCCATGTTTTTGGTGATTTTAAAGAATCTCATGGGGTTTCCTATAAGTGCGGAGAGAGTTATCCAGACAAAGAAACGTCAAGGAGGGTAATTAATTTTCTCTACTTCTATGGATCCCCCGTCAATACCAATTTCGAGTTTCATAACATTTTTATCTTTTCTTTCTTGTTCATAACTTTCGTTTTCATTTACTTCAGCTTGGATTTAGAAATATTTGGAAATTTCGAAAGGAGAATTCGCAATTTGATTTTGTTGGGGGCATTATGTACTATATGTTGGTGTTTTCTATGATCCCACAGGTAATTTCCCATTATTTAAGCCAATGGAAGTTACCCTAAATTTAGTATCCGTATGACTGATCTGATCTTCTTTTTTTGGGGCCTAGTGTGAGCTTGATCACGTCTTTGAAGTAGACTCCCAGTTGGGTTTTTGGAGAACTTGTTTCCGTACGCTGTGGAATGCTTTTATATACATGCTGGAACACTCTTACGCTTCTCTAGGAGCTGCTATGCTGTTGGTAGTCGTGGCAATGGCATTCATACCATCTAAAGTGTCATGGAAGAAAAGGGTAGCGATTGGAATTCTTCATGTTTCTGCACATCTCTCTGCAGCTCTAATTCTTATGCTGGTGTTGGAACTAGGTGTTGGGGTGCTTGTCCACCGTAAACTACTGGGAACTTCAGGTTCGTTTCCATTATCTTATTGAAAAATGATTTGTACAAGCTCCAAATAGACAAGTCTCATACAAGTCTTTGTAAAAAAGTAGACCCCACCTTAAAAAAGTGTAAAAAAAATTATTATTTATTAGTGGAACCTATTGTTTTATAAAAGACTTGTATGAAATTTATCTATTTGGGACTTGTATCTAGCATTACTCTATTTTCTTGCATAATAGTTTTATATCATGTTGTAAAAAGCGAAATATGTAAAACAATTGGTCATTTTCAATATCATAAGGATCTCTTATTGATCTGAGTTGTTTGTGAAAGGAAAGGTAGAGTCAATATTTTAATTCCTAATAAATAAAAGTTATTTTTTTTAAGCAGGGTATCACTCTTTATATCGATGGTATGAATCACAAGAAAAAAGTAGGCACTTTGGTCTTTCAAATGGAACACGAGCTGGTATAGAACAATGGAGTTCTGACCTTTATTCTACATATGTCAAGAATCTCATGTTTGCATTTGATGTGCCAGAGGTAAGAAAACGTGTTCCTGTTGCAGAAATATTTAAAATAAATGGTGCTTTTCTCTTTTTCTTTATTACTCTGACACATGATCATGATTTCATTCGAAATGTATTCTCAGCTCATGGCTGTCACACGGATCAATATTTGCAAGAATGGGATCGCATCTCTCGCTCGATTGGACACCATGTTTTACTATGGCTCTGTGTTCCTTTATTTCTGGCTCTTGTCAACCCCTGCAGTTTCATATGTCTTTGGAATCTATCTATACATCTGCGTCAACTGGTTAGACTTGCATTATGACGAAGCCTTCTCCTCTCTTAGGATTGCCGATTACAAGGCTTTTACCCGATTTCACATCGAATCTAATGGCGATCTTCATGTTTACACCCTTGCAGTTGATAAGGTAAAGAACCATGCATGCATCGATATTCATTCACTTTTATGATCATTTTTCCTGTTAGTCCATATATAGGGTAAACAAGTTCCAACGTAATCACTCAAATAATACACGTAATCACAACAAACTTTACACGTGTCACAAATGCCTGCCATGTCAACAAGGATTTAAAAAGGATGGACTATGGCTATCACCAATTTATCAATTAGCTAACTGTCGGACATTAAGAAACTATGGGAAGATTGAAAGTGCCAATATTGTCTGACATTCTTCTTTGTAATTTTAACCGGCCATGTTATCATATATATAGGTCCCACTGGACTGGAATTTAGATCGTCGATGGATGACGGAGCAAAATGAACACCCAAACAAGTTGAGCTACAATAGAGATTTTCCCAGCCAATGGGAAGCAGCTGATCCGGACAAGGACCCGTTAAGGACTGTGAGGATCATTGACGAATTCGTCATTCAGCGATCGAATACGTCATTGATTAGGAGAAATTCCTCTCCAGGGGAAAGTCTTTTCACGAAATTGTATTCGCTTCTTCCCCATATCACCAAGACATGATCCACCTCAATAATCCTTAAATAATGCGTTTTCGTGGAAACATGGACATTCACGAAGCTTTATTGCACGTACGCTCATTTAGCCTTCTGTCTTTGTTATCTCAGTCTCGGGTTATCTTAATTCTGGAGCTCTCCTGGCCTACTAGGTAGGGATAAGAGTTCTTGATGACTACACTGTTAGAGATAATATCAAATCATGAATTTGATTTAATTATTATCTTGATTTGATTTTCACAATAATTGGCATATTTCTATTAATATGTTGTTCAATGTAATTTTTCTATAAATAAAGATGGGCCAGTACTTTGTATTCGAGTAATAATTATTTTGGTATTCATCAAGAAGCCAGTTCGGGTGTGGGTAGTATCTACTAATTAGATGGTCACAGAACACAGCCACTTGATAAGAATTTGTATTTATATAAACAATTTTAATCCATAACATTTTGTAATAAGATGAGGGCATTATATAGTACTTAATAATTACCTAGTAATTTCCTGGTTTTTGGTGCATTATAATAATTACACAATCTCTTCTGTCCTGCCGATAAAGACAAAAGTAGTAAGCAGAAGGAAAAAAAAACCCAAGAGAGAGATGTCCCATTAATCTCAAAATTTGCTGTCTTGGATTAGGCACATGATCTATATGCCAATCGTTAGGGGTGTAATCAGTTCGATTCAATCTGGTTTTGGACATATTTTATAATCGAATTGGTATATACTGGCTTTGAGATTAAAGAACCGAAACCGCACTGATTATATCCCTAAATCAATACTTCCAATTTTACCAGTTCGGGTCCGATTTTTCTGATATATTGAATATTGCATATATAATATACTATATAGTACTATATAATATACTATATATATATATATATATATTATAGTACATAGTAATATAGTGATATATTATATTATATCATAATATATAGTGATACTGCATTAATATAACTATAAATGCTATAGACTATAGTGAATATATAGTTATTTATATAGAGTTTTAAAATTTAATGATATTTTAATTAGTAATTTAGCAGAATTCATCCAGTATTTTAAAATTTTACATGAAGAGGAATACATTTGTTTTTACTTTGTTTATTTTTTCTGGTATTCTTCTCCTGTCAACCAGAATTCATCCACTGGTGTATGAAATATTGGTTTCAATCAAAGACTCAAGCATATCCACAATATCTCTTAAGAAGGGCCGATGGCCTTTGGTTTCAAGTCTTCTATTTTCAGTTTGTATGTTCTACATGTTTCTACCGTCTTCTTGTTTTGTTGTTGTTGATTTGTATTCATTAGTATTTTAACCACCATCTGCAGTCTGTTCGATTTACAGGTGCTTCTACTTTCATTCTTACTATCCTTTGGTTTGTTTCTTTCGGCTTATGTCTAGTGGTTCATCATTCCTGTGGTTGGGGGATAAACATAAAAGGAAAAGGATCACACCGTTCACAAAGAATTAGTCTTGTACTAGGTTTGGGGGCAGTCAATCGGTGGTAGCACTGGTTTGGGGAAAACGAAATGGGTGCATAGGGGAATAGAGCTGGGCACGGGCGTGGGAAGCAAATGAATAAAAAAAAAATGCTACAGTAGAGTGCACACGTCAAGCAGGACTCAAAACGATGTCGAACAACGGTGGCCCTAGCATTACCCTTTATTTTTTACACTAGATTAAGATCGTAGTTACTTACTACACTGCCACCAAAGTAATAAGCACGAGCCTTGTTGCTTTCTCTTTTCAAGTCCATGCACTACCTTTGTATACCTAATCAAAGTAGGCTTGCCTATATAGAAAAATAACAAGGAAAAATTAATAAAACAAATGAACCGTTAGGAGTGGAGCAAGCACATAGATGCACCACCAAACTAATAAGGAAAAAAGAATGTTAGGAATGGAGCAAGACGACTGAACAAAAACAGGGGAAACTGATATGAGATTCTGAACAAATATGATTTATTTACAAAAAAAAATATTGTGTATTGGACAATGATTAACAACACCATTGTGAGGGGCCCCTTTGGAGAGTGGCTCAAGCCCAAAGAGATCAAACCATGAAGGCCCCAGGCCCCTCAAGCAGAAACCCAAAGCAGGCCAAGAGCCCAGGAAGCGGTGTGCCGAGCCCACAACCCTCATGCCCATCCGGATAGGCCTTGGCACCAGACTCGGCAGGTCAAGGAGCCCGCCATAAGGCAACGATCTCCTGGGACCTTGGTGGGCTACCAAGCCTTACAATAGGGTACGTAGCAGACAACTGGAGCAATGGAGTGACCCCGAACATCACTGGATCTTATTCTCCACTGACTTTGGCATCAGAGTGACTCCGAACATCACTGGATCTTATTCTTCCTCTTAGCTACAGGTCCTGAGAGTTGGCTGTTGTGGTACTGTTCGGACTGTGAAACACGACATCAATAGTGACACCGTCTGTGGGATACTTTTCATAAAAGCGTGTACTTGGCATGCCGGTAATGACACGGTCCCAAACTACAAATGGACCAATGGAGGCAAGACTCGCATGAATGGATGAGATGATAAGGAAGCTGATGGAGGAAACTTGGACACTCCACCAAGAGAACGTCGCTCAGGAGGACCAACGAGGAGCTGGTAGGAGGAGGTGAACCTAGCGGCAACTAACATGTGGATTCGCAATGAGTCCCTGCGAACGCCACATTAGAGGAGGAAAGGTGCAAGATGCACCTCGAGCTCCGAGAGCTTGGGGACAAATTTGTTGAAATGGCTAAGCGGATGGGCATGTCGTCCACCGTAGACTAGTTACTCATCAACACCGACCTCACGTACAGCGCGGGGGCTATGGTGGTACCCCTCTCGCCCAAGTTCAAGGTTCCCTAAATGGAAGTGTATGATAGGTCCAAGGACCCACTAGAGCACCTAGAGACGTTCAAGACCCACATGACCTTGCACAGCTTTCCGAGAGAGATCGCCTGCCGAGCCTTCCCACTAACACTGAAAGGAGCCGCCCGAGCCTGGTTCGGATCTCTGTGGCCTGCGACCGTAGATAGCTTCGAAGAGCTGGCTTGCCTCTTCATAACGTAGTTCATGGCGAGCAGGAAAAGGAGGCGTCCGGCTGCTTACTTCCTTACAATGAAACAGCAAGACGACGAAAGCCTGAGGTCATATTTCTCCCAGTTCAATCGGGAACGCCTAAACATTGAAGAAAAAGACGAGAAGATCACCATGACAGCCCTTCTGGGGGGAATCTAGCCTAGGAGTCCGTCTATGGCTGACATAGCGCGAAAGACCCCCACCACGTTGAGGGAGATTATGGACCTGGCGAACAGACTCATCAAGGCCCTAACGGCACCGCCATAGTTTGAGATGGAGAAAGCAGATCGAAAGGCGATTGGACAAAGAGGAGGTCACGGCCGCAAAGGGGGAAAAAGAGGAGCACTAGATACGAAGAGAAAGGGAGAAGCTCTAACCCGACTGCATGGGGTGCCCCACGCTCACACAAGTTTGGCAGTAGAAGGAGATATTCAACCGAGCCAACGAAAAGAGCGGCCTGAGACAGAGAGGGCCACCAATACTGTGAGTACCACATGACTGACTGGCATAGCACCAGAAATTGTTATGCATTGAAAAGAATAAGGGAGGAAGACCAACGGAACCGGAGGCGCCAGTAAGAGGACCAGGAAGACGGGCGTAGGGGAGGGCGTTTAGGCCCCGGCGGGTTACGAGCTCGAGAAGGCAGGGAGAGAGGACGAAAGCTCAGAAAAGCCCCCCAGCAAAAAATAGACCAATCAGGAAAATTCGCACGATCACTAGAGGATACGCAGGAGGGGGGTCAGTTTGTCGGCCAGGAGAGCACATGCCTAGATGGCACGCTATGAAGAAGTGTTCACTACCGAGAGAACTTCTATCAAGGCACCACTGCACCCTGGGAGCGCCACGATAACCTTTGGTGAGAAGGACGAAGGGTGCATCCTCCACCCGCACAATGATAGGTTGGTAGTGACGATGTGGATTGCAAACTTTACAACCCAAGGATCTTAGTTGACAATAGTAGTTCGACAGACATTTAGTTTTGTGAAACCTTTCTCAAGATGGGGATCAGCCCAGACTGACTATGCCTGGCCCCTATGCCGCTCAAAGGCTTTACATGCGAGGAATCAGAGCAACACAAAATTAGGGCTCTTTCAATCCTCGATTCTTATTCTGCCCGTACATCGAATTCGCTGCAACTCTCGATGAACTCAGCAGCGGTAGAGATGGTATTTGTCATAGAGGAAGAAGAATAGCTTGTCGCATGGTTGTCTCTATCAACGACATCGTTCTGGAGGAAAGAGGGACAATGGTAGTCTGAAATTCCCTAACAGTGCCCACCTGCAGTCTCAGGGCAAAACGCTAACATCTACTCGACCTCGATGTGAATTTACTCCGATTTTGAGCTTTATGTTTTGTCATCTGGTGTTCTAGTTGGGCTACGCTACTTGAAATGGTGTTTAATACAAGGTTTCTGCCCAGAAAGCATAATTCCTAATAAAATTTAAAATATAATTTTTTTAACTCTAATAAAAATACTACAATTTTTTCAATTTTGTTTGAAATTAGACGACAATAATATTTTATTAAAAAATTGCCCCATTTGGATTCAGAGATGAGTTGAGATGGTTTTAGATAAATTGAATAAAATATTGTTAAAATATTATTTTTTAATATTATTATTATCTTGGGATTTGAAATTTTCAATTATTTATTATATTTTAATAAAAATTTGAGAAAGGTGTAATGATGAAATGAGATGAGTTTTCAATCCAAACCGGGGAGTATAAAAAGATTTTAATTAATAATATTAGAGTTCAAGTTCCATAGACTTCACTTTTTTAAAAAAAAAATAGAATCTACCATAAAATAAGTTGATTTTTTCATATGAATCTCTTATTTCTTTTACATTTTTCAAATGGCGTGTGCTCAATAGGGGTGTACAAGAACTGACCAAACCGGCTGAAACCGACTAGAACTGGGCGCCAGAGACAGGAACCAGCCTGAACCGGCTGACATGCGGCAGATATTTGCTCAAAATGAAGTTGGCCGATTTAGTCTCGGTTCAACCAAGTGAAAAACTGCTGAACCGGCCGACCGATTCTACAATATTTTTTTTCATTTTATACCTGTATAAAACCGGCGTCGTTTTGGGGCAACTCAATTGAAAAAAAATAAAGCAAACGGCGCTGTTTGGTCTCAACCAAACGGCATCATTTCATGATTAGGTTAAGATCGCCCCCCCCCCCCACCCCTTTCTCCCTTCTCATTCTCTGCACCGTTCTCTCAACTCTCTCTCTCTCTCTCTCTAAGTCTCTTATCTCCCTTTCTGCTCTTAGCTCTCTCTCTCGCTAATGCCAATGTTATCGATCCATTGCCGGTTTCATTGGGTTCCTCTTTCGTTGTTGTCCCTCTCTCCCTCCATCGATTTGCGTTGTTTCAAGCTCATCTACGATTCGTTTGAGATTTGTTGATGGGGACCACTTTTATTTTTCCTAGAGAGGGTACCAATAGTGTTGTGATAGTGTGATATTTGTTGTGAATCGTTTGATATTTGTTATGTATCTTGTAATTTTGTGAATCTGTGATGATGGAGTTCAAGTTTATTGTAACTTTGTGAATATGTGAGTCTGTATCTGTGTTTCTCATTCCTTTCTCACTCTTTTCGCGCCACCGATGACTCCGGTAACCGACCGAAAGAAAACCGAGACCAACGTCGACGGTTTTCTTCCCCTTCATCGGCCAGTTTCGGTTGAGATAAATATATTTTCAATGTATCGGTACAATTTCAACTTTGGACCAAAACTGCACCAAGACCTTCGATTTTCACCCCTAGTGCTCAACCTTCGCAACTTATATCTAACATTACTCAATTAGATGTAATAAAATTATATTTGACTGATATATTACGCATTATCTGCTCGTGGATTGCATTTTATTTTTAACACTAGGTTAAGATCGTAGTTACTTATTATACTGCCACCAAAGTAATAAGCACGAGCCTTGTTGCTTTCTCTTTTCAATGCACCACCTTTGTATACCTAATCAAAGTAGGCTTGCCAATATGAGTTGAGAAGAATAACAAGGAAAAAATGAAAAAAACAAATGAACCATTAGGAGTGGAGCAAGCACACAGATGCACCACCAATGAATGACAGTAGTAAAACTAATAAGAAAACAAAACAAAAAATTTTTTACAAATGGAGCCAAACGGCTAAACAAAAACAGGGGAAACTGATCTAAGATTCTGAACATATGTGATTTATTTACAAAAAAATGTTGTTTATTGGACAATGATAAACAACACCATGTCCAAGGGCATCGTCGATGGAGGTTCGAGTATTCTGATAAACAGGCTGCCAGACTTGCCCGATGAATTGTAATCAGAATTGTCAAAATTTGTCTTCTGTAGCTTGTATGCTTGGGTTTAGATGTGTTAAATACCACATTCAAACCTAGCTCCAGAAGTTGGCCATGGTCACTTCAGCAAATTTTATGCAAAGAATCCATAACGAAAGCATCTCTTCATGTATAACAAGCTTTCATTTTCCACAAAAACTCTAGTGTTTCTTTATATGAAGGATCGGAGTGGCTGATCAATTTGCATGAATTAATATGATTGGTTGACTCTAAAACCTTAATGAAAGATATAAACATATAAGAGAAAGAATGATGGAAAGGGAGCGTGGTAAACAACAAGCTTGGCAAAGAAGATAGCATATTCAAGCTTGTCATGTTTAAACAACAAGAATTTGAAGCCAAGTTCCTAAAACCAAATGAAGCATGTGTGGTAAATCCTTTAAAACAGAATAAAAGACTACAACATCTACCAAGATCAATCCCCTAACCAATCATCTCGGAAAGCGTCGAGCTATACTAGCAGTGGATGCATCCTACAAATATTTTCATCCTAAATATGTGATTTCATCTCCTTAAGGTAGAAATTTTGGATTAACACAACACCATCTGCAACTCATCATAACACAGCTTCTTCAACATATTTATCAATGCTTTGGTAACACACACTACCAAAGCAATATTTCGAGCTCCCAAAATCCATGGGGTTGAGTGGGTTTGGCACCCTTGTGTTCCAAAGAATATTTCGGTCACCATGTGGAAGCTTTTAACAACTCTCGAGTGTTGATGATAAATTGAAGTCTGTTGGCATTCAGGTGGTTTCTAAATATAATTGTTGTTTGAATGGTGGGTATGAGAACTTAAACCATGTACTTGCGACTAGAGAAATTGCACATAAAGTGTGGCAATATGTGGCAGCTCAGGTTGGGTTAGGAAGAGTTTCAGGTTCTACGTGGAAACACATTGTTGATGGCTGGTTAATTAGGGCATCAAGAAATTCTCAAATGGGGCAGAGTCTAGGCATATTGCCCTCTAGGGACTGAGAATGTGGAGGCTCAAACTGGTAAGCTTGATTAAAACAATGGTAGCACTGTAGTGCTACATGATCCACTTTGTTGTAAACTTGGCAGGTTGGCTTGTTAGAGTGTGGTGATGAAGACTGAGCAGATGAAAAGAATCGGCCACCACGAAAGCGACCACCATGATTATTGTTTCAACCACTGCGATGGCCACCGCGACCACCACGAATAATATTTTGGGGCGAAAACATGATAGTAACCTGAATAGAAGGATTTGGGAGGAGGCCTTGTTGTATAGAGGTAAGGGAAAGACGACTTTCAAAGGTGAGAATGAGATTGAACAATTCAGCTAAGCTAATGGGAGTGGGTCGTGTAGTAACTGAAACAACAAAGGACTCATATTCAAAATTAAGGTCATTAAGAAGATAACAGACGACCTCAGAGTCTCGTAGAGGCTCTCCAGCAGCTGTCATGGTATCAAAGAGAAGACGAACTTTGTGATAGTAATTCATCACTGAGAGAGAGCCTATTTTTAGATTGGTGAGCTAGTGACGGATCTGGAAAAGTTTGGTTTGAGATTGGGAGGTGAACATTGTGTTGAGAGTTATCAATAGTTCACGTGAAGTTCGGGAGGCTATGGCTTGGGCAAGGGTTGGTTCAGTTAGGGAGGAAAGCAGGGCACTGAGCAGCAATTGGTCGGTTCAGCACCATTATAGATGGGCAGGATTAGTTTGATTAATAGATGGTCCAGACAGTGAGGTAGAAGAAATAGGAAGAAGGGGAAGAGGGGGAAAAGTTGACCCATTGATGAAGTGAAAGAGTTCTTGGCCATGGAGATAAGGAGTTATTTGAGCCTGTTAGAGGAGATAATTGCCTTAGCTGAGCTTGACGGAAACGATGTGGGAAAAATTACTTAGGAGTTAGAAGGTGGTGGTTGGGAGGGACTCTTTTTCAGAGGATGGCTTTTCACTGACCATGAGGGAGGGACGTTAGTCGCATCCAGATCTTGATACCATGTTAGAATATTCAAGATGAGAAAAATAAAATGTAATTCTCATTGATTGAAATTTTTTTGGTACATGTATTTTATACAAGAAAGATCCTAACAAACCCTGGCATTTTTACAAGGAGTTGGTGTGCACTCCAGTGCACTACCCATTATAGCAGAGTTGGTTATGATGTCTGCCAAAATAATATAAATATGCCAAGAGAGCACGCACCAAGCCTATTCTAAGTTATTGCACAAGGTTCTAGAATAGGAGCTGACGTGGTGGGACAGTGGTGATCAGCAATTGAGATGGTGATCCCATTTGGTGAAGTAATTGAGATGGTCTTCGAAGTGGAAGGCAGTGCAGCTTGCTCAATAATATGGATTTTTTGTGAATATTACGTTGTTGTTTTCTTGTGGATTAATGGATTATTCTAACTTGAATGAGTTTTGTTAGGTAAGGGCAGGAAGGGATTGGGTGCTCTTGAGGTTTTGAGTCGAAAAAAATTAGAGGACCAGCCATGAATAACACCATCTCCATTTGCATTCTCTCATGGCCATTCCCTTCTTGTACCTTTTTCCCCAACCACAAAATCCTCCCCAAAACCCAACTTTGCTGCCACCACCAAACCCACCGGTTCCACCATCTCCATAAGGCACTTGTCTCCATTTATATCCAAAGAGATGATAAATATCATAAAAAAAGGAGATGAAAGTACAAGGAATTAAGCACGACATTGTTTGTTATGCTATGGCTTTACAGGTCTTTATTGTTGAAGGGGACGAGGGCTAATGAGTTGTTTGTGTTGGAGGAGAAAAACAAATATTCTAGAGAGAAGAGAAGAGATGAGAGACTATTTTGGAAATTTCTATAACTGAATTGCTTCTCAAGTGATTTGCTTTGTGCCAATGCATACATGGGTATTTAAAGGCTTGTAGATTCACCTAGCATTTACTCTAATACATGAACTTCTCTAGTACATGAACACCCAAGTACATTAATACCCCAAATACATAAATCCCCAAATACGTGAGTTCTTGTACATCATTTATTTGATCTTCATCTTCAGGGAAGGCAAAGAAATCATATCTTTCATTTTCTTGATCACTCCAATCCCACGAACATTCTTCGTCAAATTTCACGTCTCTATTAACTATCATCTTCTTAGTGCTTGGGTTATAAAGCTTTTACCTTTGAATCTTTGGTCATAGCCGATGAAGATGTGCTTATTACTTTTATCATCAAGCTTAGATCTTTTTTGATCGGGCACATGCACATAGCCAATACTTCCAAAAATTCTCAAATGGGAAACACTTGGCTTCCTTCCACTCCATGCTTCTTGGGGAGTTGAGTTATCTACATTTCTTGTAGGACAATGGTTTAATAAGTAAACAGCATAATGAACCGCTTCTGCCCAAAATGCTTTAGACATCATCTTCGTCTTCAACATACTTCGAGTCATATTGAGAATCGTTCTATTCTTTCTTTCAACCAGCCCGTTTTGTTGAGGTGATCTTGGAACCATCAAAGCCCGACTAATTTTATGTGTTTCACAAAACTCATTAAATTCATCAAATGTAAACTCACCCCTCTCTCTGATCTCAAAGCCTTAATCTCATAGCCATTTTGTTTTTCAACAAGTGCTTTGAATTTTGTAAAAGCACTAAATACTTTAGATTTTTCTTTCAAAAAATATACCTATGTTTTTCTATTAGAGTCATCAATAAAGAGAATGAAGTATCGATTTTTACCAAATGAAGAAGGCTTGATTGGTCCACAAACATCGGTATGAACAAGTTGGAACGGCTCAATACTTGCTCTTGTAAATGATTCTTTTGGAAAGCTCTTCCGGAATTGTTGCACAAAACAGCCTTTGCAAAGTTGATCAGATTGATCGATAGGCAGCAAGCTTTTCATCATTTCCTTTTGAGTCAACAACTTCAATCCACCAAAATTCACATGCCCAAGCCTCAAATGCCATAGCCAAGACGTATCTTTCACACAAGCTTTGAGGCACTTAGCTACATTAGTTTGAATATCAAGCAAAACATGCTGTTGCTTGTCATGGACACTTTAGCAATCAAATTCTTCTTTTCATCTCTTAGAAAAAAACTACGATTTTTCATTTCAATCTCATAGTCTTTTTCCAAGAGTTGCCCCAAACTCAAAACGTTGTCTTTCATACTTGGAACATAATAAACATTTGACATAATTTGATGACTCCCATTTTTCAACCGAATTAGAATCATACCTCTCCATTTGATGGGAACTTTTGAAAAATCTCCAAAAGTGACATTCCTGCTTACCGATTCGTCAAGCTCCACGAACTTGCTTTTGTCTCTTCACATATGATTGCTTGCAGCATTATCAACATACCACAAATTCGATTTACTAGTTTCTTCTCCTTTGTAAGGTAGTAGCAAAGTGGGCTCTACTTCCTCTTTTTCAATGTGATTTCGCCTTTTCTTCAAAATTGTTAGGAGAACTCCAGCACTCCGAAGGATAGTGACCATACTTTTGACAATTGTAGCATTTGATTTTGGACTTGTCATATTGTCGTCCATTCTACCTTGAGTAATTTCCTCTGCCACGACATCTTGAGGACTGGCCTCTCTCTTCATGGTTGGCATTTTGATTGTTTTGTTTGCCTCTTCCTCATCCTCTTCCTTGTCCACGCCTGCATTCTCTTCCTCGTTGACTTTTATCATGTTCTATTTCCTTCTCTTTTATAGAGAGCTTTGGGACAAGAACCTGCTCAATAGGTTCATCCTTCTTCTTCTTGAGTATTTCTGCATGTGCTTGGAGAGATCCCATGAGTTGATCAACCTTCATCATCTCCAAGTCTTTCGAATCTTCGATAGCCACTACAATATAATCGAACTTTGAATGCAACGAGCGAAGAATCTTCACCCATACATCCTCCAGCTTTTCTTCATATCTCCTCATTTCATTCACAATAGCCAACAATTTTAAAAAATAATCCACAATCAACTCAAATTCTTACATACGAAGAACTTCGAACTCACCTCGTAACATTTGGAGCCGCACCTTATTCACTTTATCAACTCCTTGATAGGAGTTTTGTAAGATCTCCCATGCGTGCTTGGAAGTAGTGGCATTGGCCACTTTCTCGAACATTGCTTCATATAAACATTGATGGATGAGCGTGAGAGCTTGTTGGTCCTTCTTCCGCAACCTTTGTAGAGCCTCCTTTTGATTAGGAGTCAACAAAGCTTCATCTCTAGGCTCCTCATAGCCTTTCTCTGCAATATCCCATACATCTTGAGATCCAAGCAAAGCCCTCATTCGAATGCACTAATTCTCAATTCTCCTTTGTCAAATGCGGAAATCGAAATGGAAACGTTGAGTTGATCATCTTTAGGGTCTAGAAAATTGTAGCTCTGATACCAATTTGTTGGAGGAGAAAAACAAATAGAACTGTTCATCCGGGTTCCGACCCGGAAAACCGGGTATACCCAAACCGGAACCCGGGCCGGAACCCGGGCCGGGTCATACCCGGGCCGAATCCCGGATTCCGGGTTCCGGGTTAAACCCGGTTTTTTTTTTTTAACAAAAAGGCCTACTTGTTTTGAACATTTTTTCAAAAAATAAATGTTGATATAACATTCAAACTCTATTTGTTTAATCTTATAAAATAAATGTTTTCAATAAGTATGTTAACATTGTCCACAATAATAAAAATATATGAAAATGGAAAGCTAAATTTTATGTAAAAAATTACTAAACTTAGAAACAACTAATTACCTAGAAAAAGAAATATAATATTTAAAATGCATGCAACACAATGCAATTCACTACATATTACATTATTTAGTATTTATACATTACATTACAAAATAAAAAATTACATAGGCTACAATTCCAAAACAAATACAACCACAAGATACAAAACAGTCCCAAAATATGCAGCCACAAATAGCAGCCACATACAAACTATCTACCACTAATATGCTATATAAGGTAAGTATTTACATCCTAATTGACAGCTTTATACAATGTACCCATAAAGGAAAGTATGACCAAAAATAGTAAAAATCTCCCAAATCACATCTCCATAACAATAGTGACCAAATTGAGACTGATACCATGGTACAAAGTCAAAGCCCATGGAGAAGAAATAATATGAACAGGAACAATCATTGAGAGCAGCCACATTCATGCGACAAACCAAGGCTTTATTCCCCAGGGTGGATCAAGCACTGATGACCAAAACATGAAAACGTGTTAAGGAGTTTCCTGATTCCAGAAGTTACCATCCATGCACTCGTACCTCAATATTAAGCATCTGCTAGACTCGTACCTCAAGCATCAAATCTTGCCCAGCCAGCATTATTGTGATGGCTCCTCTCCAACTTTCCTTTCTAGTCATTTAGATATCAATCAAAAGCTTCCAAAATATGCATGAAAGAACAGAATAGAAAGAGCTCCAAGTCCAAAGATTTCAAAGATTTCCTCTTCTTCTTCTTCTTCTTGATAAAAAAATTAAAAAACAAATAAATAAAAGTCCAAATATTTCAACCCATTTTATTGATCCTTGGATTTGACAGAAAGCAGACTTGACCCACCAAAAAAAATCTCAACATTCCATATAAGGTAGTGGCACCAGGCCCCTACTACCCAAATTGGTAATATATGTCTAATATCGTCAACATAAAACTTATTAGTCTTCAGATTACTTTATGTCCCCCGTATGATTAACACAAAATGCAATGTAAAACAGACTAAAACAGAGGCTGTCTATTACAATTTACATTGTTAAGCAAACTATTTGTTTAGGGTTCAAACTCTAGAAGAATAAATAATCTAACTTAATATGCTTATTATTACAAACTTCCTTTTCTGGTTTTAGTTTTTCAATAAGGCAAATTGCACTTAAATATCTGAGTAAATGAACATTATGTGAAATCTCCCATCCTTGCAATTCTGAAGCTAATCTGGTTTTTACACATATCTGGTTTTTTTGGAACTATTATGAACATATAGGCGAACTACATTCCCTTTGGTTTGCTTGGCTTCTTTGCTTCCATGACTTGGCATTTGTTTGTGATATGTTACGGTATATTACTTGGCTTTTTTAGGGAGTGATTTCTGCTGATATATGTGCTTATGCACTTTAAACTTTCTAACTAATGAGTGATACCATAATACAAATAACTTGTAATTCTTTTAGATCAAATACTTGTTAAAAATAATTGTTGCTAAACTACAAGCATGTTAGATGAATTGGAGGTGCAACTCAGTCCAATAAAAATGTTTTGGAGGTGCTTTTTATCAAGTTTTATGAAAATGGGTAGGTAGGATGAATTGGAACACAATCTGAAAATTGTTTCTTTGAAACTAAAAACTGAAAACCTGCTTGGAAAAACAAACATAAATAATGTCTTCTAAGGGAAAAAATGAACTGTGTCTTCCTAGTTGCTCACATTGACAAGAAAGTAACATAATATCACACCCTAGATAATAATATAGAAATTATTACACAATCACTGCCATATAAACCCACCTTATACCTGATTCTGTTCAATGAACTCAACAATATAGAAATCAATCAGCACTACTTGAGCAGAAGAGGAAGCATTATCCATTAGACAACAAAAGATATTCAAATAATTTTCAAATAAAAACAAAATCAGACACACGGAGAAACCAGAAATCCAAAATCAACAAAAGATACTCGATCACAGGAATCCAACCCAGAAATCTCTCTTGGAAAGCCAAACCCAGAAATCCAATGGAGAGAGAGAGGGAGATAGAGAGAGAAAGAGAGAGAGAGAGAGTAGACTCACAGGGTTACGATGGAGGCAGGGACTTAGGGAAAGGCCGACAGCGACGAAGATGCGGCGGCGACGGAGATGCGGAGATGAAGATGTGGCGGCGACAATGGGGTCGCGGCGACGAAGAGGCACGGAACTTAGGGTTTCTTGCAAGCGTAACGAGAGAGAGAGTGACAGAGACGGATTCGATTTCGGGGGGGGAGGGGTTTTCCTTAGGATTCGTAATGACCCGGGTACCGGGTTTTTAAACCCGGTACCCGGGTTTGTAACCCGTATCCGGGCCGGAAAGGTCCGGATTTTTCAATCCGGGTTCCGGTCCGGATCAAATCCGGGCCGGAACCCGGAACCGGATCCCAGTTGGATCCCGGTTTTCCGGGTTCCGGACCGGGCCGGGAAAAAACCTAACCCAGTTGAACAGTCTTAAAAACAAATATTCTATTCTAGTGGGAAGAGAGGAGAGACTATTTTGAAAATTTCTCTAACTGAATTGCTTCTCAAGTGGCTTGCTTTGTGCCAATGCATACATGGGTATTTATAGGCTTGTAGATTCATTTAGTATTTATTCTAATACGTGAACTTCCCTAGTAAGTACATGGATACATGAATTCCCAAATACACGAATTACTTCCTTCAAGATGAACTTTCACTCTAGTTCATGAATCTTCCAAAAGACAGCTCTATTTACTAAATTAAGTTTATTATTCAACAGTTTGATGAATTGCTTGTGCTGGCTTCCTAATGTGTAGACTTACAGTATATATGTGTGAGTGTGTGTGTGTGTTTTGTGTAAGCAAAACAATGCATAAGCTAGTATTAAGATGATTGTTTCAATGGAGGAGTTGGGTTGCGAACCCAATATGATTACTTATAATACAATAATGGATGCGTTGTGTGAGGTTGGAGAGTCCAGTAGGATGAGGAAGCTTGTGAAGGAGATGGAAAAGAAGGAAGGATGTTGAGTTCAACTTTCGGACATACAGGATCATGCTAGAAGGTACACAGTTGGCAGAGGAGAAATTATTGAAGCTTGTGTTATGTTGGAGGAAATGGTGGAGAAGTGTTCCTATACTCTAACCCAAAATAGTCTGTGAATTCGATGTGCAGGAATGAAAGAAAGAGAAATTGGCTCCAGTACAATGGGCTAACCGTGTCCTATTTCAAATTTGGGGGTGCGAATCCCTGCAGTTAATTAACATGTTGTTGAACAATAATGAAAGACTGACGTGTCAGCCTCCTATTGGTTTAAATTCTAGCTTTACGCCACATCCTATTTCCAGGTGTTTCCTTATTAGAAATATTTAAAGTTCTTTTGCACCTTTGGCCAGGTCAAGCGAAATATATGAGGACAATAAGAAGAAGAGAGAGAATGGACAAGAGAATCCTGATTTTTCAGATATGGTTCCTTGGCATTCAGGGTATGTCTGCTATATATGGTCTTTATTGTTTTGTCTTTTGCCATATTCTCCCCAATAGAGATTTTGAGTTGGTTGTTATGTATCGGTGATGGCTGTGTTGCAGAACATCAGCTGATTTATACAAGACTGTATTTGACATTATGGTATTAGTAAATGTCTTTCTAGGTCGCTTTGACATGCGCATATTGCAGGTATAGTCCCATTAATTATTGTCGCACATGTTACATTCATCAGTATACATACACTGGGATCGAGAGGTTGACTCATGAAGTGGGCCTCATCATTTATGAAACATATGCCCTGATTGGATACATAAAATTATTTCATCACATCTTATTTTATTCTATCATTATAATTTTTTCAAATTTTCATACAAAATATAATAAAAAATTCAATTCTTTCAAAAATAATTCAACTTTTTTAAATTTTAAAATAAAAATAATACTAAAAAAATTAAAAATTAAAAATATTTTATTTAATTTTTAACAAAACATCTCTTGCAAACTCAAAACGAACCTAGTTTTGCTCAACAAATCTCTACCGATAGTAATAAATGTTGTAGGTTCACTTGTGGGTCTATCTCTCTCTCATGAAACCATCAAGTTCGGATAAGAATTTGAGGGGAATTTCTCCTACATTATTATATTGATTAATTAGCAATCAATTTTCAGTCCCTGATGAGCGAAATGATCTTAAATTAGTCTTATTAATAAAAGAAGACCTCTCTCTTCTGTCAAATCAAATCAAATTAAACCGTCAACCCTTTTTAATTTTGTTGGAAAAATCATTTTAAATATATGCTCTAATATATATTTGTTATCTTCCCCTTTTCTAATCTTTAGGCAGCTACAAGCGTTGTTGAAGGTGTGTCAACAAATGGAAGCTGGAACATTCAAGATGGAGTTCCACATGAAGATTTTCTGTATGATGTTTATAGCGGAAAGGAAGAACTATGGTTTGACTTCATGGCTGACACTGGCGACGGCGGGAACTCAACTTATACAGTGGCACGACTACTTGCTCAGCCTAGCATTACTCCCAGAGATCTTAGAGCACTGGCATTGGCCTAGCCAAATGCCAGTGCCATCCAAATATTTGCCTAAATTATCTTATATTTATCTACATTGGATTCGTCAAAGCCATAAGTCTTTGGCTTTGAGCTACAGTGACAAGCACCCGCTGGTCATATATAGCGAGTTCCTGTGCATAGACCAAACGATTAAATTATTTAACAAAATCCCATCCAACTTGAAAATCTGTCCTTATTTTTAAGATCTTCTTCTATATTGTACTTTGCAACTTCTATATTTTTTATAAATAAAAAATAATAGGTTGAGGAAAAAAATAATTAGAAAAAAATAATTTAAGTATCAAATTAAATTATTAATTAATATATAGTTAGTGTAATTACAAAATATTAAAAAATAATATTATTAAAAAAATAATATTATATTATTATTTTGACTAATTTAATGGCTAGTCTAATGTGGATTTACCTAGCCAAATATTAATGCTATAGCCAAAACTTGAAGTTCTAGCTAAAATTTAGACTTGGCAATGGCTAGGCCATTGCTAATGCTCTTAAGCGTGGGGACTTGCTACAGATATTTGCGTATGGAGAACACATATTTCACACAGTTGAGTGTTGATATGACAAGATTTGAACAACAGTGTGCATATCAACATAGTGTGGAGGTTGTGTTTGCAAGTAGGACTCGAATAAATTAAAATCTGGAACGCATTCTATTTGTTTTATATGTTGTTTAAACAGCTTTTGATAATTTGTTTATCTAGCTGGATATATTTTTGCCGTTGAATTATATAGGTATCCTAACCCGTCACAAATCACATATAAAAGGCGCCTCTTTGACCCTTTTAATTGAAGATGCTTTTCAGCCGCCATCATGGGCTAAAAAAGCCCGTATGGCCGTTAACAAGCGTTCGGGGCCTTCTGGACAAGTGACATATGAAGGGCCTCAATGTTTCCCGGAAACCATGGTTGGTCTTAATTTTTTGATTGAACGCTTTAGAAGTTGGTTGTTGTTTAAAACGTTGTCGTGTCTTGCATGAATTAATAATGATCTCTAGTTCCGACGTGACAGATTGGTTTGATGGCCCCACTAAATTGGGAGTTTGTAGAGCAATTGATTTATTTTATTTGATTATTGTATTGAGTACGCAGTAGAGAAATTTATGTAGTTGGCCGAAACAGACGAATTTATGTTTTGCTTTTGGAGCCATTGGAAATTATATTGTATTGCGAGAAATGATTATAGACGACATATAGTAACTCTAGGACCCATCCGGATATGGGGTGCTACATTTCATTTTCTAAAAATTTTTAAAATCTCACATTGATAGTTCCACTATAGTCATGCACCTTGAAACCGTAGATTTTGATTCAAATATTTTGATTCAAATGAAGACTTTGGTGGTGGTAATGGACATAGAGATCTGGTGCAGTACGAGGATTGAGGATCGGGTACTCTTTTTTCCACTTTGTTAAGTTGTTATGTATAAATTTTTTTGAACTCTTAGTCCCACTATGATCCAGCTTCTTTGGACCATAGACTTTGATACTAATGTTGGTAGCTTTGAGGATGGATGTGAGATTCAGTACACTCAAAAGAGTGAGACAGAGCTTGTCTCCGTTTTGAACTACCTTTCTGTTTTTATTTTGAGTATTTAATTAAGTGATTTTGCTGGATAACTGTATATATGGTTGTATTTAACACTGTGATTGAGGCATCCTAAGGATCCTTCCCCGTAGTTAGCACGATGGTTGGTCACTCGGTCCGTTTCTTCTAGAAAAGTCATATGTTCGATTTGAAGAATGGCGGAGAAGACAAACATTATAAATTTTAATATTACCATTTCTACCATTCCCATCATCGACTAGTCTGATCGATCACGTGTATATTACAGATTTTTATGTGCAAATATGTTCAAACAATTCATTTGTTTTCAGAAAATATCTCATCTCATCTCATCATTATAATTTTTTTAAATTCTCATATAAAATAAAACAAACAATTCAATTTTTTCAAATTTCAAAATAAAAATAAAATAAACAATTCAATTTTTTCAAATTTTAAAATAAAAATAATATTAAAAAATATATTTTAATAATATTTTATTTAACATATTAACCTTAATCTCAATTCCTCTAATCTTATCAATGAAAACAAACGTGGCCGTCAGGCTCTTGGAGTTCAAGGAATAATATATTCCTCGTACCGCATTCGTGATTCTTGGTAGGAAAAAAAACAAAAGTCACGAAATAAAAAAAAAAATTTAAAAATTACCAGCGGAGCGCCAGCGGTAAAGGTCGCATTTTCTATGTACAAAAACATAAAAAAGGACAAAACTTTTTCCCACTCGATTACGCGTTCCAAACCCCAAGCCTCTCTGACTGTCTCTGCCATTTCCAAACCCCAAGACCGAAACCCACGTGCCTCTCTCTCCCTCCCATTATGCAATTGGCTCTCTCTCTTCGTAGGAAACAGTACTCCTACAACCCCTATTCTAACGGCCAAACTATAATAATATAATAAATAATTTAATATTTTCAAATTATAAAATAAAAATAGAAGATTTAAATTAGTTGCTTATGTGTCACAATTTTATTCACCGGTGTAAAGCGGAAAAGAGCACGCTCAATTGTCACAATTATATAAAATTAGTTTTTTTTTTTTTCCAATTTCTAGTTTCGAATTTTATAATAAAATCTCAAACTTGCAACCACGCTCAATTGTTAGGTGCATGCGTTGTCGTGCTGACTAATCAGATGTGAACTGTAGGAAAATGGTCTATATCAAATGGATTGGAAAACAACTGTTGTATCAATGTACAGTGTACAAAATGAAGAGATAAGTTAAAATATGGTTGAATGTGCGTCTGGATAGGCCGATAAAATAAATAGTACAGCTGTACAAGTCAATCCTTCACTTGGACTTACCGGCCTTCGCGAGGTATAAATCCAATTTCTTGAGTGGCTACAAAGTCAAGGCTAAGGATCGTGTAACACCCCGCTCATTTCTTCTTATATACGTTTCTTTTCTTTTTTTTTTATGTACATTCATTCTTTTTAACGTAAGCAAATTCTGAGGATAAAGATTATGTAAATTATTTACCCCTTCTATCTAGGGACTGCAAGACTCGTCATGTGTGCCGAACCACGATGGTGTGTTTCAAAAGATATCGTGTGACTTCTAGGGCATGCCCAGTGTTTTAAATGTGCTGAAAATATTTATAAAGAGTATTTCCAATGTTATTGAACTAAACTTGATTTTTAAATACGATAATAATAATATTTTTAAAGAGCTCCAAAAATATTATAATTTTCAGAAATCATTTTAATATCATTATTAAAATGATTTCAACTAGTTTAGATATTATGAGATTTAAATTATGTTGAAAGTTTTTATTAATTAAATGGTTTTATCCTTTTAAATATATTAAATAAGACTTCACCATTTTATTAGTGATGAAGAAATATTATTTTATAAACTAAAATTTAGTTTAAATAATATTTTACCTTAATTCCTCTAAATGCTTTTAATTAAGTTAACGTTTATGCATTTTAAATCAGTGTTTGAGATTCGTCGTTAGATCGTTGTGAAGATCCCCAGACGAAGGGACTAGGTTAAATACCCAGACCCCCTCTTCCTTCTTTCTCACTTTTCCCCAGCCCTCTCTCTCTCCTTCCTCTCCCTCTCGGCTTGCACTGGACGACTCCTTCCCATGCCCGAACTGCTCCACCACGTAGCCCGATGCTGTCGTCCGCCGGTTGGTCTCACTTCCGCCACCACCGGCTCCACCTCCTTCCGGCGAGCCTCCCTACACTGGTCTTCCTCGCTCACGCTCTCTCTTACTCTCCATCGGCAGTGCACAGCCCGAATGGGCTTCGTGCTCACTGCACCACCATGCGCCGCCCAACGGCGCCACCACCTCCACGACAGCTTCTCCTCCCACCGGCCACCACCCTCCAGCGAGCTTGGCCCCCTCCATGCAACCACCTTCTCCACTTGCACTTACACAGCCTCCTCCATGCATGAGTTCACTGTGCACGCTCCTAGCACCGTCGTGCGCGGCCACCGGACACCACCATGGGCACCTACTAGCTTCCCCTTCCTCCTCCACCTAACCAGAGGCCCATAGCCTCCCTCCACCGCACAGTTTCTCTTTCCTCCACCATCGTACGCCGCCACCCACGGCATGTGACCACCATCTACAGCCTCCTCCACCCATCACTGACCCATCCCAACCGCCCATAGCCCCGATCTGCCACCCATGCACGCACACTCTCTCCCACTCTCTCACGGGCTTCTCTCCATCACACACACGACCATCCCTCCCTCCACCACTGTGGATCGTCGTGCCACCACCATCGAGCCTCCATGACTCCACCAGCATCCCCCTTAGTCCAACCTTAAGCCTGAACCACCACTTTATGTGGTGGGTAGCCACTGCACGTGATGGACAGCCACTGCACGTGGCTGACCACCACTGTACACGGCTAGATCAGCCGTGTTACACTCATTGCCACCATCACAAGACCACCACGAGCCCTTGCAAGACCACACCTAGCTATCCAAACACCCAAACAGTCACCGTACGCGGTATAGCCACCCCGTACATTCCTTCCAACGTCTTCGACGGTGACAGTCAGCGAGCAACACACGGGTTATCCCGTCAATGGTATAACCCTCTATCCCTCGTATTTATGTTAGATATTAATTAGTTGACTAGGTTGTAGACTATGCTGTTGGTATTGTGGAGTTGTGGTATTGTGATGTGCTGTGTAATGAAGTGTTGGGCGTAGTTGGAAAGTGTGCTGTGAAGTGTTGTGGACTGTGCTGTGTAGTATGGTTGTGGGGTATGTGCTGTAATGGTGACGTGGCGCACGTGTGGAATGGGAAGAGTACACACTAAGTATACTCTGTGTGGTGTAGCGTGTGTGAAGGGAGTACACGTGGAATGTACTCCATATGGTGGAGTGATGCACCATATGGCAGATATACTATAATGGTGATGTGGCGTGGTGTGTATGAGGGGAGTACATACGGGATGTACTCCATGTGGTGGATTGATGCACCATATGGCGTGTATGTCATTGTGGTGATGGGTCGTAACATGTGTGAAGGGAGTACATGTAGAGTGTACCCCATATGGTGGAGTGATGCACCATATGGCGTGTATGCCATAATGGTGATGTCGCGTGGTATGTATAAGGGGAGTACACGCGAAGTATACTCCATGTGGTGAAGTAATGCACTATATGGCGGGTACGCCATAGTGATGATATAGCGTAGCATGTGAGAATGGAGTATGCATGGAGTGTACTCCATGAGGTGCAGCAATACACCATGTGGTGTGTCGTAGAGATAAGGATGGTTGAGTGGTTGATGGGCGTAGGGCATGATGAGTAGTGTCGGGAACTGTGGAACAGTGTCCCAAAGTAATTATGGTGTAACCTGTAGTCTAGGGTGACAAGTGTCACCGTGTTAGACTTGTAGCTAGGAATATGGGTGAAGTAGCAGAATAAGTGTAAGAGTGCGCAGCGGAAGCATGGCTGGGCAACGTCACTTCGTGACTTAGTTACTGATAGTCGTGCTTACGATGGGTGAAGAGTTAGTGTAGGAATGGCGTAGTAGAACGTGAGAAGATGTCATGATGTGACAGGAGTACATGAGGAACCGTACTCACGATGAAATAGGAGTTGACGTAGCAGGATGTTAGGTGACGCGACATGGTCACGGTGTAGCTTGGGAGTAGTCTCGAGTTATATGACGTGACATAAGGCGTAGTTGTGAATGGAGTCTTCTTGCGTTAAGTGTTGGGATGAACTGTCAAAAGGGATGGGTAGCATGAAGAGTTATGCTAGCCGAGTTAAGAGAAGGTTGGTATCGGAGTATGACCCTAGTCTCTACGAGCAGGTGATCAACATGTTATATGTTGATCTTAGGTGATAAGGGGTAAGGTACATGTGTAATCTGGTGAGGCACATGTGCCAGACAGGTTCACCATATGTAATGGGTGATCTGTCCTAAGCATAGTTGCACGGTGCTTAAGCCTCAAAGTTGGATTAGAGCCATGTGGCTTGTATGGATAAGAATGAGGATTAGTATTGGCTAAGGTGCATGAAGATAGTGACGGGTGTACTATCTAAGGATAGGATGCGTGACTTAGTCGGTCTGAGTCATGCGTCGGAATGTGGTTAATGAGAAGAATGAGACAGAAGTCTTAGTGTCTTAATCCAAAGGTGAATCATGGATTCACTTTAGTGGATGAGCACTAGAGGCAAGACCTTGAGTTGGAAGATGTGATGATCGTAATGGGTCCCCAAAGGTCTTGTCATAGTAAGGGACATGGAAGAGCACGAGATAGAAGGAGAGTGTTTCAAGTGAAGTGTAGCTTATGTCTTCTAAGTTTAAGTTGCTTATGTAATAGATAGAGAATGACGCTAAGGTTATGTGTATACATATAGGTTGCCATCTGATACGCGCATGAATGGACTGCATGGTATGAAAGTAACATGGAGTCCAGGTAAGTATTACGTTCATACTCTTCTAGAGTCTTTCTAAGATAAAAGAAAATGAAAACAAAAGCTTTTCCTTTATGATGCTTTACGCAAGAAAACGAAACGCTTTCTCTTTATGAGGCTTTACGAAAGAAAATGCTAAGTGTTTAAATGTATAAGTATGTACGGCCCCTCCTTGGCAGCCCTTGTTTACGCACCCAAAGTATTACTTGTATGCATGTGAATGGATGACTATACGTTGTACCTATTGTACGTATTTTCTAAGAAAATCAACGAATGGATGTTTTATGATCCAAAAACTATGATTTTCTCATAAAACGATATTTTCTTACGAAAAAGAATGTTTTCTCATGAAAAGTAAAGAAAGACATGAGAACTGATTTTTCATGGATCCTACGAATCGACGCTTTTATGGATGCCATGAGGTGATGCTCATGGATACCATGAAAGACGACGTTTAAGGTGATACTTTTGGATGCCATGAAAGACGAAGTTTAAGCCCATGTTTAAAGCGATGCTTTTCCATGAACTGGACTGTTAAATAAAAGATAGAGCTGAAATGAACTAAAAAAGGACTGAAAGGATTGAACTGCAGCTCTTTAGAGCTGACATAAATGAATGAACTGAAAGGACCGAAATGAAATGAACGTTTAATGTATGAAGATACGTAACGGCCATTTGAATGAATGGAAATGGTACCAATGAATGAGCAGATTGCAATGCCGGGTAAGTAGTAATGGTAGTGCACCCAGTGCTGCCCCCAACTGAAAAGGGATTCCCAACCTGTAGCCACTAGCAGAGTCCGGGTGCAAAGGAAGACTGCTAACCTTAACACACAGGGCGTAACAGTGTGTATCAGCCTATGAAAGTGATAAGAAAGAATGTATATATGCATGAATGTAAGAATGCATGAATGCACGAATGCACGTATTCTTGAATAAATGAAGGCACTGATGAGAGAAACGTTTTACGAAAAGAAAGCCTTTTAAAAGAAAAACTCCGTTCAGTGACATTTTCAAAGGAACACACGTAAGCACGTATGCATGCACGTATAGTATGTATGAATGATGAATGCACGAATGAAAACCTATGTTGTTATATTTTAACTGTATAAAGTAATGCTTACGAGTCTTCGAATCATTTTAGTTTTTATGCATGCCCCTCCCCCAACAGGAATCGAATGAAAGTACGCGTCAAGACGGACACGGCCCAAGGGGAAGAGCACGGAAGTCTAGGCATGGGTTTTAATTGTACGAGAGACCTTTTCATTGTTAAATTAATGTTTTCTGCTGTAAACCTCTTTTATTGTCAAAGCACATTTTATTTTATAAATGTGAAGTCTTGCACCCTGGGTATGCAAGTAAAAGTCTTACATTGAACGGTAATTCCCATCGTCCTTTCTAAAAATATTTATAAAAAGTCCCACCACAAGGACGGGCTTTACAGATCGGAGCCCTGAGCTCTGTCTTTGCACTAGCTGCTTGGAACACGAGTCCCTTGACTCACCAAACTTCGTGCAAGGTTGCTGCCTGCAATGCATTGGTTAAGGACCGAAGCACAAGGGTCTGGCCTTGAACAATAGCCGTCGGAACACTAGTCAATCTCTTGATTGGACTTGCCGACCTTCGTGGGGTACATGCCCAATCTCTTGATTGGCCACGAAGTCATGGCCAAGGATCAGAGCCCTAAGCTCTGTCCTTACACTAGCCGCTCGGAGCATGAGTCCCTTGACTCACATACCTTTGTGCAAGGTTGCTACATGCGATGCATTGGCTATGGACCGTAGCCTAGGGCTCATCCTTAAACAACAGCCAATCGGAACACAAGCCAGTCCCTCGATTAGACTTGTCAGCCTTTGCGGGGTACAAACCCAATCTCTTGATTGGCCACGAAGTCATGGCCAAGGATTGGAGCCCTGAGCTATGTCCTTGCACTAGCCGCTCGGAACAAGAGTCCCTTGACTCGCCGACCTTCATGCAAGGTTGCTGCCTGTGATGCATTGGCTAAGAACCGAAGCCCAGGGGTTTGGTCTTGAACAACAGCTAGTTGGAACACAAGCCAATCCATCGATTGGACTTGCCGACCTTCGTGGGGTACACACGTCGACCAAAAATCAGAGGCCTTGAGAAGCTCAAGTCAAAGGGCCATTAAAGAAAAACCTAAGAAACAGAAGGGGAAGCAAAAAGATAACATATCACAAAAGAAGGCAGAAATCAAAATCCAAGTACACAAAATCATTTCATTATTCATATGAAATTACAAGGAGAAAATTACATCATCGTAGGGCTGCGAAGCTGCAAGGAGAAAATTACATCGTAAAATTTAAAGACAATCGGGAACAAAAGAAAACTTGATGAGAGGAAGTGTGGCCTGTCAACTCCTCGCAGGTGGTTATAGACTCGTCCTGGTAAGGAGGAGAAATGTTTTGGTGGAAAAGACAGGCTGGAGGCCCCTCCTCCTCTGCCACCACCCCTAATATTCATTTCCTTCTCTACTATGAACAAGCAGGCAGCGATCATAGAAGCAGATCTCCGGAGAGATTCTGTAAGGTCTAGGCATTGTGAGGCCCGGACCAGTGCGTGAAATGGCCCAGCCTTTTGTCTTGATAGTCTTCCGAACGACGCCGTTTTGGAGGTTAGTGTCTTCTTCCTTAGCTTCCATTTCTTTCTCCCACCCTTTCGCATTTCAATTCAACTTATGGTTTTCACTCGTGTTCCTCTCTTTCCTGTAACCCACTCCCTTTCCCGAGTTCCTCTCTTCTCTTCGTTGGGTCTGTTTGTGAGTCCGAAACTCATGCCCTAATTTTTCCTACACACTTTCACTTTCAGTTTTTCCCCCAAAATCAATTCCTCACTCGGTCGCATCTCTCCATTTCAGCAGATCACTGAGTTTCTCTCTCTCGCGTCCCTCTAGTCTTGCGGTTGGTGTTCTCTCTTCAGACGCGGCTCTTCCTCTTCCACTTGGTATTTGTTTTCTTGCCCGCAGGTATCTTCTTCTCCCTCTCTGTTATTCCGCAACCAAGACCCTGAATTACATCCTCCCAGCCGACCCTCTCTTCCTCATCATTGCAGTATCTGTTGTTGCTGTGTGGATTGGGTATTGCATTTTGTGGGTCCTTGGGTTTGTTCTTTGTGTAACCTTTGAAGCCACTACTGGAGAATTTAGCTTCCTCAAGTAAGCTATTCTTGTTCTCGGTTTCTTGCGCGCACACACACACTTCCACCTCAAGTCACTTCAATGGAATTTCTGGGTCATGTTTTCATTTTATTGTAGTCTGTGGGTTGCTCTTTTGGCATTTTCTTTGTATAAGCAAACATCATGTGTTGGAATGTTCTGAGTTTGGATTTATTGGAGTGGGACATGCAGTGTTTTTAATGGGTTCTCGGGATTGTGTAGAGATATTTTTTATATATATTTCAGGTTTTGTACGACTGATGAAGTGGAGTGTAAATTATTTGGAGTTGCATTGTTGTTGTTTTGGTTGGTTTGTGATGATAGCTTGGAGTTAGGGGCCATTGAAGTGGGGTTGATATTTTGATTTCTTGCTTTTGACGTTGATTTTAGTGGGTGTAATGGATAATTTCGAAATTAGTATATGTTATTTTGGATTGAAATGTGGGCTGTCCAGATTATGATTTGGTTGTTTGAGTTGGATTAAATTTGCTGAAATATGGTCTAAAAATTGGGTCTTAAGTTTTCTTAGACCAATTTTGTGTTGTTGGACTTTAATACTTAGTTTATATATATTTTTATGAATAGGTGACGTGACGGATAGAGACCGTATTCAAGGCATAGATAATACGCTGCAGGAGTCAGGTAAGTGGGGTTCCTATGCTAGGTTTTATAGAAGTTAAAAGATTGAGGTTGACTTTATGAAAACTTGCATATTTTTGTGATGTAATGGGAACTTGGGAAAACAAAGATCAACCTCGGTCACTTATCTGCATTATTCATCAAATTTATGTGAAGAAAGAAAAATATGTTCTGACATGCATTGTGTAGACATGAGTTAAATTCTGTCATATGGT
Source organism: Juglans mandshurica (assembly GCA_022457165.1). Lineage (NCBI taxonomy): Eukaryota > Viridiplantae > Streptophyta > Magnoliopsida > Fagales > Juglandaceae > Juglans > Juglans mandshurica. The sequence continues at coordinate 6,550,198 of CM039634.1, read as the reverse complement.
TTCTGAAATCTGAAAAATGAGGGATATTGAGAATATGAAAAGTTGTGCATTTATTTAGAAAGATGTTTTGGCTTTTGTTTTCAGTGTGTATAAACTGTCTGATTCTGTTTTGGTACTCTATATTATTTTGATATAACATCTGAAAACCTTTGGCATGGTGTATTGGTTTTTGTATTTGACTCTGTCTCTGCATTGCTCTGCTTTGTTATGTTCTGCTCTGTTTGGGTTGGTACCAACTTCTATATCTCTGAGTGCACCCACTTTGGAAACAAAGTGGTTTTATTGTGGTTTTTCCTGTGTACAAACTCGGGGCTCTGAGAAGAATAAAAGAAAAATTTCACCTCTGTCTCTGCCTGGTTTGGCCACCGGGGTTAGCACAACCCTACCACAGGGGTGAAATATAGTCTCTACTCTGTGTGATGCTCTGTTTTAAATGATGAAGATACTCAGTTTATGTTATGCCAAAGTATTATGGGTTTTACTTGTTTTAAAACCATCGCTCTATTACTTTTGGAAAACATGTTTTGTTTTGCATGATAACTCTGTAAAATATTTTGTTTTGCAAATTGTACTTTGTCAATGCTCATGTTTGCACGCTAGCATATGTCTTCTGCTTACTAAGTTGTTGATAACTCACCCCCTATCATTATAATATTTCTCAGATGATGTGGAGAGTCCAACTGAGGACCTGGATAAGATTGGAGAACGTGTTTAAGCTGAGGAGATGATGTTAAAAGAAGGAATTATGATGTTCTTTAGTTTTAATGTCTTTGAGATTTAATTATGTCTTGGGTTTAGTAAGACTTATGAAATTATTAGTTTGATTTGTTATGACTACCGGGAGATTGTGGACTCCTTAGAATACATGAGATTGAGTTTTGCTAATAAAGTGTTTGGAGTTTTATTTTAGTTGTGTTGAAAACATGTTCTTAGGTGGCAGATAGTAATTCTTCAGGCCACCCAGGTTTGGGATGTTACAGATTCTGATATCCAGAGAAGCTTTCGAAGTTGAGCCCTGTAAGCAAAAAGGTAAGAACAAGCAGGGTACAATAAGCAAAATGGTAAGAATAAGAAGGATGAACGACTCAACCCTCTGATGCTCGAAATGCCAAATCCATCGACAACCCAAACTCCACCATAGAATTTGTCGCATGCTAGGATGTGAAGACGCCGTTGAAATCGTGAAGAAGAAGAAAGAAAGGCCAAACAAAAGGAAGAGAAAAGACGAAAGCAGATATGATGAAATCCACAGAAAAGGGAAATGACCTTTTATAGGCGAAGCGGGCATTTGGCCAATCGAGGGGTCATAAGTCCATAAGTCACCCGAGGAAGCCACATGTCCCCTCTGGAAAATTAGAATCCCTTAATTATTGCGACGTGCGGCATTAATGCAGAGTTAACGTGCGGAACTAGCACACCTCTATCGGTACAACATATAGATTTAATAAAGGAGTTAATGTGGAATCAATACCGAATTAATGGACATCCACTGGATTAATGACAGTAAACGACAGAGTTATGGTTCAGAATTCAAATAGATGTTAGTAATACGGAAGCCTAACTGGCACTAGTGTGCTACGTGTAGGATACAAATAGTTGCTTAACAAGCAGGAAACTTGATGTAACATATGTAAAGTAAGGAGTGCCCTGCTCGATTTTCTTCAACAGAGTGTCATGTTCGGTTTCTCCCAGCAAAATGCTCTGCTTGTTTTCCCAGCTCATTACTTGACTTAAGTCTAGGGAAAAAGGACAATGGGAGAATGCAAACAAACGGAAACATCGAGAGAGGAAGACAAAAAGAGAAGCAAAAATTCAACCATGATGTATGAAATCAAAGCTATACTTGTATAATAATGTTTCAGGTTACATCAAGAGCTTGTACTGGCTGGAAACAAAATTATCGCGGGGCATCACGAAAAGCTAGAGGAATCTCCTCTATGCCTTTGGTCTTCATATGCCGATAAGACCCACGATCCGGGGGGAGCGTTTCCAGGTCGAAGGTTCTAAGGTCAGTTTCAGGGTTCTCCATCAGCTGGTCACGCAGACACTCCAAACCCTCTTTGTACCCATAAAAACAAGCATCCTTATGAAGAGTAGGAGCTAATCAGAGCTGGGAATCAATGAGGTCCACCTGTTGTCGAGCAGCCTGCAAAAAAGACTCTAGCTAGGCAACTTCGAATCGGAGTAGCCGAGCAGAAGCCCTTAGTTTATGCTCCGACATAGAAAGCCCGAAATACCTGTGAAGCAGTCGAGAACGCCCCTCAACGGAATGTTTAGCTTTTCTCGTCATCGCCTCGACTACCCCTTGGCTCTCTTTCAACCTTGCTTGGGCAGAATCCTGCTCGAACTCAAGCTTCACAACCTCTGCCCAGGCATTTCCGCTTTTGGAAAGAAGGTGAACGGACTTTTCCTAAAGGGTGTCAAGCTCCTACCTAAGGGACTTCAACTCTTGAATCTTTGAAGTGATTTCCCGATCCTTCTCCTCGATCTCCAGATCCCGCAATTGGATCTCCTTACCCTTCAACGTTATCTCCAGGTCCTTTGTTCGAAGCTGGTGATCCTTTGCCTTCATCTACTGGTCCTTTATCTCGATCTCCTTCCTTCGAGTGCGTATCTTCCAACGACATAACTCATTTTCCTTCATCAGGGAATTATGCTCCACACATAGATCGTGGAGGTCATCACTCATCTTCTTTCATTGGAGGTGAATGAGGTTGTTTAGGGCTCTCTGAGCCCTGAGCTCCTCTTCGAGGACCTCTCGATCTTTTGCCACCATCTCTGCAAACTGCTCAGCAGCCTGAATGCCATAAAAATAATGCTGTAAGAATTGTGTAGGGATCAAAATCAAGCTAGAACAGTGGAAGGGAAAAACTCTTACACTGATAAATAGCGGCTTGAACTTCCAAGCCTGTGCAGCAGTTGACTCTGCCTGGGCCTCCATAAAACTTGGCCCCACTCCTGAGACTTGGTTCCCCCGGGGAGAGGGGAGAACTTTGCATGCACCAACGACAAAACAGCCTGAGGAGAGGAGAACAATAAGTAGGGCTCTTTCCCAACTGGAGTAGAAGGTCCTCATCATGGGGCCTCAAATTGGCTCAATCCACCCCCGATCGAGGGACATGTGGGGGAGGGGCTATTTTCTACCAGGATAGCGTCAATGCGACTCAGAGAATGTGCTTCAACTTCAGGTTCCATGGATTCTTGAGACAGATAATCAACAAGGCATGAGGCCACGATGAAAGAAAAGAGTCGCCCGAGCAAATAATATAAGAACCATGGAGGGAGGGATAGGCTCGGGAACCCCCCCCCCCCAAAAACGATAGCTAGTGTATCCAGCTTGGAAGCAAGGGGAGGGTTTAGCTCCAAGGCCTCTAGAGAGATTGAGACCCCTCGAGAGGTTGGTTTCACGACCTCCTAAATGGATGGTTCCACAACCTCCTCGATAGTTGGTTCTACAGTCTATCGAAGGTCGGCTCCACAACTCCGGGAGGAGTAGGCTCCATAACTTCTGTTGAAGTAGGCTCGAGAGTAACACTGAGACCCCTCGGCTTGGGAACTGCAGAAGAGCTTGGAGGAATGAGACTAGGAATTTCTGGCGGTGGTGCAGAAAGAAAAGTTGACACTCGCCAAAGGCGGCTTCCACCTGAGCAAGTCTTTCCTCAAAGAGGGTCGGCACGTGTCGGGAAACTCCCGCCTGCTTTAGCGTCTCCTCGAACGAAGGAAAAGCTCCTATCCTCCGACTAGATTCATGGGCGGGCAAATTTTTGAAAGTTTTGGAGAAATGGAGAGCGATGTCAATGTCATCTTCCTCATCATCTCCCACCGAACCTGGAAGATGGGAGAAATTGAATCAACGAAGTATAACGAGAGAAAAGCAAAGCGATAATTTAGCAAATCACGAATGGGTTACCTATTGGTTTTCCTTGGTGGGCAGAAGAAGAACTTGTAATTAGAGCAACCCGACAAGAACTATTTTCCCCCTTATGGGGGGTGCTCGTGACGATGGGTGGGTGGAACTCCCAGGGCTCCTCTGGGCGAGAACCTGGGGGTTCGAGCGAGAGCTGCTGAGAGCCATATGACCTTGTGATCTGGATGCTGGACGATGATTATTGTCATTCTCGCTGAAAGGAGACCTCGCTGGTGAACGAAATGCCGAACCCGAAGGCTGTTCACGACTACGGGCAATAGGGACAGTTGGGGATGGCCTGGATGGACGAGGATGAGGACCCCTGAACCCAGAACGAGCGGATCCAGAGGAGCTCTCCTCTATTAATGGCCACTTCCCCTGGCCACCTTCTGGAGGAGAAGTGACCCGACGTTTCTCTTTAGGAGGGGAAAGAGGAACCATCAATAACTCCCGACTGAGCACATGTGAATGGTGATGAAGTGTTATGTAATTGTTGTTGTCAGTCAACAACGTTTCAGTCTAAGAAAGGGTGGTTTGAGCTGTCGCCCGGGACATTGCGGTGGCAATCCTAAGTTCCACTCTCTCCGACAATGTGATTGAAGGATATTTGGAACTCGACACTTTGGCCCAACCCGCCTGGACTGGGAATTCCAGCTCTCCCAACTCCTCTTTCGGGAACTCCCAGCTCAAACCATAAACAAAGAAGAAACGATGTTGCCACTCTTTTATCGAAGAGTGACGCTTCTCCAAAGAGACAAAACGTTTCTCTGAAGAATGTGACTAGAAACTACAAATGTTCCCATGAAGCCAATTGATGCGGTATACCGATAAAAACTCCAGAGCGTCAAATCGATGTAATCCTCCGAAGAACCAAGGGCTATCCGGAAGGCAATACAATTGGCCACCATCAAACGCCAGGCTTTGGGATGAAGCTGCTCCAAGGTCAACTCGAGAAGATTCAAAATATCCCTAATGGGATGGCAAAACAGCAATCGCAATCCGTTGATGAGCATATAGTGGACGAGGGCAACTCGTGTTTCCAGCCCGTCAGCATCCACAGCAGGGACACAAGGATTGAGAATCTCTAGAACGGTGTCCGAAGGAATATTGTATGACCTACGGTATGCTCGAAGGTCGTCATTAGTCATGGCGAACAGCCACTGTTTCCCAGCAAAATAGCTGAAACGAACATCGGAATTGCCTCGGATTAGAACTTCGATGTTCCGGAAATGAGAATAGGGGGAAGCTCAAGGAAGAACAAGGAAGGAAAGATTTGGAGTAACAGAAATGGCAAGAGAGAGAGAAGAAGGAGGCAATAGGCTTAAATAATGTGAGGGGGCGACGATAGGGGTGTAAATTTAAATCGGGAAACCGGACCAGACTAGACCGATTGGTCCAGTTTTGAACCGGTCCAATCTGGAACTGGTTCCTATGTTATGAAAACCGGCCGGACCCGGTCTGGTTTCGATCTCGTAGTTTCCGAGATCGGACCGAACCAAACTGGACCAGTTAGAAAAAATATATATATATAAAAATTAATCTTATATATTATACAAAATATTATATATATATAAGTAAATTTTATATATAATATATAATTATATATTAAATTTTTATATATAATTATATATCATATATGAAATAATTTCATATTATAATTTATAAATTATAAGATGAAATGTTAATCTTAAATTGAACATTTGTAATTTGTTTGATTATATGTTATTAATATAATTATATATAAGATAATATTATTATAATTTATAAAATAAAAGTTTAATCTTAAAGATGAAAATTTAATTGATCATATGCTTTAAACATAAAATATATATATTAAATTATTAATAACATTTTATCATAAGAAGTAAAATTTTATTATATTATTTTTACATTTTAAAAAAATTAGAAAACTGGACCTGACTGGACCGGAAACGGATAAAACCGAAGGTACCGGTTTTGGAGGGTAATCGGGACGGTTTTGAAAAATGCAAAACTGGTACATATCGGTTCGGTCCAAAATTTTGTCTAAAACCGGACCGGTTACACTCCTAAGCGACGGGACTTCTAAAACGGTGACACAAAATCCCAAGGGATGTCAAACCAGACTAACAGTCACCAACAGGGCACGTACCTTGCACGAAACAACCCTAAATGCCACATCCAAGCACAAGAGCCAATTTGAAGGGACAACTCCAACTAATGAGGGCGAGAATCATATTAGCTCTACACATGGAAGGAGGCACATTCAGTGAACGTTTCGCATCCTAAGGGCCTGGAGAAAGGGAATGGACGAATGTGAATGTGTGAATATCCCAGCCCATCAGTTGGAATTCAAAGGAATAAAAGAAATTTTCTTCATAATTTCCAACCCCCAAATGATGCTGAAAATTCGTGGGGTACTATAGAGAGAGTTATTCCTTGGGTCAGGCCCAGGCCCAAGCCCATACCAGACACGGAAGCAGGGCAGGGCCATGTATAAATCAAAGGCCCAATTTGAGAAGATAGGTAGATAGGGAAGCATGGCAAACTGTGGGCCAGGCAGACAAATCGGGGATCCACTGACTAACGACCTGGCACACTCACCAACCTTAAATATCGCAACTCAATCATCACAAGTAGGGAAGAAAGGCTAAGGAAAGCAAGCGGCATTAATGAGGGATGTGAAGCTTGGGAAGGAAGGCACGTCGCATTAATGAGATGGGAAGAAGAATGCATGCCACATTCAATACAACCACGGCTTGGAACATGCAGCATTCAATGCTAGCGTGGCTCGGAACGTGCCACATTCAATGCTGTCAAGGCTCGGAGCAGACTGGAAGAGGTCCCGTGTTAGGGGGCGTCACTATCAACTCTGAACATTCTTTGACATGACAAATGAGCTGCCGGAAAGCTTAATCTCCTACCAAGCGACACCATAATACCATGGAGACCATGCCATCAGGTATAAATAGGTGCCTCCTGCAACCAACAAAAGGTTAGCGTCTACACATCTCTTTCTCTATTATTTTCTCTTCATCTCCTTTACTCATCTTTTATATAAAGACTAACTTGATCGTCGGAGGTGTCACGGGCCCCGAGATCTCCCCTTTTTCTTTTATGGTAAAGGTTCGAGTGTTGTTAATGCTGAGATGCTTAGGCATGTGAAACACGACATCAACACTGTCATTTTTATCTCGTTGGACAATTTTAGTAGTATTCTTAACGACTATGACAATATTCTTGTGTGGTGGTCTCTACATCTCTGTTTGTTTGGATATTTCTTCTATTTCTTTATGCACCCTTGGGTTGAATTCTTTTCCCAGCCGTTGATAGGGAAATCGAGCTATGCAAGTTGCAGTAAAGTGGTAATTAACTACTACTCTTAAATCCTGTGATATATAAAAAGGTTGTTAATCATTCATGTAGAGAGAGAGGCAGACAAAACCGATATCATTCACTAAATTGGGAATATTTTGTTTTCTTTTGCACGTATGTCTCCTGGCTTTTAATAGCAGCTGTTGATCATTCAATGGGAGAATCCATGAGAATGAATCTGTCTATATAATTTTCAAGTTAATTTTTCAATTAAAACTGTATAAAATGGGCAATTAATCGTTATTTTTTTAAAGTCAATAATTATTGTGTTTTTTTTAATTAAAAGGATAAGCTTTATATCATTTTTTAGACATGCTAAAGATGATAAGCATTATATAAGATGGAAATGTTGGGTTGGTCGATGTGAAAATGTACGTTGACGATGGGCGTGATCATTTCAGTAGTCTAAGATCCAAACGACAAATATACATATATATATATATATATATATATAATTGAAGAATTTTTTAATCATCATGACTAAATTAAAATGTACAGCACGTAACAGTACCCATGTGTTCAACGAGCTAGTTTTACTTGTTCGATCTATGAGTCAGCCGGAAAGGATACCTCATCGTCAGCCATATGACGTGAAATCTCCCCAATTGATGATCATCGATCGAATTTTGTCCCGGATCTCTGCGTGTTTAGTGTTGCTGTATATGATCTATTAAAGAATTGTTACAGTAAAAAAAATAAATTTAGAAACAGACACCACTTCATATAATATATTAGATTTACTTTATAATAAAGTTAGTTTTACAATTTAACGTACGTATAATGATATCAAGTTACATCAATTTATAAGTCTATTTTTATTGAATCTCTTTGTATCTAAAACATGATTTTATTAGATGGTAACCCGAGAGAAGACTTTAATTTGCGCGTAATGATCTTCCACGGCAATCATATATCATTCGAGCAGATTATATATATAAAAAAGAAAAGAAGCCTTCCTCGGTTGGGTTGTTTGTAAATAATATACATATCATTTTATCTAATCTCATGAGATTAGATAAATGAGATGATCATCTCATTTTCTTTTCAAATATCATTCAAACACAAACACTTTTTATATATTTTAATAATATTTAACTTTAAAATAATTAATAAATCATCTTATTATTATTCACAAAATTTTTATCTCATTTCATTTTCCAAACATCTAGAATAGTCTTAATGCTGCTACCTCGTAGTTAGGATTGTGCAAGTTGGTCACTCGGTGGCATGTATTTATGTTTGAATGTTGAATTGAGTTGAATTGATTTGAGTTGAGATGATAAAATATTAGTAGAATATTATTGTTTATTATTATTATTATTTTAAGATTTGAAAAAATTGAATTGTTTATTATATTTTATGTTGAGATTTAAAAAAATTATAATGATGAGTTGAGATAAGTTTAATTTTCCAAGGATACTGTCAGGCCCAGTCTCCCAGATATTAAAGTCAAATCTTTGAAACGTGGTAGGGAGGCAAGGAGAGAGAAACATCACTATTTTATTGCCGTTGTCTCACGCTGTTAAGTTCTCCCTTCGTATATATATATATATATATATATATATATATATATATATATATATATATATATATATATGTGTGTGTGTATAGTTTCCTCCTTAACATTGCTCTTCATTCTCTGTGTTCGCTTGGCTACGAAGCTACGGCCTGCAGGTACGTACCTTTCTGATATCTTCTACCTCGTAAGTGTTTTTTTGAAACTTCGAGGCTGTTTGTTTTTCGTTTTTGGACTGAGCAATGCTTTTGTAAATTTGTAGTACTGTTCCCGAATGAATTTTTGGTTTTCTTTCCCATGATCCGTGTGATGATTTCGTAAATGTGTGCATTATTTACATCTGGAAAAGTATGCATATTTCAAGCTCCCTTTAACACGGGAATCTTTGCCCTAATGGCGGGGATGTTTACTGTTTAATTAGAACAGAAATGGTACATCAGAAGTTATTTTTATTATAAAATTCAGTACGTACTTTTGTAAAATCTTTTTACGATCTAACTTAACGTTTTTCATAATCAATATATATATATATATATATATAAAATATTCCCCATTGTTATTATTATTATATTTTCTTTACAATTTGCTTGCTCCTCACCTTCCTTCCTAATTGCCCAGATACGGCCAGCTGCAGGTACCTAATTTCTTGTCTCTATCTCATGAACTTATTTCTGGGTCTGTTTTTCTGATCATCATGCATTTAATATGATCATCTATTTCTGAAGAAACAAAATGCAAGTAATTAACATGATCTCAGTCAATTTGTAAACTATATATAATATATATTATTGATGCTATGTGTTAATCTTGTACGTTTAGTAACTTCTCATGACTAATTACTGATCTGTATCCAAATATTTTAGCTTTTTTAATTTAATTTCTATTCTTTTATGAAGTTAAATGTGAACTAATTAATTATGGCGTTGACTTCATTTGTTGCAACATCGATCGAAGCAGTTTGACTACTACCGTACGCTGATGGAGATCATCACGATGATCAAGAAGGTTTGGAAAAGCCTGCCGTGGTTAAGCGAACATGTGTTTTCTCTTTTCATTGCGTTTTCGTTGATGTATCACTTCTATCCTCTGGTGAACATAATTTTATGCGAGACTAAATTTCAAGTTCTGGTTGCAAACCTCAATTACCTACGCCTGCCATGGATCGCATCTAACGATTGGTACTAAATTATATTACTCTGATCACTTTTGTTTTTGTTTTTATTGATAGTTAGGTTTAATTTTTTCTTTTGTATTAAATAAGTAATCTCTTTCATATTAAATAATTTGTAATTTTATAAAATTAAAATTTATTTTTTATAAAATAATATTCTTGTATTGATTGATTATATATGAAATAAATCATAAAAGAATGGTAGATACATGATACCTACTTTCAGTTCTATTCATGATCTTCATGATTTCGAAAAGGTATATATTATGGTCAAATTTTGGTCAAATTTTGGTTCTCTTAAAACTATAACATGCATGTGAGTGTAACCACGGTATTCTTTCGTCATAAGTGAGATTTTTTAATAAATTTGGGACATGACTGCTATTTGTGTGGCTACCGACTCTTCTAAAAAAAAAAAAATACATATGAGTGTGACATATTATTAAATTCCCAACAACTATATATAGAGGCAGCAATTAAAAAACACGTACATTGAACATAGTGATAACTCATGAGTTTATCTCACTGGTCCAACCACATGATGATCACCAACACATGAGCTTCGTTAATTTTTTAGAGTAATGTTACTCATCATCCTAATTCTCATCATCCCCTCATCATTTTATGATGTGTCATTATATGATTGGAGACTATTTACTCTGATCACGAAACATGCAATATTCAAATGATTGAAAAGTTATTTATCAATCTTTACTTAATTATCGATCTTCTAATCATTAATTTGATACCATATAAAGAATGATATTGATAACAAGGATATTGACAAATATTAACGTTTTTTCTATGTATACATGATTTTTTTTTTTTTTATACAAATATGTATACCTGTTTTGTTCAAAACCGACCATAGGGGTGAAAGATGCACAACTGCAAAAATTGTGCCCCCAAAATGTGTGTATATTCGGAGCAAGAGTGAACAGCCATACGCATTTGCATGTCACGTTTGTGTCCTTAATTTCTTATCATGATGTGTGCACATGCAATAATAAAGTAGGGGAGGTAATAAAGCCAATAATTTTTTTTTTCTTTGAAAATACACACTTTTGCAGGCAGATATCCTGGCTGTCACTTTTTATAAGCATATCCTTGGGTTACTTTTTACAGACTTTGATCCGGTCCAATAAGTGGTAAATATCGCTCTCCCTTCTAAATCTAATTAATTATGTATCTGCTTTACATTGAAAGACATGGGTTATAATTAATTATATATATATATATATATATCATGAGATTGTATGTATTTTATGCATATATATATATATATATATTTGAGAAATGCTTTGGTCATAAACAGATTTTATAAAAATAAACATACAAACTAACGTAACTTAATGTGATCCAATAGAATGTAGAGTTATTTTTATTGAAAAGTAGATCTAACGTATCATATGAAACCATGGCAGTTTATAGATTTACTTTCATGAGATTTCTTTGTGATTGTAACACTTCTATCTCTCTATATATACACACATATATATTTATTGAAATGCTCGCTCTCAAGGGTCTGTTACGTTGCCTAGCCCTAATATGGATCCGTTTTCATTAATGCTATATATGTTTCAATTCAAAACATAGACTACTAGTTGAAAGACATGATGTAGGTACTTCTTTCATGTGCATGCGTGGAAATGTGCACTCACGTACATGAAACACATATATTATATATATGTGTTTGCACGTGTAGTGTGGAGATCATAATCCTCTTCATGACTCCCTCATTTCACTTAATATATGATATAAATTTCGTTTCTTTTCATTTAATGATGGAATATGATGCCAACTGCCAAGTCATTTAAAAATTACTTTAAATGATCATGTATTAATAATGTATTCACCATGTGATCACAATATATGCACCATTATTAGCAGTAAAATTACATTATCAACGCGGTACACACGTATATATATATACACACATATGCATACATGCATATACATACATATATATACATATATATATATATATATATATCTGTACCCAGTAATTACTATAATTTTAGAAATAAATTATATATGGATCGACTCTTGCAGGTATTTGTACTGGCTTTTAGTAGCAGCTCTCTATCATCTCCCTCCTCAGCCGAGGGACAACTTTTACAATATGTCTGTTTTCTTGACAACTTTTGCCTCTTCTGTTCTGCTTCTTCTCGTCTTCCTCTTTATTTGTGATCGCCTCGCGTACTTCTTTAAACTTGAGGCTCCAAAGTGGAACCTAGGGAACATTTTCAAACATTCTGCAGTAAGTCTTGGAGAGGATCAGAACTGATCTTGATTTCAGATAATTGAGTTATATGTACGTAACGGTTTTCCTCTATCAGTACCTCTGAATAATTTTTCATGTTTTGAAGGTTTTCAGTATAGCCTGCTGTGGTTGGATCCGGTATAAGAATGGTACTATTCATATTGAGGTACGGCAACATGCAACCTCCCATGATATAGCGGCTCGATATCCTTAATTTCCTCGCTCGTTATGCACTCGAGCTTTCTTATTAGTCGCCTAGCTGCAGCTTTCCCTGCCTGCCGTGTGTATTTAGACCCAACACAGAATCAATATGCCAAATAATTTCTAAGTGAACTCAATTTGTCATCATCATATATACTTCAGCAACAGAAAATACGAGGAATTGAATAATATACTATTCATTATATATGTATAATATACGTCGATTTATATCGTATCGCTATCCTCTTTTTTTTTTTTTGATTTTTGATTTTTTTTTTACACAGGGGCCTTCAAGAATTACAGAGAGTACTCAAATATCATATGACACCCACGTCTCATGGCCCCTGTTTATAGCCCTTAACATTTACGTGCATTATTACCAAAAGAGAGAATCAAAGTGAGTACTGTCAGCTTGTAGTTTCATTTTATAATGTTCAAAGCATGCATAATATAATTATAAGAAATATTTTAGCCACAAATTGATTATATAAAATTAAACTCACAAATTGACATAATTTGATGTAATACGTCAGATTGTAAAGCAAATATAACGGATCTTATGAAACCACGTCAATTTATAAATTTACTTTTATATAAATTATTTGTGTATGTAGTAAATCTTTAATCTAATTTCCATATTTGATAATACATGGAATATTATTAAGCTAGGCATCTTGCCTTGATGACTGGCCTGGATTGAGTGATTTATATAATATAATCAATTTGTTGGACAGATCACCGGAGCAAGATTGTCGGAAGCCTTATTTTTTAGATATGGTTCCTTGGTATTCAGGGTAAGTATGCTTTAACTATCATTTCTCTAAAATAAATACATAAATTGATATAACTTGACGTGGTATGTTAGATTATAAAATTATTTTAAAATAGATCTAAAGTATGATCATATGAAATTACGTTAATTTATAAATTTATTTTTATAAAACTTATTTGTGACTGTAACAATTCTCACATCTATGCCATCTTTTCTTATTTGTTTGTTCCCAAAAGAACTCTTTTTCCCGAGGTTGGCCTTGTTAATAAGATTTTCAAGTGGTTGTTATCTCTGTTCTGGTGTTTGCTATTTATCGCAGAACCTCAGCTGACCTTTACAAGACTGTTTTTGACCTCCTGGTGTCAGTAAATATCTTCCTAGGTCGCTTTGACTTGCGTATAATGCAGGTATATGTAACTTCTTTCCTACGAAGCACCTAGCTCTTGGTAATAAAATCTTTCCATCTTCTATATTTTGTTTCCTATATTGCCATTTAGGTCCCACAGATTGATCATGATATACTTTTGTTAGAGATTTGATATTCTTGATTTGATTTTCATAGTTATAAAATCAAGAGATTTGATATTCAAATATATTTATTTTATCACATTTCTATGTGATTTTGCTATAAATAGAGGTCAATGTTTTGTATTCAAAATAATTGAGAATGGTAAATATGTAATCTTCAAAGTCTTTATCCCTTCTCTCTCTCTTCTCCATATCAATTTTGATTATATTTTATATTTTCTCATGGTATCAAAGCCTTTGGCCAATGCAGACTCGATTACGTGGGCTATTTCTTTTAAAATTCTTCCGCTAGCTTTATCTCTTACAAAATTTTCATCGCCGTTCAATTATACGTTGTCTCTCATCCATGTATTTGGAGTATCTTTATTATCTGTGAATCTTTTTTTATAAGATTTTGGTCTGTTATGAGTGTTGTTTGAAACCCCAGATAATCTACTTTTGGCCTTTTGATTTTGGTCTATAGTTAATCAAGGCCATATATAGCCTTTTGTTGGCCATAACTCAAAATTTAATATTCCGATTGTCATTGACTTTATCATCAACAACATTTTCATGATCTTATTTGTGATCAATCAATGGATACGAAAGCTACAATCAAATTTCAAACTCAAGATTTTATTTAAGATTTCAAAATTCTCAACCTTGAATTTGAGGGTGACGTTAGATATAATATCAAGTCAAAATTTTGACTTGATATTATCTTGATTTGATTTTCATATTTATCAAATCAAGAGATTTGATTTTCAAATATATTTACCATATCATATATCTATGTAATTTCGCTATAAATAGAGGCCAAGATTTTCTATTCAAAATTTATGTGAATAGTAAATATTTCAGTTTTGAAGATCACAACGATTTCAGTTTTGAAGTAGAATATTTCATCAAGATTATTGAAGAAAAGCTGAATACATATATAGGAGTAGAAGGTTAAGCTTGTCAATTTATATAAGCTACTTAGTGTAGGGAACAATCAGCAACAAATTTAGTACTTCTTTTCAATATTAATTTGTCTTGAGCATTACCGCCCCCTTTCTCCTATATATATTAATCTGCAGGCAGTAACGAGTCAAGTTCAAGATGGAGCTCGAAAACAGAATCGTGGAGCTCGAGATCAACAGAATCTTTTGTATGATTTTAGTAATAAAAAGGATGAACTGTGGTTCGATTTCATGGCTGATACTGGCGATGGTGGGAATTCAGCTTACACTGTGACACGTTTACTTGCTAAGCGTGCCATTCGTTGTAATGGCACTGATGGCACTAAGCTTACCTTAAAACGAGGAGACTTGCTACTCATTGGAGGGGATCTTGCGTAAGTTCGATCGACACGTTGGTACTTACCATTCAAAAAAAATTTACCAATCCATTGGTAGGATGAGTAAGGTTAGATATGGTCTTAAATTGTGCAAGTCTAGCCCACTATCCTTAAAAGAAATTAGATTTTTTCATGTAGATCATAAATTTATCATTTTTTCAAAACAGTGCCCAAGACTTGCATACGTATATACTTTAAGATTGTATAAATTATTTATCTTTTAAATATAAAATTCAGCACATATAAAATCCAGCACATATTAAGTGAATCCCGCTTATCTTCAAAGGGAGTGTGTGATACCCAATATGATAAAGATAAGGGTATGTAGTATAAGAGATTCCCACATTGCTTGGGAATGAGAAGTTCTTGCTCTTATAATATTTCAATGAGACTTCAATTGTATCATTGACTAGTCCTTTTGGAGTATGGAATGCTAGTTTGACACCTCATTTTGACATTTTTTTTTATTTTAATTTTAACTTTTACTTAATGGTTAAGGAAGTAACTATTAGTGTATTGATATTTTTTTAAAATTTTTTAAAAATATTTTAAATTGATAAAAAAATATGAATAAAAAAATTGAAAAAAAAAATAAAAAAAGCTAATTTCAATTAGCGGTCACTTTGAGCGGTGCTATTCAGACGGCAGAGTAGTACCTCTCTTGGAGTATATGTCATGTGGTTTTAGCCTTCTATTGAGACGTTACAGTGCGCAGGGCTTAATTACACATAGTAAGACTGCATCTAGCATTACTTTATATATATATATATATATATATATATATATATATGTTGTATGTACTCATTTTGTCGCGCGAGATCATCAATGTTAGAAACATGATTACCTCATTTTATTTTTAATAAAGAATTTGCTTCTCTTATTTATAGGTACCCTAATCCGTCAAAATACACATATGAAAGGCGCTTCTTACGTCCTTTCGAGTATGCTCTTCAACTGCCTAACAATCATAGGCGGGATCATGGTCATGTTGGACCTCAGTGTTTTGTTATTCCCGGAAACCATGGTTGATTCTAGCTCGCTTTTATGATTTTGAGACTCTTCTGAAATTCTTTTCATGTTTATGCATGTTTTATCATATAAAGAGTAATGATATATACAGTTGTGAAGTGCGCAAACGCAGTACAGTCACTTTTAAAAAGAGTGGGGTCCAGTATTCAAAAATTATTATTTTTTCATGTGAGTCCCGTATTTATTCACTTTTTTCAAAATGATTGTACGGCGCTTGCGCACTCACGACTTCAACTATCATTTATCTAATATAAATCATCTTGTTCCAAGAATTTAACGTACCTAACGTATGAGAACTAATAGATTTAATTATTTGTATTATATTCTCAACATAAACATGCACTACAAATATACATGATGCACTACAAATATACATGCACATCCCCAATAATGCATGCTTCTTGCTGTACGGACGTAATTATTGTGTTTATGGTAATATTATTTTCTCAATTTTGGGGGTGACAGATTGGTTTGATGGTCTTCAAACCTTTACGAAGTATATATGTGAGAAGAAGTGGTTGGGCGGGTGGTATATGCCTCAGAAGACGTCTTATTTCGCTTTAAAACTTCCTAAAAAATGGTGGGTTTTCGGTCTTGATCTTGCACTCGATGGTGATATCGATACCTACCAATTCCAATTCTTTTCAAATCTTGCAAGGGAAAAGGTATTTTTCTTGTTTCTCTTTCTCAATCATTGTTTTATTATATTTGCAGTAGAAATAATTAATAGACATTGAGCTCTTTTCACAATTGATCTGTACAGAATATTCATGTATTAAAATGAGAGTATTTTTGTAAAATTAAGACACTTTTTATAAGTTATTTTATAAAAATATCATTAATTTAAAGCCCATAATTATCACGTAAACAGTTGTGGAAAGTTGATCACCAGTCAGGTGTTTATCGTTTTGCGATAATTAGTTGTAGTACAAAAAACTGTTTATTTTTTACAAAGTATATATTTGTGACCAAAATAACCATTTGCCACGAAACGGACACGTTCTCATTGCAAATGGTCATTTTGGATTTAATACGATCGACCTGTGCCAGGGTATTGTTAGAAAAAATTCTTAAACATTTTGGAGGCCATATGATTAGACCCAAATAGGTAGACTGCATTGACAGTTCAGATTCTGTTTCATAATCTTGTTGATTTCACGACATTAATGTCTAAACATCATGTGTAATTAATAAGATCGGAAAAAACGACGCTGTGATCGTAATGACACACCAACCGGACTGGCTTGTTGATTGGTACGAAAGTGGTACTGATGTCGAAAGGGATAATCTGTCAGAGTTGATCTGTAACATTTTGAAAGAAAGGTGTAAGCTTCGAATTGCTGGGGACATACATCACTATATGCGCCACTCAATGGTACCTGAATCGAATGATTTAGTTTATGCACAACATCTGCTTGTAAATGGTTGTGGCGGAGCATTCTTGCATCCCACCCATGTTTTTGGTGATTTTAAAGAATCTCATGGGGTTTCCTATAAGTGCGGAGAGAGTTATCCAGACAAAGAAACGTCAAGGAGGGTAATTAATTTTCTCTACTTCTATGGATCCCCCGTCAATACCAATTTCGAGTTTCATAACATTTTTATCTTTTGTTTCTTGTTCATAACTTTCGTTTTCATTTACTTCAGCTTGGATTTAGAAATATTTGGAAATTTCGAAAGGAGAATTCGCAATTTGATTTTGTTGGGGGCATTATGTACTATATGTTGGTCTTTTCTATGATCCCACAGGTAATTTCCCATTATTTAAGCCAATGGAAGTTACCCTAAATTTAGTATCCGTATGACTGATCTGATCTTCTTTTTTTGGGGCCTAGTGTGAGCTTGATCACGTCTTTGAAGTAGATTCCAAGTTGGGCTTTTGGAGAACTTGTTTCCATACGCTGTGGAATGCTTTTATATACATGCTGGAACACTCTTACGTTTCTCTAGGAGCTGCTATGTTGTTGGTAGCCGTGGCAATGGCATTCATACCATCGAAAGTGTCATGGAAGAAAAGGGTAGCGATTGGAATTCTTCATGTTTCTGCACATCTCTCTGCAGCTCTAATTCTTATGCTGGTGTTGGAACTAGGTGTTGGGGTGCTTGTCCACCGTAAACTATTGGGAACTTCCGGTTCGTTTCCATTATTTTCTTGCTTCATAGTTTTATATCATGTTGTAAAAAGAGGAATATGTGTGTGTGCATATATAAAACAATTGGTCATTTTCAATATCATAAGGATCTCTTATTCATCTGAGTTGTTTGTGAAAGAAGAGTTATTTCTTTGAACCAGGGTATCACTCTTTATATCGATGGTATGAATCACAAGAAAAAAGTAGGCACTTTGGTCTTTCAAATGGAACACGAGCCGGTATAGAACAATGGAGTGCTGACCTTTATTCTACCTATATCAAGAATCTCATGTTTGCATTTGATGTGCCAGAGGTAAGAAAACATCTTCATGTTGCAGAAATATTTAAAATAAATGCTGCTTTTCTCTTTTTCTTTATTACTAAGACACGTGATCATGATTTCATTGGAAATCATGTATTCTCAGCTCATGGCTGTCACACGGATCAATATTTGCAAGAATGGGATCGCATCTCTCTCTCGATTGGATACCATATTTTACTATGGCTCTGTGTTCCTTTATTTCTGGCTCTTGTCGACCCCTGCTGTTTCATATGTCTTTGGAATCTATCTATACATCTGCGTCAACTGGTTAGACCTGCATTATGACGAAGCCTTCTCCTCTCTTAGGATTGCCGATTACAAGGCTTTCACCCGATTTCACATCAAACCTGATGGCGATCTTCATGTTTACACCCTTGCAGTTGACAAGGTAAAGAGCCATGCATGCATGCATCGATATTCGATAGTTTTCCTATTAGTCCCTAGGTAAACCAGTTCCAACGTAGTCACTCAAATAATACAAACTGACTTCCTGGTACCGATAGTTTGAGCAGACAAGTGTAAATGCATTTTTTTTTTAATTTTTCTTGTTCTTATTTCAACTATTTTTTATACATATTTAAACATTTAAAAAAAATCAATTCCACTTCTTTAATTATCAAGTAAAAAAAAAATCGGTCAGATTTCTCGGTCGTGTTTCTTGGTCCATATATTAAGCATTTTCCATACAACACATCATCACAACAAACTTTACACGTGTCACAAATGACTGCCATGTAAACAAGGATTTAAAAAGGATGGACTATATATGGCTATCACCAATTTTCTTTATATTGACTAGGGATTGGAGAAAAGTATTTCTCAGGCTAACTGTTGGACAATAAGAAACTATGGGAAGATTGAAAGTGCCATTGTTTGACATTCTTCTTTGTAATTTTAACCTATGTTATCATATAGGTCCCACTGGACTGGAGTTTAGATCGCAAATGGGAGAAGGAAAATGAAGACAAAAACAAGTTGAGCTACAATAGACATTTTCCCAGCCAATGGGAAGCATCTGATCCGGACAAGGACCCGTTAAGGACTGTGAGGATCATAGACGAATTCATCATTCAACGATCGAATACGTCATTGATTAGGAGAAATTCCCATGCAGGGGAAAGTCTTTTCACGCAACTGTATCGCTTCTTCACCATATCACCAAGACATGATCCACCTCAATAATCCTTATATAATGTGTTTCCATGGAAACATGGACATTCACGAAACTTTATTGTACGCTCATTTTGCCTTCTGTCTTTGTTATCTTAATTCTGGAGCTCTCCTGCTAGGTAGGTGTAAGAGTTCCTCATCTTCTAGCTGATATAAGACTTTTTTATGAGTACAATATTCGAGATATTTGATTTTCATAATAATCAGCATATTTCAATTAATATTCTGTTCAATGTAATTTTTCTATAAATATGGAGTACCAGTACTTTGTATTCGAGTAATAATCATTTTCGTATTCATCAAGAAGCCAGTTCGATCGGGTGTGGGGAGTATCTACTAATAAGTATACTTCCCATCGTCAGCAGCAAAAATAGAAAGTGAAAGAATAAATGAATCAATTTGATGCGTCTCTGTCATCCAGAGTATAGAAACTTAAGAATAATTTATGAGAATATACTCTGTTCTTATCTGTATTGATATGTGTAAATTGATATGTGTACAAGAGTTGCTATTTATAATACAATTGGAGATATAACGTATATATTTAAATTTGAAATACAAAAACTGTTATCCCAAGATTTCCGCATCCGCATGCCAGACTTCATTCTTCATTATTTCTGTTGCTTGAGTTTCGGCATCTGTTATCTTCTTTATGTCTGTTGCTTGAGTTTCAGCATTTATCTTCTTCCGTTACTTGAGTTTCGGTGTCAGATGCACCAATATCCTCCCGCAATCGAAATGGCAGTTCTTGCAATTGAAGATTGGCGCGTAACATAGTGAATCGAGGAGTATTCATCGCTTTGGTGAGCAAGTCAGCCAATTGATCTTTGGAAGTGACAAACAGAACTTGAAGCTTTTTTTGTAGAACTTAATCTCGTACATAATGAAAAACAATTTCAATATGCTTGGTACGGGCATGAAACACAGGATTGGATGAGAGATATGTGGCACCAATATTGTCACACCATAACATTGGACATTGAGGAAGAGAGATGTGTAAATCATGTAGAACCGATTGAATCCATTGAAGTTCCGCAGCAGCATTGGAAAGAGATTTATATTCGGACTCAGTGCTGCTTCTTACCACAGTTTGTTGTTGTTTGCAACTCCATGAGATTAAGTTTTTTCCATGGAAAATACAGTAAGCACTCACACTTCTACAATCATCGCTATCCCCCGCCCAATCAGCATCACTAAAGCTATGAAGAGCTTGATCAGTTTGTTTGGAAAAATGAAGACTGAATGAAATGGTATGCTTAAGATATCGAAGGATGTGCTGCACTGCTTGCCAGTGGGGTTCTTTTGGTTGATGCATGAACTTGCTTACACGGTGAACACTGTAAGCAATATCTGGACGTGTAAAACCAAGATAATGCAAGGCTCCAACTGTACTCCAATATAATTGAGGATCACTGAAGTCGGCACCTTTAAATTTAGAGAGATTGCAGGTGGTTGCCATGGGAGTTGCACATGGTTTCACGTTGTCCATATTTGTCTTCCGTAATAAATCACTAATGTATTTACGTTGGGTTTAGAATAAATCATCACCCATACGTAAAGTTTCAATGCCAAGGAAGAAAGATAATGACCCAAGATCTTTAACTGGAAAAATTGTTGCTAAAGTTCCAATTAATTGATCAATAGCTTTAGTGTCCGAACATGTAACAATTATATCATCCACATAGATGAGGATGATTAATTGGATTTTGTCTTGCTGAAAAGTGTAGAATGAGGTATTAGCCTTGGAGCCTTTAAAACCGAGTATTTGCAATTGATCTTTGAGGCGAGAGAACCATGCTCTTGGGGCTTGCCGAAGGCCATAGAGACTTTTTTTTAATTTGCAAACATGATGAGGATAATCCGGATGAATAAAACCTTGTGGTTGTTGCATATAGATATCCTCTTGAAGAAATCCATGAATAAATGCATTTTGAATATCCAATTGGCGTAGTGGCCAATTATTAGAGACTGCAAGAGAGATGACAAGACGAATTGTTGTTGGTTTAACCACCGGGCTAAAATTTTCCTTGAAATCAACTCCTTCTTGTTGATGGAAGCCTTTGGCAACAAGGCAGGCTTTGAATTGTTCAATACTGCCGTCAGCCTTTTTTTTGACATGGTACACCCATTTATTCCCAACAAGATTTTATTCTTGTCTGGGTGGAACTAGATCCCAAGTTCCATTTTGAATTAAGGCATTGAATTCCGAAAACATTGCATTACGCCATTGCGAGTGCTTGTTTGCTTCGGTGAAACAACTTGGCTCAATGTAAGAATTATTTACCTCAGCAAAAAGTGCAGTTGGAAGAGGATATTTGATGAATCCAACATACGGCAATTTTGGCTTGAGGTTATTTGTTTGTGACCGTGTGACCATGCACTGGGTTGTAGCAGACGTAGACACATGGCTCGGCAACGTACTGGGAAGGGAAATTTCAGCATGCGTCGAACTTGATGCAGCATGTGGGTCTGGAGCAGTGGCATTATCTGAATGGTGCATTACCGTTGGAGTGACATATGGCATGAGATCAAATGCAAGTGGCGGTGGATGAGGTTGAGATGACATGGCACCTGTATGTGAAGTGAGTGGGTGCGGACGTGTGGAATGCAAATTGAATGGAAGGGATGCCGTGTCAAACTAAGAGTGACTGAGAGTGGGAAGCTCTGGTTTTTGATATGGGAAGAGAGTTTCATCAAAGACCACATGCCGAGAGACGTATATTTTTCCTGTTGATAAGTCTAGGCATTTGTAACCCTGATGTGAGAGACTATAGCCTACAAAAATGCAAGTTTTGGATCGAAAATCAATTTTCTAACGATTATAGGGTCGTAGGTTGGGCCAACAAGCACAACCAAAGACACGCATAAAATCATAGTTCGGTTTTTTGTGATATGTTTTTTCAAATGGAGAGAGGTTGGCCAAGATTTTAGTTGGTAAACAATTAATAATATAGGTAGCCGTTTGAAAAGCATCTTCCCAATAGGATTGAGGAAGGTTGGAATGAGCTAATAAAGCAAGACCAATTTCAACAATTTGATGATGGCGTCTTTCAACCGAACCCATTTGTTCATGAGTATAAGGACAAGCAATACGATGTTCAATACCACAATTTTTGAAATAAGTATTGAGTCTGCGAAATTTACCTCCCCAATCGGTTTGAACCGCTTTAATTTTGTATCAAAGTGCCGTTCAACATATGTTTGAAATTGGAAAAAAATATTTTCAACTTCAGATTTGTGTTTGAGGGGAAAAAGCCAAATAAATTTTGTACAATCATCCAAGAAACAAACATAATAACGAGAGTTATAGCTTGAGGTAACAGCACTTGGCCCCCATACATCAGAAAAAATGAGTTCTAAAGGTCGAGTTGCATGATTAACAGAGTTTGAAAATGGCAAATTGTGGCTTTTGGCCATCTCACAATCAGGGCAAACAGATTGCCTTTTATTAACTTCAACAGAAATTTTATTGGAATTTAACACATGATTGACAGTACGAAAATTAGCATGTCCTAGTCGACGATGCCAATCAGAGATGGAAATACGAACACTGACAAAAGCAAAAGAGGCAGCACGTTGAAGTGGTGGTGAAAAGCAATACAATCCGTCTTTGCTATGGCCTTTATGAAGGACGTTCCCGAGTAGTCCTTAATGAGAAAAAATTCATTGTGAAACTCAAAATAAACATGATATCCCGAGTAAATTTTTGAACAGAGATTAGATATTTTGTGATTTGGGGAACAACAAGAATTTTATCAAGAACAAAAGATTTTGAAGGTGTGGATAAGGACGTGGTGCTAGTGTGGGTTATAGACAAACCTGAACCATCACCGACTTGGATTTGATCAGTGCCAACATAGTCTTCTCCACGTACATTGAGATTACTGGAATTGTTGGTCAAATGGTGTGTTGCTCCAGAGTCAACATGCCACTCTGGATCAAACGGCTGCTGAGTGTGGTTGGTGGAGAGATTGGCTTGTCCAGTCCGACTTGTTGGTGGGGGTAGAAAGTGAGGATCATAGCGCTTATAACATCGAGAGGCAGTATGTCCTGATTTGTCACATAATTGGCACCACAGTCAGAATTACGGAGTGAGAAATTACCTCTACCAGTGCCACGATTAGAATTTCCAGAGCTACGTCCTCTATTGGAGTTGCTACGACCACGATAGGGGGAAAAGTTCTGCTGGCGTGCAGCTACATTAGTTGACACGTTCATTGTTGGAGTAGACTGAGAAGGGTGTGCAATTCGGGCTTCACAAGTAAGAAGCATAGAGTAGACCTCCTCCAATGTCAATGACGCATCACGAGTAGAGATGGTAGTGACAAGAGAATCATATTCTGGTCCTAAACCAGCAAGCAGATAAGTGATTGTGTCATCAGTGTTTAAGGGTTGCCCAGCAATTGCAAGGTTGTCCGCGAGACGTTTAATATGCATGAAATATTCACTGGCAGTCTGATTGGTTTTACGAGCTGTTGAGAGTTGAGTCCTTACTTGAATGATTTGAGCCCTGGACTGAGAAGCAAATGAGGAGGTGAGAGCAGTCCATACTTCATGAGATGTTGTGCAATGAGCATCCTGAGCAAGAACTTCATCAGTGAGAGAAGCATTGAGACAACTCAGAATTAAATTTTCTTGAGTTTCCCAAATGTCAAAAAGAGGATTGGGAGTTGTGGTGCCATTTTCGGCAACAAGTTCCTTTGACGGTGGTGTGAGAGAGCCATCGAGGTAGCCAAAGACCTTTTGGCCTTTCAGATATGGAAGCATGGTGGCCTTCCAGGTAGGGTAGTTGGCACGACTGAGTTTGGTAATATTGAGAGAGGAGGTGGGATTGAAGAGGGGAAGTTGAGCAAGCATGATGAAGATAGGAAATAGATAGTTGACGTTGGTCTATTGGCCTGATACCATATAGAAACTTAAGAATAATTGATGAGAATATACTCTGTTCTTATCTGTATTGATATGTGTATATTGATATGTATACAAGAGTTGCTATTTATGATACAATTGGAGATATAACGTATATATTTAAATTTGAAATACAAAAACTGATATCCCAGGATTTCCGCATCCGCATGCCAGACTTCATTCTTCATTATTTCCGTTGTTTGAGTTTCGGTATCTGTTATCTTCTTTATGTCTGTTGCTTGAGTTTCGGCATTTATCTTCTTCCGTTACTTGAGTTTCGGCGTCAGATGCACCAATACAGAGTAGCAGTAGCACGACTTGTAGCATTTGTTTTATTTGCACAACTTGTAGCAGCCCTAGTTAGCAAGGTGGTGGTTGGTCAATTGGTATGTTTCTGTCAATGTTTAATTTGAATAGTCACCTAATTCATACAAATGTATTTCTTTTTTATTTATTATTATAATTTTTTAAATTTCTATATAAAATATAATAAATAATTCAACTTTTTCAAATTTTAAAATAATAATAACATTAAAAAATAATATTTTAATATTAAAAAATTTAAATTAAAAAAAAAACTAAAAAAATGAGATTAAAAGTATAAATAAAACTGTAAGTATATGTAGCACTACTCTTCTTTAATTTGTATGCCAGTAGAAGATCAGGACAGTAAAATAGTGCTAGATTGCGCGCCCACGTTAGTATTAAATTGTTCTATATATAATACATATATATCATCATGTTTGCTCGGAACAATTGGTCTTCATCTTGATCTAATTAATTTTCAGCTTGATAGCGAGCAGGGTGGTACTGCAACTTTCTCCAATGTTCTATTTTATAATTTTCTCGCCTTCATAGTAGATCAACGCGTATGCAGCGTGCTCTTCTCGATGTTTTCCTTGAAGCCCTTTATTTTTGTTTTCTCTTTTGTTTTAATTTGTATTTTTTTTTTTTTTAACTTATAAATTAGTGTGTTGACTTGTTTTTCGTGGGGGCAGTGGTGGAGCTTGCGGCTATGGGGAAGGTTCAGATCAAAAACCCGATGAGGTCCGATACAGATCGACGCGTACTTATATATTTAGTTTGACTGAATAATTGTTTGTGGCTTTCATCGGATATCTCCTTTATCCTTATCTGAGTTGTACAATTCTATGGGAGAAGGATGATTCCTTATTTCAACCGCAGCGTTTTATCCAATCCGATCGAAAAAGGGTAAATATTACTAAATCATTTTGTTTCCATTGTTAATTAATATATATTTATACAAAAATTATAGAATAATATATATTTTAATTAAAATGTGCATAAAATCATGTATGTTGATCAAGAGTAGTACTGAAGAGCAATATAAATTTGCATGTTTGCCCTTAATTCCTTATGGATTTCTTACAGAAAAATTCTACTCATTTTCACACTACAAACCATATATTAATTTATATTAATTTTTTTCTCTTACTAAATATGTGATATATGAATGATGAGCAGATGAAATCAATTAGTTTATGAAGAATACAATAAAAAAGATTACAAATAAAAATAAAAATAAATATAGTATACGGGTGTGTGATGATTATGAGTAGCAAAAGTAACTTCCGAAACTTTTACTACTTTGCAGGCATGCCTCCTTACGGTAATCATTGGAATCGATCGTTCAATAAGTACTGGTAAATATTACTCTACTCACTCTATAATGATGTTTCTATATCTGCTAGTTGTATATTTATGAAAATGTTATCTGTAACCTTTTGATATATAGGTATTTTAATTATAAAAACAAAGATCTTTTAATTATTTATTATTTATCAACTAGATGTGTAACATATATGGATATAACTGCGCCTATAGAGAAATGATATTTGCAATCGTGAGCAGTCGCTTTGAAGAAAGTAAATAAATATGAGACTCTCATGAAAAGAAATTAATTTTTTAATAGTGGGCCCCACTCTTTTTCAAAACGACTACACGGCGTTTGCGCATTCTACGACTATATGTAGCATGAGAAATTCTATTTACAGTCTCCACTTGGGGACTGCATGTGCAGGCCCCTTATTAAATGAGAAAAAATATCATTTCAAGAGGGATGGTTTTGTAATTTAAAAAAAAATTAAAGATAAAATTGCCTAGACTTGCATTACAATCCTTAAATGGGGACTGTATCTAGCATTCCTCATGTAGCATTATTACTCTGATCGATATCTATATTGGCTTACATAAATAGAGATGATATTTTCCTTACCAACCTGTGCGTACGTGTTAATAAAGTAAGGAATTAGGCAGATAAAACCAATGGCTAACGGTCACTTTTTAACTGCGGATAATGGAGTATATAGTGGGTATAATCGGCAATGTATCTATTTAATTATATAAAAGCCAAGTTTCTAATTGATGACTTGGGATTGATCAGCCTGCACTTTTTGGCTTAACTGCAAAACCAATTTCATTTCTACACCTTTCATACCAGCAAACCATTAAATGCAAAGTCACTAGCGGTGGCTATGTGTGTTGATTTGTATGTTTTCATTTACAAAGTGTCAAGCGGTGCATGCAATTCTTGAATGACAACCGAATAAAAGTTAAAAATGCCAAGCAATGCAAAAGGAATTGAAGAACCCAACGGAAGCGGTGCCATAACAAATCACTTAAATTCTCGTACATGTAATGGTGTTGACAATATATATTAAAAATGACAATATTATTAATTTAAAGATTCCATAAATGAATCATAAAACTTATAGACAAAAAACTTAAAGATTCATAAATTATTGCAGATGCGTAAATACTATTTTACTTATCAAAAAAGGTATAAATACTATTTTGCTTTCTCCTATATTAATTAAGTTGGGGCCGATGATGATCTACATGATTTTTGCCTACATCGCATGATTATCTGGACTAAGATAGTGATATCTGTATTTTTGAGGCCTTTAGATTGTAATTTCTTCGAGTCATGGGATGGGCAGGATATGTTTTGATGCATGTTAGATCTGCAGCATGCCCACTATGCTGTTTTTAGTGTGCATTATAATGTCTATATATATTTATAAATTTGGCAGCTTTGTTTTATCAGTTTTCTCTATGTTTATTTCTTTCCATCAAATGTTAGAACTGTTTCATGCTTTGCTCAACCTGTCATCAAAATCTACAATCTATGATGTGCAGACTCGAATAATTTTTTCTTTTTTAGGTTCATTTGTTCTTCCTTTAGATTGCTTTCTGCACAGTCACAAGTCCCACTGGCATGACATGTCTCATAATCAATAGAACATAATCAACAGAACATATAACATGCCAAGTAAAAAACTAAAATATAAAATGACCATGCAAGCTTCTGGGAAACTAAAATATAGATGATGTGTGGCTATAAGAGTATATAGAAAACTAGTATAGATGATGTTTTTGTTGTTTGAAAAAAAGTCCCAAATGCATGACATGCCTCATGATGAAGTAATGAAAACAGAGCATTACATCCATTCGAAGAAATGACTCAACGAAAAGTAAAGTCTGAACCAATCTCATCTTCTATTGGTATATATTTTCCACACTGAATACAACCACAACAGTGCAGTATTTATAGGCATTATATGTCCTATATTTACATAAAGAAAATGATAAGAAAAGACTAGTATTCGGTTACAAAAGTATTCGAGAATCTTCCTCCATTCCAGCAAGTTGAAGGTGTGAGTTAGTTAGGAATGCAGTGCAGAATATTCCAGTAATGCTGAGTCACTATTTGCTCCTTTATCCCCCCTCGATGCAAACAACATAGGCAATATGGTTAAGTTTGATCGTAATGCAGAGAAGCGAGTAGTGGACAGAGGTTTAGTAAGTATGTCAGCCAGCTGGTCATTACTGGAGATAAAAGTCACATGCAGAGTCTTGGCAGCAACACGGTCCCTCACAAAATGAAAATCAAGATCCACATGCTTGGTTCTAGAATGCAAAACAGGATTTACAGAAAGATAAGTAGCACCCATATTATCACATAGTAGAGTAGGAGGATCAGCAAGACAAATTCCTAATTCTCGAAGAAGAGATTGTAACCATAGTAATTCATAAGCCGTGTTGGCGACAGACTTGTATTTAGCTTCAGTTGAAGAACGAGCAATTGTGGGTTACTTTTTGGAACCCCATGCAATTAAATGTGAACCAAAAAAGATATAGAAACCACCGGTAGACTTCCGGTCATCAGGGCAACCAGCCCAATCACCATTAGAGAAGGCTATTAGCTTAGGAGAGGAAATAGAAGAAAAGCAAAGGGAGAAGGTAGCAATTGAACGAAGATACCAAAGTATTCTTTTAACTGCTTGCCAATGAGACGTGCGTGGACAATGCATAAACTGGCAAACTTTGTTAACAGCGAAAGAAATATCAGGACGAGTAAAAGCAAGGTACTGAAGACTTCCAACGACACTACGATAAAGCTGTGGATCCTCAAAGGTGGATCCATCAAGAGCACTAAGTTTGGTCGAGGTTGCCAAGGGAGTAGACACTGGCTTACAGTTGTCCATATTATTTCGCGACAATAAGTCAGAGATATATCGGGACTGAGAGAGAAACAAACCAGTGGGGTTACGAGTCACTTGTATTCCTAGAAAATAATGTAAGGTGCCTAAGTCTTTGACAGGGAAGGTAGTGCGAAGAGCTGTAATGAACTCAGTGACAACTACAGAATCAGAGGCCATAACTATGATATCATCTACGTAAATAAGTACATAGACAGTTGCAGAACCAAAGTTAAAAATGAACAAGGAGGAATCAGAAACAGATGCATGAAAACCCAAAGCAATTAATTTTGAACTTAGTTTAGAGAACCAAGCCCGGGTGGCTTGTTTAAGCCCGTAAATGGATTTTTTGAGTTTACATACATATTGAGGAAAGTCAGAATTGACAAACCCGACAGGTTGCTGCATGAAGACGTCCTCCTCTAAATCTCTGTGAAGAAAAGCGTTCTGAACATCGAGCTGATGCAAAGGCCAGTGCTGAGAGACTGCAATGGAGAGTAATAAACGGATGGTGACAAGTTTCACCACTGGGCTGAAAGTCTCAGAATAGTCAAGACCAGGTTGTTGATGGAACCCTTTAGCAACCAGACGTGCTTTTCGGCGCTCTAGAGTGCCATCAGCATGCCTCTTGGTCTTGAGGACCCATTTTGAATCAAGAATATTCTGAGAGGGATGAGGGGGAACCAAAATCCACGTTTTATTGTGAAGGAGGGCTTCAAATTCACAAGCCATGGCAGAACGCCAGGCAGGAAATTTCGAGGCCTCAGTGTATGTGGAAGGCTCCTCAGGAATAGGCTTAGCTTCGGTGAGATGAGACGAGGGATGAGTAACGGGCCAAGATATAGTTCCATCAGATCGTTGTTTTGGTCAAGTGGTGTTTGTTTTGGATCGGGTGAGCATAGAGTGGGTATTGGACTGCAGATTTGAAGGGGGAGGCACGGAGGAGACCGAAGATGGTATGAATTGGGGCCTAGAGTCAGTAGAGGAAGGAAGCGGTTTGATCTGTGAAGGGAAGGAATTATGATTTGTGGGGATGGGTGTCGGCGCTATCGTGGTAGAGAAGGAATTAGGGTCTGATGAGGAAGGAGATGATGTGGATGTGGGTATGAGAGGGTCACGTGAGAGCAGAGACTTAGTTGGAAGGTTGGGTATGCGACGGTCGGATTGATGGGCTTGAGTTGGGCCAGATGATGCGGAAGCAATCGCTGGTAAGGGAGAAGAGGTTTCGGGCCAAACGGGTAGAAGCCCAGAAGGTGTTTGGTCTAGGGGATGGATCGGAGGCATAGATGTTGGGGAACCAGTGTTGTGGGAAAAGGGAGAATTGTTTTCGTCAAAACACACATCACGTGAGATGTAAATTCTACCAGTTGGAATATGAAGACAATTATACCCTTTATGATCAGATGTATAACCAAGAAAGACACAAAGTTGAGAGTGCATGTCCATTTTGTGTTTATTAAAGGGACGTAAATTAGGCCAACAAGCTGAGCCAAAAACACGTAGAAAGGAATAGTCAGGGGTTTGGTTAAAGAGAATTTGAAAAGGTGATTGATTTTGTAGAATTGGGGTGGGCATGCGATTAATAAGAAAAACATCAGTTTGAAAAGCATCAATCCAAAATTTAGTAGGTATAGAGGACTAAGCA
The DNA here is from genome assembly GCA_022457165.1 of Juglans mandshurica. Taxonomy (NCBI): domain Eukaryota; kingdom Viridiplantae; phylum Streptophyta; class Magnoliopsida; order Fagales; family Juglandaceae; genus Juglans; species Juglans mandshurica. The sequence continues at coordinate 6,519,460 of CM039634.1, read as the reverse complement.
AGTAAGGACAGTCCGGTTTCAACAATATGACGGTGACGCCTTTCCACACTACCATTTTGAGGATGAGAATATGAACATGTTATTCGATGGGAAATACCAAAATGTTGTAAAATATTTGGAAGTGGGCGGAATTCACCTACCCAATCTGTTTGTATTGCAATGATTTTAGAAGAAAATGTATTAGTTATATATTTAACAAATGCCAAGAAAATAGTAGTTACATCAGATTTAGCATTAAGACGAAAAAACCAGATGTATTTACTAAAGTCATCGACAATAGACAAATAATAACGAAAACCATTAGAGGAGAGCACATGCGCTGGTCCCCAAACATCTAAAAATAAAAGTTGAAAAGGTTGGGAGGATTGAGATGGTGAGGTAGGGTGTGGAAGAGCATGAGCCTTGGCTTGGAAACAAGCAGCACATGGTGTCAGATTATTTCTTGTTGTAGTAACAGGAAGATGAAATTGTTGTATGGTAAAGGCAGTAACACGTGAAAACGGATGACCTAAACGAGAATGCCAAATTTGAGGGGAAGTGCGTTCACCAATAAGAGCATGTTTGGAAGGAGTGGACATGGCCTGAGTATCAGCCAGAAGCACATATAAGCCATCCTTAATGGGTCCTTGAAGAAGAACCGTCTGCGTGCGCAAATCCTTCACAAGAAAACCAAATGAATTAAACTCAAAGAAGACATTATTATCATGACAAAATTGACGAACAGATAATAAATTGCGTGAAATAGAGGGAACATGTAATAAATGACGAAGAAGAAATTTGCTATTTGGGGTGGGAAGAAGTCCAGAGCCAGAGTGCTGAATTGGGAGAGAAGAACCATCTCCGATGTATACTTGATCAGTGCCTTGATATTGACGGGAGTCAAGATTCAAGTTAGAGAAATCGGCTGTAAAATGATTTGTAGCCGCTGTATCAGGGAACCAACTGTTTGGGTAAGTGGGAGTTTGAGTGTAGGTAGTGGTATTAGTCGAGAAGGATTGTGGAGGAGGTAATTGATGGGCATGATCAAAGCGATGGTGACAGACCATAGCAGTATGACCAATTTTGTAACAGACCTGACAGATAGGACGATTAGAGGAGGCAGTAGAGAAATAGTTTGGAGATGAGGGAGCTCGACCTCCTCCTCGTCCACGGCGAAAACCACGACCACGTCCTCGGTTTGGTGAGGAAGGAGAGAAAGGTGGACGAACAGAGGTAGAGTTAGCGGAAAGCGAAGTACTAGAGAGTAGAGACTGAGTTTGATGAGTTAGGCGTGACTCATGGTTAAGAAGATAACTGAATATTTGAGAGGAGGATAATGAGTTAGGTCTGGTGGAAATGGATGTGACCAATGATTCGTAGTCCAAGCCAAGACCAGCCAGGAGATAGACATTGAATTGTCTAGAAGAAATAGGACAACCAGCAGCAGAGAGGGAAGAGGAGAGAGCTTTGACTTTATTAAAATACTCGGTAATGGAATCACTTCCCTTTTTAAGAGTTGCTAATTGAAGATGTGTTTGCATTAGATGGGCATCTGAATGAGCAGAGTAGAGGCCTTGAAGAGTTGTCCAAACCTCATGCGAGGAGGAACAATCTGTGACCTGGGCAAGAATGCCTTCGGTAAGAGTGGCTGAGAGAGCAGAGATAAGTAATTGATCATGAAGAATCCACTTATCATACTCAGGATTAGGGATATCATTAATAGTGGGAGAGGGTTTACGGCAAGAACCATCGGCAAAGGCAAATAATTTGTTGCCTTTGAGAAATGGTATTACTTGGGATTTCCAGAGAATGAAGTTTGTGGTAGAAAGTTTTATTGTGATGGTGTGGGCAGCAGAGGCAGTGAGATTGGGGTTGGGAGGAGGGAGTTTAGCCATCGGGGATCGTAAATGGGGACGGAGGTCCTAAGAGCTCTGTGATACCATGATGAAGTAATGAAAACAGAGCATTACATCTATTTGAAGAAATGACTCAACGAAAAGTAAAGTCTGAACCACAACAGTGCAGTATTTATAGGCATTATATGTCCTATATTTACATAAAGAAAATGATAAGAAAAGACTAGTATTCGGTTACAAAAGTATTCGAGAATCTTCCTCCATTCTAGCACGTTCAAGGTGTGAGTTAGTTAAGAATGCAGTGCAGAATATTCCAGTAATGTTGAGTCACTATTTGCTCCTTTACCTCATAATCGACAGAACATATAACATGCCAAGTAAGAACTCAAAATCAAATTTATTAAAACACAATAAACACAATAAAACACAACCAGATTTATCAAACACTCAAAAATTATAAAGTATAAACCTTAAATCAGATTTCCAAATCTATAAAAAATAGTAAATCCTAAATTCGATTTATTAAAACACAATAAAATTTTAAACCCTAGAATAGATTTATTAAAACACAATAAACTCTAAATAAGATTTATTAAAACACTTGAAAATTATAAACCCTAAATCAGATGCATTAAAACACAATAAAATAATAAATCCTAAAACAAAATTATTAAAACACAATAAACCCTAAATCAGATTTATTAAACACTCCAAAATTAAAAAAAATATATATAAACCTTAAATCAGTTTTCGAAATTTGTAAAAGCCCCAAAATCCCAAATATATAAATTCAATAAAAAACCTATATGAAATGAAGAAATTAGAAATGAATTGAAGCATTGTAATGATTCTTGAAGTAAATGTAACATTTTGAAATTAAAAAAGCATAGATCTGTTCACATACCGATTAGCTTCCTGAGAGAGAGGAAAATAATATATGTAGCCTCGGGGACAACTGGAAGTGGAGGAGAATGAGATCGTTGATAAGTGCTATTTTTATGTGATTTTTATCACTTTTTTTGTTTATGAAAAGTGTCATTTTCCCTTCAATAATATTTATTTTATTATATTTCTACATATTTTTATTTATTTTCTTGGATTTAAATGAATGAGAAGATTTAGTACAAAAGAAGAGACTGCAGATCCAGACCGATGAGAGGCAGCGAAATCTGAAGAGAACCGATAAGATTTGGGCGAGGAGCCTTGTCCCATGGGAAGCAAAACAGTTTCTCTCGTCCATAAGCGAGAAGGCTTACCTCTTGGTAGGCGAGGAGATTCGCGACGAAAAGGCGCCACTTGAAGGCCCGAAGACTTGGTGACAAGGCTCTAGGTGATTAGATTGAGCGACTAGTCTAAACGACCAACTTAAAAGACCAATATAAATGACATCGTGGGTCCCAACTAGAAAAAGTGAGAAGAGTCTTTCATCTCGGTTGGGAGTCTTTCTACACAATAGGCGAAGAGAGGGGTAGTGTGGCCTTTGTGACCTCCACTCTCGTTCATTTATGACCTCCATGCCACTTATATTCAGCGCACACGTTATTTACTCGGTGGGATAATTCCTCCCGACCAAGATCAATCTGCTGCTGACCACCAAATCCGAGTTCCGCAATGAGTCTGTTTGGCGACCAAATCCTTCTGAATTCCGCAATTCAAGTTGCATATCACTGAATCTTCTATTTTAGATAATCTCATTAATCTTGGGATAATTTTCTTTATGTTAACATATATATTTAGAGATTATTTTCTAGATTTTTAGGTGAGATGGTAGCTGTAGTTATCTTATTTCTAGATTTGAATTTCGAAATCTATTTAATCTCGTCTTGTGTGATGGGGGTTCGAGTTCTAAATTGGTGGTTGAGAGTTTAGGTTTAGAGTTCCAGTTTTTATTTTTGAAATGTTCCTTCGAGAAGATGGAACTGGAGGGTAGAGGCAAGAGCTGAATGCTTCATGAACTGACTTCAACAAAGAATACCATATTTATTCTTTTTCTTTTTAATTTCATTATGAACTAGTTTTATTTTCTAGAGTTTTGATGTAGCCTAGCATTAAACATACAATTTATATTCCAAGTTATTTTATTTTCAATATTTCCATGATTGAGTGTTTATTCATTATTCTTAATACTTGTAATTTTCTAGCTAACTATTGTTCGATCTATTGAATCACAATGAGACTGAGATGTGATTTGTGATTAAAGCTCTAGTATTAAACACCATTAGTTGAGCGAAAGCACAAATGTTTTACCGCAACTAGTGTGATTTTCAAGAAAAATTCAAAAAACTTAATGAATCTCCAATTAGTTAAATTCACATAGAGATATGAAGTTATTAGTTGGAGATATTTTTGGTATTGTTTGAGAGGAAATATTAAATACTTAAGAGATTTTTGTCATCAACTTGGGATGATTGAGATTCTATAGCAAGGAAGAATAAATTGTGTGAGATTTGCTAGGTGAAGTCAAATGCCTAGATCTATTCTCATTAGTATTAAAATTTTAATTTTAATGTTCTTTTCTTAAGTTTAATTTAGATGAACCACTCTTCAAAATTCGGTTTTCCAAATAGTCATTAATTTACTCACTTTCAATACTCAATAGCATAATTATTCCCTGTGGGTTCGATAACTGTTTTCTCAAAAATATTTTACTACTTGTTATGATTCTGTGCACTTGCAGATATATTTTTATGCGAACAACGGTGTCGATGGCGAAGAGTTGTTGAGTCGTTGATAGCGTGAGAGAGGGGTTTGGCGTGAGAGAGGGCTGCAGGGGTTAGGAGAGTGAAACGCAGAGCAGAGATGAGAGATGAAGTGTGAGGCGAGAGAGAGAGAGGGGAGGGAAGAGAAGCAAAGATATGGTTTTCATTCCCTATTGCCAAAACGATGTCGTTTAGGTAGCTAAGGCTTGGGTTTCATTTTTGGGCTAGATTGTTGCATGGATTAGGCATTTTTAGATCCCAGACTTTAACTGAAAGATATATTATTTTAAAAAATAGCTCATTTACAAATTATACCACAAATTATATCAAAGAGAAACCAAAAGCCATTTTAACAACCTATAGTCCTTAACTGACCTTTTGGGTATGCATATTAATGAGAGTGATGCCTTGTAACACCCCGTATTTTAGTGTATTTTAATAAATGAATTATTTTTATTGATTTAGAATTTGTTCTCTTGTTTTAAAATTATTGGATTTTTAATTAGACTATTTTTATGATTTTTAGTTTACGAAAATTATTTTTTTTGAAGTGCTTTCTTTAAATTAATTATTGTTATGTGTTTAAATTTCTTCTCGAATTAAATTAACTTATTGTTGGATTTAATTATTTATTTTCAATTTAATCACTGTGTTTGAATTATTTTATTTCACTTGCAGTTTTAAAATCGTTTCTGTTGGATTATTTTTTGTGACCCAAGATGTGAGGACTGAACCTCATTTCTTTCCCTCCATTTTTCTTTTTCCCTTTTCTTTTCTTTTCTTTTTCTCTTCTTTTTCTCTTTCTTTTCTCTCCTCTCCCTCTCTCTTCCCGCGCACGGACGTAGCTCTCTCTCTCTCCTCTCCTCCGCCCGTTTCCTTCTCTTCCACCCAGCGCCGCCGTGCGCCGCTCGTGGCCGACACCGCCCACCCCACTCGATTCCCCTGCCGCCGGCGACCACCTCCCTCCAGTTTCAGCTTCTCCGGCGCCACCGTTAGCCTCCACGCGCCACACGAAGCCGCGGCCTTGTCCTCACTCCAGCGCCGCCGTCGCACCACCATTGGCCGCCATTTCTTCACCACTTCATCCTCGACCTCCAAGCAAGCCATTGAACCCAACCCCACCTCCGATCCGTCACCGGTGAAGCCCCACCAAGTCCATTTCCGATTTGCACATTTTTGGCCTAAAACCACCCCTTGCGCCGCCACCCACGACAAACCACCACTACCATTGGCTTCACCGACATCCCTAGGCCCTACCCTATCAATCTCGGGTCTTCGTTTGCACCCGTTGAAAAGTGGGTATCTGTGACCCACGGCCACAGTGTATTTTGCACTGTTCTGCAACTATTTTTCCACTTCTTGCGCCTCCGTGATCCTCCATAAATTATTATATAGCAATGTAAGTATTTTTCAAAGAATTCTCGTGAATTTAATGTATTTTTGCACTAGCACATTACACTGTATTTAAATGCTGATTGGTTTTGCCGGACTGAGTCCGAGGAGTAACGGGGTTGATTGGATTGGGTGATGGAGTTGTTAGTATGATTGGTTTAGACTATGAGATTTGTTGGCTGTTCGGGTTTAAACAGTGGTGTTTTGTGTATGACGTGGGTTGTGGTGGATATTGGTGATTTTATGAAGTAATGATATATTTTGGGATTAGGAAGGTTTTAAGTTTTGAGAAATTTAAAATAGGTTATTTAAGAAGTTTAGGTGTAAATATCGACATATGTGATCTATTGGAAACTTACAGAAATTACGTGATTATTTTTATAGGTGACGATTTATAGTCGACTCGACATTTTTGAGGAAATTTTTGGAAAAGTTAAGTCGTCCAGGTAAGCGGGGTTCCTATGCTGGATTTGCATAAAAAGAAATGAACTGAGGTTGGTTTGTAAAAAAAATGTGCATGTTGTTTTAAAAAGAAAAAGTGAAAAACAACCTCAGTATATGTTTTTGCATTCCCTCATGAGATACATATGAAAGAGAAAAGAAATGTTTTTGACATGAAATGTGTAGACATGAGCAATATTTGACATGTTTCTGAAATATGCAAAAGAGAGAATATGATATCATTGAAATTTTTATGCATGTGATATGAAATGATATGGATCTGTTTTTGATCAAATAAAAAGGATATGAATATGTTTCGCACGTGTTTTGATATGATATGGATATGATAAAACTTTGGCATACTTATCTGTTCTGAATATGGTTCTGATATGATGATACTGTTCACGTGATATGGTTGGTACCACCATGATATGATATGAGTGCACCCACTTTGGAAACAAAGTGGTCTTTTTACGTGTTCTTTCCTGTGTGCACACTCGGGGCTCCGAGATTGAAAAAGGGGAAGTTCACCACATGATACTGCCTGGTTTGGCCACCGGGGATAGCACAACCCTACCACGGGGGTTAAACATGGTATATGATATGACATGATAAGATTGAGAGGTTCAGTTATGTTATGCCAAAGTGTTTTTTAATATGAAATGGATCCTCAAATATGAATTGTTGACTTGAGTATGAAATGTTTGAAAAGTCGCTCTGATTTTCTGATAACACGTTTTCTGAAATCTGCATATAAAAATAAAATGTTTTGTTTCTGCATATTGACCTTTCTGAAAAGGCTCATGTTTACATGCTAGTATATGTTCTTTGCTTACTGAGTTGTTGATAACTCACCCCCTTATCTTCATATATTTTCAGATGATATTGATTTCCCAGCTGGGGGTCAGGAATAGAATTGAAGCTGGCTAGATATGGATGGAAGGATTGGGTACTTTAGAGTACCATTATTAGTAGATGGATTTAACTTGAGCATTTGAAGTACTTCACGTTGTTTGGACCTATTGACACCTAAAGATGTATTATTATATTTTGAGGTTATTGGGAGATTGTGGACCCCTTTTGGTTTATGTTTTGTAATGATAACTTATGAAGTTTTATTATGGTTATTTGGAAGAATATGAATTGTGTGCTAAACCTGAAGTCCTTGGAGTTTTAAGTGCTTGGAGAGACAGGTTTGTTAGTGACATGAGTTAACTCTCCGGACCCTCGGGTACGGGGCGTTACATGCCCATTTGTAAAAGAACTGTAAGAGAACAAATACCTGAAGTGGTCGCCAGGGTTTGGCCCTCTTAGATCCTAAACCCATGAGGTCTACTATATATGTTAAAATGTGATTAATAATAATGGCTAATGATTTTATTTACTGTAGGAGATGAGCTCAATTTTGTCTATATAGTTTATTTGTGATTTGATTAATTTGCTTTTAGGGTAGTAAGAGTTGTAGATTGTTTCTTTTAAGGAAAATTAGGTTATGTAGTATTTCATGTTTAAGCATTGATATACGTGTTTGATTGGAAATGTTTGGGAGTACGTGGCTATTTTATAGGTGACGTGATTTATATTCAGTATTGCTGTGGAGAAATTCCATTAAGCTAAAAAGTCTAGGTAAGCAGGGTTCCTTTGCTAGACTTTGCATAAAAAAATGAGTTGATGTTGATTTTAGGAAAATATGCATGTTTTGTTATGAAAAGTTTGAAACAATCTCAGTTATTTTTTCTGCATTACTCATGAAATTCTGTATAAGAATAAAGTATTTTCTGGCATGACTGGTGCAGACATGAGCTTATTTTCTAGCATCTTGTTTTTGAACTATGCAAAAGAGAGCGAATATGAAATTTTGTGCATAAATTATATTTTTGTGATCTAATTATGTTTTGTTCTGAAGATGTTCTGTACTCTGATATGATATAATGTGATTTCTGAAAACTTTTGGTATGACATTTTGAATCTGGATTTGGTTTGTGAATGGTGATTTGTTTGACCTACCATGGGTGCTAATAGTGGCTTCTATTTGGGGTTGGTACCAACTATTCTGTTTCTAGTGCACTCATTTTAGAAACAATGTGGTTTTTCTGGTAGTCTTTCTTGTGTGCACACTCAAGACTCCGAGAATAAATAAGGGGAAGATTCACATTTTGTTTCTGCTCGGTTAGCTTCCAGGATTTACATAACCCTATCACGGGGGTTAAACATGGTCTCTGATGTGATATGATGTTCTAGTATGATGGTGGTTAGTTATGCTATGCCAAAAGATTTTGAATAATAATATTTTTGAATATGAAGATGATATGATTCTGGTGAGTACTTTATTTTGATAAGATGTGATATCTGAAAAATCTTTGGCATAACTATCTGGTTCTAAATCCTTTGCTTTGTTCAGTTAAGGGACCCTACCATGGGGGATGTACATGGTATCTGTTTCTATATGATGTGATACGGCCTTGCCACGAGAAAGAATAGTGGTAATCTATTTTAGTTATGATATGCACCTACTTGGGTATCCGCAGATGAACAACCTTACCACAGGAATTAAACATGGTCTCTGTTCTGATATGATATGATATGATAAGATGAAGATATTCAGTTATGTTATGCCAAAGGATCTTTGAAAGTAAAAGTATTTTGTTCCGCATTCTAAACTCTGTAAATACTCATGTTTACACACTAGTATATGTTCTTTGTTTACTGAGTTGTTGATAACTCGCCCCTTATCTCCAAATATTTTTCAGATAATTTTGAATAGTTCAGCTAAAGATCAGGATTATGGAGCATTGGTGAGATGATTATTTAAGCATAGTGGATTACTCATAAGAAGATTTATGAGAATTGACAGATTTTATTAAGAGATTTTGTAGTATTCTGATGATTTTATATTTTGGAGTCTGTAAATATATTGATGAAATGTGAGTATGTTACAGGGAATAACTCTCCGACCCCAGCCAGAACGGGGCGTTACATCTAAAGTCTCAAGTGCCTTCACCTTAGAATAATTAGGTACATTTTAGTCGATTACTCCAACCACATGATGTTGGGAATGCTAATTTGTCTTCTTGCTTATTTACTTTTAAATCAACAATCTAGCTAATAGCATAAGGTTAAATTAGGAGGACGATTAAGACGATGTTGACGGTCGTTTGCTAGCATATATATTATATATACGAGCCTATAACTCACGCAATGCGTGGATTGTTGTGTATGAGGGAAAGAGATTTAGAGAGAGACCGGATTTTATAGTGAAGAAATTCGAAATGGTTTATAGAGCGGTTTATTTCCCGAAACAATATAAATGTCGAAATAGTGCCTTTGGGTGGTGACTTGAATTAGTTTATATATTTATATGTAAGAAATGAAATGAAATTTAAAAGTTACAACAATTCATAATGAAACATTGATTTTAAAAGGATTACTGCTCCATAAACATATATAACACTTCAAGTTTAATGGGTAGAATGCCACATCGGAGTCATATGACTCTGTTAAAATACAAAACAAGATACAAGTTGAATTAGTGCTTTTGGGGGTGCCTTGAATCGATTTATATCTTTATATGTAAGAAAATGAAAATAGAAAAAATTTAAAAGTTACAATGGTTCATAATGAAACATTACTTTTAAAAAGTTTATGTAAGAAAAGAAAATAAATTTAAAAGTTACAATGATTCATAATAAAACATTGTTTTTAAAAGGTTTACCGCTTTATAAATATAACACTTCAAATTTAATAGGTAAAATGGATACTTTTATGGATAGAATGCCATGTCGGAATTATATGACTCCGCTTTTATATATAGTAAGATATTATAAAACTTAAATTTGTTTTAATAAATTAAATTTCATCATATTAATAAAATAAAAAATATATACCCACTTCCAAATAGAATATTTTAGCTGGAACTGCTCGAAGTTTCTGAAGTTCAACTTTAACTTATAATAATATTCCACGCAAATAATCCTAAGGATTCTTCCTTGTAGTTAGCAATTAAGGTGAAAATAGCCTCCTATGTTTTTGCAGATAAAATAAAATAAGTTAAGATTAAAGTTAAAAAATTAAATAAAATATTATCAGAATATATTTTTTTAATATTATTTTTATTTTAGGATTTGAAATAGTTGAATTGTTTATTTTATTTTATATTAGAATTTAGAAAAGTTGTAATGATTATATAAGATGAAATTAGATGTTTCCTGAAAACAAACGAAGTCAATGTTTAATTTGAACAGTCACCTAGTCCCAAAAAATGTATTTTTTTTATTTATCATTATAATTTTTTCAAATTTTCACATAAAATATAATAAATAGTTCAACTTTTTTAAATTTTAAAACAATATTAATAATATTAAAAAATAATATTCTAACAATATTTTATTCAAATTTCAACTCTCATCCAAAATCATCTCATCTCATCTCATTATCCAAACGGGACCTAAGTGATAATATTTGAACTGGTCTAAATCCAATAAAATATGAATGTGTGAGAAGTAGAGTTTTAATAAAACTACGTTAATATTTCTTTAATTTATATGCCGGCAGAAGATCGGGACATTAGAATAGTGCTAGATTGCGCGCCCACGTGAGTATTAAATTGTTCTATATATAATACATATATATCATCATGTTTTCTCGGAACAATAGGTCTTCATCGTGATCTAATTAATTTTCTGGGCTAGCAGCTTCACATGACATTATCACTTAATTAACCGGAAATATAGAACACTGCTCACGTATATTGAACGAGTTCTTCTATGTTTTTTCGTTGATGTTTTGTTTGTTGGGTTTTTTATTAGTAGGAAAATAAAGTGAAATAGGCCACTGGGCTTTTGTCCATGAGGAATACTACATATCTACCTACACTCTCCACACACCATGCACTCAAATTTTATTTTATTTTATTTTTTAAACTCAATACACTAAGAGTGTTGAGTGTGTGATAAATAGTAGAGTGTGAAGTAGATTTTTTCTTTGTCCATAGTGGTGTTTGGTTCCTCTGTCCTTCGTGTTAGGAGGATGGGTGTGTTGTTCACTTCTCCTCTTTTGGAGGATGGTGTAACACCCCGTATTTTACTGTATTTTTAATGAATGAATTATTTTTATTGATTCAAAAAATTATTCTCTTGATTTCAAATTATTGGATTTTTAGTTGTTTATTTTTATGATTTTTAATTTTAGTTTACGAAAATTATTTTTCGTAAAGTGCGTTCTCTAAATTAATTATTTTTATGCGTTAAATTTCTTCTCAAATTAAATTAACTTATTGTTGGGTTTAATTATTTATTTTCATTTTAATCGCTGCGTTTGAATTATTTTATTTCATTTGCTGTTTGAAAATCGTTTCCGTTGGATTATTTTTGTGACCCAAGATGTGAGGATTGGATCTCATTTCTTTTCCTATATTTTCTCTTTCATCTTTTCTTCTTTTCCTTTCTTTCTTTTTTTTCCTTTCCTCCTGGTTCTCCCTTGCGACGCACCCCCCTCCCTCTCTCCCGTCCATTTTTCTCATCCACCCAGCCCGCCGTCGTGAGCCGGCGGTGATCGACACCGCCCAGCCCACCTTCCTCCCCAACCACCGGCGACCTCCCCCTCTGGTTTTCAACCCCTAACTCGCCGGCGTTATCCTCCACGCACGGCTAGAAGCCGCAACATTCTTTTCGCTCCAGCGCCACCTTCGGCCACCATCTCTGCATTTCCACTTCTTGCACCTCCGGAAATTGCTATATAGCACTGTAAGTATTTTCCAAAGAACTCTTGTGATTTAAATGTATTTTTGCACTAACTCATTACACTGTATTGAATTATTGATTGATTTTGCTAGACTGAGTCCGAGGGTACGGGGGTCAGATGGATTGGAGAATGAAGTTGTTTATGTGATTGGATTGTGTTGACATTGTTGGTTGTTGGTTATTGTTGTCATGTGGTGTTCATTTCATTTGCACGCATGTTTTTGTTTGTAACTGAAAACTGGGTTTTCACATGATTGCATGCATGTTCACGTGTTTATTTGAAAACTGGATTTTCATGTGAGAAATGATTTTGAGTATGTTTGAAATGTTTGGATTGACTGGTTTGAGAAAAAAAGAAAGAGACTGTAGGGATGATTGTAAGCAGGGATGGTGGTAGAGTCCCGCCTGCGATTTCCGCCTACACGCGGTAGGGATGGTGGTTGTGTCTCGCCTGTGATTCCAGCCTACGGTGCATGCGGTAGGGATGGTGGTAGAGTCTCACCTGTGATTCCCGCCTACAGTGCTCTGATATGTATTCATTGTGTGGAAATGAACTGTAGGGATGGTGGTAAGCAGGGATGGTGGTAGAGTCCCGCCTGCGATTCCCACCTACAGCGCACATGGTAGGGATGGTGGTATAGTCCCTCCTGTGATTCCCGCCTACAGTATCCGATAAATGGTTGGGTTTTTGTGTAAATGATTTTCTGGGAAAATGTTGGATTATATGTTTTGGCTAAAAATGAGATTTTTAGTGTGTTGGAAAAATACTCGTTTTCGAGGAAAATTAGGTTTTGGGATCTGTTAGTTAGTTGCTTTAATGCGCTTTTATCTCGAGGGTTGTTTGGATTTTTACTTACCTGCAGTACCGTTTTATGGTATCACAGATTTTGATGCAGATGAGGATGACGAGCCTTAGGGGTTGGCTCCATTGGAAGAGCGATCTGGGATTGCTCTAGTGTGTTGAGATTCATTTTATCCCTTATTTATGTATTTGCCGTTTGCAATATATTTTGGGATGACTGTATAACTTTTAAAGGTAATTTGTTTTGGATATTTGTATTAAACAATTCTGGTACTTAGTTGATTTATTTATATTATCAGCTACAACTTTATTTGTGCACTTTTGCATGTTGCACACACTTGAGCACATTTTGTTGGGATGCGTGACCCGTGTTGTCATCATCACGACGTCACGATTCTCACGTTCCTGTACGTGAGAGTCGGGGGGTCACAAATGGAGCTTTGATGCGGGGTGTTTTTTCCTCTGTTTTAATACAGAGAATGATACTCTCTTTGAGAGTTTTCATGAAGTTTAGATAATGCCTGTTGCAATGATTTTGTGTACGGGGGATGCTTACAATAGATGTTAGCTTGACTTCTAATTTGAGTCACATATATAACTTCTTTTATTGAATAAAATGAAGTCTATTTCTTATAAAATAAATAAATAAAAAATAATAATTGACGTGCAAATTAGAACATTATCCATTATAGTAATATTATAAAACTTAAATTGTTTTTTAATAAATTAAACTTCATCATATTAATAAAATAAAAAAACAAATACCCACTTCCAAATAGAATATTTTAGCTGGAACCGTTCGAAGTTTGTGAAGTTCAACTTATAATACTATTCCACGCAAGTAATCCTAAGGATCCTTCCTCGTAGTTAGCAAGGTGGTAATTGGTCACACGGTATGTTTCTTCTAGAAATTAAGTCAATGTTTAATTTGAAGAGTCACCTAGTCCCTACAAATGTATTTCTTTTTTATTTATCATTACAATTTTTTTAAAATTTTTACACAAAATATAATAAATAATTCAACTTTTTCAAATTTCAAAACAATAATAATATTAAAAAATAATATTCTAACAATATTTTATTCAACTGTCAACTTTCATCTAAAATCATCTCATCTCATCTCACTATCTAAACAAAGAATAAGTGATAATATTTGAGCTAGTCTAAACCTAATAAAATATGAATGTGTGTGACCTAGAGTTTAATAAAACTATGTGATTTCTTTAATTTCTATGCCCGCAGAAGATCAGGACAGTAAAATAGTGCTTGATTGCGCGCCCACGTCAGTATTAAATTGTTCTATATATAATACATATATGAGTCCTGCTAGGTACAGTCCCCGTTGGGAGCCTGCGTGCAGGCGAATGAGCTTTCAGTCATTTACTCTTTAAATTGTGATGAAATGTCAAAAAGGTCCATGCATATATATTTCCCATTCTCAGATTCCTCTCTCAGCTCTCGCAGACACAACACAGTGCTCTCTAATTCCAAAGCTCTCATTTTTCCTCCCTCCCCGGAGTTGTCTTCTCGCGCGTTATTTCCCTCATCCCCAAGCAAGTCCGCCATGTGCAAACGACGTGCTCCCCCAGTTCTTGGGCCTTAAAGAGTGCTGGTCTCCTCAGAGAATCAGACTTTGGGTATGACCTTGTCATTGGAGTAGTCGATACCGGCATCTAGCCCAAGAGCGTGAGATTTTAATTAGCAATAGGAACCAAAGATGTGAGAGATGCTTAGCAAAATAAGTAGCCTGAAAGGATTAAAGTTATCATGGATTTTTTTTACAGATTTGTAAAGTTCTATAAATCATGTTGGTCTCCATCCTTGCAGTTTCATGTAATGCCTGCAAACATTAAAGCAACGGATGGATAAATAGATGCAGGAAAAGGGAGGGATCTGGGGTTAAATCTCTAGTTGTTGGCCAGGAAAGGAAATTCACATATATTGCCTACAATAATGATTCAGTCTTTTTCAACTTGCATGCTTCTTTGCAGATATCTAAGGAACATTTTCTCTCGCCAGAGTTCTGCACATACCATTTCAGAGCTCATTGAATCACTAAGATACCGGCATCTGGATGGCTGAGATCTTGGCCATGTAGCCTCCAAGTGGAAAGGCCGATGTGTCACCACCAAGAACTTCCCTTCCTCCTCCTGCAACCGCAAGCTCATCGGCTCTAAATACTTCTGCTTTGGCTTTGAGTCCACCAACGATAAAATGAACGAGACCAACGATAGCGTTTACATGTTTTACTCCATAGAACGATAGCGTTTTGACTATTAATGAAACGATTCGTTCCTAGCGTGCACAGGGAGTCCCAAAGTGCGGATTGCATATAAAAGTTTCCATATATATATATATATATATATATATATATATATATAGATGACTGGTTAACCCTAGAGAAATAGAGACGTGCAAGTGCATGGGAGTAGATAAATAGAGACGTGCCCGTAGTGAGTAGCGAAAAGAGATGTGCAAAGGTGGGGACTTTTTAAAAACAAACTGCCGTTGGGTCTCCTACTTTGTAGCAAATGGGCGTGGGCCTGGGGTGATTGGGTAGAGCCCATTTCAAATATTTGAGTCCACATTTTGGGTAGTATAAAAAAATTAATAAAATCAGGTTTTTTCTCTATATTATGGGCCTCGACTCAACTTCTAAAAAAAATAATTTAACTAGTCCAAAAATTTTCTCAACAAAAAAAGATTTTTAACCTAATTATCAATAACAAAGAAAAATCATAAACTGTCAAAACAAAGATTTTAAGCCTGTAGTCTGTTCTAAAAAAAATACTCAAACACTAAATTGGGTTTTTTATTCGCATAAGCCCAAAAAGATTTAAAAATCGAGCTTAACTGGGTCCGGGTGTTACATAAAATGAGATGAATTAAGAGTGATTTTGAATCCAAACAAGGCCTTGGAGCTCTAGATTTGTTCATAAATATCGTCACTCGAAGCTCATTGAAGATTGGGTGGTTAGGACCCAATTTTTATTTTCTGATCATATGACGCCATATGATTTTCGGTTAAGTACATAGGGTGTTCTTGAAAAATAAACTGTTAGATCTAATCAAAATATACACATTGGGTTGTTGACTTGTTTCACGAGTTTATCCAGTTTACCAAGTCCTAATCAAATCCGATTTACAATCTAAGATTAGTCCTACTGGACTGCATGACTATCTAATACTACTTTATATATGCAGTGTGTGGAACGTCAAATTAACAATAAAATTATGTTTGCTTTTGCCTTCTCATTAGTCTTGTCTCCTCGATCTAGCTCAAACCTTGCAAATTCTTTGAAAATAAAAAGTAGGATCCATAAAATAAAAAACAATATTTTTTATGGTGATCCCACTTTTCAATAGTATTACTCATTTTACTTTAAACCTTTGTGTAAGCATCAACATGACCACTCTCTCCCATATATATTCAAGCAGCTATGAATCAACAGGAGAAGTTGTTGCATGATTTTAGTAGAGATCAAAAAAAGCTGTGGTTTGACTTCATGGTTGATACCGGTGATGGTGGGAATTCAACATATACTGTGGCACGGGTACTTGCTGAGCCTCACATTCGTTTTGCTAGTCGTATCTTAAAACGCGGAGACTTGCTACTCATTGGAGGGGATCTTGCGTAAGTTGTTGCTATTTCCAGATGATCATATGGTCTTCTGAATATGCAAAATCCATGTTTTAGGTTGAGACACCAGCTTCTTCAAAAAATAAAAAATATGTTGCAAAATATTTTGCTGGTTTTATTTGAAATTTTGTTGTATTACAGGTATCCTAATCCGTCAAAGTCTACATATGAATAGCATCTCTTTCGTTCTTTCGAGGATGCTCTTGAGCCGCCTGACAATTATGAGGAGGATCATCGTGATAGACACGTACCTAAATGTTTCGTTATTCCCCAAAATCATGGTTGGTGTCAGTTGTATCTTGATTAGACTCTTTTGAGTTTAGATCTTTTCACCCACATAAAAATAGGGTTTCTTTTCTTCGATATATACAATATACAGTTGTATCTTGATAGCTTGAGGTGTTTTTTAACCTCAAGCTATGTTGTCATAATTCTTTCGTAATATTTTCTTAATTTTGGAGTAACAGATTGGTTTGATGGTCTTCGTACCTTTACAAAGCATATATGCGAGAAGAGGTGATTGGGCGAGTGGTTCATGCCTCAGGAGACGACTTATTTCGCTTTGGAACTTCCTCAAAGATGGTGGATATTTGGTCTTGATCTTGCACTAGATGGTGATCTCGATACCTACCAATTCGAATTCTTTTCATGAATCGCAAGGGAAATGGTATTTTTTTTTGTTTCTTTCACTTTGTTTGGGAATTATTTTAATTTCTCAGCTGCCTAAATATAGACTTAGTAGTCCACAATATGCATGCATTTCGAAAGTTATAGCTTCAATGGTTCTTTCACTACAAGAAAACTGTTTATTTGTAGCCAGTTAATTCCAGCGAAATGACTATTTACAGCTAAAATGAGTATGTTTTGGTCACAAATAGTCTTTTCGCCGCAATTAAATGGCCACAAAAACCCATTTTTCTTGTAGTGTTTCTTTTGGCCTACAATTAGAGTGCTAGCAAGTGGGCAGTCACCGGCCATGTTTTTCTTTTTCTTTTTTAAATTTGCTAGTACATATTTTGTGGATAAGTGTGTTTTTTAATTAATAACTGGTTGACCTGTATTATTTTAATTGAAATGTATAACACTTATTCGCACATCATTCTGTTTTAATAACTTCCTTGTTAAAAGGTGGCACGGTTCAAGTCTTACATGACTGAATTGGGATTGTTAGGCTGCATCTAGGTTAGACTCCAAAATGACTAGTCAATGGTATAATTGAATCCCCATTGAAATAATTATAAAGAACAATAACTTCTTCTTCCCAAACAATGTAAGAACCACCTACACTTGTCGATCAATGTAAAATATCACACTGTCTATCCCTTAAATCTACCCCTTGGTTGAGGATCCCCATCCCAAAACACCACTGGGAGGTTAGAAGTCCTGCCACAAAAGGGCCGGGAAGGGGGAGGTGACCCCGCAATGTACAAAAAAATAGAAAGATGTTGATTTAATTATTTGTATTATATTCTTAACACCCTCTTCTCACGTGGGGGGTGTGGGTGATCAAAATCTCATTCAATGAGTGGGCCCAATAAATAGAATATTTAATTAAATAGGGTAAACTGTAAAGTCAGGATTCGAACTCATGTGAAATCACCACTTCTTTCAAAAGTTTAAGCTGATGGGAATAAGTAGATTTAATTATTTGTATTGTATTCGTAACATCCTTGAATCTTCTGCTTGCTAACTGAATATCTTTATTGTTAAACCATGTGTAATTCAGATCAAAGAAAATGAGTGTGTGATTGTTTTGACACACCAACCGGACTGGCTTCTTGATTGGTATGAAGGTGGAGCTGATGTCGACAGAGAGGATCTCTCAAATCTTATATGCAAGACTTTGAAAGAAAGGTGTAAATGGTTGAATCGAATGCGCCACTCAAGGGTTGAATCGAATGAATCAATTTATGCACAACAACTGCTTGTAAATGGTTGTGGGGGAGCATTTGCCCATCCCACCCATGTATTTGGTGATTTTAAAGAATCTCATGGAGTTTTCTATGGGTGCAAAGCTAGTTATCCTGACAAAAAAACGTCGAGGAGGGTAATTTTCTCTACTTCTTTGGAACCCATGTCAATACCAATCTCAAGTTTCTTAAACATTTTATCTTTTGTTTCTTGGTCATAACTTTCATTTTCATTTACTTCAGCTTGGATTTAAAAATATTCTGAACTTTAAAAGGGAGAATTGGCAGTTTGATTATGTTGGTGCCATTCTGTACTATATGTTGGCCTTTTCTGTGTTCCCACAGGCAAAAGTACTTATAAATAAAACTTGCCCTAATTAATTAAATAGGACATCTTTCTTCTCTCTCTCTCTCTCGATTTATTAAGAGTACTTATCCATATGACTGATCTCTTCTTTTTTGGGGCCTAGTGTGAGCTTCATCACATCTTTGAAGTAGACTCCAAGTTGGGTTTTTGTTTCCGTACGCTGTGGAATGCTTTTATATACATGCTGGAACACTCTTACGTTTCTCTAGGAGCCGTTATACTGCTGCTAATTGTGGCATATGCACTTGCACCCTCCAAAGTTGTATGGAAGAAAAGGGTAGTGATGGCAATTCTTCACGTTTCTGCGCACCTAGTTGCAGCTCTAATACTTATGTTGGCGTTGGAACTGGGTCTTGAGTTTCTTACCCGCCATAAACTATCAGCAACTACTTCAGGTAGATTTCCCTCGCTGTTATATATGTGTGTGTGTATATATATATATATATATATATAGGCATATAATTTTTCAAAGTCGAACTGCAATACTATAATCGACGTCCAAGCAGCTCTAGCTACGATCAATGAACCAGATGAAATGTTTGTTTTAGGGAATTTTTGTCCAAATAGACTTTAATTGGTATTTAGATTTAAAAGTACTATTATCGTGCAATTGTTTTGAAATAGTTGGTTAAAAATAAGTCACTTGGTATTTAGATTTAAAACTTTATTATGTGATCATAAGGTTTCATCATTTGGTCATACGTAAAAATATATTTTCCTAATCAGTTGTTTGAGAAAATTAGGAAAGGGAGAATGAATATTTTTATTCCTCGAACAAATTTTGTTTTTCTTAACATCATGATCAGTACCAGCGTTACGAATCCCTTGAAATTAGTCACTTTGTTCATCTAAATGGCACAATAAGTATAGATCAAACGTGGTACTGGTCTCGCAAGCTTTATCATTGGTGTGACGAGATCTTCCTGCTTATACTTGATGGGCCAAAGGTAAGAGAAGCTCTCTCACTGTTAAAGAAATAATCGACGATGCTTCCTCTCTCTTTTTCATCGCTAAGACACATTAATCATTTGGATTAATATACGATATCAGTTCATCGCTGTCACGCGGAGCAATATTTGCAAGAATGGGATGGCATCTCTCTCTCGATTTGAGACAGTTCGTTACTATGGTTCTGTCTTCTTTTATTTTTGGCCCTTGTCGACTTTTCTAGTTTCATACAGAGCTTTCATGCAAACCAAAGAACTTGCTGGTCGAAATTACATAGTGGTTCTGAATACTATAAAAGAATTGTCTCAGTAATCGACGTGGTAGTGATACAGTAGATGTAACTTCAAACCAAAGAGGAGCCATTCAGAAGAAGCTTTCTTGTACATGGAAACCAAAAATGCAATCTGATATAACTTTTTGATGGAATAACTTAAGTTATCAAGCTAATTGAAAAGGGTTTAAGGCAATAAAGCATGATGAAAGTTGTTTAAATGATGCATCGGATATCTATTCTGAACAAGTAAAAAAAAAAAAAACTGATACATAACCTCTTCACAAACAATCATCTGTGGTTTTTAAGATATTCATAAGATGATCAAGCGGACAATCTGCCCCAAAAACCGAAATGACTTTGTTGTTTCTTTTAAGCATTTGTTTTTCTCATCACGACTCCAGTGCTGCATTGAAGAATTTCAAACATCAACCAAAAAATAAAGAAATCCACCTACTTAAAGCTAATGCAAACCAATTAGGCATGACAGGCATTGGAATTAACCTCTCCAAGCATGTTCAGCTTCTCACGGACAGCACTCATCAACCCTGTCATATCCCCATCCCATCTGTAAAACTCCATCTCCCTTCCTTCTAGGAGCTTCTTAGAAACCTAATAACCAATCAGTAAAATATATTTACATATATATTCATGAGGATGAGATATGTATCTTAATTACAAAGTTTAAATTAACACTATCCACCAAACACTCAGTGAAAAGAAATACACATCAACTAAAAATTAAGCAATTGCATAAGAGTCAACACAGGACTTGTTTAAAATTTGAGATAAAGGAAACATTGGGTTCATACACATCCACAAAAATGAATGCCTATAAGGAGATAAACTCCAGTAAAACATCAAGCATGTATCAATGCCAGACAAATGAAAGATCTCAACCCTGTCCAAAGCCTATAATTATTTTCAACACCTTCATTTGATTATTTGTTAAGTTCTGAAGACAATCAAAATCCAGTAACCTATTAAGAGACAATGTCATCCATAAATTCCAGCACATATACTTGTATTCCTTTTTTTGGTTCATCTTTCTCCTCATAAATTGTTTAATGATCTCCAGGAAGTAACCATATTCGTCCACTGAAAAAATGCGAAGCAGCCTGCAGCATATAAATAGGTCCAAGGTAAAGATTCACAGATTCATACTTCAATGTTCAGAAGTTTTTCGTTCTATCTCACCATAGTTAGCATTTCACAATCAATGTTGGTTAATTTAATATGGTTTTCCAAATTTTTTTTCTTTGCTTAATCCAGTCAGAATTTTTTGCACGATATATCTTAAAGTCAGCACATATTTCTAATGGAATTTTCTGCACGTGACATTCTGATTTGATCATGAGCATCCCACAGAGCAGGGAAAAAACACCAAGGAAGAGAGAATAGGCCTCCCCACCCAGCGAAAAGAAATAGATGCTACTTTCATTGTCTTTCATACAGAGATAGGTGTAGCCTGCTTAACTGAATGTTAGGATATGATTTTGGGATGTACACACACAAAGACTACTCATAAAAGCAATTAAAAAGGTTCAGTCTTGTATGAGAGTCCGAGACGAAAGTGATTCCATAAGGTCAGAATCAGAAGTGCACAAGTGTCAGTCCATAGTTTTATTTTATACAGGAACATCACCAAATATTCCCGAAACTAGAAGTATGGTTAAGAACATAAATTCACACATACCTGCCTTGCTATCACCTGACCTCCTGCAATATGTGAAAAATATATATTGTAGAAATGGCAAAGAAACAACGGGGCACTCTTCTCTGCAAGTTCATTTAAATACTTGGCATAAGAAATTCCCGGATTGCTAGGTTCAGGAATCACAGAAGCCAGTTGTCTAATCCACTCTAGATCTTTTGCAAGACCTTCTGATCGTTCCAATCCAGTTTTTCGGAAATAGGCATCTGTAATCAAATCAGGCATTAGATTCTCACAAGAGTTTATTTTTTATAGGTAATGAAGAAGTTTTATTCATAACAAAAGGCATTGCCAACAGGACGTATACAAAAGTAAAACCCAACTATTCTGACAAGATTTAAGAACCACCTATGCTTATGCTGTAGCGTCATTAATTGCCTTGAGATTCGACACGGAAATGCAGTAGAGAAACAGAACATAATCCCAGTTTTAGTCACATTCACAAGGGTTTGACAAATTCCCATTACGTTTACCCACAGGGCAAAATACCTTCCAAATAGAACTACTCATATAAGCCTCTAAAAGCTAGATTGCTCTGCTTTACCAAGGAAGCATATGTGACCCATAACCCTCCAGGAAAATAACAAGCACACCTTACATCATAATTGGCTAAAACCACTAGCATATGCAAGTTCAAAATAAAAGGACTCACAGGCAACGTCACTGGATTCATCGACGATGCGCTCCACAGTGTCGAAGACGAGCTTGCTATCAACTAAATACTTGAGGTACCCATCCAAGGGCCGGCTCCCATGTCGCTCCACCAACACCAACACCACCATCATCATCATCTGATGCCAAATTACCCTCCCCTTCTTTACCGTCTTCACTAGATGAATCTTGGTCATCGGCATCGCTGCTGTCCTTGTTAACTCTTCGGAGTCTCGTGGCAACGAACCTCATCTCTTCAGTAATGCCTTTGCTCTCTCCTGGGTACAGCCTCCTTTACCTCTTCATCCTCCTTTTCACCGGTGGAGCACTAGTCGTTGCAATCGCCGGAGAGGGAGAAGAAGATGACGAAATGGACGAGGAATCAGAGCAACACAAAATTAGGGCTCTTCCAGTCCCCATCTTCTGCTTGTTCTGCCTGTAAATCGAATTTGCTGCAACTCTCGACGAACTCAACAGTGGTGGAGATGGTATTTGTCGTATCGGAAGAAGAAAGATCGTAGCAATAAACATGAGCCTTGTTGCTTTCTCTTCACAAGTGCAAGCACCAACTTTGAATACCCAGTCCAAGTAGGCTTGCCGATATGAGTTGAGAAAAATAACAAGGAAAAAGGAAGAAAACAAATGAACAATTAGGAATGGAGCAAGCACACGGATGCTCCACCAAAGTAATGACAGTAGTAAACAAAAGCCATGTTGATTTATCTCTTTTCCAAGTACATATAACACCTTGGTAAAACTAATAAGAAAACAAAAAAAAAAAATGCTAGGAATGGGGCAAGAAGGCTGCACAAAAACAGAGGAACCGGATCTGATCTGAACTGATAGGATTTATTTACAAAAAAATTAGTAAAAAAAATGTTGTGTATTGGACAATGATTAACAACACCATGTCCAGGGGCATCATCTCAGGAGGTTTGAGTATGGTGATATACAGGCTGCCAGACTTGCCCGATGAATTGTGTAATCAGAACTATCAAAATTAATTGTCTTCTGCAGCTTCTATGCTTGTGTTTAGTTGTGTTAAACACCACATTCAAAACCCAGCTCCAGAAGTTAGCCATGGTTTACTTGAGCAAATTTTATGCAAGGAATTTCATAACAAAAGCATCTATTCATGTATAACGGGCTTTCATCTTTCGCAAAAACTCTAGTGTTTCTTTATATGAAGTATCGGAGCAGCTGATCGGTTTGCATGAATTAATTTGATCAGTTGACTCTAAAACCTGAATGAAAGATATAAATATATAAGAGAAGGAAGATGTAGAGGGAGCGTGGTAAACAGCAAGCATGACAAAGAAGATAGCAGATTCAAGCTTGTCATGTTTAAACAGCAAGAATTTGAAGCCAAGTTCCTAAAACCAAATGAAGCATGTGAGGTAAATCCTTTAAAACAGAATAAAAGACTACAACATCTGCCCAGATCAATCCCCTAACCGATCATCTTGGAAAACGTTGAGCTGCACCAGCAGTGGATGCATCCTACCAATATTTTCATCCTAAATATGTGATTTCATCTCCTTAAGGTAGAAATTTTGAATTAACACAACACCATCTGCAACTCATCATAACACAGCTTCTTCAACATATTTATCAATTCTGTGGTAAAAAACACTACCCAAGCAATAATCATGTTTGGGGGAATTCAATCTACAGAACATGCAAGAACGATTTAAAAGAACTTTGCCTTTAAAAATTGTTTTTTTAATTTATTCCATTTTTTTAAAATAAATTTAAATTGGGTTAGAAGATCCACCGAAGTAGGTAGTCTTAACAGGCTGATATGCCGGTAACAGGTAAGCCTGAAGGCTGTTCCCATCCATTGGGAGATGCCAACCATCCCTCCTTTCTACCAAAACAAAAATTTATTCGATATAATGGATAGCTACTGTATTCACAAAGAATCTCATGCAGGCCAGGATCAAATCCACGAGTCCATCTGTACCAACAAGTAGATACAACATGAATTCCAATAGAGGATTGTATCTAACAATTGCTAGAGGTCCGTACACTTTTGTTTTCTCTCCTTACATTTCGGTTTTCGCAAACCAGTATCACGTCGCTGATAGTGGCTGAGGGCTCTTGACGGTGGGATAGTTGGTACCGTGGTAAGGAAATGATTTCCTTTAGTTCTATACCCATTGAATCAAAGGTGTTTGAGGTAAGAAGAGATGGGGGCATGGTGTAAATTACGGAGAAAGGGTGGAAAGGTGCGAGTTGTTTGAGGCTGGGGTTAGACACCATCCAATGGGTGGTAACACACTGGAGGAATGTCTGAAGGCAGGGAGGAAAGGGTACTATTCTGCTTCTCGGGAAGGCGGCAGAGGCTTCATTGCCCAGGAATGCTCCAATCCTCGTGGCTCACACTTGGCTTTGGTGGAGTATGGAGGGGGAGGTAGCCGGAGTTCATCTTTATACCTGAGGATAGGGCTGGAATGGGGTCGAGGAAGCCGGCGGATGTGCTGAAGAACATAGGCAGAGGAGGTGGGAAGGGGAGAAACTCACCAACACAGATGGCGATAACTGTGCCGTCGAGGTCGTACAAGGAGGCCCTGGTGACACCTCGAGCCGCGTAGCAACCAGTCGTGGCAGAACTGCAGAAGTGAACATTTCTAGTTTCAGTAGTTGATCAGAGTCGAGGGGTAGTAAGCAGGGGGTTGTCTGGGCAGAAAGTGGAAACAATCTTGCAGAACCTGCGTTATATGCAGTGTTGGTTGGGGGAGCTCAGTGATAAAGTCTCATGTCTTATACGGTGCGTTGAGGGGATTGATGAAGTGGGCTTGGGTTTGCGTGGAGTAACGGGCCCATGTGAAATACAGAAAGGAACGGGTAAAGGACCTAAAGGAAAAGAAAAGGCTTTCGGTACTGGGCTTAGGTCCGAGGTGAGGCCCGTGAAGGTGAGAGGCCTTTTCTGGAGGAAGAAGCCGCAAGACCTTGGTGGCCCGTCGATGTGTGGGCCCGCGCCACCATTGCCGGCGAAACCTCAGACGACCTCGCCGAAGGTCGCAGAAGCTTCGACGAAGGTCCCGGCGCCAGAGTTTGTATTATCGAAGCCTGGAGGAGGGCTTAATACCATCTTGTTTGTTCACGACGACTTGGTATTTGCTCAGACCACCTCGCCGAAGCTCGCTAGCGCACAGATAACTGCAACGAGGTCAGTGAAGTTTTCTGCGAGTAGTAGCAAGGTTGACGCTAGGATGAGAGACAACAAGGAAAGCAATGCCTGAGAGGTGGTCGTGTTCGTGATAGCTGCTGGTCTTGGTTATCCATAGTGCAGCGACGTGGGAAATGAGGCTTCAGTGGAGGTTTGCGGCATCGTAAACTATCACATGCAGGTATGTATATATATATAGATAGGCAATGGGAAAACCCTAGAGAAGAAAAGGAAAGAGACATGCATCATGCCTGTCTTGGAAAACGGATGTGATGAAGCTGTGCATGTAGAGGAGTCTGTGGGGGTTGCATGAACTAGTGTAACATGTGAATATACAGTGTTGCCATTTCCCCTAACAAAAACATACGAAAAAAAAAAACAGAGGATATACGAGCCGTGGGGGCAGATACCAAATCTCACGGGCTTAGGCTATTGGCTCATTTCAAATATTTGGCCTATGTTTTGCAGTAAAAAAAGTAATAATAAATGGGCTCTTCCTTGAGTTTTGGGCATGACTCATCCTTAAAAAAGTATACTCGTTCCATAAATTTTCTTAGCTCATAAAAAGATTTTTCATCCGATCCAAAAATATTTTAAGGAAATTATTAAAATAGTAAGCCCATTAAAAGAAAAAATTTCGATATCCGCCAGAATATAATTTGGACCCGCAATCAATAAAAAAGAATAATACTCGAAAATTAATTAGGCTCTTCATACGTATAAATCCAAAACAAAAATTTTAGAAAGCGGCTTAGTGTTGGACACGGGTGTTACATGCAAGACTTTGAAAGAAAGGTGTAAGCTTCGAATTGCTGGGGACATACATTACTATATGTGCCACTCAATGGTTGAATCGAATGATTCAGTTTATGCACAACATCTGCTTGTAAATGATTGTGGGGGAGCATTTGCCCATCGCACCCATGTATATGGTGATTTTAAAAAATCTCTTGGAGTTTCCTATGGGTACAGAGCTAGTTATCTTGACAAAGAAACGTTGAGGAGGGTAATTTTCTCTACTTCTATGGATCCCTTGTCAATACCAATCTCAAGTTTCATAAATATTTTGTCTTTTGTTTCTTGGTCATAACTTTCCTTTTCATTTACTTCAGCTTGGATTTGGAAATATTCTGAACTTTAAAAAGGAGAATTGGCAGTTTGATTATGTTGGTGGCATTATGTACTATATGTTGGACTTTTTTGTGTTCCCACTTGTAAATTACTTATAAATAAAACTTGCCCTAAATTATTTTGTAGTTGTTGTAATGTTAATGTTGGGAATTGACTTGCTATGAAATTGTGTGTTTGTTTCATAATTAATATTGTGGTCATGTCCCAGTTGATGAATGAAATTATCATTTTCTATCAAAAAAAAAAAAAAAATGTTGTGGTCATGTCATTCGTTAATTATCTGTTGCACAATGTCTGCATTATATTTGCTATCTGTCATTAATACTTTTGTATTTGTGATATGTTTTTGTATATGCTGAAATATTTAAATTGGGTAGTTTTTGGTGTCAAAAGAATAATTTTGTGGGTGTGTGCATATCACAACCCCAAGCCGAGTTGGGGCTTTATCTTGGTGGAGCTCCTCAGATCATTCGGGAGCATATAAGACTAAGTTAGATCCCCTGAGTTGTCGCTAGGCAACAATAGGCTCGGGCGAGATGATAATACTCATGGGTCGACTTTGTTACCTCTTTGCAAGTGAAGGCTAGAGGTTGCCTGGTCACATATGCGCCGAGCGTAGAATTAGGCATCGCTCGTTACGAAGTCACATGCATAGTCATTACCTATAGTGTGATGAGAAGAGCCAGATTATGCAGATGGTTCATAGGAGAGATCATGGTGCATACCTTAATTTTAAAAATGATGCTTTCAAAATAAAAATATGATTTTTGGGTGCGTGGTGTCTTGTATGAGAAAAATGTATATTATTGTATTTGGAAAAATTGTAAATGTTATCATTCCTTTAAATTCCTGTTTTACATAATCTCACATTTTTCCACGTGCTTGTATTTTGCGAGATCTTACTATGATGTCCCCACCTACGGTAGAGTTTAATGTAGAGTATGGTTACAAGCATGGAGGTTCGGCTCAACCTGAGGAGTGAAGATTTGGGGCCTTTTTTCGCCTTTTGTTGTGTTGTTGTTTGGGTTAATTTAATTTGGATGATTGTAACATTTAAATGCCAAAATTTGGAAGAATTGTGGCTTATGGATATTTGTTTGGTGATATAGCTTTAAGTTTTAGTACTATTAGATTTAGCCCGTTTGAATTCAGAGATGAATTGAGATGGTTTTAAATAAGTTAAATAAGATATTGTTAGAATATTATTTTTAATATTATTATTATTTTGGAATTTGAAAATTTTGAATTGTTTATCATATTTTGTGTGGAAATTTGAAAAAATTGTAATGATGAGTTAATGTGAGTTTCGAATCCAAACGTAGCCAGTGTCCTTTTATTTTTGTACTGCAAATTAATTGCACACTTTAGTATTGCATGCACACACTTGATATCATTATGTGCTGGGGGTTTGTGACCCTTGGGCAACATCCTAACGTCACGAATTCTGCCAAAACACAAGCGGGGGTCGAGGCATCCCTACACCATGTGCTAATGGCCAACAAGGTACCCCTAAGCCACTCCACCATCCAATAAACCAACAAGACTAGTTGTAAGGATAACGCAGCACCAAGGAGTAATCGAATCTGTAACGCCCCTACGGAAGACCCAAACTACAGGATCTATACTCTAAAAGAACTATTCAATAATATAATTGAAGCATCATTGAAATCTTATAAAGAGTACGAACTTCTCATTTCTAAGCAGTGTGAGATCTCATATACCACATACTCTTATTCTTATCATATGGGTATCATAATCTACCCCCCTTAAATTCTCGATGTCCTCGTCGGGCTAGTCCGTCGTAGGTGGCACGGCTCAAGTCTCACATTTTTTGTTGGGATAGACTCTGATACTATTTGTAACACCCTAATGAAATACCCAAACTACATGGTGTAATGCCCTAGTCCCGTAGGGGTCGGAGAGTTATTTTTTGTAACCAAAACCCAACTTTCATAACATATAAAAGCTCCAATATTTTCAAAAAGTACAAATCCATTTATTCAAACAAAAAAATATGTGTTCCTCCACTAAGACACCAAATAAATACCTCAATGAAATAATTTAAAAACTCCATAAATATTTAGAAATATCTAGGACTCTAAATATCAAATAACATAAAATCATAAACCTACTAAATAAGACTCTCCAATAAACTTGTACCCTCAGACACTTATTCCACTACGATCATCACACTTTGCTAAAACATCCTACTCTTGTTCTCCAGTTGAACCATCAAAATTATCTGAAAATAATTGAAGATAAGGACTGAGTTATCAACAACTCAGTAAGTAGAGAACATATATTAGTATGTAAACATGAGCATTTTCAGAATTCAGAATGCAGGATAAAATATTTACTTTCAGAATACAGAATTAGAAATATTTACTTTCAGAATGCAAAATCAAAAACATGTTACCAAAAATATCGGAGCGAAACTTTCAGAAAACATTCTTATTCAAAAATCATTTGGCATATCAAAATATGAGACCTCATTCTTATTATATCGGAGCATCACATTGGGACATATGTCATGTTCAACTCCGTGGTAGGGTTATAAACCACAATTATAATCCGTGGAAGGGCCGTATCCACTATTATCACTCATGGTTAGGCCGTGTACCATGTTTAACCCCAGTCGTAGGGTTATAAACCACCATTATAACCATGGAAGGGTTGTATCCACTATTATCACCCGTGGTTGGGCCGTATACCATGTTTAACCCTCGTAGTAGGGTTATAAACCACCATTATAATCCATGGAAGTGATGTATCCACTATTATAACCCGTGGTTGGGCCGTAACAGAAAATTGAACAGAACATCATAATCAGACTTAATCAGAATACAGAATCAGAATCTCATACCAATATTTTCAGATGCCACTTCATATCAAAAGCTAAAAACGGAACATCTTCAGATAATTTCACCATGTTTGAAATAAACAAAATTAAAACATCTTCATTTATTCATAGTAAAACTTTTAGATCTCATGTATCAGAACATATTTATTTCATCAAAACAAAACTTTAGAAAAAAAAAGACTAATATTCGTTCTTTTCCAGATCAGAAACAGAATGCACAAAAATTAGCTCATATATACACCAGTCATGACAAAAATACTCTTCTCTCTCTTACGGATCTCATGAGTAATGCAGCGTAAATAGCTGAGATTATTTTCACATTTCTTTTCAAAAACAAATATATCATGCACATTTTCATAAATCAACCCCAGCTCATTGTCTTTTTATGCAAAGTTTAGCATAGGAATCCTACTTACCTGGAGTTCTTAGCTTTTTAAAAATTTCTTCAAAAATGCCGAACAAATATTAATCGTCACCTATAACATAATAATGTAATTTTTATAAATTTTCAATGGAACAGATATTTCAATATTTAAGCCTAAGATGCTAAAATAACCTATTTTAATTCCTCAAAAACCTAAATTCACATAATCCTAAAATATCGTCACCTTTTCTAAATTCATCAATGTCCAAATAATCAGTCTGAACAAAACACAAAATCTACTTAAAAGAAAACTATTGTTTACTCTTTGAAAGAAAACCTTGCTTAATACAAATTTAATTTACTTAAAAGATTTCTGTAAAACATATATATATTAGAGAGTACTAATACACAATAAAAGTTTAAAAGCACATTAATACAACTTGTAGTAAAGAGCACTACTGTAATTTCATTTAATTAATAGACCAACTATTCGGTAGGATATAGTTAGGCATTTTGTTGTTTGAAAACATATATAACATGCTTCAAGGTGGGAGGAACACTTACTTTGTTTCGGGTGTGCAAAAACAAAGCACAACAGTCCATATTTTCCTTTCGGTGGCTGCGCACGAAGGCATGGGCAACTTTGTGGAGGATGTTTTCATTGCACAATGGCTAATCAGAGGGAGGAGGTAGCGGTGTGGTGGCTAAAAGTCGTTAAACATGTGTGGAGAGTGGTTGGTTCATGGGAACTGTGGGAGGAGAACCTATGCGATGGGGTGGTTCGCAGTGGGGTATGGGTTCACTGTAACGAGGCTAGCGACTTCGTGCATGGAGGCTAAGGGAAAACAGGTTGATGATGGTAACTGTGGTTGGGTAATTTCTCTAAACTGAAGAAAAAAAAATACCTCTGCTTCTATAAATACGTCAAGTGGTTGAAAAACCCTAGAGAAGAAAAATGAGAGGCGTATGCACATAGAAGTTATAACTATAAAAAGAAAACTGCAACCCTAGAGAAAATAAAGGAAGAGAAGAATAAATGCAATGCCAATACATAACTATTATGCACACTCTTGCCATGAAGGTCGTGAGGGGTAGAAACGTGCGTGCCAAGGACATGAAGAATAACCCTAGGGGAGAAAATAGATAGAAAACGTGCGTGGACAAGGGCTGAAAATGGCTTCATACGAATTTGGGCTAGTTGGGCCCACTTCTTGATTTATAAAAGGGCTTCGTCTCACATTCTAAACTAGTCTTCATTCCACAATCTGTCAGGCCAAAAACTCAAAATAAATCTCACTTGATCCATAAAATATTAATAAAAAATAATCTAAATATCAAGCGCAATAAAAAGTCCATAATCCATCAATACAAATTCTGTGTCCGTAACCTATTCTCAAAATTACTCTATAAAATCCAAGTGGGTTTTTCATCCATATTAAAAAAAAATTCGAACATGAGTTTCGTGTTAGGCTTGGGTGTTACACATGACCTATACTCCAAAAGAACTAGTCAATTATACAATTGGAGCCCCATTAAAATCTCATAAAGAGCAATAACTTCTCATTCTCAAGCAATGTAGGATCTCTTACACCACCTACCCATATCCTTATCATATGGGGTATCACAAAACCAGACTAACCAAGTTGTAAGGTAGGATCAAGCCTTTCTACATCCTGTTTGGTCAAGTAGGAATTGCAAGAAATTACGATTTAGAACCTTAGAAACAACCAAGAACATAGTTGATCGGATGCGCAAGAGTAAGGCCATACCTATCTGATCAATGGTGGATGGAGAAAGCTTCAAAAGCATCATCCGTAAAAAGGGAATCAAATGCATTACTAGCCATGGAAACCTAACTAGTTTGAAGCTAATGCTTATACCAATGCACCTTTCGCTACTCGTATAATAGCAACATTGCCCATGGTTACTAAAAAGGAAACTTCCCTGGACAATTCAAATCCATAGATCGCAAAGTCACCAATTTTTTGCACACCGGTGATTGTGCCCCCTATTGGCAACACACGAAGACCTGAGATTAGAAAATGGACACGGTTTGGGGTTTTTGGCGAGGTATCACCTCTCTCAAATATTTGATTGGATGCCAAGATAGAGAATGAATGAAGCTCCGAATCAAAAAATGAAACCGCACTAAGACGTCCACCGAGTCTTGGGTTTGGATTTTCTTCCCACAAAGCTCCTCAAGATCCTACAATGCCCAAAATAGAATAGAAAATAGAAAACCGGCGATAGAAAAGTTGATAAGCAACACTCGAGCATCCTGGACTCAACCACAAGCCTAGTTATAGGCGAGTGGAACATGACGACGAACAAACAAGTTAAGAAGATACGTGAATAGTATTACTCCCTTAACATTCTTACTGGCAACCATTCTCTGTCAAACACGAAACGAAGAGCCAAATGGCTCAGGTAGGTTCTTCACATACTGTCTAAATTTATTTGTGCTAATAGATTTGGTTTGTGAAGGTGTCTCCCATAAAACTTCTCGAGATTCCATGGGAATCCCAATGGTTGAATGCCCCAAGAATGCATTTTACCCGCTAGTCTTACCTAATGCCAAGTATGGACAATCTAGGTCTGAAACAACAGCCCCTGGGCATGTAAATAGAATGAAGAGGATGCACAACGGCAATTTGACACCACCAGACACAAAATGGATCTTCATTATCACCAAAGAAAGGCTTCTCAAGCCTTCACCAAACCCAACAAAAGGGCTAAGGTTTTCAAGTCTCAAGCTTGTAATCTGAATTATCTACACTAACCTATTTGATTTTTGGTGAAAACCTCTCGACGCAATCAAGTACAATTACCGCGCAATCGAGTACATCTCCCACCTCGACTGTGCGGTGGCACATCACTCCCCCACAACAATGCAGTTGAGTACATCTCTTGCAAGAGCATTGTGGTTGATCACTGCCTCCCATTACAGCAGAGCAGTGGAGCATTGCTCCCCTCGCAGCAGGCGGACGAGTATGTCTCCAGTAGGACTATCACAGTTGCGTACATCTCCCGCCAAAGTAGTGCGCCAACACTTTCGCCCTTCAAGGAAATGATGGCTAGCAACGTGTATGCGATCGGGCTTAGCCTAGCCAGATGAGTGATGTAGCATCTCCTTCAGCAAAGTTGAGTGCTAGCAATGCGCATGTGATCTGGGCCACCATTCACACTCGTCAGGGTGACAATGGCTAACAGCGCGCATGCGATTGGGGTTGGACTAGCCTGATGAGCGGTCGAGACCCCTCCCGCCACCTCAGCATAGTCAAGCATCTTTCCCACCAATCTAACCACACTCGAGTAGTCGAGTTAGCCCTCAGGGGGTCGATCACTAATATTAAGGATGAAGGCCTGCAACGCTCATGCAATTGGGGCTTGCCGAGCTTTATGAGTGGTCGAAGAGGCCTCCCACACTAAACAAATGTTTGTAACGCGCATGCGATCGGGACAACACTCGCAGCACCCATATGGGTGATGACATCTAGCAACGCGCATGCCATTCGATGTTAACCTAAGTCAATGGGCTGCCGAAGATCCGGGTGACGATGAAAAGCCCTACAGTGAAATAGCTTTCTTGATCGAAACTTGTTCAGGAATGACACCATCCAAAGGAACTGATGGAGAAAGGTTGACCAAGTCAACTGTTGTCCTCATTGCCTCACCCTAAAAGGAATTAATAATTTTGCATGAGAGAGCATAATTTTGCCAGATGCATATCCAAACGTGGTGCTTAGAGAATCTAATCCTTCAGCTGAGGAGGAGGCACCAGTCTATACAGATGAGGTCGATACCCTTGCTGATTATGAGGTGAGGGATTTGGTTGTTGGTCCAGATGCTCCCCTGTATGACGGGACAAAGAACATCAAGCAAACAGATCTATCTTATTTCTTCAAGATCCTAAATTTGATAATCGCTAGTAATATTGACCCTC
Organism: Juglans mandshurica; assembly: GCA_022457165.1. Lineage (NCBI taxonomy): Eukaryota > Viridiplantae > Streptophyta > Magnoliopsida > Fagales > Juglandaceae > Juglans > Juglans mandshurica. The sequence goes on along the minus strand of CM039634.1, from coordinate 6,485,582 downwards.
GGCAGACAGAGGTTGACATTGACTGGACAAAATTTATGATACGGGTCGCTTGTGGTATTCTATCGACTTGGTGGGGTATATATTCGATAGGATTCGATCAGAGTCTTGGTACATTTCGACAGATATACTGCCATTCGGGATCCTGATCACCCGATTTTTGTTATTTGCCGGTGTCGTGCCTGATGTTGCCTAGCATAAATGGGAGTCGATGGGACCGATCAACAACACCACCCTCTCACGCAGCACAAGACACTCGAGACTGCGTCTTCTTGGACATGTTCTAGACCCGGTTGATCCTCAGAGATATGCACAGCAGGGAGATCACGAAGTATCGACCGCTGGGACATCCAGACAGACCGAGGCATCAGTACACAGCGCTACTCATGAGGACATGGCTGGGGTCGTGCGTGCAGCGATCAGCGGACAGATATCAGCGTTGATTGATGCAGTGCGTATGGAGGTCTGTTATGCTGTGTCTGAGTTTCGTACAGAGATTATTGGTACCATCTCTGAGTTACGTACGAAGCTTGATGCCATGTCTGCGACTCAGGTCACCATCAGTACTCGACTGACACAGATAGAGGAACGATTAGCTACAGTCGAGGAAGTGTGCAAAGATTTGGCATCATTGTACTTTCTATATTTTATTTATTGATTGATTTTGCTTTTAGAATGGACAATATTTAGTGTTTTGTAAATTTAGTATTTAATTATGAATTAGTATTAGTTTATATTTTCTATACTAATTATTGATTGATATTATTCCTATAATTAAATTGATAAATTTTTTATAATTACTAGTTAATATAAATATAATTCTAAAAAAAAAAAACATATGATCACTGTTCAAACCATGAAAATAACATTTGAACAGTATTGATTCATCATTCGAATGGTGAATATTGTAAGTCCAAACGGTATATCAATTTCCCGCTATATTAATGTTACTTAACTTGCCAAATTGCACGTTCGAACAGTTCTGATTTATCATTCAAATGGTAGAATTGTACGTTAGAACGTAATGCAATTTCCCGCTATAATAATTATACTAAACGAGCCAAAATGTACATTCGAACAATGCTGATTAATCATTCGAACGGTTAAAATTGCACGTTCGAACAGTGTAATAATTTCCCATTATCATAATATTACTTAACGCGCCAAAATGTACGTTCGAACGGTTAAATTTAACCGTCCGAACATTAAAACATTACATTCGAACGGTTTCATTATTAGGGACAAAATATTTCGTTCCTAATTATACCGTTCGAACGGTTTTGTTCTTCCATCATTTTTTTGGGATGAAATCTGAAATTCGTCCCAAAATCTCACTTTTTGGGATGATTTTCATTTCGTTCCAACAAAAACTCATTCCAAAAAGTCTTTTTTGTTGTAGTGACTCTTTGCTACACCATTCTATTTTGGTGTCTTGGGAATTTTTTTCTTAAGCTTGATGCCATGACTTCTACAATACTTTTCAACTGGTCCTCTCTATACTCACTACCATTATTTACCTGAACACATTTTAAATGTCTTACCATTTCCCTTTCAACTTTCACATGTAGAACTTTGAACACATCTAGCATTTGGTCTTTAGTTTTCAATGGAAAAGCTCATACTTGTCTACAGCGATTAATAATAGAATGAGATTTATCCCACCATTCTGAGAATGAGATCATGACCTATTAAATAGAATTTTTAAGTACAGAATTATTTTACCATGAAATTTTTTAAAGTCGACCATTGTTATTTTTCAAAGTCAACAATTTTTTAAAAAATTGAATTGACGACATTTATATCTTTATTAAAGGGCCATTTGTTAATACAATTATTATAAGATATTTTCAGATATTGTCAAGTATTTTCTTTCCAAACATCACTCAGGTACGAAAGACTTCAATTTAAAAATTTTAATATTTTTATTTAATTATTACAACTTTTTTAAATTTCTAAACAAAATATAAAAAACAATACAACTTATTCAAATTTAAAAACAAAAATAAGAGTAAAATCATTTTTAATTTTATAATATTTTTGTTTAACTTAATTTTTTCTCTAATTTCTCAAAATTCAATAAAAAATTTTAACTCAAACTATTTCACTATTATTCACAATTATTTTATTATTATTCACATATATTCTAAAATATTCTTAATATCCAAACGACTAACTTATGAAATTAATATGAAAAACATCAACTTGAAATTGTTTAGGTAGCTAGTAGATGTGAAAATGTTGACGGTAATGGATCAATCATGTCATTTTAGTAGTCTAAGATCTAATTAATTGACAAATATATTTAATTAAAAATATAAGATTTCAACTTACATCAGGCCTTCGAAGGCAACAAGAATTTTCCGCACCTAACACCGTGTTGACGTAGTTTTATTCGTTCCCATGTGCAGACTAATCAGCCCGAAATTAGTACTTCCCATCGTCAGCTGCATGACACGTGAATTTCCCAACCAAATTGGGGGTTCTACTTCTATTGCATGCATGTATCTATCTCTATTAATTCATAATTATTTTTAATTATCATCCTTTTTTATGTAAATATCTTAAAATAAAAGTGATAGAATTGTAGCTTTTTTGTTTTTTAATCATGTAACCGGAAATATATATAGAACACTCACTTATATTGAACGAGTTGATCTTCTATTTTATTTTCATGGACTAAGTTAACGGTGTATTGACGAGACTACACATTCATTAAGCGCGAGAAGATAGAGGTAAGTTTAATTATTTATTATATTTTTAGAAAAATTCTCCTTACTAATTTCTACACCATACACTAATATGTAATTTGTCCTTTTTACTTTTCTATTTAAATACATATAAATATGTGTGTTTAAATAGAAAGACAAAAATGATAAATCACATTGGTGTGTGGTGTGGGAATGATAAGTAGCATATCTTGGATGAATTGTAGAATCAAGCCGATTAGAACTCAGAATCTCTGAACTTAGAATATCTAATTTAATATCTACTCTATTTTGTCTCAAAAAGCTTGTCTCAAAAGGTTTTTGGAGACAATAATTGAATTTCATCTCAAAAATGATTTTTAGGGATGAAATTGGACAAAATTAGTCGAATCTATTCAAACGAGTATTTTTTTTAAGACGAAATTTTTTCATCTCAAAAATCCGTTTGAATAGAAAAGTATAGGTTCGAACCGACACGTACCATTTGAATGTACAAAATATTCATTCGAACAAATGACTATATTTGATTATGTTCGAACAGATGGAGTGTTCAAAAGGATTTTATGCGTTCGAACCAATAAATTTATCAAATGACTTGCGTTTGAACATAAATTATGTTCGTTCGAACTGACTGTTTATTTTTTAAATTCGTTCTGTTCGAACGGGGTTTTGGAAATTAATGTTGTTCAAACAAATATTTTATTGTTCGAACGGACGTACAGATTGTATTTCATGGTAGTCGTTTGAATGCATTATTTTGTGTTCGAATGGGTCTGTTTTTGTTCGAATGGATTTAATAAAGTAATTGATGTTCGAACGGTATTAATCATACAATACATAATTTAATTAAAAACAAAATATTAATATTACAGAAATTGTAATTCAAACATCACAATTGTTCAAATGTTTTGGAACATCATAATAGAAAGACAATTAAAAATAATAATAAATTTTAAGATTGTGGTGGTAACATAGAGTTTTGGGACATAATTGACTATGTAACACCCCAATGGAAGGCTCAAACCACATGACCTATACTCCAAAAGGACTAGTCAATGATACAATTGGAGTATCATTATAACCTTATAAAGAGCAAGAACTTCTCATTCTCAAGCAATGTAGGATCATATACACCAGCTATCCTTATCCATAATTATATGGGATATCACAATTTACCCCTTTTAAATTCTCGACGTCCTCGTTGGGCCTGTCTATTATAGGTGGCACGATTCAACTCTCACATTTCTGGTTGGGATAGGCTCTGATACCATTTGTAACGCCTCAATGGAAAGCCCAAACCACATGGCCTATTCTCCAAAAGAACTAGTCAATGATACAATTGGAGCACCATTGGAACTATCACAAACTACAACTGTTCAAACACAGCTTTTTATACCTCCATCCCCAGTCTCCTCTGCATGTCCTCTTCTAATCTCGCCTCAAGATCTACTGCTTGATCTAATCGGATTAGTAACTCTTTTTTCTTGGACCTCAATCGTTCTATTTCAAGTGTTGCTTCCTTCAATTCTTTAGTCTTATCGTCATTCGATTTGGATCGAAAAAAGAATGATGATGTTGAGGATGGCTTCACGCAACATCCTAAGCCCCTCAAATATCCAGAACGTGATCCAATAACTCGAGAAAAGATTTGAACATTGTTGACAAATGATGCATCAGGTAGATCTGCAGTAGTTTCCTTACGAGATATCATATTGTCCTACAAAAATAAAAACATTAAAGTTAGTATATGTAACAAAACTATTATTAGATAATGGAATTAAAGAAATTTAAACTTACATAATTTGCCTATGTTTTGGGACTGGTCCAAACACTATCACGATTTTATGTGCTTTATGATACAATTAGGTCAGATCATAGTCAGCAAGACTTTCTTCTTTCTATAAAAAGAAAATCTATATTAGAACTTAAATCAGAAAAGTGTATTATATGCTAATATTTAACGGGAACTATAATAACTTACCATTTTATTAGACAAATGATGAAAAGGTCGAGAACCCGCATGATAGTTATTGTTAAAGTTGATATATTTGCTTTATTCACAGTACTTTGTTGCTAAGAAAATATAGTACATCTATATGTTTAATATATCTATCATATCCTATTAAAAAAAATATAGTAGAGAAATTACCTGATAAGCAGGATCTTCAAACATATCACAAACATTCTCTCATTCGTTTGGTGGCATTGCTTGGAATGGATTTTGGCGCGCCTCTGTTGTAGTACTGAACTTCTTATAGTGTGTATGACATCGACCTTTGTACCTCTGACATGCATTCTACATCAGTTCCTCAACCATTAATTGATCCTCTCATCGGCCAAAATTAAGTTCAAACTCGTCAGTTCAAAAATTATAAATAATTAGTACAACAATTAGTATAAATACAAAGTAACTTTAAATTAACATGTTATATACTTAGTTGCTTCGAATGTAGCTTATTACCGAGCAACGATTTTTTATGTGGGTTTTCACATCTTGGGAAAATTTAGACCAGGAGAATGTAGCAATTGGTGCATACGTGTGAGTAAGCGAATCAACATAAGAAGCAAGCCATGCTACCGAATCTCTGGATCCACCGGTGTGATCATCAGGAATATTAATTCTAATTTAAGTATTAATGTCCATCTTATGTTTCTTATTTTTTAACTATACCTTATAGTTTTTAATAAATTATCTTGTAAGTATTAAATTTGAGTTTAAGTATTATAACATAAGAGTACACCCATTCGAACACTTCAAGATTTATTCGAACAGGATAACGTGTTCGAACTGAAAATCATTGTGTTCGAACGGTTAAGACTCAGATTCCAAACACGAAACCGAGATAAACACAATATCAGAGAACACATTCATGGGATAAATACAAACTCAAAAGATGCATATTTTACGAACATTGTACAAACACAAATATATTTTCATATTCCCACATCCAAACACAAATATATTTACATGTTTCTCACATCCAAACACAAATATATTCTTCTAACCTTAATTTTTTGTTCAAAAAATCAAGAAAATAACTAATTTGAGTTTAAGAGAACATAAATTTGAGTTTTTTTAATAAAACAATCCAATGGAAATAGAATATTAAAGTAATAGAACTTACCAACTTGAAGAGAAATAAAGAGTTGATGTCCAGCCCTCCCACGGTACCTCTCACAGTCTCTCTCTCACGCTCTCTGTATCTCAAGGAAAAAGTAGCACAAATGTCCAGCACATTTGTACTTCTGGACGTCTTATTTCTTATTTTCTCATTCAAATGTAAGATACTAAACGTTCGAACTCGAAAACAGGGGAGCGAGAAACATTTCCAGCCTGGATCAATTCAACTCACACTCGTTCGAATATCAATTATAGACGTTCATACGGATAATTCAAAGTGTAATATGGTGCAAATTGATCCCGCCACAGCTTATCAACGACACCAACATATTATATACATTTGAACGATGTAAATCTCCATTCGAACAGGTAATTAAACCGTTCAAATAGGGAAAATAGGTAGTTCGAACGTACAATATATATATATATATATATATCTAATTTTATTACTATATATATAAAAGTATAGGTATATAGAACACTTAATATTTATATTAGGAATATATCTTAAGTATAAGTTAATAAGTACAATATAAGTTAAGAATATATATAAGTCTAAATATATAGTAGAAGATAAGGATATAGTAGTGTACAAGACTATATACTTATATAGCACCCCCATATAAGTATTACAAGTATATTATATAAGAGTATATTATATAAGAATATTAAATATATATAAGTATAACTATATAAGTTTATATAAGAAGTATATAAGTTTTAGTATAAATATAAGTATATAATAATTAAGTATAAGTATTATACATGTAGTATAAGTATATATACTATATTATATAACAAATATAGTAATGACCAGCGCAATATTTTTTTCCTGTTGGAACGGTATTCGTAAGCGTTCGAACGGATAAAATATTTTTGGAATGAGTTCGAACGTCATTACTAGTCGTTCGAACGGGAAAATATAAATATTAGGCATCGTGTCCAGATCCAGCGCCGTTAGAACGCAAAACCCTTTTTCCCACTCTACCGCTCCAATGCCACGAGCTACCAAATGCTGCCATCGAAGTCACTGTCCACCACCAATCTCCAACTAGCAACAAGTATGTCCTCTCCCAACTATTTTTACCAATTAAATTCTCCTAAAACATGTTTTAAATGGGTTGAAAATGGGTTTTAAAAAAAACCCAATTTCAATCCCAAAATTGGCTGGAAATGGAGGACGGGATGACTCTATGGTCATCCCAACCTCTCATTGTTGTTGTGGGAGGAAAAAAGAAGGTCTTAAACCATACATTTACGGTTTTGGCAACGGCTGAGTTGATTCAGCCATTGCCGATTTCAAACTAGAAATCGTCATTCAAACATGTCTAAGACGTTCGAACGGAATACAAATGGTTATCATTCGAACCACAATTAGACGGTTTGAATGACAATCTATTAGCGTTCGAACGTATACTTATTGCCAATCGAACGCACTATAAGATCGTTGGAACGCGTTGTTAAGCATTCGAAGGGTACATTTTTATTTTAATTTTTTTTATAGATGTAATTACCTTGATCTAATTATAATTATGATATTTTATAATCATTGTCCTTAATTTTATATCATAAATTTAGCGTCATTCCAATGGCTTCTCAGGCAAAGAAGCAGGTTGCGTCAAAACAATCATCTAGCGAAGAAGTCTGAGAGATGACTATTTTGTTGGAGAGGCAGGTGAAGATAGATGTTTTTAGTGATCTTCTGTGGGAGAGACATTCTCTCGCATCTATCTTTCTCGATTGTAGTTGGACACCAATTATCGATAAGAAGGACGAAGGAATGGACAAGATAGTTTCCTACATCAATATTGTATCCGAGTTTTATAGAGAACTTGGTCATGCCAGCTAGGAGGATGACGCATACACTTTCTCCATCCGTGGCGTCTCAGTACGATCTTCAATTGATTCAGTTGCTGATTTTCTAGGTATCCTTCGACTACCCACTGCATATCCTAACGTGGTGCCTAGAGAGTCTACACTTGCAGGCGATGGGGAGATTGTAGATGTAAAGGATACTGTGACACTTGATGAGATCGATGGCCTCGCTGATCATGAGGTTCGTCAGTTGGTTGTGGGTCTAGATGCTCCTTCCTATGATAGGAGCAAGAGCATCAAACAGGTGGACTTATCTAGTTTTTTTAAGATCATGAACATTATAATAGCCAACAACATCGATCCTCGACTGCACAAGATTGAGGTGAGCATGGACCAGGCACGATTTATGTTACAGGTCGCTCGTGGGGTGCTTATCAACCTAGCGAGATATATATTCCCTAGGATTCGATCAGTGGCCACCTATATTACGACATGTAGAGTTTTATTTTATTCAGTGTATTTGATTACTCCTTTTGATATATATAATACTTGTACTTATCAAAAAAGTTTTATGACATATATATTGCCGTTTGGAGTCATGCTCATATGATTGCTTTTAGTGAAAGGAATCGGGCCAAATGAGTTTGAGCGTGTTCAAGAGCCGATTGGACTGATTAACTCGACGACCTTGTCTTTTAGCACTGGATACTCAAGATTTAGTATTCAGGCACCCAATACAGAGGCGGACGACACTCAAGGAGGTGCACAAGGCTTATCTGGTGAGGCATCTACACAGGGTGCATCACGTAGTGCTACTCGTGAGGAGATTGCAGATATCGTGCGTGCAGAGATGTGCACACAAACATTAGAGATCATTGATGCAATTCGGGTCGCCCTCGCAGAGACTGAATCGAAGCTCATGTCTCGAGTGACTGATATTGAGGCATGTATTGTTGGAGTTGAGGTGGTGCTACACGATCTGGCCCAGTAGTTTATATCTTTTTTTGTATTAAATGTACTTTTTTGTATGGACAATCATGACTATTTGTATTTTGTATAATTAATTTAAATATTCAAATAGTCATATATTATATTCCCGCCATACATTATATTTTTGGAATGCAATTAATGTATAGTTTTTATTTTTAGTGTTTGCTAGTTTTTTAGTGTTAATTTTTTTTTTTTTTATTTACCGTTCACAATAATATAAAAAATGACACTATAAATAATATTTATTTCACATAAAATAAATAACTAAAATATTTTTACATTAATTACATAAATTTAATTAGTGAATTTGTAAATATTCGTAACTATGTTACATTAATTAGTGAATTCGTAAATCCCCGCCAATTTTAACTTAATTTTCCACCAAATTTTTCATTCGAATGCATAAATGTTGTGTTCGAACGAGCTTGCAACCTTCACGTCAAATTTTTCCACCAAATCTTTTCCATTTGAACGAACTAATTTATTTTCGAATGGATTTAAACTTTCTCCGCCAAAATAAATTACTTTCCCTCAAAGATTACCATTCAAACAAATTATAAATCATTCGAACAAACATTAATTCCATATTTGAAAGTATTTTTGACCATTCGAACGGTTTTGACATTTTGAGACGACCTAATTAGTCACATAAGAATTGGTTTGAATGGACTTTTAGCCGTTCGAACATTTTTATAAAGTCATCTATTTTTTTAGACGAAATATTTCATCCCCTAAAACTAAAATTTCTTTTAGTGTATCACGTAAAATCATTACTTCTCTAAAAAATCTAAACTTATGAAAAAAAAAGATAAATTTAATTATTTATTATTTATCAACTAGATGTGTAACATAGAGATAATCTATATTGGGTTTTTTCTTTTTTTTTTTTATCGATAATCTATATTGGCTTACATTAATAGAGATGATATTTTCCTTACCATCGTGTACGTACGTACGTGTTAATAAAGTAAGGAATTAGGCTGATAACCTAAAAGCTATTTCAACTTTTATATGTAGAACTTTTTAGTCTTTAGTTTTCAATGAAAAACTCTTTTTTTTTTACAGCGATCATCAATAAAAGTAATACAACGAAGTACATTACCAAGACTTTTGCCATTCATAGTGCAAACATCAATGTGAAATAAGTAAAAATATCACTCTATCATGATGAGAAAGATTTATAAAATGAAAGTTTCCGTTGCTTTCTTATAAGACAATAAGTGCTGCAAGGTATAGTTATGCACCTTTGATATTGGATAGGAGCTTCTTCTTTGCAAGAATTTGAATTTCGTACTCACTAATGTGACCAAACCTCTTATGTCATAGCTCAGTGGAAATTTTATTCATAGTAGTAATAACATTTCCATTGATCAACCTTGTATTTGTCTTGTGAAGAGTATTATCTTCCTTCTCTTGGCCAGAATAAGAAACCCTTACTAAGTTTTTACTTTTCACCTCCAGATTCTACGTTGATTGCGTTGAACTACCTTAAGAAGTTGAATATGCACAAATATGACAAGAAATACTTAATTCTCCTTGAATTGAGGGATGATATCATTGTTTTTTCTCAAATCTTTTACTTATGTTCATTTTTGCATGCCTTGTTAGGAAATATTTTGTTTCAAGTTTTAGAAGTGATTATGATTTTAATTTTGGCTAAATTTTTTGTAGGATTCTTATTTACTTACGTATTTAATTTTCATGTAATAATTTGGATTTTTCCTTTTTTGAAAACATTTTCATGCATATTTTTGAATTTCATCGTTAATCAATATTTTTTAGAGTTTTATCCCTGGTTTGCATATCTTCTCAATCTCAATCACTAATTTTTGTTTATTCACTAGTTGTCAGAATAAAAAATATAATAAAAATAAAAATAAAAACACCTGTATACTGATGCCTCTGATAGGCTAGCTTGTTTTATGGAGGAAAGCATTGCATGCAAGCTAGCTATTTAGTTATTGACTTCTGGTTGACAAAGAAACAGTACTGAAGGAAATTAGCTTATTAATTAATTTGATCCACTGCTGATCTCTAAGTGGGGCGTAGGCCATTAATTAATTTAAAGAAAAATGGTTGCTAACTAGAGTTAACTTTTAATTATATATATGGCTGCTTTCACTATGACTTAGTCCATGGTCCCTCTTTTTCCCTTAATTTATATCAGTGGCTGCGCCCATTAGTCTTCTATCTACATTGGTTTGCTTTCACTATAACTTTGTGTTTGGGAAAACAGAGCTTGTATCAAAAGGAGTAGGTGAAGGACGTTAATGTGCATGCAGTAAGCCAATTGGTCAGACTCATATGAGTCTTTTTTTAAAGAGTAATGATAAACACGACCTATTTTATAACTTTGTTTCGAAAAGAAGGTGGCTGCATGCGTAATATTTAAAATCTAGATAAAACCTATAAGTTTATTTATTATTTTGTATTTCTTGATGCTTTTATATATATATATATATAGTTTGAGTACTCAGGTATTATCAGATATTCTAAGAATACGTACCTTATTAGTACTATATATTATTTTATTATTATTATTAATAGAATATCTAAGAATACGTCACTGCTCAATATTTACACTTTTAAGATTTTATTCATGAAAAACTACTTGTCTCTTTTTCGTTAGTCGTTAGTCGTCTATCTGATGACCCAATAGAAGAAATTTAGTGACATTATCACCGGAAATATAGAATACTGCTCACGTATATTGAACAAGTTCTTCTATTTAATACTCGATGTGCAAGGAAGATTATCCATTATAGTAATATTATAAAACTTAAATTGTTTTTTAATAAATTAAACTTCATCATATTAATAAAATAAAAAATATAATACCCACTTCCAAATAGAATATTTTGGCTGGAACCCTTCAAAGTTTGTGAAGTTCAACTTATAATACTATTCCACGCAAATAATCCTAAGGATCCTAAATAATTTAACTTTTTTATATTTTAAAACAATAATAATATTAAAAAATCATATTCTAACTATATTTTATTCAACTTTCAACTAAAATCATCTCATCTCACTATCCAAACGGAGCATAAGTGATAATATTTGAGCTAATCTAAACCCATGCAATAAAACATGAATGTGTGAGACCTAGAGTTTTAATAAAACAATGTTATTTCTTTAATTTCTATGCCGGCAGAAGATCAGGACAGTAAAATAGTGCTAGATTGCGCGCCCACGTCAGTATTAAATTGTTCTATATATAATACATATATGTTTGCTCGGAACAATTGGTCTTCATCTTGATCTAATTAATTTTCAGCTTGATAGCGAGCAGGGAGGTACTGCAACTTTCTCCAATGTTCTATTTTATAATTTTCTCGCCTTCATAGTGGAACACGTATGCAGCATGCTCTAGCTTCTCAATGTTTTCCTTGAAGCCCTTTATTTTTGTTTTCTCTTTTGTTTTAATTTGGATCTTGACTTGTTTTTCGGGGGGGCGGGGGTAGTACTTCTTCGTTTATTGCAGTGGTGGAGCTTGCGGCTATGGGGAAGGTTCAGAAAAACCCGGTGAGGTCCGATACAGAAGCATTTCCATTATGTCGACGCGCACTTATATTTGGTTTGACTGAATATTTTATTGTGGCATCGTTCATCGAATTTCTCCTTTCTCCTTTTCTGAGAAGTACAATTCTATGGGAGACCAATGATTTCTTATTTCGACCGCTGCCTTTTATCCAATCTGAAAAATGGTAAATATTACTAAATCATTTTGTTTCCATTATTAATTAATATATATTTATACAAAAATTATAGAATATATATTTTAATTTTAATTCCCTGTGGATTTCTTACAACGTTAATCAAAAAGGGAGGAAGTTAGGAACAATGGGTTTCACTACCTTCCCAGAATCTTGTACTGCTAAATAAAGCCAGTGGGTATCAATAACTTCCGAAACTTTTACTTTGCAGGTATGCCTTCTTGCTGCTGTTTATTATTTTCACAACCGGGTATTTCTTACGCTATTCATTGCAATCGTTCAATAAGTGGTAAATATTACTGATCTCACTCTTATAATGATGTTTTATGTCTGCTAGTTGTATTATGATCAAAATGTTATCTGTATCCTTTTGATTGCATTTTTTAATTATATATTTAAATTGAAAATAAACAATAGGTACAGATTTTTTATTCAATATATATACTTGATCGTTTGGAATGAAAGCTGGTGTATAGAAAAAGTGTACACAGAAGACTTACACATTTTATTCTCACGGACTAAGGCTGTGTTTGGTTCCTAAACTCAGTTGAGCTCAGCTGAGTTCAGTTTAACTTTAAACTGAGTCTAACATCCAAACACCCAACTCTCAAATTACTAAACTCATCCCAACTCAAAATTTTCTTATACGTTGAACTCACAATATTTTTTAACTTAAAATATTTTTATACATGGGACCCACAACCTTTTACAATTTTCCATAAAAAATACTAAACTAATCTCAACATCCAAACACACTTTAAACTCAGTTTAGATGAGCGCCACATAACTCTCTCCACTACTCAACTCACTACTATTCATAAAAAACTCAACTCAGCTCAACTTAGCTCAACATCCAAACGCAGAAGTTTTTGGTGTATTGACATGATTACACATTCGTTAAGCAGGAGAAGACATAGGTTTAATTATTTATTATATTTTTTGAAAAATTCTTCTAATTAATTTCTATACCACACACTAACATTTGATTTGTCATTTTTACTTTTCTATTTAAATACATATATTGACATGTAAATATGTGCGTTTAAATAGAATGAAAAAAATGATAAATTACATATTTGTGTGTGGTGTTGAGATGATAAGTAGCATTTCTCATTTAATGAATGGGATGAATTGTAGAATCAGGATTAGAAATCAGAATCTCCGAACTCATAATATCTACTCTAACATTGCATGAAATCACTACTTGTCTAAAAAATAACTTATGAAAAAAAAATTAATTAATTATTATTTATCAACTAGATGTGTAACATAGAGATAATCTATATTGGCTTACATTAATAGAGATGATATAATATATTTTCCTGACCAACGTGTAGCTACTAGGTACGTGTTAATAAAGTAAGGAATTAGATAGGCAGATAAAACCAACAGCTACCGGTCACTTTTTAACTGCGGATAATGGAGTACTATATAGTGGGTATAATCGGCAACCATGTATACTTTTGCAGGTATTTATACTGGCTTACATTATCAGTTGGGTATAGCATCCTTCCTGAGCAGCAAAAGGACATGATCATGAGATTGGATTTGTGGTTATTCGCGATAGGCTTTTCCTTCTGTGTTCCGACACTTATCATCATCCACAGTATTTTTTATTATCTCCATCGATACCTTTTCAAGAGTAGTGAGAGTCCAAAGTTTCTGAACATGCTGAACATTCTCGAGCATTCTACAGTTGAGTCCTTTTCTATCCCTCCCCTTTCTAGTTTATTGATCTTTTCCCGCGACAATGTAAATTCTGAATGATTTTTCATGTTTTGAAGGACTTCGGTTTGCTCTTCTCTTTCGAGGTAGGGCTACTACCCCCCTTTGATAAGTTTGGAATATTATTACATTTATATACGTCAAGAATCCTAGGCAGATTAATGGTAGTACAATCCTTCTAATCCAGGACCAGTTTGGAATACAAGCCTAGCTGGAAACTAGCTAGGGAGTTGTATTTATTTGGTCTGATTTCTCTACGTACCATATACATTTCTTTTTCTTCTCTTAACAGGGCCGTCTTACAAATCTACCGAGTCAAACATTTTACATCGGTATCATGTCATTGCTCGGATTTTTTTGCTTTCTCTCCATTGCGCTCTTTTCTTTCGGCAACGAAATAGTATGGTGAGTACTGATGTACTGCAAAGCATGTTCTATAATTGTTATATATATGTGACGAGAATTAGAATGTAATTAAAGCCGCATTTCCCGATGATCATCCACTAAGCTCTTCAGTTTTCCAGGTACTGGAACAGAATATATTCGAAGCCTGATTTTTTAAAAATGGTTCCCTGGTATTCTGGGTACGTATATGATCTACGCCATCTTTTCTTATTTGTTTTCGCCCCTGCAACAGTTCTTTTCTATCACTCAGTGGCCTTTGTTCGGGTGGTGGCTAAGTATTGCGCGTATGCAGAACATCAGCTGACCTATACAAAACTATATATAACCTCATGGTGTCAGTAAATATCTTCCAAGGTCGCTTTGACTTGCGCATTTTGCAGGTACAAGTACTTGTTCCGTTTGAATTTACTCCTATCTTCTATATATATATATATATATATATATTTTTTGTATATTAATGTATGCATGCATGTACGTGTTCGGTGTATACTAGGCCTACAACCCGGCCTACCCAAGGCTATTTTGGGTCCAACCCAACCCGATTTGGCGACCACCAAGAACAAGACTGACCCGACCCGCCCCGTTGGATTTTTTTTTAAATGGACCTACTGCTTTTACCAAACTATTTTGATAGTTTAACGAGTACTACCACTTCTTTGTTTTTCTTTCTTTTAACGTTCATGAATACTACCCAGGAAACTACTAGTTTTATTATTTATTCAACTGTTTTGATAGTTTATCACCCACCTCATACAATCATCATAAAATTAGTAAAAATAATTCAAGAATAGTGAATCTTTGATAGCAATAATAGAGTTGATACAAGAATAAAAATGACTATAATCCATTATCCCCCCAGGCCTAGGGTCTACTCCTCATATGACTGCTTTCAGAAATCCCCTCCAGCCTTCCCCAGTAAGATCTTCTTGTTGCACAATCAAACAATTGTTATCAATTTGACAATTTCTATCCCCATCAAAGGAATGCCTGCATGACGTTCATTTGGTTACTTTTATGAGAGAGGTTAGGGATGGCGATGATGGAATCGTGACGTGGAACGGCGAGGTGGCTAGGGTTTGACCTGGAAAGATTGACAGACAAATGAGTTGGTCCTAAGTTGTCACACCACAAAGTAGGAGAGTAGTGAGAAAGACACCTAGTTCTTTTACTAAGGATTGCAACCAAATGAGTTCACACTTGGTGTTATCCACTTTATTTAGCCAGTTTTATTTAAATAGGAGTGTTTGAATTATATCAACCTGATTTACAATCTAAGATTAGTCCTATTGGACTGCATGATATCTAATACTACTTTATGCAGTGTGTGGAACATCAAACTAACAATAAAATTATGTTTGCTTTTGCCTTCTCTTTGGTCTTGTCTCCTCAATATCTGGCTCAAACCTTGCAAATTGTTTGAAAATAAAAAGTAGGATCCATAAAATAAAAAACAATATTTTTTATAGTGATCCCACTTTTTTTATTTTTTGAATAATTTGTACACTTGGACTTTTCTATAGTACTATTACTCTTTTTTCTTTAAACCTTTGTGTAAGCATCAACACCACTCTCTCCCATATATATTCAGGCAGCTCTGAATCATGCCCAAAATGGAGCTGATCAACTAGAGAATTTGTTGCATGATTTTAGTGGAAATGCAGAAGAGTTGTGGTTTGACTTCATGGCTGATACTGGTGATGGTGGGGATTCAACATATACTGTGGCACGGCTACTTGCTGAGCCTCACATTTGTTTTGATAGCCGTATCTTAAAACGCGGAGACTTGCTACTCATTGGAGGGGATCTTGCGTAAGTTGATGGTATTTCTAGATCATAAGGTCTTCAATATCTGTAGAATCCATGTTTTAGCTACAGGTTGAGACACCAGCTTCTTCAAAAAAATAAAAAGAAATAAAGGTCACTAGAAGAGTTTTATGTTGGCCAAGGTTTGGTGTTTTGTTAGGGCGTCGTTGAGATCATCCAATTCAAAATCTCTTTCATTTTTTAGTCAAATATGTTGCAAAATATTTTGCTGGTTTTATTTGAATTTTTCTTGTATTACAGGTATCCTAATCCGTCAAAGTCTACATATGAACAACGCCTCCTTCGTCCTTTCGAGTATGCTCTTGAGCCTCCTGTCAATTATGAGGAGGCCGATCATCATGATAGACCTCAATGTTTTGTTATTCCCGGAAATCATGGTTGGTGTTAGTTGTATCTTGATTAGACTCTTTTGAGTTTGGATCTTTTCACCCACAAAAAAAAAGGGTTTCTTTTTATCCATATATACAATCAAAGGCTAGGTTTGGGTACAAAGATGGCTTCAACTCGTCTCATTTAATTATTACAATTTTCTCAAATTTTCACACGAAATATAATAAACAATTCAACTTTTTCAAGTTTCAAAACAATAATAATATTTTAATAATATTTTATCTAACTTTTAACTTTCAGCCCTACTCATCTCGTCTCTTCTTAACTTTCCACCCATCTTTGAATCCAAACCAGCCCTAATTGTAATTTTTGTTAGGGTGCTTTTTAACCTCAAGCTATGTTGTCATTCTTTGCTAATATTTTCTTAATTTTGGAGTAACAGATTGGTTTGATGGTCTTCGTACCTTTACGAAGTATATATGCGAGAAGAGGTGGTTGGGCGGGTGGTTTATGCCTCAAAAGACGACTTATTTTGCTTTGAAACTTCCTCAAAGATGGTGGATATTTGGTTTTGATCTTGCACTAGATGGTGATCTCGATACTTATCAATTCCAATTCTTTTCAAGAATCGCAAGGGAAATGGTATTTTTTTTTGTTTCTTTCTCTTTGTTTGGGAATTATTTTAATTTCTCAGCTGCCTAAATATATACTTAGTAGTGCACAATATGCATGAATTTCTTACATATAGAGTCGAAAGTTATATCATCAATGGTTCTTTCTTTTGGCCTACAATTAGAGTGCCTGCAAGTGGGCAGTCACCGGCCATGTATTTTTTCTTTTTATAAATTTGCTGGTATATTGTTTTATGGATAAGTGTCTTTTTATTTATTACTAACAGGTTGACCTATCATATTTTAATTGAACACTTATTCACACATCATTCTGTTTTAATAACTTCCTTGTTAAAAGGTGGCACGGCTCAAGTCGTATATTATTGGTTGGGATTGCTAGGTCGCATCTAGGTCAGATTCCAAAATGACTAGTCCATGGTATAATTGAAACCCCATTGAAATAATTATAAAGAACAATAAATTCTCTCTCCCAAACAATGTGTGAACCACCTACACTTATCAATCATTGTGAAATATCACAATCTATCCCTTAAATCTAGCCCTTGGGTGAGGATCCCAATCCCAAAACACCATTGGGAGGTTAGAAGTCCTACCACAAGAGGGCCGGGAAGGGGGAGGTGACCCCCCAATGTACAAAGAAATAGAAATAGGTTGATTTAATTATTTGTATTATATTATTAACACCCTCTCCTCACGTGTGGGGTGTGGGTCAAACTCTCATTTAATGAAAGACCCAATACATGGAATATTTAATCAAATCGAATAAAATGTAGAGTCAAGGTTCAAACTCATGTGAAATCACCACTTCTTCCAAAAGTTTAAGCTGATGGGAAGAAGTAGATTTAATTATTTGTATTGTATTCGTAACACTCTTGAATATTTTGCTTGCCAACTAAATATCTTCATTGTTAAACCATGTGTAATTAAGATTGGAAACAATGATTGTGTGATCGTTATGACGCACCAACCGGACTGGCTTCTTGATTGGTATGAAGGTGGAACTGATCATGTTGATAGAGAGAATCTCTCAAATCTTATATGCCAAACTTTGAAAGAAAGGTGTAAGCTTCGAATTGCTGGGGACATACATCACTATATGCGCCACTCAATGGCTGAATCAAATGATTCAATTTATGCACAACATCTGCTTGTAAATGGTTGTGGGGGAGCATTTGCCCATCCCACCCATGTATTTGGTGATTTTAAAGAATCTCATGGAGTTTCCTATGGATGCGAAGCTAGCTATCCTGACAAAGAAACGTCGAGAAGGGTAATTTTCTCTACTAATTCTATGGATCCCTTGTCAATACCAATCTCAAGTTTCATAAAAGTTTTATCTTTTGTTTCTTGGTCATAACTTTCATTTTCATTTACTTCAGCTTGGATTTAAAAATATTCGGAAGTTTAAAAAGGAGAATTGGCAGTTTGATTATGTTGGTGGCATTTTGTACTATATGTTGGCCTTTTCTGTGTTCCCACAGGTAAAACTACTTATAAATAAGACTTGCCCTATATTAATTAGGACATCTTTCTTCTCTCTCTCTCTCTCCCTCCTCTCTCTCTCTCTCTCTCTCTCTCTCAATTTATTAAGAGTACTTATCCATATGACTGATCTCTTCTTTTTTGGGGCCTAATGTGAGCTTCATCACATCTTTGAAGTAGACTCCAAGTTGAGTTTCTTGAGGATTTGTTTCCATACGCTGTGGAATGCTTTTAAATACATGATGGAACACTCTTACGTTTCTCTAGGAGCAGTTATGCTGCTGCTAATTGCGGCATTTGCACTTGCACCCTCCAAAGTTTCAAGGAAGAAAAGGGTAGCGATGGCAATTCTTCACGTTTCTGCGCACCTAGTTGCAGCTCTAATTCTTATGTTGGCTTTGGAACTGGGTCTTGAGTTGCTAACCCGCCATAAACTTTCAGCAACTACTTCAGGTAGATTTCCCTAGCTGTTATATATATATATATAGGCATAAAACTTTTCCAAGCCGAACTGCATTATAATCGACGTCCAAGCAGCTCTAGCTACGATCAATGAACCAGATGAAATGTTTGTTTTAGGGAATTTTTGTCCAAATTATACACCTGGTATTTAATTAGATTTAAAAGCACTATTATTGTGCAATTGTTTTGAAATAGTACTATTATGGTATGGGTTGGTTAAAAATAAGTCACTTTAATTTTTTCAAAAGAAGAATTTAATTTAATTTAATTTTTTTTATCTTAAACAATAATTAAGATTTTATAATATGTTTTAAATTATTAATTTTTTTTTAAAAAAAAAGGAAAGAAGCAGACAGCTCGTGGTGTTTGCCACGGCCGTAGTGGTGATCTTTTTTATAAAAATAATAGTTTTTTTATACGTAAAAATTATTTTTCGTACTAAAATTTTATTTTACAATTCTTTGAAAAGATTAATTAATTTTTTTAATAAATTAAAAATTTCTACATACGTTGTAATATATGAAACTGCTGCTGTGTTTTCGGTTTATGTGAGAAGGTTTCATCATTTCTTACGTAAAAATATATTTTTAAATAACCATTTGAGATTTTCAAAATTAGGAAAGGGATCATCAGAATGAATATTTAATTTATTCCTTAAGCAAATTTTGTTTTTCTTAACCAGGTTATGAACACTCTTCACATGATCACCAGCATTACGAATCCCTAGAAATTGGTCACTTTCTTCATCAAAATGGCACAATAAGGATAGAAAAGTGGTGGTTTCGCAAGCTTTATCGTGGGTGTGCCCAGATCAATCTCTTGCTTCCATTTGATGTGCCAAAGGTAAGAGAAGCTCTCCTTCAGCGTGTTTAAGAAATAATCGACGATGCTTAATTCCTCTTTTTCATTACTAAGACACATTCATTTGGATTAATATACGATATGATCAGCTCATCGCTGTCACGCGGAGCAATGTTTGCAAGAATGGGATGGCGTCTCTCTCTCGATTTGGGACAATTCTTTATTATGGTTCTGTCTTCCTTTATTTCTGGCCCTTGTCGACCTTTGTAGTTTCCTATGTGTTTGGAAGCTACCTATGCATCAGCGTCAACTGGTTAGACTTGCACTACGACGAAGCCTTCTCCTCTCTTAGGATTGCTGATTACAAGGGCTTCACAAGATTTCACATCAAAGCTGACGGTGATCTTGAAGTTTTCACCCTTGGAGTTGACAAGGTAAAGAGGCTGTTAATATATATTGATTCACTTTTGAGAATTCTTGGAAAGATTAATTGAACTAGCCTTCGATTCTCTTCTTTGTAATTGCCAACCCATGTTGATCATGCAGGTGCCACGGGCATGGAGGGAGGACCCTGATCGGCAGCGGGAGAAGAAGATTGACCCAGAGCGATCGAGCCACAAAAGATGGTTTCCCAGCAAATGGATAGCACATTCTTCGTGCAAGGACCCGTTGGAAAGCGTGAAGATTATTGACCAGTTCATCATTGAAAGAGAGAATAGGCCAGCCTAGTACCAGCCAAATAGAAGAACCAACCTCATAATAATGGTACAACTACTTGTTTTGTAAGCGATGTCGATCAGCTCAATACTTATACAGAGCTTTCATGCAAACCCAGACATGCAACTTAATTAATCGCACTTTTATTTCACCTTTGGTCGTTGTTATCTCAGATTTAATTCTAGCGTGAGATCAGTTAGTATGTACTGGAAGTGGTAGTCCGTAAGCAATGGAATTCAGAAATGATTCGGATACGGGACCGAACCCCAAATGTGAACTGTAAAAATATAGTTCATGTGAGGAGTCCGTAAGCATTGCCCAAAGAATTATCTCACTGAGGATATAAGCTATGTTTTGCTAAAGGAAGTAACTCAGTTTTTTTGGACAATATATAATGAAAAATGCTTTATGCACAAAGAGATTCTATAAAAATATATCCACAAACTGACCCAACTTGATATAATACGATACAGAAGCCCTATATCAAGGTAAACAAAAATAAAGCCAGCTCTTTTTGGGATAAGAATCTGGGGCTTAGGTGTCGGTTATACCATATTGCAACAATGGCACCAAAAAAAAATCACATTTCCCTAGCTAGTTTTGAAAGTTGAATTGGTACACATAGATATCACCATCGAGGGCATGATCAAGATCAAATCTCCAACATCTTTTGAGAGATGTAATAGCCATAAAGGTTGCCTTCCGAGGCTAACCCTAAGATGGGAAAATATAAAAAATGAAAAATGAAAAAGAGAAAACAATAGAGGAGGTGTGCAATTCGCAACACCTACAACAGAATTGTGAAGTCCGTTGTGAGGTAGGGATGGAATGGCAAAAAGGTACATCTCAATTACAAGAGAACATGTATGTTTCCTGTTGATTTTGGGGCACAATATTATAAACCCATTAAATGTTTAGTTCAAAACAACAGGATTTTTCTCCCCTTAGTCCATTAGATAAAATATTATTAATGATTTACAAATTACAGTAGGCTTAACAGTAACTGAGAACTTGCTGGTCGAAATTACATAGTGGTTCTGAATACTAAAAATAATTGTCTCAGTAGTCAACATGGTAATGATACAATAGATGTAACTTCAACAACCAAAGAGGATACCAGGAGCCATTCAGAAGAAGCTTTCTTGTACATGGAAATCAAAAATGCAATCTGATATAACTTTTTGATGGATAACTTGGGTTATCAAGCTAATTGAAAAAGGTTGACGGCATTAAAGCATGATGAAAGTCGTTTAAATGATGCGCAGGATATCTATTCTGAACAAGTAGAAAACAAAAACTGAAACATAACCTCTTCACAAACAATCATCTGTGGATTTGAAGATGTTCATAAGATGATCAAGCGGACAATCTGCCCCAAAAACCGAAATGACTTTGTTGTTTCTTTTAAGCATTTGTTTTTCTCATCACGACTCCAGTGCTGCATTGAAGAATTTCAAACATCAACCAAAAAATAAAGAAATCCACCTACTTAAAGCTAATGCAAACCAATTAGGCATGACAGGCATTGGAATTAACCTCTCCAAGCATGTTCAGCTTCTCACGGACGGCACTCATCAACCCTGGCATATCCCCCTCCCATCTGTAAAACTCCATCTCCCTTCCTTCTAGGAGCTTCTTAGAAACCTAATAACCAATCAGTTAAATATGTTTACATATATATTCATGAGCATGAGATATGTTTCTTAATTACAAAGTTTAAATTAACGCCATCCACCAAACATTCAGTGAAAAGAAATACACATCAACTAAAAATTAAGCAATTGCATAAGAGTCAACAAAGGACTTGTTTAAAATTTGAGATAAAGGAAACATCGGGATCATATACATCCACAAAAGTGAATGCCTATAAGGAGATAAACTCCAGTAAAACATCAAGCATGTATCAATGCCAGACAAATGAAAGATCTCAACCCCGCCCAAAGCCTAGAATTATTTTCAACACCTTCATTTGACAATCAAAATCCAGTAACCTATTAAGAGACCATGTCATCCATAAATTCCATCACATATACTTGTATTCCTTTTTTTGGTTCATTTTTCTTCTAATAAATTGTTTAATGATCTCCAGGAAGTAACCATATTCCTCCACTGAAAAAATGCGAAGCCTGCAACATAGATATAGGTCCAAGGTAAAGATTCACATATTCATTCTTCAATATTCAGACATTTTTCGTTCTATCTCACCATAGGTAGCATGTCACAATCAATGTTGGTTGATTTAATATGGTTTTCCAATTTTTTTTTCTTTGCTTAATCCAGTTAGAATTTTTTGCACAATATATCTTAAAGTCAGCACATATTTCTAAGGAATTTTCTGCCCATGACATTCTGATTTGATCATGAGCATCCCACAGAGCAGGGAAAAAACATCAAGGAAGAGAGAATAGGCCTCCCCACCCTGCGAAAAGAAATAGATGCTACTTTCATTGTCTTTCATACGGAGGTAGGCGTAGCCTGCTTAACTGAATGTTAGGATATGATTTTGGGATTTATACACACAAAGACTACTCAGAAAAGCAATTAAAAATGTTCAGTCTTGTATGAGAGTCCGAGTCGAAACTGATTGCATAAGGTCAGAATCAGAAGGGCACAAGTATCAGTCCATAGTTTTATTCTATACAGGAACATCCCCAAATATTCCCGAAACTAGAAGTATGGTTAAGAACATAAATTCACACGTACCTGCCTTGCTATCACCTGACCTCCTGCAATATGTGAAAAATATATATTGTAGAAATGGCAAAGAAACAACGGGGCACTCTTCTCTGCAAGTTCATTTAAATACTTGGCATAAGAAACTCCTGGATTGCTAGGTTCAGGAATCACAAACCCCTGTTGTCTAATCCACTCTAGATCTTTTGCAAGACCTTCTGATCGTTCCAATCCAGTTTTCCGGAAATAGGCGTCTGTAATCAAATCAGGCATTAGATTCTCACAAGATTTTATTTTTTATAGGTAATGAAGAAGTTTTATTCATAACCAAAGGCATTGCCAACAGGACGTATACATAAGTAATACCCAACTATTCTCACAAGATTTAAGAATCACCTATGCTTATGCTGTAGCGTCATTAATTGCCTTGACATTCGATACGGAAATGCAGTAGAGAAACAGAACATAAGCCCGTTTTAGTCACATTCACAAGGGTTTGACGAATTCCCATTACGTTTACCCACAGGGCAAAATACCTTCCGAATAGAACTACTCATATAAGCCTCCAAAAGCTAGATTGCTCTGCTTTACCAAGGAAGCATATGATAACCCATAGCCCTCCAGGATAATAACAAGCACAACTTACATCATAATTGGCTAAAACCACTAGCATATGCAAGTTCAAAATAAAAGGACTCACAGGCAACGTCACTGGATTCATCAACGATGCGCTCCACAGTGTCGAAGACGAGCTTGCTATCAACTAAATACTTGAGGTACCCATCCAAGGTCGGCTCCCATGTCGCTCCACCAACACCACCATCATCATCAACAGATGCCAAATTACCCTCCCCTTCATTACCGTCTTCACTAGATGAATCTTGGTCATCGTCATCGCTACTGCCCTTGTTAACTCTTCGGAGTCTCATGGCAACGAACCTCATCTCTTCGGTAATGCCTTTGCTCTCTCCTGGGTACAGCCTCCTGTACCTCTTCCTCCTCCTTTTCACCGGTGGAGCACTAGTCATTGCAATCGCCGGAGAGGGAGAAGAAGATGACGAAATGGATGAGGAATCAGAGCAACACAAAATTAGGGCTCTTCCAGTACCCATCTTCTGCTTGTTCTGCCCGTACATCGAATTCGCTGCAACTCTCGATGAACTCAACGGCGGTGGAGATGGTATTTGTCGTAGAGGAAGAAGAAGAATAGCTTGTCTCATGGCTGTCTCCGTCAATGACATCGTTCTGGAGGTAAGAAGGACAATGGTTGCCCGAAATCCCCTGACAGTGCCCGCCCGCAACCTCAGGGCAAAACGCTAACGTCTACTCGGAGTCGATGTGAATTTACTCCGATTTCGAGCTTTATGTTCTGTGACCTGTCGTGGACTACTCTTTCTTGGTGTTAGTTGGGCTGCGCTACTTGAAATGGTGTTTAAGACGAGGTTTCTGTCCAGAAAACATAATTCTTAATAAAATTTAAAATATTATTTAATAAAAAATTTTCTCATAACCACTGTTCATTATTCCATACATCACTTTATAAAAAACATTTTCATATAATGTGAAAAACACTTACAGACCCTATAAAAAAAATTATAGATGTGAAATGTAAAAATAAATAGTAATTGATGAATAGAATTCTTCTATTTTATAACTCTAATAAAATTACTACTATTTTTTAAATTTTGTTTGAAATTAGAAGATAATAATATTTTATTAAAAAATTAGTATAAAAAGATCGTTGCAAGTTCAGCAGACTTCACTTTAAAAAAAGGAGTACCATAAAAAAATAATTGATTTTTTCAAATGAATCTCTTATTTCTCTTACATTTTTCAAATGGCGTGCATTCAACTTTCTAGCATTGTTCAATTAGCTAATGTAATAAAATTATATTTGACTGATATATTAGGCATTATCTGCTCGTGGGTTGCATTTTATTTTTTAACACTAGGTTAAGATCGTAGTTACTTACTACACTGCCACCAAAGTAATAAGCACGAGCCTTGTTGCTCTCTCTTTCCAAGTGCATGCACCACCTTTTTGTATACCTAACCAAAGTAGGCTTGCCGATATGAGTTGAGAAAAATTATAAGGAAAAATGAATAAAACAAATGAACCGTTTGGAGTGGAGCAAGCACAGATGCACCACCAAACTAATAAGAAAACAAAAAAAAAATGTTAGGAATGGAGCAAGACGGCTGAGCAGAAACAGAGGAAACTGATCTGAGATTCTGAAGAGATGATTTAATTACAAAAAAATTAGTAAAAAAAAAATGTTGTGTATTGGACAATGATGAACAACGCCATGTCCAAGGGCATCATCTCAGGAGGTTCGAGTATTCTGATAAACAGGCTGCCAGACTTGCCCGATGAATTGTGTAATCAGAACTGTCAAAATTTGTCTTCTGCAGCTTCTATGCTTGTGTTTAGATGTGTTAAATACCACATTCAAAACCCTGCTCCAGAAGTTGGCCATGGTCACTTCGGCATATTTTATGCAAAGAATTCATGACAAAAGTATCTCTTCATGTATAACGGGCTTTCATCTTTCGCAAAAACTCTAGTGTTTCTTTATATGAAGGATCGGAGCGGCTGATCGGTTTGCATGAATTAATATGATCGGTTGACTCTAAAACCTGAACGAAAGATATAAAATATATAAGAGAAGGAATGATGAAGAGGAAGCATGGTAAACAGCAAGCTTGACAAAGAAGATAGCAGATTCATGCTTGTCATGTTTAAACAGCAAGAATTTGAAGCCAAGTTCATGTGAGGTAAATCCTTTAAACATAATACAAGATGCCAACATCTGGCCCAGATCAATCCTCTAACCGATCATCTCGGAAAATGTTGAGCTATACCAGCAGTGGATGCATCCTACCAATATTTTCAACCTACATATGTGATTTCATCTCCGCAAGGTAGAAATTTTGAATTAACACAACATCATCTGCAACTCATCATAACACAGCTTCTTCAACATATTTATCAATAATCATGTTTGGGGGAATTCAATCTACAGAACATGCAAGAATGATCAAAAGAATTTTGCCTTTTAAAAACTTCGTTTTTTAAATTTATTCGATTTTTTTATAAATAAATTTAAATTGGTTAGAAGATCCACTGAAGTAGGTAGTCTTAACTGGATATGCCGGTAACAGGTAAGCCCGAAGGCTGTTCCCATCCATCAGGAGATGCCAACCATCTCTCCTTTCTACCAAAACAAATTTTTTTTTTTTTTATAAGTAAGAAAAACTTTATTTAATGAAACTAGACGTAGCCCATGTACACAAGAAGTATACAAAAGAAGCACATAATTACATTCTAGAAACTTGAAAAGAAAACAACAACTCATGAGCATTTCCTCCCTTAAGGACAATAGCCAAGAACCACTGCAGCAAAGAAGACAAACAATTTCCAGACATCCTCAACAGTTCGCTCCTTATCGTTAATGCACTGATCATTCCTTTCTATCCATAAACACCACATAATATACAAAGGAATCATCCTCCACGCCGCTGCCAATTGAGAGCTTCTTTGCCGCCTATTCCAACATGCTAGTAAATCCACCACTCTTGTTGGCATAACCCAACTCAACCCAGCTCTACTAAGAACCCCAACCCATAACTCCCTAGCCACCTCACAATGTAAGAGTAAATGATCAATCAATTCACCATTTTTCTTACACATGAAACACCACTCCATAACAACCATGCCACGTTTCCTCAAATTGTCAATCGTCAAAATCTTCCCAAGTGCAGCTATCAAAGTGAAAAAAAAAAAAAAAACAACTATAGATGGCACAAACGCCCTCCAAAGACACTTGGAAAAGGGAATTGCTGCTGGCCAGACAACACCTTATAATAAAATTTAACAGAAATTTTTTTGCTCCACATGTGTTTCCACAACATTCGATCCCTCTCATTTCCTCATAAATTCAGAGAATACAAGAAATTGAAAAAATCTGCAATCTCATTAAGTTACCAATCCTGTACATTTCTGATGAAAGTAACATTCCACTACACAGACCCATTAGCACGGCTCAACATCTCTGAAACAGCAGCCTGCTGATTTCCAGCCAAGCTGAAAACAACCGGAAAAATAGAATGAAGGGCTCTCTCACCACTCCATTCATCAAACTAAAAATGAATTCCTGTTCCCTCTCCAACCTCAAACTTAGTATGTTTTACAAAACTGTCCCACGAAATAATATATTTCCATAAACACACACCATAAGTTCCCCTACCCTCCTTAGAGCACCATCCCCCCCCCATCACCTCCGTACTTTTGATCAATAACCTCTCTCCACAATGAGTCCCCTTCCATTTGATACCTCCATAGCCACTTTCCTAACAATGCCTTATTAAAATTACTCAAGTTTCGCACCCCCATGCCTCCATTCGCAATCGGGCAGCACACCCTATGCCAACTCACAATGTGGAATTTATTCACCTCTCCCATGCCACCCCATAAGAATGCTCTAAACAACTTCTCAATCTGGTTTGTCACTCCAACCGGTAAAGGGAACAAGGAATGATAATAAGTGGGAAGGTTGGAAAGGGTGCTTTTAATGAGGTAACGTCTTCCCCCTTTTGATAAACATAGACGCTTCCAACCTAACAGTCTTTTCTCAACCTTTTCTACAACACCATCCCATATATTTTTTACTTTGAACGACGCCCCCAACGGAAGCCCAAGATATTTCATTGGAAGAGACGCAACTTTGCAGCCCAACAAATCCGCTAAAAGGTTAATATTCCTCACATCTCCCACCGGTACCAATTCTGACTTGCCCAAATTCACCTTGAGGCCCGAGACAGCTTCAAAGCACAATAAAATAGCCCTTAAAGCTTGAATCTGTCCACTGTCAGCATCACAAAAAATGAGAGTATCATCCGCAAATAATAAATGGGAGATTGAAGTAGTACCATTGTTAATATTACCCACCGAAAAACCAAAGAGAAAACCCCCCTACAACAGCCTCCACCATATGACTCAATGCTTCCATAACTAAAACAAAAAGGAAAGGGGATAACGGATCCCCTTGTCTCAAATCCCTCGAACTCTAAAAAAAACCACAAGAGTTGCCATTAATTAATACAGAGAACCAGGCGGTCGAAACGCAATGTCTAACCCATCCACACCACCAATCCCCAAAGCCGCATCTTCTAAGCATATAAAAGAGAAAATCCCAACACATATGGTCATATGCCTTTTCCATATCAAGCTTGCAAAGAACCCCTGGAATACCTATCCTCATATGGCTGTCCAAACACTCATTAGCAATCAGAACCAAGTCCAAAATTTGACGTCCCTTAACGAAAGCACTTTGAGGTTTAGAAATGATTTTATCCATCACCATACTCATACGATTAGCTAACACCTTCGAAATAATTTTATAGATCCCACCTATCAAACTAATAGGACGGAAATCCTTCAACTCACGAGCACCGGCTATCTTAGTTAGTGATGAGTGCAATGAATGTAGCATTTAGGGACTTCTCAAACTTCTGACAAGAATGAAAATCTTGGAATACCTGCATAACTTCTACTTTCACTATATACCAACACTCTTGAAAAAAAACCATAGAGAAGCCATCTGGACCCGTAGCTTTATCTTTACACAATCCACTCACCACCTGATGCACCTCATTTTCTTCAAAAGGCCTCCAACCAGCTGGCTGCACAGAAATCTAGCTGGTCAAAATTCAGACCATCCAACTTAGGACGCCACTCCTCTATCTCAGTTAGAAGATCTTCATAATATTGCACAATGTGATCTTGAATCTCATCAGGGGTGTGAAGCACATTGGTATCGAAATGAAGTACCTCAATAGCGTTATTGCGCACCTATGTGAATTAGCCAATGAAGTACCTCAATAGCGTTATTGCGCACCTATGTGAATTAGCCATATTGTGAAAAAACTTAGTACAACTATCCCCCTCTTTCAACCAAAGCACCCTTGATTTTTGCCTCCAAGAAACTTCTTCCATCAACAAAACCTTCTCAATTTCAGTCACTACCTCATTCTTCCTTGACAATGACTCCTCATTTACCTCCCCCTCCTCCAAAGCATGCAACTCATCCCAAAGCAGATTTTTCTGCACTTCAGTATGCCTAAAGATTTCATTATTCCACTTCTTTAAATCAAACTTTAGAGCTTTAAGTTTACCTGCCAAAATAAAACTGGGAGTTCTAGAAAAGGAGTAAGGTGCCCACCAATTCCTAACCTTCTCCACAAATCCATCAGTTGCAAGCCACATATTCTCGAATTTAAAATAACACCACTACCAAGTAAGCCACCGCAATCAAGCAAAATGGGATAATGATCAGAACAAACACGGGGCAACCTATTTGACATAAATCCAAATAGTGAGTCTCCCAAGAAGGGGAGACTAGAAATCTATCCAACCTTGACCCCCCTCTATTGTTAGACCAAGTATAAACCCCCTGCCAATGGAAGATACACAAGATTTAGATAAAAAATCAGCTCCAAAAACTCTTCCATAGCCATAGATAAAGTAGATGCACCCGCCCTCTCACTGGGAAACAGAACAATATTAAAGTCTCCATGCAAACACCAAGGCACATCCCACAAGTAAAACAACACATTGGGCCCATACACACGCAAAAACCCATCGCCACCCATCCTCAATAGTTTTAAAAGAACCAACCACAGAATAATTCTCAATGCAATCCTCTATTAACTCCACCACCCTCTTATCCCACATCAACAACACACCTCCTGAAGCACCCAACGAAGCAAGATAACTCCACCCCACAAAAGCACAACCCCACAAACTACAAATGATGCTTCTATCAATAAAACTCAGCTTAGTTTCTTGAAGACACAATATCAATTTTCCAGCTACGGAGGAGTGATCTAATACGGAGACGCTTGTTGACATCATTAATCCCCCTTACATTCCAAGAGAGGATTTTAGGCTTTCATTTGATGACCAATATCCCCTCCCTTTTTTACTGCAGACTTCTGCTCCTCAAACCCTTCACAAGATATCCCCATACATGCCTATAAATCTTCAACCTTTTTTAAAACCCAATTTGAGGCATTTTTGGTTGAAGCATGAGAAGGGAGGATACATATAGGGATCGGGCTACCAACATCCTCATCAAATATTTCCCCCTCATATAATTCCAACTGTAAATTGGGCTCAACCACATCCCCTCCAGAAGAAACCTCATGTTGTAAATCTCCAGAAAATGCTGAAACAAAGCAAATGTTCATCTCGGCGTGCAAAAGATCAACTGGGTGAGGGGGTTTTAATAATAGAGGAACTGGGTCCAACGAATGCACTTCATTAACCAGAGGAGCCAAAGACACGAACGGATTAAAAACCACCTCACTCACCTCTCCCTTATCGGCTTCCCGATCAACGATTTCGCCCTCTTCCACCTCCGGCGACAACAACGTTTCTAAAGCACCACCAGATGAGTCGCCGATGACCGGCGAGAGTTTCTATGCAACCTCCGAGACCATCGGGTCAAGTAGTGGCACCATCGTGCTAGACTCACCCAAGCCACCCGATACACCAAAACTCCCGAAATCGCCAGCTCGAGGCTTAGCCTTCCACACCCGTTTCAGGCTTTTCACCAAGCCCGACCCACTCGCTGGTTCAGACTTACTCAGCCCTTTAGAAAGGCCTGGCCCAAATTTCCCCTATGAGTCCCTCCACTGAGCCCATCCCCCTGACCCAAGCCCATCCCCCTGACCCAAGCCCATCCCCACCCCTTTGACTTCCTCAACGCAACGTATCGTCCCCACCCCTTTATCCTCCTCAACGCACCGTATCATCCCTTGAATATTACTCTACAACTCATATATTTGAGATTGCATCTCTGACAGGGCCCGAAGCAAACTTTCCTTATTAAGACCAACAGCTCCCCTGCCACCATCCCCACTACACTGTGCCCCTGCAAAGACGGTGACACCAACTCGCAGGCCAGAGCTAGCACCCAGCCTAACAGGTCCTCAAGCACAGTTTAACCTGGGTTTCTGCAAAGCCTCCATGTACAACAGGGCAGAAGGTTGATACGGGGTTGCCGTCGTCGGTGGTGGTGCCGACCCAACAAAACGGCCTTCTCTGCCAGCCTCCCTCAAAACCTGCACCAATTTTCTTCATCCCCTACCATCTCTATCTTCAAGAATGAGAATACAATTTCGGCAACCACCTTATTTGTATTCCACCATAGCCATGAACGCCCCTTGGTAGTTAGAACACCTTTGTGCTATGAAGCCCCTGTCTCCTTCCCAATGTGCTGAATAAAACTCTTCTCCCCACCTTCAGGCAATCCTCCAAAGCTTTGGTGAACCAACGTGCCGCGGCTAACTCCAAGCGAAGATTTTTCACAAACTTCCACCCTCTTTCAATAATATGCACCCATCGTCCATCTCTTACTACCTCAAATGCCTTAAGTTCAATAATAACAGCATTCGACATACCCATTTCCTTCCCATACGCGCAAGAAACACTCAATCAAACGCCCATGAACATCATCGCAAGCCAACTTACGAAAAAAAAAAAAAACAGAGTGTAAGGAGAGAAAATACAGTAGAAAAACTTCCAAAACAAAAATTTATTCGATATAATGGATAGCTACTATATTCACAAAGAATCTCATGCAGGCCAGGATCAAATCCGAATCCTGTTGTACCGACAAGTACATGCAACATGAATTCCAATGGAGGATTGTATCGAACAATTGCTAGAGGTGAGGGACATAGAGCATATAGTGATGTTGAGCAGCCAACACTCTAATAGCAATGAAACTTTAAACTCATCCCCAAGTTTTTATTTTTGTTATTGGCACCGGGTGTCTGGGACAAAGTCCAGACTAAAACACACTCATGCCCAACTAAAAAATCCCTGCGATTATTTTGGCCTTTTGTCTCTTTTTTCTTCCTCTTCTTTTTTGTTTTTTTTTAAATGACATGTTTATCAACGTCATACTTACAACAAGTTCACCAAATCCAGGATATGCAGACTCAATGGGTACTACTTCCATTCTGAAAGCCCATCCCCCATAACCTTCAACAATTGGAGTTACCTTGGTCTGCAAAACAGTCACCAACTAACTCTTAAATTTACAGTGAGAGACACACGGGAATAATACAATAATATAACTGGCAGTGGACAACCTCGCAGTAACTGAGAACATCAAGCATCCCTTTCTTATGAAGGTGTCGAAAGAAGTCATTAAGCTCTATTAATCTAGGAGACCCACTTCTTAGCTCCTGTATCTAAGAAACAATACAAGCTAAATGCTATTAATATCAATTCAGATCAACTTGTACAAAAAAAGTTTAGTCTCTGGAGAAAATATACTAACATTGGGGGCAGGGCGAAACACTAGGCCCATTCGCCAAGGCATGTCTGCTAGTTTGCTGCCAAAATGTGGGCAGCTATAGAACACCTGAAATCAGGGTAAAACATTGGCGTCATATAGAAATAATATTTTAAAGATGATAGAAGGATCTGCAATGTGCGAAAAATATTGATTGAAAGCATACCACTCCAATGGTGTTGTTCACAAGGTTATCAACATTCTCTTCCTTGGCTTTATACAGCATCTGCTTGACAACCAACCCTCCCATGCTGCACACAGGAGAAACTCAATGCACTAGAAAATAGATTATACACAAATACACACACGAAATGTAATATGTAGAAAATTTCTGTAAAGTAAGGGAAGTAAAATCAAAATCATGTTCTCTCTAGAAGACTTAGAACTTCCAGCAGTGTGACAGGATTAGTTCATTTTCCATCCTCTACTAGTTCCACATAAACTTATTACTTTAAAGCAAAAACAATCCAGCAGTCCAAAATCACCTACTTTTAGAATGGCTTATCATTGATTAACCACACCAAATCCACTTGTTTGGGACAAAAATCAACAGGAGACTTGAGGATGAAAGTAAAACTAAAGATGCCCATCTGGAAGCAAGATCAATTTTAGATGTGAAACTTCCCTAAAATATGTTATGTTACTGCAGCAAAAGAAGGGGAAACAAAAAGAAACTTTCAAACAAGACTCATTTGTGCATGCACGTATGTGCACCTTTCATAATGTGCATCTAATTGCAGGAAGTTAGCAACCTTAGCTCCTGAAATTTTTTTTCAATTCTCATCATGTAAATAAGAACCCACAGTTAAATTATGAACATGCAACGAAGCACAGGGAAAGAAAGACTCCCTAATCAAATAATCATGTCACACATCAACACCTATCAAAATGATGAAAATGTCAAGACCATACAGTAAGACCAAGCAAACAAATGAATGTGCACAGGCTGGCATGAACCCACACTCTCCTTCGTAATAAAAAATAAAAAAACCTGTGAGTCACAAACACAACGGGTCGATTCCCAATGCCTGCAGCGACAAGCTTCTCAAATAGCATGGAGCTAACTTCCTACACGTTGTAACGGAAGCAGATAAAAATAACCATCAGTAGGAAGTAAATTATATATAAGTCAACAGCAAAGTAGCAGTGGGAACTGCGGATTCCATAGGTGTCCATACGAAGGAAATCTGAAGATCATTTTCACTATTAATAGTATCACATAGGATAGTCTAGATTGACCAGGATGACATTCATTAAAGATATATTTTAGTCATGAAAACATTCCCCTCCATGAATTTCAGTTAATAAAAAGTACGAAAACAGGTAATCTTAGGTCAAATCAGATTTTTTTTTACACCTATCTTAGGTCAAGTCAGATAACAAAATTATCTGATGAGCTAAAACTTCTGATGAGCTAAAACTTCACAACTCATGCGAAATTAAAAGAATCTCAAACTTCTTGTATATAAATTATATTGTAGGCTAAATGACACTTTAAACCCCTACCCTACAACCCCTTTTGCAATATGAACTCTAACCAATCAAAACTGCCAATTGGCACACTAAACTACTTAATTATGGAAATTTACATCTTCAGTTAAGATATGACAGTTATGACTGCACCACATGCCCAATTGTTCATCAATCTTAATGGTCGGGTCTTAACTGAGAGTGAATAAAATGCAAGTTTTGGCAGCTTAGAGTGCAAATTGAAAAAAGGCAGTATTTGGTGGCACAAGATATAATTTTCCTATATTTTAAATCCCTAGTAACACCACATAATGTGCCTGAAATGACTCAAACGGCATAAAGATGCTTCTCAAGTGTCAAACCTGGAGAGGCAGGCTAGCTCCAGACCATTTTGTAAGATTTGTCTGCACAAAACAACAACTGTGCTTTAGATGCTAAATAGGAAGACTTAAAGAAATAAAACTTCCATAATCAACAAGAGATTAAGGACACAAATTTTCAAAAGCTAACTAGCAACAAAATTATTTCTTTGTTAAAAGAAGAAATCAAATTACTATCCAACTCAAACAAACCTTGTATTTGATAGTAAACATGCGAGCTTGAGGGAAGTCAGATGAAAGCCATTCACCTGGCCAAAATGTTCCTAGCTTCCCTGCTTCCTGATCAATCTTCTCTACCAAGCCAGATGTAGTTGAAGATTTGTTGTCAGCCATGCGCCAAGACCTATAAGCCCCACCACGGATTCCATGAATAAAAACAACATCTAGCAAAGGCGGTTCTGGTTGTGAGCCATTATTAGATACATCAACAGAACTAGAGCAGTTATCATCATTTCGAGGTGAGTTTATAGGTGTAATCTCACTGGCAACTGTATTAGCCTCAGCCAAGGAGGATTTCTCCCTTCGAACAGTGTCTTCGTCTACATCTTCAGGACACTTCCAGTGAGGCATTTCAGGATTGATTAAAAATACCATGTCACCATATTGGGGACATTTCTTGCTTTTGTTTGAAGTGTCGGGATGATTTCTATTTACAGAGTCTCTGTCAACTTGGTTATTGCAAAATATATTTAACAGTGTGGCCCTAGCATAACTTTGTATCTTAAGGTCACTGCAACCTGGTATCTTTCCATTTGCACAATCTTCAAGCCATTTACACCAAGTTTCATCTGCCAAAACAAGCTTCTGAACTTTTGGAAGAAGTGAAAGGATTGTTAACAGCCGAGCAGCATGCCGACGAATGTGAGCTGTGGGCGGAACACGGACACTAGATGAATCATTTGTATCAGAAATAGATGTTTCCCCAAGACCATTCGGAACCCGTTCCTGTGCCTCGAATGTTTTAGATGCATCATAAGCTTCAATTGCAGCAAGTTTCTCATAATCATCGCTTAACAGAAAACGTCTCAGCAAGCACAGAATGCCAAAAGCAGTTATCTTTTCCTGACATGTGGAATCTTCAGCACTAATTTCAGTCAGTGCTTTGATCCCTTTAAGGGTTGCCAATGCAGAATCTGCTGCATCAAACTTAGCCAAACTATCTTTTTTAAGATTTTTAAGTGATCCCATGAAAGGTTCCAAAGACAGAAGATCTGCCAGTGGCAACACATCTACAGAACCAGTGACCAGCTGGTTTCCAGCTAGATTAACAACAGAACCCGCTAATTGATTAGCAGTTTGTGCAGCAGAATGAACCTTAGATTGATCAATTTGAGTCTGCAAAATTTAGTATAATTCATGAATAGTAAGAAAGATACTGAGAAAACAAATAACTTGCCAAAAACATTTGAATAAAACCCACCACAAATTAGAATTCAGGATATGTAACGAGACAAAGTGTCCCCATGCAACATCATTTTTATGTCAAATAACTAAAAACAAGATCTCGAACCTTGACTTTGTCACTTTTAGGCTGATTGCTTTCTTTGACAGATGATGTCTTGGTGGAAGCCAGAATTTCAGATAGGATAATAGCTAACCATGCTTGAGAAGTCGGTACAGTAGACGGTCCATAATCTTCAAGGATACAAGAAAGGATCTTTATGGCAGATGATCGTACAGTGTCAGAGGAATCTTTACCAAAAACCCAACGAAGCAATATACCAGACCACTTTTGACTCTCTTCAAGAGATAAATGCATGTCCCCAGTACAAAGCAATTCTAATGCTTTTGCCAATGTGTCTTGCACATGCTTATGCATTGTCATTCGTTTAGCAGTGTCCCTCAGTAAATGAAGACCTTTCTCCATCACTATTTTTTTGGCCTTGCGGCTTCTCTCAACCGAAACCATAAAAGCAGACAAAGCAACCTGGGCTAAAGGAATGTCCTCATTTTTACTTGCCTGTGAAACAGTAGAAAGAAGACTATAACTCCAATCTGAAACAGAATCACTTAAGGACAAATTGCGATCCTCTAACAACAACCTAGCTATCAAACTCCCATGCCATTTCACAGATCTCTCAGGTGCCACTAAAGCAGTCATGACAGCCCGGCCATCTTGATCCAGTTCTTGAATATGGGACCTATTCACCTCTGATGCCGTTGCCCAATTTGCTAATGCCCATGTAGCAAAAGGTACAGCAACATGTTCACAATGCAAATCATCCCAGAGGCCAGGAACAACAGCAGAAGCCAAATTCGTTTGCAGTAGTAAACCATCATGCCTATTTTGTAAGACAAAAACTTGAGAAGTGTGCCTAGTTGATTCCTCGTGACTAGCATCACAATGCCCCAACTTCATAAGTCCACTATTCCTGGAAAGTCCCATAACACTAGTACCTCCAAGAATTTTAATTCCAATTCCTTCCAGTCCATTTCCGCCATCCTCATCATCTTCCTTTCTATCGGGCTCATCCAAATGCATTCCACCTTCCTCAACAACTTGAAGGGCTGCAGCAATATCTCCAGTTTCAGCATTCCCTGGTAGGGAGGGCTGAAAAGATACCTTGTCTAAACTATCACAACTGGAGGTGACCATATCCATAATGGCAGCCACAAGCATGCTCCTGCCTTTCAAAGAATCAGAAACATCGAATGAACTACGTCTTGATTGCTGCTCCCAAAAATAGGCAATATATCAATTGTAAAAGAAGACCCAAAGTATCAAGGCAACTGTGATAGGGTTGATAGTTTGGTACAATCAAACAAAACAAAGAAATGACTAGAATGGTAATTAGCTGAATTCACTTGGAGAACAGTGAAGATTGAAGTGCAATATAATAGATTTTGTCCAGGCTCTCCATGTAATCCAACCCCAGTGAAACATTTCTTAAAAACAGTACTAGACCACATTTGAGATTCACCCCCAAGCTCAACAAGCAACTCACATTATTAATTAAAAAATTGGCCCTTTTCTTCATCTACTTAAACAGACAAATTCAAGGTCTTACTTTTATATAGAAGCCAATTTAATGTATTTGCTACTAAAATTTTGATAGCTGTAAATTCAAGACTAGTATCGCATGTGCTTTGTTTAAAACAGAAAAAAGGAAATAACGGTATATAGACCAATTCCACGGTCATAAAAGAAAACAAAAAAAAAAAGAAAGGAAAATAAAAGCATTTTCTACCCGACCTCACTCATTTAGGACAATTAAATGATGCTGATACTTTTGTGTTTCTGCAATCAGATTGTAACATTTCTGCCTGAAGAATAGTGCGCCAACTATTCTAGACGCTAAAAAGAATCATGAAAGCATATGAAACAGGTATAGAACGTCAAGAATTCAATTTACACTTCACTAAGCTTCACTAGGGTGAAAGATTGAACTAACAAAATAAAACTTGCTTTGATTTTTCAATTATTCAGCACACGCCCGGAAGTACTTGAGACGTATAGACATGAATATTTAACATTTCAACGCAAATAGCCAAAAAAACAACTCACCTGCTTCGACCGCCGAGGATGAGACGAAAAAATGAACCTCAGGAGATTCGGAATTGCATGAGGCCTCCCAATCACAACCGAGCACACATTAGGATCGGCAATCAAGTATGCCAGCGCCCTCGCCGACTCCGCTTGGGTCCCGCAACCATCCCTGGGCACCGCCACCGACTCGAGCAACCAATCTACGACAGCCCCCCCACCGGCCCCGACGATAGCGGCCCTACGGGACGCATTAGCGGCGGCAATGTCGGCGAGCAGAGCCGCAACCCTAAGCTCGAAGCCCGAGCGGACCTCATGGTTGGCGGAGGACAAGACCGACCTCAGAGACTGCCACAGAATCGAGGCGGCCACACCGGTCTGTTTAACGTGATGGAAAAGGTTCTTGAAGGAGTCGCCGTACTTCTGTATGGCGTGCTCGGCGCCGGCGTACAATGGATTGGGGGATTCGTGTTCGGAGTTGTGGTCGGAGGAAAGAAGGGCGTAGGAGGCGACGAGAGCGGAAACGAAGGCAGCGGAGATGGCGAGGACCGAATTGCGAGAGAGGGAGCGTGTGGGGAGAGGAGAGAGATGGTTGGCGTCGTGGTCACGGTGGAGAATCGGCGGCTGTGGGACTTGTTGGGTATTGATAAGAGGGTTAGGGGGTTGAGTGGAGTTTTGGAATGGAGGTCCGGAAGAAGAAAATGGACGAGGAAGAGGGAACCGAAGATAACGTCGGGTTCTGACGCAGCAATGAAGCATAATTTCGGTTGCCTTTCAGAAGAACGAACCACGATGCAGAGTTGTGGGGGCCGGCTGATTAATTTCTCGGGAAAATGAGAGAGAGAGAGAGAGAGAATATTGGTGAGTGGTGTTTCTTCGTCTAGTGGGATGTTTGGAGGAAGAAGAAGGTAAGAAAGTTGCAGGCTGTAGGGCTAATTCCGATTTGTAGCGAAGAAGGTGGTGAGGCTGAGAGAGATGGCAAGGTCGGTGGTCTACGCAAAGGAATTTCCTTCGGGAAGATGCGCACCTTTGTAATAAGAGTGCCATAATTGTTAAGAAATTTATACCTACCAAAAACTTATTTAGGAAAATAAATCATATAAAATTGTAACATCATTAGTTTTCACATAATAATACGATATAATATATATAAATATTTTTATTATTTTTAATCACATTAATTAAATTATGAGAAATTTAAAAAGTGACGACAATTTTTCTTTCAAGTTTTACTATTTTTAAAATCAAAAAGTCTATTTGCATTCGGGAGGATAAATGAAACGCCACGTGGATAAATGAAACGCTACGTTTCGTTTGCAAATTCCCTTCCCTGCATTTCAACTGCAGATTTCCTTCCCTTCGACGCAACACAAACCACATCTCTGCATTCATTTTTATAGGAGAAGAATATACCCATCCCAAGTGAAGAAGCTTCGCCACCAGAACCAAAGCCAAATACCAAACCAGTACCACCATAAAAAGTCCAGTACTTGAACCAACTATTTTACTAGGTACCCGCTGTTGGTTGCAGAAAGGTAAAACTACACTGATGGGTGGCCAAAGATATAGAAAAAAAAAAAAAAAAAGAGCTGCTCATACCCACAACGAGGAGGAAAATGAAGAGGATGAAGAGATGGTTGATGCCCGTTGCTCAGATGGCCAAGGAATGAAGAGGATGAAGACAAGTTCTAAGATGCAAAACAGGGACGAGTTTGGCGCTTGGGAATTGGGGAAAACCTGCGAGAAGTTCCAACATGAATACCAGAACAAAGAAAAACCTAATCTTGAAGCCGACATAACCTACTTTCTGGTACTTAACAGCTTCTGCAAGAGCCAAACTGATCTAAGTTTCTCTGAAAATAACAGAAATTTTCAATCAAGATGGAGACTTTTGCAAGGGGCTAGAATTTGAGGTAGGTGAAAAGCGTGCCTAGCAGAGAAAGTGTTAGGAAAAATATGATTTGCAGGAACAGTGGATCGAGAGAAATATATAATGGTTTCTCAAGACACGCTTTGTTTGCAGATTAGTCGTCGAGTTTTGTTTTTAATATATATTAAAATAATAATATAAAGGTGATGTGCCTTCACACGATTCTGTAATAAGTACCCAACGGTGGGCACCTGTAGCAGAATTGTTTTAAAATTTGCAAGTCAATATCAGCACACCACTTCCCGTGAGAATTATTATAGTCATAACAAAGTTAAAATGCTCATATTTTTTCATGAGATATTCTGGGGAACAGCCGGAAGCCGCACCATCCCAGAAGAATTTTTTTTTTTCAACCCAGCACGTTAAGTGTGCTG
Organism: Juglans mandshurica; assembly: GCA_022457165.1. NCBI lineage: Eukaryota > Viridiplantae > Streptophyta > Magnoliopsida > Fagales > Juglandaceae > Juglans > Juglans mandshurica. The sequence continues at coordinate 6,445,184 of CM039634.1, read as the reverse complement.
GGGCTTCTTCATACAGTAGAGTCTGAAGAAGAATTTTTCTTTTTTCATAATTATGAAACCATTTTTTAGTGTGTTGAGTGTGTCAATGAACAAATTTGTAAATAAATTTTGAGTTATTCCCATAAGTGGGAATGTTACCTACTTACGCTTATTCTAAATCATTTAAGAGATTTCATAAAAATAAATCCTCGAACTAGCATTATTTTATATGATACGTTAAATCTACTTTACAATAAAATTAATTTTACAATCTAACGTACCACATTAAACTACGTCAATTTATAGATTTATTTTTGTGAAGTCTCTTTATGGCTAAACCATTTCTACTTTCTTTCAATTTATAATTGTAATAGGAGTACACAAGCTGGTGTCCCAAATATCAAAATTCAATTTCACTCTTACTGCCCTTTGCATTGACTATGTCCAGATCTGCCTTAGCACTAGTTCTGTGAAAGGCATTCATGAAATCAACCTTATTTTTTTCCATGAACTTGCTCCAAATTTGCCTTGCACAACATCAATTTTAGAACTATATAAAAGCTTGCACAACCGGTTGAGTCGGGTTGACCAAAGTAAGGATCCCATATTGAATGAGCAATGGGTCTTACATGTAAAGAGTTTTTTACCCATGTCTCAAAATTTCCTCGTCAAGCTACATGAATTAGATTTTTGAAATCTAGAGAAGATTACTGTTAATTTCCTTAAATGAGATTGTTTGAGTAAATCATGTCATTGTTGACCTCTTGCCAATTAATAGGGAGAGGAGGAGCACTTTTGTCAGGCCAACAGCAATCTTCCTTTTCTCTTTTCTCCTACCACAGCCCAAACCACCTCCTCAATAGGATTCTCAATTTTGGAACAAAGCTCATAACAAAATATTAAGTAGCATCAACCACAATATTCATTGTAAAAGCTACTCTTCTTCTCTAGAGCCTCCCCGAAACGCCATGTCTCTAACCCCCACCCTTCTCACCTCCCTCCCCTCATAAATCCACTATCATTCTCCTCTTCCTTACCATCCTTATCTTCTGCCCCAATCATCCCCCTTTTAATCCCATGGACACAAATAAAAATATAGATCTCCACGGAAAAATTGAAATCTCTATCCTAGGCAAATTTCCCTCTCAAATTGGACACCAATAGAGAAAAAGTCACCATTGCTTTCAACCAAACTCTTGTTGGCAAGATTATCTCCCAAAAACTACCTCCAAAACCTATGGAATACAACAATATCAGATCCTCTTGGTGCTTTAGAGAAAACTTGCACATTGAAGAGATGGTGCCAATAAACTTTTGTTTCACTTTTCCTCAAAGAAAGACAAAGGAAAAATTCTCTCTATATCCCCTTGGAATATCAAAGGTTACCCCTTGATATTAAGGAACTGTTTGGATAGTGAGATAAGATGAGATGGTTTTAGATGAAAGTTGAAAGTTGAATAAAATATTATTATAATATTATTATTGTTTTGAGATTTGAAATAGTTAAATTGTTTATTATATTTTATGTGGGAATTTGAAAAAATGTAATGATGAGATGAAATGAAATAGGTTGAGAGTGTTTCTCAATCCAAACGACTCCTAAGAGAATGGCCCCCAGACTCCATGCTCAATAAGCTTGATTTTTCCACCACCCAATTTTGAGTACAAATCCATGGACTATCCCGAGAAAAAATGAATCCAAAAAATGACATTCTCTTTGGGAGCTGCTATATGGAGGTAGATGAAATCTTGGACCCTCTAGGAATGCACAACAAGCCCTACTTAAGAGTCAAAGTAGAAATCAAGTTGGATCAACCCCTCAAACCATGATTTTAGCTACCAAGATCAGGGAAACTCCCAGTATGGATTGAAGTTAAATATGAAAGGTTCTCTGACTTTTGTTTCAACTATGGCTAATTAGGCCATGCGCCTAACACTTGTATGAAAGAACCATTTCCAACAACAAATGGTGAACTAAGGCCATGGATGAGAGCAAAAGGATCTGATACAAAACCAAAATACCATATCCTCTAGCCCGTCGATAGAATACAAGCCGACTGATAAGGAAAACTTTATACACTCCTGTCAGACCCAAAAAGTCTACTATTGGAATTGAGTCCTAACAAGCCAAAAGTAAAGATTAGCCCCAGTAATGAACAAAGCACAATTATGCATCAGAAAGGCATGAACCATTGCCACAGAAGCTCAAAGGAATAGAGATGAGTCACTCAATAATACCCCTAACCGAGCCGGCAGCCCAACTCCCTCTCCTTCAACTCGATGAGTCAATAAGAAAACCCTTAGGCTTGTTATCCAAGTACTTGTTCAGAAATACTGTAATGAAAGGAACCTAGGGGTTTTCCACTAGGTATTTGACCAAATAGGATCGTCCAATTCCTATAGAACCTATCACTAAAATACCCCTAGAGGGGGATATGGCTAAGAAGAGCGAAAAGGGTTTATGTTTCCCATGAGATGGAAAATAAAAACGATTAGCCCCACACGAGGTTTGTGCTTTCCCCTCACATTAATGTTAGCAATATGTTGCCAGCACACACCACCAATGCACACTTTATATCTGGCACATCAAAAGGAAATAAGAAACAAAAGTCCTTAACAAAACTAACATTTTTTCCATCTGCTTTTTTCAGAGACCATTCATATACTATCACTAACGCCACAACAGATGGCTCAGACCAACATGCCCCTTCTTTAGGAAGTCAAGCAAAAAATGCTCCGAAATACCCTCCACTCAAAGCCAAAAACTCAGTACCTTGCCCTCATAGATTTCACACTTATACTCAACCCACTTCCTCATCTCATAACCAATCTCACAGACAGACAGGAGATACACTTAACGCTGCCAACCAAGCCCAAGCCTCAAACATCCTATCCATTTTTTTTTTCTAAATTTACAAAGTTTATCATCAAACCCACCAATCCTCAAGTGCCCATCCCCTCCAAAGCCCCTCTCATCTTTCTATTACGCGAATATTTGATCCCCTATTCAACAAACAATAGAGCAACCACCTCCATCTTTAGAGCAGCACACCCATAACAGGTTTGAGACCATACAGTTCCAACTCAACTCCCTAGTATCTAAATTGCCCATCATCCCTCTAGAAGAAAAATATTCTGAGTGCAAAGAACATGAAGGATCAAAGGAGGAGGACCCTCTACCTGCTAGGAAGAAAAGAAAGATGGACCTAGATGGAGTTGAACTTGAAAAAATTCCATTGAATCAACTACTTTAGAGCATCAAAAAACATACAGAAACGAAAAAAAGTGGAGCACAAAAAAAGCACACTTGTAGATTCCAAAAGAAATTTCAAGCAGTAGCTCACACACACAAGTCAGGGACTACAATGGAAAGGAAAATCACTGAAATGAAGTTAGACAATTGGAGGAAGCTAGTGTTGTGATCTTTTCAGTCCAGATCATCAGGCATTCTAGATTTATTCCCTATAAATTGTTTACATATATATTGATTTTATATATTATATTTAACATTGTTAATTTCTCATACAGCACTTAGTTCTATCAATGTACAGAATAGAATGGCTTTGACAATCCACCATCGCGCTGGCTCAAGGTCATTCTAACGTCTTACTGATAAAATGTTAATTGATAACTTATTAATTCTCACTCATTTTTATCATATTCTTTTATTTAAGTATTAACATTATTTTTTAAAATTATTAATGTGGCTTTATTAGAAATGTGATGATCCTGAAAATTTCTCCCTTGTATGAGTCTATGCTGCTACTCACACTAATGAGCACAGTGAGTGGATTGATCCAGTCACTAAAGATAATTATGTAACTGAAGTTATTTTCTGTGAATAGATTATGCAACATGTGAATTCATATTATGTTTGATTCTTTATTTCTTTTAATATGTTTCTTATTGTGTGTTTTTATTATAATTGCAGGAAAAAAAGATTGAAATCCAATCAGCCTCTAAGGAATCCTCTCATAGTAACATAAACATATTCATGCAAGTGCTCGGGACCAAATTTGGTTTGGTAAGAGGTTTGGGACGTTCCTTCAAGCATGTCGGTTCATCCTCCAAGACCTCGACTTCGAAAGTTAATAATCTTAGTAAAGATTTAGATGCAGCACGCTAATAAATTGAGCATATGAAGTCGAGACAGCAGGAGTTGGAGTCTCTCTTATCGTGACAGTCTAACTTAGAAACGCGTTTGCAGGAGCAACCAAGAGACCGCAATGAGAGAATACGCATTAAAGTCCAAGAGCAAATACAGAAGGAGATAATGGTCCAGATGTAACATGTTATGTCAATTCAGCAGGATCGTAGTGAGCGAGGAAAGAAGAAGAATTATCAATATATCATTATCATTATTATAAACTTTTATTGTCTATTTTTGGAACTTTATAAGACATTATTAGTTGTTACATTTATAGTGTAATATGAAACAATTTGTATGCTTTTAAATTTTATGAAATTAATATTTTTTATTAGAACGTTCGCATGTAAACAACAAACATTTGAACATGGCTTCACGTTTGAATCAACGTTCGAACAAAATACCAGCAAATTCGAACAAAACTTTCGAACGTAATATGCTAAGTTCGCACGTTTTAACGCACAAACAATCTAAACGTTTGAATGATTAGAATAGATACGTGCGAACGAGAAACTAATATACGAACGTTAAAAATTTTACGTTCGAACTCTTCTCCTTTAACATCCGAATGCTACATTCAAACGTCTCCGAGTTAACATTCGAACGTTAGAACGTAAATATCATTCGTGCGAAGCAAAAACAACGAACTTCAATTTTTTTACGTGTGAATGTTAATCAGTCGGGTTAAGGTTTGAACGTCAGTTTATACATGCGAATGTTACTTTCTGTGACGATTTTTAACTGTCACAAAAAATTATCACGTTCGAAAGTTACATCTCACGGAAGACTTCCAACCGTTACAAAAGAAGCTTTTGTGACGATTGAACAGTAAACTGTCACAAAAAACATTATGTGACGCATTTACGGTCGTGGTGACAGTCTCAAACTGTCACATTTTTTACGGTTTGCTTATTTTTTGTGATAGTTTCATCCGTCACAAAAGCCAAATTATGTTGTAGTGTAATGAAATTGTTTGAGTTAAGATATTTAATTTATTGAATTTTGAAAAAAGAGCTAGAAAATATTGAGTAAAAATATTATAAAGTTAAACAATTGTTTGAATATAATTTTTTAATATTAATTTGTTTAGAAAAATTGTATTGAATTTTGTGTTTTGTTTTGAAATTGGTAAAAGTTGTACGTATTGGTTTTGTGTTTGGATAATGCTTAGATAATATTAATTGGATGAACATTTTTTAAATTGAAAAGTGTTTTATGTTTGAGTGATATTTGAGAATATAATTAAGAGCAGTTTTAAAATTTTTGAGAATTTCATATCTCATCTCTGTCTCCAAACGTCACCATCTCACTAGATCGTGCACCTAGGTCATATATTTGATAATAATCTCATGACTTTGTATGAATGAATAATGCCCAAACCATAAACAATAACGCAAAATAAACAATTTTATTAAAATAATTCCCAATTTCAATTAAATGTTAGACCACAATTCTAATAGGACCTACGTATATGGTCACCAAGTGATTTAGCTTAGGAGGGTTACATATAATTATCTTGAATGGTGACCAATACTCCAAACATTTTTGAAGAATACAATTTTTAAAAAGTGAAATGCTACTATGCCACCTCAATTATACCACTCACTCTGTCTCATTGATGTGGCACCATCATTTGATACCATGTGACTTATTAAAAAATATATATATATTCAAAACAAAATAAGGTTCGGAAACAGAAGAAAAATACTGAAATTTTAAATTACCTCTACCCTTTATATGTTTATGTTTTTTAATTTTTATTTTCAATAAGCCACTTGACACCAGTGTCACGTTAATAGAGCAAAGTGAGCAGTATAATTGGAGAGGCATAATGGCATTACTTTTCTAAAACTTTGTTGTTGGGTTTATTAATTATCACCAACGGTAGTACCTTAACATGATGAGTACCGTTAGTTGTAAAGAAATTCCATGAATTTCTCATTACGTGGGTTAGGAAATTTAAGAGAAAAATGAATAATATAATTAATAATGTACCATACAAAGTTTATGTAGTATGCTAATCTACCTATATGAAATTACTCAAGTATCTCTGTAATGCAGCGAAAATATCTACCAATTCACTCAACAAATTGGTTAGTATTCAAACATGCAATTAATTTAATAATTAAACAATAAGATAAAATAAATAAATTACATAACACTAAGATTGTTATCGAAGGGAAACCCTTTAAAGAACTCTTTAAATGTAAAACCCTACGGGGTAACCAAATCCAGGAAAGTCAATCTTATTATGAAAATCAATTACAAGTACTCATCAATTATAAAACATTTGTAACATAACTCTCTTACTTGCTCAGACAAACGACCCGTTTGTCTTCTATCGCGGTAGCAGTCAGAACCTCTGGCAATATTCAAATATTACCTTTCCTCCTAAAACTCTAGGGACTGAAGTCCAATCACACAATCCTCTATACTCGAAGCACGATCACACTTTAAGAGAGATCACAAGTACAAAAATTCACTAAGGAATTTTCTCACCAAACAATGCACTAGAAAGTGCTCTAGAAAATATGTAGATCTGAATCCCCACAGATCCTAACCAGTAGAATCCCTTAAATAAAATATCTGGAAAGAGTTCCAGTTTCAGTAGGATTCTGCTGACGGATAGAATCTGTCGCGAAGACGTCTCCTGACAGATTGCTGACATGTCGCGATAACTCTTCTCTGCAGTAACTGATTTCTGTTCAGCTTCTGTTCTGGATAAGTGCATATCCTTATGGACTCGAATTTCATATTGATGACTTATCTAAACAACTTCTAAGACTTTTAGATAGACTCAATGTTGTTATAGATAAAGTCAATAATTATTTTACATTCATCCATAATTATAAATTTCATGATAAGATAAACTCTATCATTTTAGTCACCTAATCCTATATAAACTTATCAACTTAGTCACCTAGTCCTAGCCAAACTTTTACATCTACACTATATTTATAGAATTGAAGAGAATTTTATTTCCAATGATGATAAAAGAGGTCTAGCTAGCAGGTGTACAACGGTATAATATAAATAAAAGAAATTATAGTTGCAGTCGTAAGTGTGCTAGCGCCGTGCAATCACTTTGAAAAAGTGAATAAATACGAGACCCACGTAAAAAAATAATAATTTTTTAATAATACACCTCACTCTTTTTCAAAATGACTGTACAACACTTACACACTCCACAACTACATGTAACATTCCTCAATCAACCAAAAACCACATGAAATCTTTAGGTTTTGAATCGGGCTGCCCATATATAAATAAAACCAAACGTCACAATTTAAAAACTTCAAGGTTGACACGCTAATATTTTAAACTTCCTGCCAGTAAGACTTCTCCAACCGCACATCCACAATTTGCATGACATCATCAAAGTCTACATGTCATATTTATCCATTAAGTAATGCCAGGTATGAGTTTAAACGCGCACGTTTGGTAGGAGTTTTTTCATTTTTTTGTTAAAAATCTGAGTTTCACTAAAAATTAAGTAATATTATTTATTATCTCAATTCTCATCATTCTCTAATCATCTTATGATATGATATTAGATGATTAGAAACTATTTATTATATTTCACTTATGAATTTATTATCTAATATCATATCATGAGATGATGAGAAAATAAATAATGAATATATTTTTTCTTATAAATTATGCAATAGGAGATATGGGTGATATGTAAGGTTATATTTTGAAAGAATTAAGATCAATTTTATAATTAAGATTCCTAGTGATTATTATAAATCATAAATTCTATATCGTACCCATTTACTTCTATCCCATATCTCTCACCCCACAAACATTTTTTTTTCATGGCCATGACGTACTGATGCGTCTTGGCAATGGATCTCTCACTCCAATGTGAGGCGAAGTAAGTTACTTGATATATTGATATGTGAACTATATTTCCAAATCTTATTAATACCTTCTCACTTTTTGCAAAAGAATACTTTTTACATTTAAGAGCTTGGGTTAAAATAAATCCCGAAACCAAGTTTGCATAAAAAATGACTATAATATTTACAAAAATTCGATTCTCAAGCCGATGTGTGGAATATACCTAGTAAAATACTTATATGATATAATTTGATTTGAAAGATAAATTTTAAAATTTGAATCTTACAAATCAAACTTTATCATTTAAATGACGTGGACGGTACGTATCTCTACATACTGACTTGAAAATATATAGAATAAATATAATATTTATACAAACGACAATAAATATTAAACTAATCCATAAATTCCATTATATGAATCACTCTGATCCCTTCCTTTTAACACCCTTAACTAGGACAAGAAGAAAAGTATCAATGTTATCAGGCTTGTTTGGGGAGTGAGATGAGAATTTTATGAATAATAGTAAAATAGTTTGTGAATAGTAGTGAGATAGTTTGGGTTGAGTATTTTTTAGGTTTTAGGAAAGAATAGAGAAAAAGTTGAATAAAAAATATTATAAAGTTAAAATATTATAATAATATAGTTTTATAATATTATTTTTGTTTGGGAATTTGAAAAAGTTAGAATTGTTTTTTTATTTTTATTTGAAAGTTTGAAAAAGTTGTAATGATAATTAGTTTAAAAAAGTTATAATGATTAGTTTAAAAATTTTATATTTGAATTATGTTTGGGAATAAGATGTGATAAGATGGAATGAGAATATCAGATGAGAATTTAATTTGTATCTTATCTAAGGCCCCAAATCTAGATAATCCAGCTAGCCTTATCCATGACCAAGGCTGGTAAAACGCTTCTTTAGGATAAAAACCTAAATTTCTTTGTATCATGAGATAGGTCTGCAATCATGCACATTCCCATGCAGATTCATGAAAAAAAGTTGAATGACTCTACGCTAAATGAAAACCATGCATGGAATACTTTCCTTCTGTGGCAGTACTTCCACTGGCCCAAAACTTCTTAAAGTTTTTAATTTGAAACGTGCAGATATGTGTAGAAATACCCAATTTTTGGCGGAATTTACGTATAAAGTTGAAGCGTACTTCCCACGTAGTTCCAGTGATGATGAAAGGAATTAAACGTACGTGACATGTTTTCTGATCAATATCCCATGCATGAATGAATGACAGAGATTTCTTATTATCTGGCTATAGATCAAGTTCTTATCCAAGACATGAATATGCATGCTGCATGGCTTTTACACCAAGCTATATAAGGCTATAAATATAAGATGTTGATCGACCAAATTTTCCAGAGCAGAAACTTTGATCTTCCTTGCAAACCTAAATTAAGTAGCTAGCCTTCCTTTGCTAGCTTTCGCAATTCATCATCACTTCATAATGGAAAAAACGCCATTAATGTCGGCCTCTCAAGTACTACCAGAACAGCCCTCAACTAATTACAGGAACTTGATCACCATTCTAAGCATTGATGGGGGTGGTATCAGGGGGATCATCCCTGCAATTATACTAGCTTTTCTTGAATCACAACTCCAGGTATATACTTTTGTTTTCATTCAAGTACTGTCAGCTCCGGATATATTCATAAACATATACACTCATAAACTCGGATATTAATTAGTTTTGTTTTTGTATTAGTATCATCTATACATACTTGTATGTCAACTATATATATATATATATATATATATATATGTATTATATAGAAAAATTTTATTCATCATCCTTACACACCACAATTTTTTCTTTTTTTTCTCTTACCAAATTTGTGGTGTATATAGATGATGAGCAAAATAATTCAATTAGTTTAAGAAGAATAAAACAAAAAAAAATTAAAAATAAATAAAAATAAGTGTGATGTGTGAGGTGTGGTGATGATGAGTAGCAAAGCTCATATATATATATATATATATATATATATATATATATATATATATGTTGGCTAGCATTCAAGCTATATACTATGATAGATCTTGGACTGGATTGATGTGATCGATCAAGTAATATATTTGCAAGCCGGCTTAAAATTGTGCAGGAAATAGATGGTGATCAGGATGCTAGACTTTCAGACTACTTTGACATCATTGCAGGAACAAGCACAGGAGGGCTTGTAACTGCTATGTTAACTGCTCCAGATGCAAATAACCGTCCTCTCTTTGCTGCTAAGGATATCAGGCCCTTCTATCTTGAACACTGTCCTCGAATTTTCCCACAAGAGAGGTACGTAATCTCTTTGATATTAGCTAGAGTATTGTTTATTATATTCCTAATCTATAAAATGCTATATACAATTTTAAGGCGTACAAGTCTCGTGCACTCCTTTTGAAAAAAATGAGATTCACCATGAAAATGGTAATTAATTTTTTCATGTAGGTATTGTATTTTCTCTAATTTTTTTAAAAAGAGTACGTGAAACTTGCATATTTTAAAACTGTATAAATCATTTCCGAATAACTTTATATATAATATTCTTTGCATGGATTCATGAAATTAAGCTTTGCATATATAGCCTGATCAACAGTTAAATATTAGCAAGTTAGAATTTAATATATATTAATTGGGTTTTTTCTTTTCTTTTTTTTTCTTTTTTTTTTTTAAATAGGGGCTTGTTTGGAGCAATCAAAAAAGTGCTCAGATCGTTGAGAGGACCGAATTATGATGGGAAATACCTTCACAGGATTTTAAGGAAGAAATTAGGAGAAATTCGAATACGTGACACTTTGACAAATGTTGTCATACCAACTTTTGATATCAAACATATGCAGCCAACCATTTTCACATCCTATGAGGTATCTGATCTCTCTCTCACACGAAATGATCAGATTTTGCGTTCTAAAATGAAAAATGAAAAAAAAGTCTGAGTCTGTTCAGACTTGGAACCAAAAAAAGTAAGGATCCTACGTACAATTTTCTGATCCAAATACATTATGCAATTTTTTAAGAGATAGATCATAAGGTATATATATGCAGATCCCGTGTATTTAATATTAGGGCCAGATGATTAGCCATATGCAGTATTTAATATTATGATCAGGTTTATAAATTATGTCTATCTCTCTTCAAATTGTAAACGGTGTTTTTTAAAAAATAAAAAACTATCGAAACTAATCTCATTTCAAGTGACTCCGCCAATGCTTGCAAGAGCTAGCAAACCATAACAAAACCTAGCTAAGCCCCACTATATAATTTCTCTTAATTGGGAAATAAAAATCAGGTATAATTAATATTACTCAAGGTAAAAAATTAAGCCATTTACATTGAACATTAATTTCTTAAAACAAAAAACAAAACAAAACCATTAATATAATTTCTTTCAATCCACAAGAATCTTAAGAAAACAAGATAGAAATGGGTTCGAGGCTTTCTTTTAATATTAAATATTTGAGTTATTGGTGATGTGGATGTGGATATATTTACATCGAAAAATAATATTTACAGTCGTGAAGTGCGCAAGTTAGCGCCATGCAATCTCTTTAACTTAATTTCACGCAGGCAAAAAAGGACTCCCGTTTGAATGCTCGACTTTCTGACATATGTATCGGCACTTCAGCAGCTCCAACTTACCTTCCTGCCCACTATTTCAAGAACCAAGATTGTGAAGGCCCGAACATTAGTGAATTCAATCTAATAGATGGTGGAGTCGCTGCAAACAATCCGGTATATATAATTAATGGAGTAGTGCTATACCTAACTACAATTTTACGCACAATATTATACGTACTGATCAGTGATATCTTCATTTTATCAGTATTTTTTTTTAATTTAAATTTCAAATTTCAGATTTTAAAATTTTCACCATTAATTTTTAGTAACTGACACATCAGTATGTATGGTTTTGTAAGTAAAATTATAATTATAAATAGCATTTTCCTAATTAATATTATCACTCACATGTTATTTAATTTTATAAGTTTTAAATTTTGAAAAAATTATTAGTTGATAATTATTTATATATTTTTTTGTCTTGTGGGTATTGTGGTCTAGGCGTTAGTAGCCATAAACCAAGTGACCAAACAGATCTTTGATGCAAATCCTAATTTCTTCCCAATTAAGCCCACGGATTATGGTCGCTTTCTGATAATCTCAGTAGGCACAGGCTCAAGAAAGATAGAAAAAAAATATAACGCAAAAATGGCAGCAAAGTGGGGAACTCTGGATTGGTTACTTCATGGTGGTTCAGTTCCTTTATTGGATGTGTTTACTCAAGCAAGTGCAGATATGGTTGATTTGCACCTTGCTGTGGTTTTCCAAGCTTTTCATTCTGAAGACAATTACCTTAGAATCCAAGTAAGAAATTCTATAATTTTAGTACTTGATCTCTAGTTTTTGAATAAAACTTTGAAGTTATTAATGAATGATTTTATGAAATGAGTGGCTAGGATGACACATTGACTGGGACAGAAGCTTCTGTTGATGTATCTACAAAGCAAAACTTGGACAAACTTGTGGGCATTGGGGAAGAATTGTTGAAGAAACCAGTTTCAAGGGTGAATTTGAAGATTGGGTTGTCAGAACCAGTCGAAAATGGTGGCACAAATGAGGAGGCTTTGAGAAAGTATGGAAAAATATGCTTGTTTGCGCATACTTTTGTCACTGTGTACAATGTATTTCACATGATTTATAACAATTCTAATGTGTACATTAAACTCATTTTACAGGTTTGCAAAAATGCTGTCACAAGAAAGAAAGTATCGATGGGGAAAATCAATATCACACATGGAAAAGCTGAACGTTTGATGCAGATGACTTTTCAAAGTCAGGCTACCATTCGCCTTGAATCCCTATGTAGTTGAAGATTTATGCATTTATATTTTAAATGAGTAATGCTACATACAACACACACATAACACACACGAAACACTATTGATATTATGTGGGTATTAAGCTAGCGGCGTTACAAGTAGCATTAATTGTTATATTTTTTATTCTTCCAATGGTGTATTCCATGAAATTAGGAGTTCTTTGATGTTTTATTCATTGATGCTACTTCAATGGTCAAGCACCTCGATCGAAACCCTATCAAGTAAAGTTGTCTTGATCATGATCAGTTTGGAATCAGCTTGATGTAAAATTAAAGTGCTATGAATATAGTGCAGTTAATTCATAATTCAAATGGTTCTTTTCACACTTATAACCACGGTTTCCCTCCGCCACAAGTGAGGACAATCAATAAAATTGGGGTCCCGTCCTCTTTTAAAAAAAAAAAATGGTTCTTTTCATTACTTCATGGTCTCTTTCATATATTAGTAATTTATTTTTTTAAGATACCTCATAGTAAATAATAAAAGTTGTCTCGGTTAATTAGCTTGAAAGTTTGATGCAAAAGTTCTACCAATATATATTGCATTTATAATTCAAGTTGTTCTTTTCATTTCGAGTAGTGTATTCCATATATATGGAAAGGGATTCAGCCTTAGTTTGTTTAGGACTTGGTTTGGGATTTTTGTAAACCCAAGTTCTTTCTTTGTACATGGTATTCCTTCGCCGAAAATGAAGGGTATTAATAAAATTGGGGGTATTGCATGTCCCTATTACTAAAAAACAAAAAAGAAAAGGTTTGTCATAATGAGTAAGAGAATTTGATGCAGAAGTTCAATGAGTATAGTTTTATGTGATTGAGAATGGTAGATTGAAATGACAAATAAATATTGTTGGATCTACTTTATTTTGTCTATTTCTCTCCCACTTCATTACATGACTCTCAAATTTGGATAATCAGTACTTTAGGAGATCTTGGCATTAAATACATGGCAACCAAAGCCACAGCTTCCAAAAAACTTTAAGGAACATAAAGTCCAATCTCTTGTAGTGGAGGGCATTCACTGCAGCTGCAACAAGAAACATGACTTATATGGAATAGATGGATAATGAAGAACGCTTGGGTCCTTGGTAAGGTTCTAAAGTCTCGTTATCAATTCTTGTGTATAAAGTGTCAAAGATGTTTATATATAGAAAGACCACTGTGTATGTGTGTGTATATCCTCCTTATACTTAAAAGTTGCTATAAACATGAACATGAATGAACAATGACACGCTTTTCTTCCATCTGTGCCATTTGTGTTTCGGTTTTATTACGATTTTGTTATTGTTTTTGTCATTTACTTCCCGCGTATTCTGTGTAACACCATCTCTGCATCTTCTTTTTCTTTTGGTCTTCTCTTCACTCGGTGGTGTAGGGGACAGAGGCAGTAGCTAAGGGAGGTGGGCTTGGACATGGGCCGTGGCGGTCTAAGGCAGTTGGTGGCGACACGGGGAGGGCTGGGGGCCGCAGGTTGAGAGATAGAGAATGGGAGAGGGATGTTGGGCTGGGCTGGAGCAGTGTTGGATGGACAAGGAGGAGGCCCACAGTGCCTCGTGGTGTCGCTGCCAGCGGTTGTGGGTGGCGGGGCTAGGCGTGGGTACACGGATCTGTCTAGATCCAAGAGGGAGAGAGATCCAAGGGGAGGGAAAGGGTTTACCACCTTACGTTAGTGGTCGGCATGGGGAGATCGGTGGCGTTGAGGCCGACGAGGCTGGGCCTAGTGGGTGGTGCATGGCGGCAATACAAGGATCTAACAAGATCGGAGAGATAGAGAGAGGACTTCGGGAAGGGAGAGAGAGGGCTTCGGGAAGGGAGAGAGAGAAGGACCTGAGGTGGGGAAGTCGCCGATGACGACGTACTCATGGTACCGTCAACGTGCGACAGCGGTTGGTTGAGAAGAGGTGGCGTGAGAGAGAAATGGTGTTGCCGATCTTGGGTTTTGATGAAGGAAAACACTATCCCACATAACATGTCTATCGAAATCCTTTACCGAAATTTTATTAATTTTTTTTTACTTGATGATTAAATAAGTGTTTTTAAATGAATATGTGATTTTTTTTTAAATATTTAAGTAGTTTAAAAAAATAGTGAAAGAAAAGATTAAAAAAAAAAAAAAAGATTTGTAACTTTTAGTAAAGAATTTTGGTAAAACTCTTTTGTGGATATAGCAACGTCCAAAAAACAAAGTGGCTCAAACAATGAACAACTAAAATTCATCAAAGGATGTAAGGTATTTCTTTTAGGTTTTCTTTGTTTGGTTGCTGGGTAAGAGAGTGTAGGAGATGAAGGAAAGTATAAAATTTCTCAATTTCTTTGTTTTCTTTCAGTAGCTCGCCGATGACAGATCAAAGCATCTATCATGCATCGTCCAAAGTAAATGATAATGCAATAATTTTATCAATAAATTATAATATAAGTAATGTTGATCTATATAATTTAATTAAATAAATATTAATAATAAAGAATAATAATATTTTATTATTATAGAGTATGTGATAGCTAATTTAATGTAGATTTCAATTAATGAGTGATTGGCTAAAAGGAAAAAGATTAAATTTTAGTCAAATTTGTAACTTTTTAATCTACTATTTTGTGAATTAAAGAGGTGTCTTATTAATGAGATAAAAACATAGAAAACATTCAATTGGCATATGTGCCTTGGGCATCTTTGTGTGTGTGTATATATATTATCTCTTCTAAGATATGAGCAGTAATAAACAATAATTAACAGTAATGAATATTAATTCTTGTTTAACATTTTTATTCCATCAATGCCCTTGGTAGTTAGGTGTTATTACGATTTTAGCCTTTTTGTGTTTTATTTTTTCCATTTGCACTTTGTCAGCCACTCTTATTTAATTTGTCATTACAGTTTTAGTGTTCTTGTTTTGTCAGCCAACCCTTCATCTTGAGTCTTTAGATTTGATCCAACGGTTGAGGTTAAAACATTGAAAATAAACTAACTTAAATAGATAATTAAAATATTAATCTTTCATCATTAAATAAATGATAAAATTTTGCTAAATATTTTTAAGAGAGTAAAACCATATAAATAATTAGAAATTTTAACTTAATTTAAATCTCATAATAATTAGGCTATTTACTAATATTATATATATATATATAAATATTTATATCATTGTTGTGCTATCGTCTTTAATGTGATATTATAAGAAAGTCCTCATTTTTGCAATTCAATATTTCAATGTCCGCTGTGGTTGCCATTGCCCATAACGAATTATAACATAAAAATTTATAAAAGAAAAAAAAATTTATTCACCATCCCCTTAATTCCCTTTTTGAATTTCTATTCATCATCTTTTTACTTAGTTTATAATGATTGGATGACAAATAACAAAAAATTATTTTATTTTCAAGTTAATGTGTAGACTCTACGTATTTATTTTTAAAAAAATAGATAAATTTAAGATCTACATAAAAAATTAATTTTTTTAATAATAAATCTCAATTTTTTTAAAAGAAGTGTGCGGACTTGTATATCTTACAATTGTATCTAAAATTACCTTTTAAAATTAAAATTTAAAAATAAAATTTTTATCAATTAAATCTTATAATGATGATTTTTTTAAAAGAAGTGTGCGGACTTGTATATCTTACAATTGTATCTAAAATTACCTTTTAAAATTAAAATTTAAAAATAAATTTTTTTATCAATTAAATCTTATAATGATGTACTTTACACGCCGACTTCTACGTAGAATAACTCTTCCGAGAATTATTAATGATCGAGACAACTCTTTTCTGTGAACAAGAAATGTCCGTTCGAGATTGCGATTTTATATCTTGAGTACTAGCATGTGTTTTTTGAATAGTTATTTTTTGTAGAAATTTTTTAAATACTTTTAAATGTTTTAAAAAAATAAAATAAATTTATAATATTGTTAAAAAACACTTCTTTAATAATATTATATTTTTATTTTTTTAAATATTTAAAATTATTAAAAATATCTATATAAAAATAACTGTAAAAAAAAATACACATGATAAAATCAACAGTGACTTTCAATGAGAGACCTACTATGATTCTATCATTTTCCTTATATTTTATATGGAACGAGGAAAATGCATATGGTTTTATTTATTTTAGTGGGCCAAGCTTTAGATGGGCCGTCCCATCGACACGCACACATACGTACCCAACAAAGTTTACCTCATACTCTATCCAATATATGCACCCATTTCGAGTTCTCGACTGCACGATGAATCCATTACCCAACGCCTTTCTTGCTGCCCTTTCGGTCGCGATGTATGCGCGACTTAGCTAGTTAGATAAATTGATATTTGTAATTCTAAAGAGGAAATAGAGTGTAAATATTATATAATTATTTAAAAATAATAATAAATACAGAATCTAAATTAAAAAATAATAATTTTTGAATAATAGATCTCATTTTTTTTAAAACGAATGTACGGTATTTACACATTTCACGACTACATGTAACATTATTCATTCTAAAATGTGTAACTTTCACATTTTATTTTTGAAACAATTGTGTAAATTTGGGACTTACGTGAAAAATTATATTTTAATGATGAACTCTACTTTTTTGAAAAAAAAAATGCGTGAAACTTACGGATTTTAAAATTGTATATAAATTACTTAATCGACAATGATTGTGAGAGTGCAAGGTAATATCACTTTTTTTTACCCTATATTGAAATAGGCAAAGGCAAATGAAAATAATTTTTATCTACAGTTAATAGGCTTGTTTGTATGAAGCAACAGAAATAGGCAATTAATTAAAAAACATTAATTTCCCTCCATAAAAAAAATATTACTTAAAAAAACATTATTTCCCCCATAAGAATTTTACAGTAAACGATGCTTTGTTGCTTTGTGTTTTCATGTAAGTTGATGTATTTTTTATGTTTTGTGTAATTTGCAATTTGATTTGATGTAATTTGATGATGACGTTGATCTTATGCAATTTGATGTATTTTGATATTTTGAATTTCTCTGATGTATTTTGATTGTATAGGTTGCCGTTTTCTGAAAATTATAAAAAATAAAATAGATATGATTGGATGAATTTAAATACAAATTTGAAAAATAGATAAAATAAAAACAAAATACTAATAAAAATACTAATAAAAATAAAAATTTATTACTGTAGAGAGAATTATGGCCAATATTTCAATGTATTATTGACTTCGAATAAATTAGCCAAAATATAAAATATTTCAATGGCTCAACCAATGCCTAAATCAATATAATTGCTATTATAAAATAAAAACACTTCTCATCAACTATTGTTTCGCATAAGTTAAAAGCGTCTATAAGACATGAACAATAGTGAACAATAATTAACAATGATTAACAGTAGTAATGAATATTAATTCTTATTTCACATTTTTATTCCATCAATGTCCTTGGTTGTTAGGTGTTATTACAATTTTACCCATACTTTTTGTGTTTTACTATTTCCATTTGCACTTTGTTAGCCACTCTTATTTGATTTGTCATTTGGTTTTAGTCTTCTGGTTTTGTTAGCCAACCCTTTATCTTGAATCTCTAGATTCGATCCAACGGTGGAGGTTATAACTGTAACACCCCGTATTTTAGTGTATTTTTACTGAAGGATTATTTTTATTTATTCAAAAATTTATCCTCTTATTTTAAAATTGGTTGGATTTTTAGTGAGTTTATTTCTATGATTTTAATTTGGTGAAAATTATTTTTTATGTGCTTTCTTAATATTTATTTATTGTTATGCATTTAAATTTATTTTAATATTTAAATTAATTACTGTGGGATTTAATTATTTCAATTTGACTTTACCATTACGTTTAAATTATTTTATTTAACTTGTGGTTTTAAAATCGTTCCGTTGGATCATTTTTGTGACTCAAGTTATGATGATTGGACCTCATTTCTTTTCCCCTCTTTTTCTTTCCTCTCCTTTTATTTTCCTTCATTTTTTCTTTTTCCCCTTATTTCCTTCGGTCTCCTTTCTTCCCCGAGCGACCCAACACTCTCTCTCACCCCGTGCGACTTCGGCCTCCACCCAGCCCGCCGCCGTGAGCCGGCGGTGACTCTCACCGCCCGTCCCCTCGTGTTCCCCTCCCGCCAGTTGTCCTACCCCACCAACCCCACCTCCGTTTGTGCCGCCGGTTGCCCCCATGAGACCCATGAAGCCGCGGCACTCTTTCTGCCGTTGCGCCGCCGTCGCACCGCCATTGGCCACCATCTTCCTACCACATCATCCCCGACGTCTTGGCAACCCAATGGACCCAACTCCAGCTCCGATTCGTCACCGGTGAAGCCCCACCAAGTCTATTTCCAATTTGCACATTTTTTGCCTAAAACCACACCTTGCGCCGCCACCCACGACAAACCACCACCACCACCATTGGCTTCACCGACCTCTCTAGGACCTATCCTATCAAATTTGGGTCTTCGTTTGTCTTCGTTGAAAAGTGGGTATCTGTGACCCACGGCCACAGTGTATTTTATACTGTGGTGTTACTCAGACGTCACCACTTGCAGCTTCGTGATCCTCCGGAAATTGTTATATTGCACTTTAAGTATTTCTCCAAAGAATTATTGTGAATTTAATGTATTTTTGCACTAACACATTTCACTGTATTTAATCTGATGATTGGTTTTGCCGGACTGAGTCCGAGGAGTACGGGAGTCAGTTGGATTGGTGATTGGGTTGGTTTGGTTGGATTTGATTGGTTTGGATATTGATGGTTGTGGATTTGTGTTGGTACATGTACATCTCATTATTTCATGCATGATCATGTTTGTAAAGAAAACTGGGTTTTCGTGTAGTGCATTCATGCTCATGTGTGATTTGGAAAATTATGATTTTATGTGAGAGTATTTTTGGGTGCGTGAGTATCACGACCCCAAGCCGAGATGGGGTATTATCTCGGTGGAGCTCCTCTGGTTACTCGGGAGCGGAATAAACTGAGTAACGTCCCCTAGATTGTCGCTGGGCGATGATGGGATCGGACAAGAGATTCGTGCCGACTCTGTGGTCCTTCTGCTGGTGGGGACTAGAGGATGTCTGGCCATGTACGCGCTGGGTGCGGAACTGGGCATCGCTTGTGCGTAGTGGGTGCTCGGCCATGAACGCGCTGGGCGCGGAACTGAGCCTCGCTACGAAGCCAGGATGTGCGGATGGTCCCTAGGGGAGGCCATGGTGCATAGGTTAATAAATGATTAAATTGGCTATTTTTTGGGAAAATAGTGTGCGTGGATTTTGTGCAAACCATTTTCTGGGAAAATGTTTTACGGATATTTGGGCCAATGAGATTTTGGCATGTGTTGGAAAATTGTCATTTTCGGGGAAAAGGATGTTTTGAGAAAAATGCATATTTCATCATATGCATGCATGTTGGTTGCATTAAATGCATTTTATTTCCTGAGAATTATTTGGGTCATACTTACCTGCGGTACCATTTTGTGGTAACGCAGATTTTGATGCAGATGAGGAGGAGGAGGGCGAGCCTGAGGAGACGGATCCGCTCGAGGAGTGATCTGGGATCACTTGTTATTATTATTTTATTTTATTTTGCTTATTGTATTTTTGGGACATGTGTTAACTTTATTTTGGAAGACTGTATAACTACTTTTAAACCTCTACTAATGTTTAGTTGTGTTTAAATTCTGGTACTTAGTTGACTATCCGTTGCGTTATTTTATTTGTTCACCGTTGCATGTACACACACTGGCACTTCGTAGGGATGTGTGACCGTGTTGTCACCATCCTGGTGTCTCGATCCCCGTGTATTTTTATAAGGGGGATTGGGGGCGCTACAGGTATTCAAAAAATCCAACCACACAAAACATTAAATCGACATAAAAACAACTAAACGCATACCAGTAATGACTCCAGTGTCGTGGGTCTCTGGAGCCTCATAGTCCACATCACCAGGAGTCACTGCATAAACTCGGGCTTGTACCAATTGTCTCTGGCTGCCCCTTCCACCTCGTCGACCTCCTCGCGCTCCTTGCCCTCCTTAAACTAGCATAGGACACTCCCGAGCAAAGTGACCCGGCTGGCCACATATTTAACACTGATTCCCCTTTGACCACGGTCGCCCTCATGGGCTCTACTACATCTAGGGCACACTAGAGTCCGACCTCCTGCACGAACATCGGAGCTTGTCTGTGAATGGGTCCCGGTCCTTTGAACAAATTTCTGTGGCGATCTAGAACTACTTCCTTCACCAAGATAACTCCGCCTCTTCTGCCCAGGAGGGGAGCCTACTCCAAAACTATTTTCCCGCTCTGCAATGCTGGCCAAATCCACTAACTTCTGAAATTCCGTAATCTGAAGGCAAGCCACATGTCTGCATATCTCGGGGCGCAGACCCTCCATGAAACACTCAACCTGCAATTCTTCGGTAGCAATAAGGTGAGGAGCGAACCGTCCAAGTTCCATGAACTTCCTTGCATATTGCTCAACAGTCGTGCCTCCTTGAACCAAATTATTAAACTCTCAAGCCTTTTGTCGCCTCACCGAAACAGGGAAGAATCGATCATCAAATTCTTTCTTAAACCGCTGCCAAGACATAGCAGCCAAGGACCCCAACTCCATCTCTAAAAGTGGCTGCTTGGTCTCCCACCAATTTGCCGCTTCACCTTGCAACATATAGCTTCCATATAATACCCTCTAGGTCTCAGTGCATCCACATACTTCAAATGTTCTTTCTAGATCTTGAATCCACCTCCTAGCTTGCATTGGATCCTCCTCCCCAGTAAAGGCAGGAGTCCTATGCGTCAGGAAGCGCTCATAAGTGCACCCAACTTGGACCGCTCTATTTGGATCTACTTGAGGCGGTCGGAAATTCTGTTGTAGGAACTCCGTCATCCTATTCAACGCCCTCGCCATAGCATAATTTCCATCACCCTTGGGTAGCTCATCCTCAGGCACATCAGCTTGTCTTCTTGGTCTCACCATATTCCTGTCATAGAGCAATCTCCAACCCCGCTTAAATCCAGACAAAACCAAACTCAACCAAAAACAACACAAAATACAAGAAGGTAAAATATAATTAAATAACATCAAATAACATACAAATAAAATATCAATAAACCCATAAAATAAAATAAATAGCTTAACTTACCGCACTTAAAAATATTTCAAAATAATAAAACAATTTCTGGTACTATCCTAAGGGACATATGGTTTTACCCAGAGCCGAACTGCTCTGATACCACCTGTGGCGCCCCCCATCCCCCTTATAAAAATACACGGGGATCGAGACACCAGGATGGTGACAACACGGTCACACATCCCTACGAAGTGCTAGTGTGTGTACATGCAACGGTGAACAAATAAAATAACGCAGCGGATAGTCAACTAAGTACCAGAATTTAAACACAACTAAACATCAGTAGAGGTTTAAAAGTAGTTATACAGTCTTCCAAAATAAAGTTAACACATATCCCGAAAATACAATAAGCAAAATAAAATAAAATAATAATAACAAGTGATCCTAGATCACTCCTCGGGCGGAGCCGTCTCCTCAGGCTCGCCCTCCTCCTCCTCATCTGCATCAAAATCTGCGTTACCACAAAATGGTACCGCATCTAAGTATGACCCAAATAATTCTCAGGAAATAAAATGCATTTAATGCAACCCACATGCATGCAAATCATACATTTAAGATGAGGAGGAGGAGGGCGAGCCCTGAGGAGACAGCTCCGCCCGAGGAGTGATCTGAGATCACTTGTTATTATTATTTTATTTTATTTTGCTTATTGTATTTTCGGGACATGTGTTAACTTTATTTTGGAAGACTGTATAACTACTTTTAAACCTCTACTGATGTTTAGTTGTGTTTAAATTCTGGTACTTAGTTGACTATCCGCTGCGTTATTTTATTTGTTCACCGTTGCATGTACACACACTAGCACTTCGTAGGGATGTGTGACCGTGTTGTCACCATCCTGGTGTCTCGATCCCCGTGTATTTTTATAAGGGGAATTGGGGGCGCCACAATAACATTGAAAATAAACTAACTTAAATAGATAATTAAAATATAAATATCATATCATACATTTAAAATTAACTTTAATTTATAAAATACTAATCTTTCATCATTAAATAAATGATGAAATTTTGCTAAATATTTTTAAGAGTGTAAAACCATATAAATAATTAGAAATTTTAACATAATTTAAATCTCATAATAATTAGGCTATTTACTAATCAATCTTATATACTCTTTTAATCTTGATGATTGTGAACTAACATCTAATTCAATTATTCAAGATTATGTGCTGCATGTAGGGAGTCACACTTTATTTACGGTTTAAACACATTACTTTTAAGAATTTTGTTTTTTCTTCCAATTAGGCAAATGTGGCAAACGTGCTTTGCACGTTAAACCACTGCTAATATATATATAAGCCGCTATACGCAAATGAATAGGAATGAACAGTCTTTTTATTTGACACTTCCTTCTTCCACTTATGTCCATTCTAGCCAAGTGTGTACATTTTTACCCCCTGAGTTCCTTATATTGCGTTCGTCTGATCGAGGGTGTTTTGGTCTTTTTAGTGAAGGTGCGTCAGAGGGTAGGCAGCTAATTTTCTGTGCATCTTCTGTTTCCTCCTCTCTCTCAACTCAAACCCCCTCTCTCTAGGGGTGAAAATTGACACATTCGGCGCAATTTTTGGGCAAGACCGACGCCAACCGACAAGAGGAAATATGGAGGAGCAACCGGCTGTAACTGGTCGATGGAGAGGAGAAAACTGGCCGTATTGACTCCGGCGGTTCACAGTCGGTTTCTTGGTTTGAGCTAGCGGCGATGGTGGTCTGAGAGAGTAGAGAGAGAGAGAGAGAGATGATGAGAGAGACTGGAAATCGATTGGGGAAGAAGAACGGAGGTTGAAGACGATATAATAGATGACGCCGTTTGATTTAAAATAAACGACGTCGTTCCACTTATTTGTTTTATATATTAAGGTTAAAACGACGTCTTTTGGTTTAAAACACAACTATAGGCATAAACGATGTCGTTCCACTTAAATTTAAGTGGAACTATATCGTTTCATATATAAGATTGAAACATAATATACCATTATTCGGTTCGGCAGTTTGACAGTGGTTCAAATCGGGATCAAACCGATCAACTTCGGTTTGAGCAAATAATCACCACACGCTAGCTGGTTCAAGCCGGTTCCTGATGCAGCCGGTCGGTTCGCATTGGTGGTGGCCGGTTTCGTCGATTTCTATTCAGCCCTACCTCTCTCTTTTGTTTCCGCTTCTATTTAACGTGTTTAACATTGCACAACAATTATTCTTCAAGGAGCAGGAGCTTTCCGTCGATTTTTTCGCTGTCGGCATGCAGTCACCGTAAGAAAGATCCATCGACATACACGGCTATATGAAATCTAGAAAATACATAGCATACAAGGCATTAATTAAATAAATTCCACAATGCATTAAAAGAGGTAAAATCTGGAAAAGATACGAGCTTTCAACTACAATGGCTTGGTTTTGCATCACAACCACAATCAGGGTTAGGGTTTATACCTTTGGTGGATCTCTTCCCAAAACACAAAAAGCAGAAGAGGAAAGGTAGATTCGGCTTAGGGAACTAGAGAGCACACAAAATCCTTGGCTTGTTATTTTCCTCTTGCGAAGATGAAATAATAAGTGCTTGGGCTTAAGATTGGAAGGAGAACGGAAATGGAGAGAGAAAGAGAAATGTCGCACGGATAGACTTGAAGACTTGAGAGAAAATTTTCCTTTTCCTTGCCTTGGAAGCCAACGGGTATATGGATGATGGGGATTCAATTTGGAAAGGTATTTCCCTCACCTAACAAATCAATGATTAGGATTAAAGGAGCTTTATACTTAAAATAAATAAAATAGTAAAACTAAGGGTAATGTTGTAAAATCATATAATTATACCCTTCCCTCATTTTAATAAGTCTCATTTAAATAAAAAGCATACTCATCTTAAAATAAAATAATTAAAATTCTTTATTTTAAAATGCGTAAAGAATATTTCATTTAAAGAATTAATAAGAAAAGACGTAAAAGAACATTATTTATTAAATATTGAAGGAAAGAAATTGAATGGCGTCGCATTGAGATCTCGACGCACGAACTCTCTTCTATAGTTCTATAGTTAGGGATGTAACATGATTAAAAAAAAATTAATTCTAGGTACTTAATGTACAAACTAATATGTATTTGTGATGCGTTGCCTGATCACAATATATATGTAACACCCCGTATTTTTAGTGTATTTTAATGAATGAATTATTTTTATTAATTCAGAATTTATTCTCTTATTTTAAAATTATTGGATTTTTAATTAGACTATTTTTATGATTTTTAGTTTACGAAAATTATTTTTTTGAAGTGCTTTCTTTAAATTAATTATTGTTATGTGTTTAAATTTCTTCTCGAATTAAATTAACTTATTGTTGGGTTTAATTATTTATTTTCAATTTAATCACTGTGTTTGAATTATTTTATTTCACTTGCAGTTTTAAAATCGTTTCCATTGGATCATTTTTATGACCCAAGATGTGAGGATTGGACCTCATTTCTTTTCCCTCTATTTTTCTTTTCATTTTCTTTTTCTTTTCTTTTCTTCTTTTCTTTTCTTCTTTTCTTTTTCTCCTCCTGGTCTTCCTCCCCGCGCGCGAGTTCTTCTCTCTCTCTCTCTCTCTCTCTCTCTCTCTTTCTCTCTCTCTCTCGTCGTGCAGCCGTTCCTCACCCAGCCCGCCGTCGTCGCACCACCGTGCGCGACACCGCCCGGCCGACTAGCTCCCCCACCTGCCGGCGACCTCACCCCCCAAATCCCAGCCCCTACCTCGCCGCCGGTAGCCCACACGCACCCCACGAAGCCGCGGCGTTCTTTGTGCTCGCGCGCCGTCGTCGCGCCACCACCGGCCACCATCTCTTCACCACTTCATCCCCAACCTCCCAGCTACCCAATGGACCCAACCCCAGCTCCGATCCGTCACCGGTGATGTCCCACCAAGTCCATTTCTGATTTGTGCATTTTTGGCCTAAAACACCCCTTGCGCCGCCAGCCACGGCAAACCACCACCACCATTAGCTTCACCGACCTCTCTAGGCCCTACCCTATCAATTTTGGGTCTTGGTTTGTCTCCGTTGAAAAGTGAGTTTTTGAGACCTACGGCCACAGTGTATTTTACACTGTTACGTTGCTGAGCCGCCACTTCTTACAGTTTCGTGATCCTTCAAAAATTATTATATAGCAATGTAAGTATTTTCCAAAGAATTCTCGTGAATTTAATGTATTTTTGCACTAGCACATTACACTGTATTTAATTGCTGATTGGTTTTGCCGGACTGAGTCCGAGGAGTAACGAGGTTGATTGGATTGGGTGATGGAGTTGTTAGTATGATTGGTTTAGACTATGAGATTTGTTGGCTGTTCGGGTTTAAATATTGGTGTTTTGTGTATGACGTGGGTTGTGGTGGATATTGGTGATTTTATGAAGTAATGATATATTTTGGGATTATGAAGGTTTTAAGTTTTGAGAAATTTAAAATAGGTTATTTAAGAAGCTTAGGCTTAAATATCGACATATGTGATCTATTGGAAACTTACAGAAATTACGTGATTATTTTTATAGGTGACGATTTATAGTCGACTCGACATTTTTGAGGAAATTTTTGGAAAAGTTAAGTCGTCCAGGTAAGCAGGGTTCCTATGCTGGATTTGCATAAAAAGAAATGAACTGAGGTTGGTTTGTAAAAATGTGCATGTTGTTTTAAAAAGAAAAAGTGAAAAACAACCTCAGTATATGTTTTGCATTCCCTCATGAGATACGTATGAAAGAGAAAAGAAATGTTTGACATGAAATGTGTAGACATGAGCAATATTTGACATGTTTATGAAATATACAAAAGAACGAATATGATATCATTGAAATTTTTATGCATGTGATATGAAATGATATGGATCTGTTTTTGATCAAATAGAAAGGATATGAATATGTTTCACACGTGTTTTGATATGATATGGATATGATAAAACTTTGGCATACTTATATGTTCTGAATATGGTTCTGATATGATGATACTGTTCACGTGATATGGTTGGTACCACCATGATATGATATGAGTGCACCCACTTTGGAAACAAAGTGGTCTTTTTACGTGTTCTTCCTGTGTGCACACTCGGGGCTCCGAGATTGAAAAAATGAAAGTTCACCACATGATACTGTCTGGTTTGGCCACCGGGGATAGCACAACCCTACCACGGGGGTTAAACATGGTATATGATATGATATGATAAGATGAATATGTTCAGTTATGTTATGCCAAAGCGTTTTTGAATATGAAATGGATCCTCAAATATGAATTGTTGACTTGAGTATGAAATGCTTGAAAAATCACTCTGATTTTCTGATAACACGTTTTCTGAGATCTGCATATAAAAATAAAATGTTTTGTTTCTGCATATTGAACTTTCTGAAAAGGCTCATGTTTACATGCTAGTATATGTTCTCTGCTTACTGAGTTGTTGATAACTCACCCCTTATTTCCACAATATTTTTCAGATGATTTGAATGTTTCAGTTGAGGATCAAGGATATGGAGCATGGGTGAGAAGAGTTAAGAATGATGGTTTAAACATAGAAGGTTTATATGGGTATTGAGAATTTTCATTCAGTAAGCTTGTTGTGCTCTGATGATGTGATTTGTTGGGAGAATGATGTTTATATTAAATTTTGTATCGTCTTAGAATAGTTATTCTGGAGTAATTGATGTAAATATATGAGTATTTTGTGCGATTGGAAAAGATTAGAATATGTACTATGTGGAAGGAAAATGATTTTTAAGTGACATGAGTTAACTCTCCGGATTCTCGGGTACGGGGCGTTACAATATATGCATCTTCCACGACTTAATTTACACGATGATCATAAAGAGGTGTCAGGCATTGCATGATCTGCCACAAACCAACCAGTCAGCATTTTGAACTACTCTTTTTGTTAAACTTGTATTAAACAAATTTAGCAAAATGATCAATTTGTAGAATTTGTATTAAACTATGGCGCATTTTGAATTAATCCTTTTGTTTACTAATCTATCCAACATGTGATTATTATACGTTACTAACATATCATTATCCAAAGATATATTTGTTAAAATTTGTTGGATAATTTATTAATCAATTTTCTTTTGTAAAAAATATAAAATAGGTAAACGTCACTTGGACGTTGCTCTATTATAACTACTAATATATATATATAGGGAAAGGAACCTTTGAGCTGTTCCTGCATTATTTTACCCCCCCTATTGGAGGTGTCCCTGTTGCCAGCTTTTTGAAATATATATCCTTCCATTTGTCTCACACCGGATACGGTATACTCCATCAAAATAATCTGAATCAGCCACTAAGGGAAGGCTTTTACATTTGACCATGTGCACTCAAAGATCAATGGGCAAGGTGGGAAAAATTGGTGGCCAATTAATGTTTCAATGTTTTCCACTCTGCCTGATCCAGAACATGGGAAGAAGCACTTCATCTGATCTTTAATAAAGCCATAATATATAATTTGAGAAATCACTACTAGGGGAACTCAACTAAGAAAGCTTAATACTGATCTAGCCAATACCTACTAAGTTTAAGATTTCCTTGTGCATGCAGGTAGCAGATTGAAATTAATGTCTACCATATGTTGGATTTATGCAGGCATAGTACTTGATTGGTACTCCTTTGTTGAATACTCAATTCCTAACAAGCACGTTTTTCCTTTTGCGCGAAATGTCGGAATCAAGTTATCCTCAAACCAATTTACTTTTTAATGTTATCACCGTCCTTTGGCTGTTGCTGGAGGTGCCGGCTTTCGCGAATCAAAATTGACGTGTCAAAAATGACATTTTGATTATATTGTTCATATTTTAATGTGGAATTCAGTATTAAGTAGTCACTACTTCTTGATATAGATTAACTTGACGGTAAACAATCAAATTTGTGGGGTAAGTGTTCGGCCTAATGCATAATTAGACACCAGTTTGACCTGTGGGTACAATTCTTCTCAAGCCCCAACTACAATTCTCCTCTCTGCAATAGCTTACTGTGGCCAAATTAAAGCCTATGCATGGGACCATTTACTACAAGAAAAATGAGTATTTTTGAATATTTTTTTCGACGAAAATGACTATTTGCGATGAAAACAGACTCATTTTAGTTGGAAATAATCATTTCGTTAGAAATAATTGGTCGCAAATAAATAATTTTCTTGTAGATGTATATATTTTTATTCCAAAGCAAAAGGGTATATTCTATTCATGAACTTTTCAATTCTCCCATTGATTTATTATGACTTCAAGTTTAGTCCATTTTTAACATTATCCAAGGAAGCATGCAAAAGTTGGGTGAAAGTTGAAACACATTCATTGAATGACTTTCTTTTGGGGTTTAGTCCAATCCACTGGCACGGTTGAATATATCTTTAAAATTCAGAGGAATCAGGACTATATATACCCCTATTCCTATCTAAGAATGGATCAGGATCTCAACTGACCACTTTTAAGCAAGCAGCTGCCTCTTGAAAGAATTCCGTTTCTTTCCAAGTCTCGAAAACCAGGCCCTCCCCAGCCTCCTTATCTCTCTGTCCCTCGATTTTCTAATGGAAACAAAAAAAATTGTACCCCTACTGCCGCCCACTTTTGGAAATATAATCACTATTCTCAGCATTGATGGCGGAGGAATAAGAGGGCTTATCCCAGGAACCATCCTTGATTTCCTAGAATCTGAGTTTCAGGTTAGGTATATACAGTAATATATATAATGTTTCATGTCTTGAGAATCCTCCATCCAATATTGTATCCTTCATTGCATTTTTATTCACTTTTCAAGCATGCACGCTGTATATATATGTATAAGCAGAAAGCTTCAGCATGCATGTAATCTTCTATCATTTACACTGAATTGTTTGTGCATGGTGCAGAAGCTGGACGGGGAAGATGCAAGAATCGCAGATTATTTTGATGTGATTGCAGGAACAAGCACAGGCGGCCTTGTAGCTGCCATGTTAACTGCTCCAAATGAAAAGAACAGACCTCTCTTTGCTGCTAAGGATATCAAGGACTTCTACTTGAACCATTCCCCTAAAATATTCCCACAAAACAACAAGTATATTTAGAACTCATTTGAGATGAAACTGTACTTTTCATGAGGATAAAGCTTTCCACAAAACTGTTCTTTTTCCATTCATATTAGTTACCAAAACGAGTTATGTACTTTTTCCAAAATTGCAGTTTTCCGCTATTTCCAATTACTGCAAAGATCTTCAAAGCCCTTTCCGGACCCAAATACGATGGGAAGTATCTACATAACCTTGTTAGGGAAAAACTTGGAAGCACAAGAATGCATCAGACTTTGACTAATCTTATCATCCCAACA
Source organism: Juglans mandshurica (assembly GCA_022457165.1). Classification (NCBI taxonomy): domain Eukaryota; kingdom Viridiplantae; phylum Streptophyta; class Magnoliopsida; order Fagales; family Juglandaceae; genus Juglans; species Juglans mandshurica. The sequence continues at coordinate 6,414,947 of CM039634.1, read as the reverse complement.
TTTGATCTCAAGCGACTGCAGCCAACCGTCTTCTCTAGCTATGTGGTTGAATATCATCTTCTCTTGAAATAGAATCAATCTTCAAGACTGATTATTACACACTTTGGTTTACTAAGATTAGAATTTCATCCTTTCAATGAGGAAGTGATTGCAAATGATGGAATACTAAGATTCACTTTGGTATCCTTCTTTTATTCACCAGGTAAAAAAAAACCCAAGCTTAGATGCCCTACTCTCAGATGTATGCATTGCAACCTCAGCTGCACCAACTTATCTTCCACCTTATTACTTCGAAACCAAAGACCCAGAAGGGAACGTCAGAGAATTCAACCTTACAGATGGTGGTGTTGCTGCTAATAATCCGGTATCTTTCAAGCTGTTTCAGATCCTACCTGATACCAATAATAGTAATTTTAGCATGTTTTTTTTCCCAGTGAAAAATATAATGCAAAGTACTGGTGTTAACCTGCTAAATTGGTGTCTTTTCCAGGCTTTACTTGCCCTTGGTGAAGTGACAAAGGAGATCCTTAGAGGAAGTCCCAACTTCTTCCCTATAAAACCAATGGACTATGGCCGGTTTGTGGTCATATCATTAGGAACTGGCTCAAATAAAGACGAAGGGAGATACAAGGCTCGTGATGCAGCCAAGTGGGGCATACTAGACTGGTTAACCAGAGGTGGTTCCACCCCAATAATTGACGTATTTTCTCAAGCAAGCGCAGATATGGTTGACGTCCATCTCTGTGAGGTTTTCCAAGCCCTTCATTGTGAGGAAAGCTATCTGCGGATTCAGGTATTCATGTTTATTCAAATCCATAAGTCCATGACGAGTAGGCATGTTTTTTTGCACTCGATTAATATGGGCATGTTTAATATTTGAATCAAAATAATCCAGGACGATACATTGAGTGGGGTAATATCTTCTGTGGACGTTGCCACAACGAAGAACTTGGAGGATCTTGTCAAAGTTGGAGAGGAATTGCTGAAACAACGGGTCTCTAGGGTGAATCTGGATACTGGCATCTTTGAACCTACAAATAGCGAAACAAATGCAGAGGCTCTCGTAAGGTATATTACATGAGATGAAAATGATTTGTACAGTCTAGAGAGCGTGCAAGTCTTCTTTAAAAAAATAGGTCATAAAAAAAATATTTTTTAATAGTGAATTCTATTTTTTTTAATGAAGTCCGTTTGGTAACGTAACTGTTCTCAAGTATTCTTGCATATTTTCAGATATTTCCTTCTCAAACATGAAAACAAAAAACACTTTCCAATTTCACATTTTCAAATTTTTATCTAATCATTACGTGAACTTTCTCAAACTCCAAAACAAAACACAAAAAATAATACTATTTTTTTAAATTTTCAAACAAAAATTACATTAGAAAATTATATTCAAATAATTTTTTAATTTTATAATATTTTCATTCAATTTTTTTCCTCTCATTTTCCAAAACCCAATAAAACATATTAATTCAAATTATTTTATTACTATTAACAGATATATTGAGATATTCTAAATATCCAAACGGCCTGAGAATATTGCGCGAAATTTATACACTCTAAAACTGTATTTAGCTAACATTACTCTTTTATATATATGGAGTTTTTTTTTTTTGGAGTTTCTTTTTGACATTAAGATATATAATAATGGAAAGCATAAAATATGTCTTTGCTGCAGGTTTGCAGAACTTCTTTCCCAAGAGAGGCATCTTCGCCGTGCTAGGTCTCCCGTTGGAGAAGTTAAAAGTCATGCTCATCACAAATGATGATGTTACTTTAATAGGGTTTTGGCTTCCCTGTTCCTCTCGTTTCATAGTGTCAACGAGAGCATGCTTACCATAACATGCAAATTTCTATAATAAATATTATGAAGGTACTTATATATATATATATGTATATATTCTAATTATGACCAAAATAATGTATTCGTTGCTGCATGGAAAGGATGCCACGTTAGCAAAAAAAAACTTGGCTATTAAATATAAAAAATAAAAATTGATCTATATACAGTCACTTTTGCGTATATTCCTAGTGCACCCCACTAATGTGATTGAGTGCGTTACATTTTTTAATATAAAATAACTGTTTTGACTAATCATATCAGTAGAGTGTACGTATAAAGAATATGTAAAAATAACTGTATGTAATAAAACTCATATGTATAAAAATAGATCATGACACGGTTTTAAGGTCTACATGTATATTACATATCTCTCTTCGAATTATTGAAGGTGTTTCCAATTTTATCCATGAGCGGCGCTGAATCATGAGCTCTTTAACTTCCAAATTAAGAAAATATCAAATGTCGTTTTCTATCATCAACTTGCATGAAAGCAGCTTATATATACGACGTTAAAGAATAGGAACAGTTTGTGGGGGTGTGAATCATGAAAACGATTTCGATTATATATAAATCTTTAGGAACTCAAGAGCCAATAATCAATGCGACCGTCGCATTCGATTTCAAGATCAGTACTAAAATTAAATGCAGATTACCGAAAGCTAAGAGGAGGAAAAAAAGTTAAATCTTATTAATTATTATTGGATTGATAATTATAATAAGAAAAAATCTATTCATCAATATCTATTTTTTGATCATCTTCTCATCATCTCATGATATAACATTAGATGATAGATTTACAAGTGAAATATAATATATAGTCTCCACTCATCTAATGCCATATCATGGAATGATGATGGGATGATATGTAGCAATACTCTTAGAATACTAATGATACATAGTTGGTGTACAAATCTCGCCCCATTTCTTTTGAAAAGAGTACGGTCTATTATGAAAAAATTGATATTTTTTAAGTGGGTCTTATATTTCTCTTTTATTTTTTTTAAAGAGTGCACAGTGCTTATGTATATATTCAATAATTATATAAATTATTTTCCTTATAGCTAAATTATATAATTTTTAATATATTAATGTATTTTACCTTTATAATTTAAGAACCTCAATTTTCACTAAATAATTTGAAAACTCAGAATTAATTAATTATGTTTTCCAAGTAATGGACTAGTGTAAAAAAAACAAAATGACTTGGCATATTAAATTTTTATGAAACAAAAGTACACTTGAATGACATTTCTTGACATAATTTCTTTAAAGATTTTGTAGAATTAAAGATCTCTCAGGTGCCACTAAAGCAGTCATGACAGCCCGGCCATCTTGATCCGGTTCTTGAATATGGGACCTATTCACCTCTGATGCCGTTGCCCAATTTGCTAATGCCCATGTAGCAAAAGGTACATCAACATGTTCACAATGCAAATCATCCCAGAGGCCAGGAACAACAGCAGAAGCCAAATTCGTTTGCAGTAGTAAACCATCATGCCTATTTTGTAAGACAAAAACTTGAGAAGTGTGCCTAGTTGATTCCTCGTGACTAGCATCACAATGCCCCAACTTCATAAGTCCACTATTCCTGGAAAGTCCCATAACACTAGTACCTCCAAGAATTTTAATTCCAATTCCTTCCAGTCCATTTCCGCCATCCTCATCATCTTCCTTTCTATCGGGCTCATCCAAATGCATTCCACCTTCCTCAACAACTTGAAGGGCTGCAGCAATATCTCCAGTTTCAGCATTCCCTGGTAGGGAGGGCTGGAAAGATACCTTGTCTAAACTATCACAACTGGAGGTGACCATATCCATAATGGCAGCCACAAGCATGCTCCTGCCTTTCAAAGAATCAGAAACATCGAATGAACGACGTCTTGATTGCTGCTCCCAAAAATAGGCAATATATCAATTGTAAAAGAAGACCCAAAGTATCAAGGCAACTGTGATAGGGTTGATAGTTTGGTACAATCAAACAAAACAAAGAAATGACTAGAATGGTAATTAGCTGAATTCACTTGGAGAACAGTGAAGATTGAAGTGCAATATAATAGATTTTGTCCAGGCTCTCCGTGTAATCCAACCCCAGTGAAACATTTCTTAAAAACAGTACTAGACCACATTTGAGATTCACCCCCAAGCTCAACAAGCAACTCACATTATCAATTAAAAAATTGGCCCTTTTCTTCATCTACTTAAACAGACAAATTCAAGGTCTTACTTTTATATAGAAGCCAATTTAATATATTTGCTACTAAAATTTTGATAGCTGTAAATTCAAGACTAGTATCGCATGTGCTTTGTTTAAAACAGAAAAAAGGAAATAACGGTATATAGACCAATTCCACGGTCATAAAAGAAAACAAAAAAAAGAAAGGAAAATAAAAGCATTTTCTACCCGACCTCACTCATTTAGGACAATTAAATGATGCTGATACTTTTGTGTTTCTGCAATCAGATTGTAACATTTCTGACTGAAGAAACAGGTATAGAACGTCAAGAATGCAATTTACACTTCACTAAGCTTCACTAGGGTGAAAGATTGAACTAACAAAATAAAACTTGCTTTGATTTTTCAATTATTCAGCACACGCCCGGAAGTACTTGAGACGTATAGACATGAATATTTAACATTTCAACGCAAATAGCCAAAAAAACAACTCACCTGCTTCGACCGCCGAGGATGAGACGAAAAAATGAACCTCAGGAGATTCGGAATTTCATGAGGCCTCCCAATCACAGCCGAGCACACATTAGGATTGGCAATCAAGTATGCCAGCGCCCTCGCCGACTCCGCTTGGTTCCCGCAACCATCCCTGGGCATTGCCACCGACTCGAGCAACCAATCTACGACAGCCCCCCCACCGGCCCCGACGATAGCGGCCCTACGGGACGCATTAGCGGCGGCAATGTCGGCGAGCAGAGCCGCAACCCTAAGCTCGAAGCCCGAGCGGACCTCATGGTTGGCGGAGGACAAGACCGACCTCAGAGACTGCCACAGAATCGAGGCGGCCACACCGGTCTGTTTAACGTGATGGAAAAGGTTCTTGAAGGAGTCGCCGTACTTTCTGTATGGCGTGCTCGGCGCCGGCGTACAATGGATTGGGGGATTCGTGTTCGGAGTTGTGGTCGGAGGAGAGAAGGGCGTAGGAGGCGACGAGAGCGGAAACGAAGGCAGCGGAGAGGGCGAGTACCGAATTGCGAGAGAGGGAGCGTGTGGGGAGAGGAGAGAGATGGTTGGCGTCGTGGTCACGGTGGAGAATCTGCGGTTGTGGGACTTGTTGGGTATTGATAAGAGGGTTAGGGGGTTGAGTGGAGTTTTGAATGGAGGTCCGGAATGTTATGACTTGTGTATCTTTACTTTTATAATTCTGGAAAATTTAGTAGGCAATTCGAGGTGCCTGTCCTCTACTATTGTAAACACAATATATCTGGAAAATTAGTTACCTAATGCATTGATAACAGCCATATAAATAGCATTTTTACATGACTTAGTCAAATATGAAACTGACACACAACTCCTAACTGACCCACTAAACACACTGACTCAAAGCAGGAACAATTCAAATGCTAAATGGAAAACGTGGTCCATAACCAAAATCTGGTACCAACAATTACATGGCCCGTGATTTCTGGTGGACCTAACTAACAAGAATTCAAATAAAAACCCACATAAATAACCCCAGGCCCTTAAGCCCAAATTCGGCCCGTAGGCCCAAACCCGAACCTCAGCCCTTCAGACAATAACCCTAAGATTAGGGTTCCTTCTCATTATCGGTCATAACACACGCCGCCCCTTCAAAAGACCTTGCCCTCAAGGTCTGCAAATCTCGTCTTCAGCTCTTCACGGTCCACCCATGTTGCATCATCTTCGTCCAAGCCTTTCCATTGGACTAGCAGCTCCACACCAGCCTTCCTTCCCTTTTTAAAGATCCGCCTGGCTATTATGGCTTCGGGCTCAGGCTCGAGATGCCCTTCGGAGGTAAGCCTCGGCAATTTTGTAGATGGTTGTACTTGCTCTCCCAGTTTCTTTTTAAGACAAGAAACATGAAACATTGGAAAAATTTGTGAATCCTTTGGTAAATCTAAACGGTATGCCATTTTGCCGATTCTCTGAGTTATGGTGTACGGACCATAATATCTTGGAGAAAGCTTGAGATTCCTTCTTACTGCTACAGACATCTGTCGATAGGGACGAAGGCGAAGGTAAACTTTGTCACCGATCTGAAACTCACGATCGGTCCTGTGTCTATCCGCATAAAATTTCATTTTTTCTTGTGCTTCCTTCAAATTTTCGCGAACTAACCTGTTTATGAGCTCTCTTCTTTTAAGTTCTTCCTCGACAGCCTGAACCTTTGTTACTCCCGATTCATATGGCATCATTCTTGGTGGAGGCTGTCCATAAACCACTTCATAGGGGGAAATCTTTGTTGAGGTATGTTCTGAAGTGTTGTACGCATATTCGGCCAGAGGTAGCCATCTTGCCCAGTCACGGGGTCTGTCTCCCGAGAAGCTCCTGAGGTAGCCTTCCAACCCTTTGTTGACTATCTCTGTTTGACCGTCTGTCTGGGGATGGTAGGCTGAGTTAAGCATTAGCTCAGTGCCACTCATTTTAAAGAGTTCTTTCCAGAACTGACTGGTGAACACCGGGTCCCTGTCACTCACAATTGTTAGAGGAAAGCCATGTAATTTAAAAACAGTTTCAAGGAATACCCTTGCCACTGAGGCTGCTGTGTATGGATGTGATAGGGACATGAAATGAGCATACTTGCTCAATCTGTCTACTACCACCAATATTACAGTTCGTCCTCCCGAAGGTGGCAACCCTTCAATGAAATCCATACTGATGTCAACCCAATTCCTTGTAGGAATGGGTAGAGGCTGGAGCAGGCCTGCTGGATGAATATTTTCCACCTTATTTCTTTGGCAAACATCACATTCCTGAATGAAGTCCCTGACATCCCTTTTTAAACTAGGCCAGAAAAATTCTTTTTTAATTCTTGCATATGTTTTATACATCCCCGTGTGACCAGCTAATGGGCTGTTGTGGAATTGCTGCAGAATCTCGCGCTGAAAGGCCACCAGATTCCCAAGATGCAACCTGCTTTTATAAAAGAGCAGACCATCTCGGATTTGGTAAAAAGATTGGTTTTCCAGGGTTCCCTGATGGCAGTTGCTAATTAGCTCCTGCAACTGGGAATCCTGCAGGTAAGCTTTCTTTACTTCCTCTATCCAGTTTGTTTGAAGAAGGCTTATGGCTTGAATATGTGCTGGTTTGGAATGTGTCTGATTGGTAATGGGATTTGTGCATTTGGTTGGGCTCTGTATATCTGGAGGTTTTTCTGAGGTAGTTAACTGACTTGGGGTTTCGGTTTTGTTTATGATGGGTAACCTGGATAGTGCATCAACCACTTGGTTGGTCTTCCCACTCTTATATTCCACTGAGAAATCATATCCCAGCAGCTTAGAAACCCATTTTTGCTGTGCGGGAGTTCCCACCCTTTGCTCCAATAGATATTTCAAAGCTTGTTGATCTGTTCGCACTTTGAAATGCTGCCCCAACAGATAATGTCTCCATTTTCTGATTGCCATGACCAGCGCCAAGAGTTCCTTCTCATAAGTTGATAATGAGAGGTTTCTTCCCTTTAAACCTTGGCTGAAATAGGCTATGGGTTTCCCTTCTTGCATTAATACCGCCCCTAAACCTTCACCTGATGCATCACACTCCACAAAAATTTTTTTAGAAAAATTAGGTAAATTTAACACCGGTGGACTTACCATTGCTTTCTTAAGCCTCTCAAAGGCTTCTTGTGCCTTGTCGGACCATACAAAGGCATTCTTCCTTAAGAGATTAGTTAATGGAGCCGCAATAGCTCCATAGTTTTTCACAAACTTTCGGTAATACCCTATAAGACCCAAAAATCCTCTTAAGGCCTTTAAATTTCTGGGCAGTGGCCATTGTTGCATTGCTGATATTTTATGGGGATCAGCTTTGACTCCTTCTCTGGAAATTAGATGACCCAGATATTCCACTTCACGGCAGCCAAACACACACTTAGACTCCCTTGCATAAAGCTGATGGGATCTCAAAGTGTTTAAAACCACTTGCAAATGCTTCACATGATCTTGTAGAGATTTGCTATAAATTAATATATCATCAAAGAAAACTAGAACAAACTTTCTCAAGTAAGGTTTGAAAATTTCATTCATCAATCCTTGGAAAGTAGACAGGGCATTAGTAAGCCCAAAATGCATCACCATAAATTCATAGTGTCCCTTATGTGTTCTAAAAGCAGTTTTTTGTATATCCCCCTCATGCATTCGAATTTGGTGATAACCAGAACGCAAATCCAGTTTTGAAAAAATTTCAGCTCCATGGAGTTCATCAAGTAACTCATCAATGTTGGGAATTGGGTACTTATCTTTTATTGTGTCCTTATTGAGTGCACGGTAGTCCACACACATTCTCCAACTCCCATCCGCCTTTCGAACCAGTAAAACAGGTGAAGAGTATGAGCTTTGGCTTTCTCTAATAATTCCACTCTTAAGCATCTCTGCCACCAGCTTTTCTATTTCTGTTTTTTGATAATATGGGTATCTGTAAGGTCTTACACAAGTCGGTATTGCTCCCTCTAGCAGCTCAATTTTATGGTCATGGCTCCGGGAAGGAGGCAAGCCATTCGGTTCAGCAAAAACATCTTCAAATTTCTGAATAACCTGTTCCAGCATTGGTTCCCTGTGTTTCTCGATTTGCATCACAGTTTCACCTATTAATTGCAACCAAATTCCTTTGACAGAACCTTTCTGTAAATTAGGAACATCTTCCACTACTTCCAAGGCTTCACTTGGAGGTTGTAAACCTTGTAGTTGCACTTTTTTACCCCTGAAATCAAACTGCATTGTGAGGTCAGAAAAATTCCATAGGATTGATCCTAAATCTCGCAACCAATCCACTCCCAACACCACATCACAGCCTCCTAGAGTTAATAAATAGAGATTAGCCATAATTTTTAAACTTTGTAACTGAATAGGAACTGCCCTACAGTAACCTTGGCAAGGAAGGCTATCCCCATTAGCCACTTTAACTGTCAGTTGGCTTTTCCCCACTGATAGTTTCGATTTCCTTGCTACATAAGGATCCACAAAGCTATGCGTGCTCCCTGTGTCAATAAGGATCAGATCTTTTTGTTGATTAATAAAACCTTCTACCCTCATTGTCTTAGGTGCTAACGAACCAGCCATGGCATGTAGCGAAATGCCAAGTAGTTCCCCCATCTCCTTGTTTTCTTCCTCCATCTCCTTTGGCTCAATGATGGCCAAGTTCCCCTCCTCAACTTCTATTTCTTCCTTCTCACCCATTTCGATTCCTTCCAATAAAAACAACTTGGGCTTATTACATTTGTGACCCATGTGAAATTTCTCATCACAATAGTAACATAGACCCTTCTCCCTTCTTTCTTGCATTTGAGCCGGGGTAATTCTTTTTATGGGCATCATGAGCTTTCTGTTTGGGTTATATGGAGTTTGTGGGATTCTGTTTTCAGGTCTAGAGGGTGGTGGTGGTAATCTAAAAATTGGTGGGGCTGGTGGAATTTTTGGCAGGTTATTATGAGTGGGATAAAATGGGTTTTGGGCTCTATTTGGGGCTGTCCTGCTTCTTCTAGCCACCTCCTCCTCTTGTAACTTTGTTAAACCGAATGCAGCTGAAATGGTATTTGGCTTAAGCATAGTCACCATAATCTTAAGATCATCCCTTAGGCCACTAATAAAGGTACTAATACGAAATTCCTCCGTAAGTCCTTTAATTTTATTTGATAAAATTTCAAACTCAGTTTGGTATTCTTCTACCGTAGAGGTTTGCCTCAGCTTTGTAAAAGCCCCAATTGGATCCTCAAATATTGAAGGCCCAAACCTTACCCTAAGTGCTGTGGTAAACTCCTCCCAATTTCCCAAGGTACCCGAATCTCTTAGCCAAGAAAACCAAGACAAGGCTTTGCCTTCCATGTAGAAGAAGGCAATCTGAATTTTTTGGTTTTCGGGTGTATTGAAATATTCAAAAAACTGTTCAGCTTTAAGGATCCATTCCATAGGGTCTAACCCATCAAATTTAGGAAAATCTAATCTTAGAGACCTGGCATGTATCCCCCCATTTCCCTCAAATAACGGGTTATTAAACTGACCTTTAAAATTAGATGTCCCCACTCCCGAGTTCTGATTAGTGATCTGTAGAGCTAATTGGTCATAGCTTGCTGCCAAGTTGTTAAGCTGCTGTAACACTGCTTCTAGCATGCCTTTTTGTTTGCTTTGTTCTTCCCGCAGGTACCCTGCTTCCGTTGAGAGCATAGTAACTGCTTCAGACAATTGAGCTTGGCGTGTACCCTCAGCCATGGTGCAGGAACGCGACTGCTGATACCACTGTTATGACTTGTGTATCTTTACTTTTGTAATTCTGAAAAATTTAGTAGGCAATTCGAGGTGCCTGTCCTCCACTATTGTAAACACAATATATCTGGAAAATTAGTTACCTCATGCATTGATAACAGCCATATAAATAGTATTTTTACATGACTTAGTCAAATATGAAACTGACACACAACTCCTAACTGGCCCACTAAACACACGGACTCAAAGCAGGAACAATTCAAATGCTAAATGGAAAACGTGGTCCATAACCAAAATCTGGTACCAACAATTACGTGGCCCGTGATTTCTGGTGGACCTAACTAACAAGAACTCAAATAAAAACCCACATAAATAACCCCAGGCCCTTAAGCCCAAATCCGGCCCGTAGGCCCAAACCCGAACCTCAGCCCTTCAGACAATAACCCTAAGATTAGGGTTCCTTCTCATTATTGGTCATAACACGGAAGAAGAAAATGGATTAGGAAGAGGGAACCGAAGATAACGTCGGGTTCTGACGCAGCGATGAAGCATAATTTCGGTTGCCTTTCAGAAGAACGAACCACGATGCAGAGCAGAAGTTAATAATATATTGTTATCCAGAGCAGGATTAGTTAATAATATATTGTCACCACTAATTAATTAGTTTGATGCGCATGCAAGATCCTTATTATATGTTGTGCAGGAAATAGATGGTGATAAAGATGCCAGACTTTCAGACTACTTTGACATCATTGCAGGAACAAGCACAGGAGGGCTTGTAACCGCTATGTTAATTGCTCCAGATGAAAATAACCGTCCTCTCTTTGCTGCTAAGGATATCAGGCCCTTCTATCTTGAACACTGTCCTCGAATTTTCCCACAAGAGAGGTACGTAATCTCTTTGATATTAGCTAGAGTATTGTTTATTATATTCCTAATCTATAAAATGCTATATACAATTTTAAGGTGTACAAGTCTCGTGCACTCCTTTTGAAAAAAATGAGATTCACCATGAAAATGGTAATTAATTTTTTCATGTAGGTATTGTATTTTCTCTACTTTTTTTAAAAAAAGTACGTGAAACTTGCATATTTTAAAACTGTATAAATCATTTCTGAATAACTTTATATATAATATTCTTTGCATGGATTCATGAAATTAAGCTTTGCATATATAGCCTGATCAACAGTTAAATATTAGCAAGTTAGAATTTAATATATATTAAATGGGTTTTTTTTTTTTTTTTTTTTAAATAGGGGCTTGTTTGGAGCAATCAAAAAAGTGCTCAGATCGTTGAGAGGACCGAATTATGACGGGAAATACCTTCACAGGATTTTAAGGAAGAAATTAGGAGAAATTCGAATATGTGACACTTTGACAAATGTTGTCATACCAACTTTTGATATCAAACATATGCAGCCAACCATTTTCACATCCTATGAGGCATCTGATCTCTCTCTCACACGAAATGATCAGATTTTGCGTACATTATGCAAGTTTTTAAGAGATAGATCATAAGGTATATGCAGATCCCTGTATTTAATGGGAAATACTCTAGTTATAAATGAATTACATAAAAACAATCACACAAACTGATGTGACTTGATGTGGTTCGTCAGATTATAAAATTATTTTTATTATAAAGTAGATCTAACGGATCAGATGAAACCATATCAATTTGTGGGATTATTTTTGTGTAATTCGTTTGTAGATGTAGCAGTACTCGTATTTAATATTAGGGCCATATGATTAGCCATATGCAGTATTTAATATTGTGATCAGGTTTACAATTATGTCTATCTCTCTTCAAATTGTAAACTGTGTTTCTTAAAAAAATAAAAAACTATCGAAATTAATCTCACTTCAAGTGACTCCAACGCTTGCAGCATGAAGAGCTAGAAAACCATAACAAAACCTAAGCCCCACTATATAATTTCTCTTAATTGGGAAATAAAAATCAGGTATAATTAATAATACTCAAGGTAAAAAATTAAGCCATTTTAAAACAAAACCATTAATATAATTTCTTTCAATCCACAAGAATCTTAAGAAAACAAGATAGAAATGGGTTTGAGGCTTTCTTTTAATATTAAATATTTGAGTTATTGGTGATGTGGATGTGGATACATTTGCATCAAAAAATAATATTTACAATCGTGAAGTGCGAAAGTTAGCGCCATGCAATCTCTTTAACTTAATTTCATGCAGGCAAAAAAGGACTCCCGTTTGAATGCTCGACTTTCTGACATTTATATCGGCACTTCAGCAGCTCCAACTTACCTTCCTGCCCACTATTTCAAGAACCAAGATTGTGAAGGCCCGAACATTAGTGAATTCAATCTAATAGATGGTGGTGTCGCTGCAAACAATCCGGTATATATAATTAATGGAGTAGTGCTATACCTAACTACAATTTTACGCACAATATTATACGTACTGATCAGTGACATCTTCATTTTATCAGTATTTTTTTTAATTTAAATTTCAAATTTCAGATTTTAAAATTTTCACCATTAATTTTTAGTAACTGGCACATCAGTATGTATGGTTTTGTAAGTAAAATTATAATTATAGATAGCATTTTTCTAATTAATATTATCACTCAAATGTTATTTAATTTTATAAGTTTTAAATTTTGAAAAAATTATTAGTTGATAATTATTTATATATTTTTTTGTCTTGTGGGTATTGTGGTCTAGGCGTTAGTAGCCATAAACCAAGTGACCAAACAGATCTTTGATGCAAATCCTAATTTCTTCCCAATTAAGTCCACGGATTATGGTCGCTTTCTGATAATCTCAGTAGGCACAGGCTCAAGAAAGATATAAAAAAAATATAACGCAAAAATGGCAGCAAAGTGGGGAACTCTGGATTGGTTACTTCATGGTGGTTCAGTTCCTTTATTGGATGTGTTTACTCAAGCAAGTGCAGATATGGTTGATTTGCATCTTGCCGTGGTTTTCCAAGCTTTTCATTCTGAAGACAATTACCTTAGAATCCAAGTAAGAAACTCTTTAATTTTAGTACTTGATCTCTAGTTTTTGAATAAAATTTTGAAGTTATTAATGAACGTTTTTTTGAAATGAGTGGCTAGGATGACACATTGACTGGGACAGAAGCATCTGTTGATGTATCTACAAAGCAAAACTTGGACAAACTTGTGGGCATTGGGGAAGAATTGTTGAAGAAACCAGTTTCAAGGGTGAATTTGAAGATTGGTTTGTCAGAACCAGTCGAAAATGGCGGCACAAATGAGGAGGCTTTGAGAAAGTATGGAAAAATATGCTTTTTTTGCGCATACTTTTGTCACTGTGTACAATGTATTTTACATGATTTATAACAATTCTAATGTGTACATTAAACTCTTTTTACAGGTTTGCAAAAATGCTGTCACAAGAAAGAAAGTATCGAGAGGGAAAATCAATATCACACATGGAAAAGCTGAACGTTTGATGCAGATGACTTTTCAAAGTCAGGCTACCATTCGCCTTGAATCTCCCTATGTAGTTGAAGATTTATCATTTATATTTTAAATGAGTAATGCTACATACAACACACACATAACACACACGAAACACTATTGATATTATGTGGGTATTAAGCTAGCGGCGTTACAAGTAGCATTAACTGTTATATTTTTTATTCTTCCAATGGTGTATTCCATGAAATTAGGAGTTCTTTGATGTTTTATTCATTGATGCTACTTCAATGGTCAAGCACCTCGATCGAAACCCTACCAAGTAAAGTTGTCTTGATCATGATCAGTTTGGAATCAGCTTGATGTAAAATTAAAGTGCTATGAATATAGTGCAGTTAATTCATAATTCAAATGGTTCTTTTCATTACTTCATGGTCTCTTTCATATATTAGTAATTTATTTTTTTAAGATACCTCATAGTAAATAATAAAAGTTGTCTCAGTTAATTAGCTTGAAAGTTTGATGCAAAAGTTCTACCAATATATATTGCATTTATAATTCAAGTTGTTCTTTTCATTCCGAGTAGTGTATTCCATATATATGGAAAGGGATTCAGCCTTAGTTTGTTTAGGACTTGGTTTGGGATTTTTGTAAATCCAAGTTCTTTCTTTGTACATGGTATTCCTTCGCCGAAAATGAGGGTATTAATAAAATTGGGGGTATTGCATGTCCCTATTACTAAAAAACAAAAAAGAAAAGGTTTGTCATAATGAGTAAGAGAATTTGATGCAGAAGTTCAATGAGTATAGTTTTATGTGATTGAGAATGGTAGATTGAAATGACCAATAAATATTGTTGGATCTACTTTATTTTATGTCTATTTCTCTCCCACTTCATTACATGACTCTCAAATTTGGATAATCAGTACTTTAGGAGATCTTGGCAGTAAATACATGGCAACCAAAGCCACAGCTTCCAAAAAACTTTAAGGAACATAAAGTCCAATCTCTTGTAGTGGAGGGTATTCACTGCAGCTGCAACAAGAAACATGACTTATATGGAATAGATGGATAATGAAGAACGCTTGGGTCCTTGGTAAGGTTCTAAAGTCTCGTTATCAATTCTTGTGTATAAAGTGTCAAAGATGTTTATATATAGAAAGACCACTGTGTATGTGTGTGTATATCCTCCTTATACTTAAAAGCCGCTATAAACATGAACATGAATGAACAATGACACGCTTTTCTTCCGTCTGTGCCATTTGTGTTTCGGTTTTATTACGATTTTGTTATTTTTTTTGTCATTTACTTCCCGCGTATTCTGTGTAACACCATCTCTGCATCTTCTTTTTCTTTTGGTCTTCTCTTCACTCGGTGGTGTAGGGGACAGAGGCAATAGCTAAGGGAGGTGGGCTTGGACATGGGCCGTGGTGGTCTAAGGCAGTTGGTGGCGACACGGGGAGGGCTGGAGGCCGCAGGTTGAGAGATAGAGAATGGGAGAGGGATGTTGGGCTGGGCTGGAGCAGTGTTGGATGGACAAGGAGGAGGCCCACAGTGCCTCGTGGTGGCGCTGCCAGCGGCTGTGGGTGGCGGGGCTAGGCGTGGGTACACGGATCTGTCTAAATCCAAGAGGGAGAGAGATCCAAGGGGAGGGAAAGGGTTTACCACCTTACGTTAGTGGTTGGCATGGGGAGATCGGTGGCGTTGAGGCTGACGAGGCTGGGCCTAGTGGGTGGTGCATGGCGGCAATACAAGGATCTAACAAGATCCGAGAGATAGAGAGAGGACTTCGGGAAGGGAGAGAGAGGGCTTCGGGAAGGGAGAGAGAGAAGGACCTGAGGTGGGGAAGTCGCCGATGACGACATACTCGTGGTACCGACAACGTGCGACAGCGGTTGGTTGAGGAGAGGTGGCGTGAGAGAGAAATTGTGTTGCCGATCTTGGGTTTTGATGAAGGAAAACACTATCCCACATAAAATGTCTATCGAAATCCTTTACCGAAATTTTATTAATTTTTTTTACTTGATGATTAAATAAGTGTTTTTAAATGAATATGTGATTTTTTTTTAAAAAAAAATATTTAAGTAGTTTAAAAAAATAGTGAAAGAAAAGATTAAAAAAAAAAAAGATTTGTAACTTTTAGTAAAGAATTTTGGTAAAACTCTTTTGTGGATGTAGCAACGTCCAAAAAACAAAGTGGCTCAAACAATGAACAACTAAAATTCATCAAAGGACGTAAGGTATTTCTTTTAGGTTTTCTTTGTTTGGTTGCTGGGTAAGAGAGTGTAGGAGATGAAGGAAAGTATAAAATTTCTCAATTTCTTTGTTTTCTTTCAGTAGCTCGCCGATGACAGATCAAAGCATCTATCATGCATCGTCCAAAGTAAATGATAATGCAATAATTTTATCAATAAATTATAATATAAGTAATGTTGATCTATATAATTTAATTAAATAAATATTAATAATAAAGAATAATAATATTTTATTATTATAGAGTTTGTGATAGCTAATTTAATGTAGATTTCAATTAATGAGTGATTGGCTAAAAGGAAAAAGATTAAATTTTAGTCAAATTTGTAACTTTTTAATCTACTATTTTGTGAATTAAAGAGGTGTCTTATTAATGAGATAAAAACTTAGAAAACATTCAATTGGCATATGTGCCTTGGGCATCTTTTACTAGTATGTATGTGTGTGTGTATAAATATATATATATATATATATATATATATATAATTAACAGTAATGAATAGTAATTCTTGTTTAACATTTTTATTCCATCAATGCCCTTGGTAGTTAGGTGTTATTACGATTTTAGCCTTATTGTGTTTTATTTTTTCCATTTGCACTTTGTCAGCCACTCTTATTTGATTTGTCATTACAGTTTTAGTGTTCTGGTTTTGTCAGCCAACCCTTCATCTTGAGTCTTTAGATTTGATCCAACGGTTGAGGTTAAAACATTGAAAATAAACTAACTTAAATAGATAATTAAAATATAAATATTATATCATACATTTAAAATTAACTTTAATTTATAAAATATTAATCTTTCATCATTAAATAAATGATGAAATTTTGCTAAATATTTTTAAGAGAGTAAAACCATATAAATAATTAGCAATTTTAACATAATTTAAATCTCATAATAATTAGGCTATTTACTAATATTATATATATATATATATTTACTAATGTTTTATAAATAAATATAAATAATATAAATATTTAGTATAAATATTTATACTAAATATTTCAGTAGCTCCGTTCGTGCTGCCGGTAGCCCCCACGAGACCCACGAAGCCGCGGCACTCTTTCCGCCGTTGCGCCGCCGTCGCACCGCCATTGGCCACCATCTTCCTACCACATCATCCCCGACGTCTTGGCAACCCAATGGACCCAACCCCAGCTCCGATCCGTCACCGGTGAAGCCCCACCAAGTCTATTTCCAATTTGCACATTTTTTGCCTAAAACCACACCTTGCGCCGCCACCCACGACAAACCACCACCACCACCATTGGCTTCACCGACCTCTCTAGGACCTATCCTATCAAATTTGGGTCTTCGTTTGTCTTCGTTGAAAAGTGGGTATCTGTGACCCACGGCCACAGTGTATTTTATACTGTGGTGTTACTCAGACGTCACCACTTGCAGCTTCGTGATCCTCCGGAAATTGTTATATTGCACTTTAAGTATTTCTCCAAAGAATTATTGTGAATTTAATGTATTTTTGCACTAACACATTTCACTGTATTTAATCTGATGATTGGTTTTGCCGGACTGAGTCCGAGGAGTACGGGAGTCAGTTGGATTGGTGATTGGGTTGGTTTGGTTGGATTTGATTGGTTTGGATATTGATGGTTGTGGATTTGTGTTGGTACATGTACATCTCATTATTTCATGCATGATCATGTTTGTAAAGAAAACTAGGTTTTCGTGTAGTGCATTCATGCTCATGTGTGATTTGGAAAATTATGATTTTATGTGAGAGTATTTTTGGGTGCGTGAGTATCACGACCCCAAGCCGAGATGGGGTATTATCTCAGTGGAGCTCCTCTGGTTACTCGGGAGCGGAATAAACTGAGTAACGTCCTCTGGATTGTCGCTGGGCGACGATGGGATCGGACGAGAGATTCGTGCCGACTCCGTGGTCCTTCTGCTGGCGGGGACTAGAGGATGTCTGGCCATGTACGCGCTGGGCGCGGAACTGGGCATCGCTTGTGCGTAGTGGGTGCTCGGCCATGAACGCGCTGGGCGCGGAACTGAGCATCGCTACGAAGCCAGGACGTGCGGATGGTCCCTAGGGGAGGCCATGGTGCATAGGTTAATAAAGAATTAAATTGGCTATTTTCTGGAAAAATAGTGTGCGTGGATTTTGTGTAAACCATTTTCTGGGAAAATGTTTTACGGATATTTGGGCCAATGAGATTTTGGCGTGTGTTGGAAAATTGTCATTTTCGAGGAAAATGATGTTTTGAGAAAAATGCATATTTCATCATATGCATGCATGTTGGTTGCATTAAATGCATTTTATTTCTTGAGAATTATTTGGGTCATACTTACCTGCGGTACCATTTTGTGGTAACGCAGATTTTGATGTATATGAGGAGGAGGAGGAGGAGGGCGAGCCTGAGGAGACGGCTCCGCCCGAGGAGTGATCTGGGATCACTTGTTATTATTATTTTATTTTATTTTACTTATTGTATTTTCGGGACATGTGTTAACTTTATTTTGGAAGACTGTATAACTACTTTTAAACCTCTACTGATGTTTAGTTGTGTTTAAATTCTGGTACTTAGTTGACTATCCGCTGCATTATTTTATTTGTTCACCGTTGCATGTACACACACTGGCACTTCGTAGGGATGTGTGACCGTGTTGTCACCATCCTTGTGTCTCGATCCCCGTGTATTTTTATAAGGGGGATTGGGGGCGCCACAATAACATTGAAAATAAACTAACTTAAATAGATAATTAAAATATAAATATCATATCATACATTTAAAATTAACTTTAATTTATAAAATACTAATCTTTCATCATTAAATAAATGATGAAATTTTGCTAAATATTTTTAAGAGTGTAAAACCATATAAATAATTAGAAATTTTAACATAATTTAAATCTCATAATAATTAGGCTATTTACTAATCAATCTTATATACTCTTTTAATCTTAATGATTGTGAACTAACATCTAATTCAATTATTCAAGATTATGTGGTACATGTAGGGAGTCACACTTTATTTACGGTTTAAACACATTACTTTTAAGAATTTTGTTTTTTCTTCCAATTAGGCAAATGTGGCAAACGTGCTTTGCACGTTAAACCACTGCTAATATATATATAAGCCGCTATACGCAAATGAATAGGAATGAACAGTCTTTTTATTTGACACTTCCTTCTTCCACTTATGTCCATTCTAGCCAAGTGTGTACATTTTTACCCCCTGAGTTCCTTATATTGCGTTTGTCTGATCGAGGGTGTTTTGGTCTTTTTAGTGAAGGTGCGTCAGAGGGTAGGCAGCTAATTTCCTGTGCATCTTCTGTTTCCTCCTCTCTCTCAACTCAGACCCCCTCTCTCTAGGGGTGAAAATTGACACATTCGGCGCAATTTTTGGGCAAGACCGACGCCAACCGACAAGAGGAAATATGGAGGAGCAACTGGCTGTAACTGGTCGATGGAGAGGAGAAAACTGGCCGTATTGACTCCGGGGGTTCACAGTCGGTTTCTCGGTTTGAGCTAGCGGCGATGGTGGTCTGAGAGAGTAGAGAGAGAGACTAGAAATCGATTGGGGAAGAAGAACGGAGGTTGAAGACGATATAATATTGAAATGACGCCGTTTGATTTAAAATAAACGACGTCGTTCCACTTATTTGTTTTATATATTAAGGTTAAAACGACGTCTTTTGGTTTAAAACACAACTATAGGCATAAACGATGTCGTTCCACTTAAACTTAAGTGGAACTATATCGTTTCATATATAAGATTGAAACATAATATACCATTATTCGGTTCGGCGGTTTGACAGTGGTTCAAATCGGGATCAAACCGATCAACTTCGGTTTGAGCAAATAATCACCACACGCTAGCCGGTTCCTGATGCGGCCGGTCGGTTCGCATTGGTGGTGGCCGGTTTCGTCGATTTCTATTCAGCCCTACCTCTCTCTTTTGTTTCTGCTTCTATTTAACGTGTTTAACATTGCACAACAATTATTCTTCAAGGAGCAGGAGCTTTCCGTCGATTTTTTCGCTGTCGGCGTGCAGTCACCGTAAGAAAGATCCATCGACATACACGGCTATATGAAATCTAGAAAATACATAGCATACAAGGCATTAATTAAATAAATTCCACAATGCATTAAAAGAGGTAAAATCTGGAAAATATATGAGCTTTCAACTACAATGGGTTGGTTTTGCATCACAACCACAATCAGGGTTTGGGTTTATACATTTGGTGGATCTCTTCCCAAAACACAAAAAGCAGAAGAGGAAAGGTAGATTCGGCTTAGGGAACTAGAGAGCACACAAAATCCTTGGCTTGTTATTTTCCTCTTGCGAAGATGAAATAATAAGTGCTTGGGCTTAAGATTGGAAGGAGAACGGAAATGGAGAGAGAAAGAGAAATGTCGCACGGATAGACTTGAAGACTTGAGAGAAAATTTTCCTTTTCCTTGCCTTGGAAGCCAACGGGTATATGGATGATGGGGATTCAATTTGGAAAGGTATTTCCCTCACCTAACAAATCAATGATTAGGATTAAAGGAGCTTTATACTTAAAATAAATAAAATAGTAAAACTAAGGGTAATGTTGTAAAATCATATAATTATACCCTTCCCTCATTTTAATAAGTCTCATTTAAATAAAAAGCATACTCATATTAAAATAAAATAATTAAAATTCTTTATTTTAAAATGCATAAAGAATATTTCATTTAAAGAATTAATAAGAAACGACGTAAAAGAACATTATTTATTAAATATTGAAGGAAAGAAATTGAACGGCGTCGCATTGAGATCTCGACGCACGAACTCTCTTCTATAGTTCTATAGTTAGGGATGTAACATGATTAAAAAAAATTAACTCTAGGTACTTAATGTACAAACTAATATGTATTTGTGATGCGTTGCCTGATCACAATATATATGTAACACCCCGTATTTTTAGTGTATTTTAATGAATGAATTATTTTTATTGATTCAGAATTTATTCTCTTGTTTTAAAATTATTGAATTTTTAATTAGACTATTTTTATGATTTTTAGTTTACGAAAATTATTTTTTTGAAGTGCTTTCTTTAAATTAATTATTGTTATGTGTTTAAATTTCTTCTAAAATTAAATTAACTTATTGTTGGGTTTAATTATTTATTTTCAATTTAATCACTGTGTTTGAATTATTTTATTTCACTCGCAGTTTTAAAATCGTTTCCGTTGGATCATTTTTATGACCCAAGATGTGAGGATTGAACATCATTTCTTTTCCCTCTATTTTTCTTTTCATTTTCTTCTTTTCTTTTCTTTTTTTTCTTTTCTTTTCTTTTTCTCCTCCTGGTCTTCCTCCCCGCGCGCGAGTTCTTCTCTCTCTCTCTCTCTCTCTCTCTCTCTCTCTCTCGCCGTGCAGCCGTTCCTCACCCAGCCCGCCGCCGTCGCGCCGCCATGTGCCACACCGCCCGACCGACTAGCTCCCCCACCGACCGGCGACCTCACCCCCCAAATCCCAGCCCCTACCTCGTCGCCGGTAGCCCGCACGCACCACACGAAGCCGCGGTGTTCTTTGTGCTCGCGCGCCGCCGTCGCGCCACCACCGGCCACCATCTCTTCACCACTTCATCCCCAACCTCCCAGCTACCCAATGGACCCAACCACAGCTCCGATCCGTCACCGGTGAAGTCCCACCAAGTCCATCTCCGATTTGTGCATTTTTGGCCTAAAACACCCCTTGCGCTGCCACTCACGACAAACGACCACCACCATTGGTTTCACCGACCTCTCTACGCCCTACCCTATCAATTTTGGGTCTTGGTTTGTCTCCGTTGAAAAGTGGGTTTTTGAGACCCACGGCCACAGTGTATTTTACACTGTTATGTTGCTGAGCCACCACTTCTTGCAGCTTCGTGATCCTTCGAAAATTATTATATAGCAATGTAAGTATTTTCCAAAGAATTCTCGTGAATTTAATGTATTTTTGCACTAGCACATTACACTGTATTTAATTGCTGATTGGTTTTGCCGGACTGAGTCCGAGGAGTAACGGGGTTGATTGGATTGGGTGATGGAGTTGTTAGTATGATTGGTTTAGACTATGAGATTTGTTGGCTGTTCGGGTTTAAATATTGGTGTTTTGTGGATGACGTGGGTTGTGGTGGATATTGGTGATTTTATGAAGTAATGATATATTTTGGGATTATGAAGGTTTTAAGTTTTGAGAAATTTAAAATAGGTTATTTAAGAAGCTTAGGCTTAAATATCGACATATGTGATCTATTGGAAACTTACAGAAATTACGTGATTATTTTTATAGGTGACGATTTATAGTCGACTCGACATTTTTGAGGAAATTTTTGGAAAAGTTAAGTCGTCCAGGTAAGCGGGGTTCCTATGCTGGATTTGCATAAAAAGAAATGAACTGAGGTTGGTTTGTAAAAATGTGCATGTTGTTTTAAAAAGAAAAAGTGAAAAACAACCTCAGTATATATTTTGCATTCCCTCATGAGATACGTATGAAAGAGAAAAGAAATGTTTGACATGAAATGTGTAGATATGAGCAATATTTGACATGTTTCTGAAATATACAAAAGAGCGAATATGATATCATTGAAATTTTTATGCATGTGATATGAAATGATATGGATCTGTTTTTTATCAAATAGAAAGGATATGAATATGTTTCGCACGTGTTTTGATATGATATGGATATGATAAAACTTTGGCATACTTATATGTTCTGAATATGGTTTTGATATGATGATACTGTTCACGTGATATGGTTGGTACCACCATGATATGATATGAGTGCACCCACTTTGGAAACAAAGTGATCTTTTTACGTGTTCTTTCCTGTGTGCACACTCGGGGCTCCGAGATTGAAAAAAGGGAAGTTCACCAGATGATACTGCCTGGTTTGGCCACCGGGGATAGCACAACCCTACCACGGGGGTTAAACATGGTATATGATATGATATGATAAGATGAATATGTTCAGTTATGTTATGCCAAAGCGTTTTTGAATATGAAATGGATCCTCAAATATGAATTGTTGACTTGAGTATGAAATGCTTGAAAAGTCGCTCTGATTTTCTGATAACACGTTTTCTGAGATCTGCATATAAAAATAAAATGTTTTGTTTCTGCATATTGAACTTTCTGAAAAGGCTCATGTTTACATGCTAGTATATGTTCTCTGCTTACTAAGTTGTTGATAACTCACCTCTTATCTCCACAATATTTTTCAGATGATTTGAATGTTTCAGTTGAGGATCAAGGATATGGAGCATGGGTGAGAAGAGTTAAGAATGATGGTTTAAACATAGAAGGTTTATATGGGTATTGAGAATTTTCATTCAGTAAGCTTGTTGTGTTCTGATGATATGATTTGTTGGGAGAATGATGTTTATATTAAATTTTGTATCGTCTTAGAATAGTTATTCTGGAGTAATTGATGTAAATATATGAGTATTTTGTGCGATTGAGAAAGATTAGAATATGTACTATGTGGAAGAAAAATGATTTTTAAGTGACATGAGTTAACTCTCCGGACCCTCGGGTACGGGGCGTTACAATATATGCATCTTCCACGACTTAATTTACACGATGATCATAAAGAGGTGTCATGCATTGCATGATCTGCCACAAACCAACCAGTCAGCATTTTGAACTACTCTTTTTGTTAAACTTGTATTAAACAAATTTAGCAAAATGATCAATTTGTAGAATTTGTATTAAACTATGGCGCATTTTGAATTAATCCTTTTGTTTACTAATCTATCCAACATGTGATTATTATACGTTACTAACATATCATTATCCAAAGATATATTTGTTAAAATTTGTTGGATAATTTATTAATCAATTTTCTTTTGTAAAAAATATAAAATAGGTAAACGTCACTTGGACGTTGCTCTATTATAACTACTATATATATATATATATATATATATATATAGGGAAAGGAACCTTTGAGCTGTTCCTGCATTATTTTACCCCCCCTATTGGAGGTGTCCCTGTTGCCAGCTTTTTGAAATATATATCCTTCCATTTGTCTCACACCGGATACGGTATACTCCATCAAAATAATCTGAATCAGCCACTAAGGGAAGGCTTTTACATTTGACCATGTGCACTCAAAGATCAATGGGCAAGGTGGGAAAAATTGGTGGCCAATTAATGTTTCAATGTTTTCCACTCTGCCTGATCCAGAACATGGGAAGAAGCACTTCATCTGATCTTTAATAAAGCCATAATATATAATTTGAGAAATCACTACTAGGGGAACTCAACTAAGAAAGCTTAATACTGATCTAGCCAATACCTACTAAGTTTAAGATTTCCTTGTGCATGCAGGTAGCAGATTGAAATTAATGTCTACCATATGTTGGATTTATGCAGGCATAGTACTTGATTGGTACTCCTTTGTTGAATACTCAATTCCTAACAAGCACGTTTTTCCTTTTGCGCGAAATGTCGGAATCAAGTTATCCTCAAACCAATTTACTTTTTAATGTTATCACCGTCCTTTGGCTGTTGCTGGAGGTGCCGGCTTTCGCGAATCAAAATTGACGTGTCAAAAATGACATTTTGATTATATTGTTCATATTTTAATGTGGAATTCAGTATTGAGTAGTCACTACTTGATATAGATTAACTTGACGGTAAACAATCAAATTTGTGGGGTAAGTGTTCGGCCTAATGCATAATTAGACACCAGTTTGACCTGTGGGTACAATTCTTCTCAAGCCCCAACTACAATTCTCCTCTCTGCAATAGCTTACTGTGGCCAAATTAAAGCCTATGCATGGGACTATTTACTACAAGAAAAATGAGTATTTTTGAATATTTTTTTCGACGAAAATGACTATTTGCGATGAAAACAGACTCATTTTAGTTGGAAATAATCATTTCGTTAGAAATAATTGGTCGCAAATAAATAATTTTCTTGTAGATGTATATATTTTTATTCCAAAGCAAAAGGGTATATTCTATTGATCATGAACTTTTCAATTCTCCCATTGATTTATTATGACTTCAAGTTTAGTCCATTTTTAACATTATCCAAGGAAGCATGCAAAAGTTGGGTGAAAGTTGAAACACATTCATTGAATGACTTTCTTTTGGGGTTTAGTCCAATCCACTGGCGCGGTTGAATATATCTTTAAAATTCAGAGGAATCAGGACTATATATACCCCTATTCCTATCTAAGAATGGATCAGGATCTCAACTGACCACTTTTAAGCAAGCAGCTGCCTCTTGAAAGAATTCCGTTTCTTTCCAAGTCTCGAAAACCAGGCCCTCCCCAGCCTCCTTATCTCTCTGTCCCTCGATTTTCTAATGGAAACAAAAAAAATTGTACCCCTACTGCCGCCCACTTTTGGAAATATAATCACTATTCTCAGCATTGATGGCGGAGGAATAAGAGGGCTTATCCCAGGAACCATCCTTGATTTCCTAGAATCTGAGTTTCAGGTTAGGTATATACAGTAATATATATAATGTTTCATGTCTTGAGAATCCTCCATCCAATATTGTATCCTTCATTGCATTTTTATTCACTTTTCAAGCATGCACGCTGTATATATATGTATAAGCAGAAAGCTTCAGCATGCATGTAATCTTCTATCATTTACACTGAATTGTTTGTGCATGGTGCAGAAGCTGGACGGGGAAGATGCAAGAATCGCAGATTATTTTGATGTGATTGCAGGAACAAGCACAGGCGGCCTTGTAGCTGCCATGTTAACTGCTCCAAATGAAAAGAACAGACCTCTCTTTGCTGCTAAGGATATCAAGGACTTCTACTTGAACCATTCCCCTAAAATATTCCCACAAAACAACAAGTATATTTAGAACTCATTTGAGATGAAACTGTACTTTTCATGAGGATAAAGCTTTCCACAAAACTGTTCTTTTTCCATTCATATTAGTTACCAAAACGAGTTATGTACTTTTTCCAAAATTGCAGTTTTCCGCTATTTCCAATTACTGCAAAGATCTTCAAAGCCCTTTCCGGACCCAAATACGATGGGAAGTATCTACATAACCTTGTTAGGGAAAAACTTGGAAGTACAAGAATGCATCAGACTTTGACTAATCTTATCATCCCAACATTTGATCTCAAGCGACTGCAGCCAACCGTCTTCTCTAGCTATGTGGTTGAATATCATCTTCTCTTGAAATAGAATCAATCTTCAAGACTGATTATTACACACTTTGGTTTACTAAGATTTGAATTTCATCCTTTCAATGAGGAAGTGATTGCAAATGATGGAATACTAAGATTCACTTTGGTATCCTTCTTTTATTCACCAGGTAAAAAAAAACCCAAGCTTAGATGCCCTACTCTCAGATGTATGCATTGCAACCTCAGCTGCACCAACTTATCTTCCACCTTATTACTTCGAAACCAAAGACCCAGAAGGGAACGTCAGAGAATTCAACCTTACAGATGGTGGTGTTGCTGCTAATAATCCGGTATCTTTCAAGCTGTTTCAGATCCTACCTGATACCAATAATAGTAATTTTAGCATGTTTTTTTTCCCAGTGAAAAATATAATGCAAAGTACTGGTGTTAACCTGCTAAATTGGTGTCTTTTCCAGGCTTTACTTGCCCTTGGTGAAGTGACAAAGGAGATCCTTAGAGGAAGTCCCAACTTCTTCCCTATAAAACCAATGGACTATGGCCGGTTTGTGGTCATATCATTAGGAACTGGCTCAAATAAAGACGAAGGGAGATACAAGGCTCGTGATGCAGCCAAGTGGGGCATACTAGACTGGTTAACCAGAGGTGGTTCCACCCCAATAATTGACGTATTTTCTCAAGCAAGCGCAGATATGGTTGACGTCCATCTCTGTGAGGTTTTCCAAGCCCTTCATTGTGAGGAAAGCTATCTGCGGATTCAGGTATTCATGTTTATTCAAATCCATAAGTCCATGACGAGTAGGCATGTTTTTTTGCACTCGATTAATATGGGCATGTTTAATATTTGAATCAAAATAATCCAGGACGATACATTGAGTGGGGTAATATCTTCTGTGGACGTTGCCACAACGAAGAACTTGGAGGATCTTGTCAAAGTTGGAGAGGAATTGCTGAAACAACGGGTCTCTAGGGTGAATCTGGATACTGGCCTCTTTGAACCTACAAATAGCGAAACAAATGCAGAGGCTCTCGTAAGGTATATTACATGAGATGAAAATGATTTGTACAGTCTAGAGAGCGTGCAAGTCTTCTTTAAAAAAATACGTCATAAAAAAAATATTTTTTAATGGTGAATTCTATTTTTTTTAATGAAGTCCGTTTGGTAACGTAACTGTTCTCAAGTATTCTTGCATATTTTCAGATATTTCCTTCTCAAACATGAAAACAAAAAACACTTTCCAATTTCACATTTTCAAATTTTTTATCTAATTATTACGTGAACTTTCTCAAACTCCAAAACAAAACACAAAAAATAATACTATTTTTTTAAATTTTCAAACAAAAATTACATTAGAAAATTATATTCAAATAATTTTTTAATTTTATAATATTTTTATTCAATTTTTTTCCTCTCATTTTCCAAAATCCAATAAAACATATTAATTCAAATTATTTTATTACTATTAACAGATATATTGAGATATTCTAAATATCCAAACGGCCTGAGAATATTGCGCGAAATTTATACACTCTAAAATTGTATTTAGCTAACATTACTCTTTTATATATATGGAGTTTTTTTTTTTGGAGTTTCTTTTTGACATTAAGATATATAATAATGGAAAGCATAAAATATGTCTTTGCTGCAGGTTTGCAGAACTTCTTTCCCAAGAGAGGCATCTTCGCCGTGCTAGGTCTCCCGTTGGAGAAGTTAAAAGTCATGCTCATCACAAATGATGATGTTACTTTAATAGGGTTTTAGCTTCCCTGTTCCTCTCGTTTCTGGCCTCCCAATCAAACTTTCATAGTGTCAACGAGAGCATGCTTACCATAACATGCAAATTTCTATAATAAATATTATGAAGGTACTTATATATATATATATGTATATATTCTAATTATGACCAAAATAATGTATTCGTTGCTGCATGGAAAGGATGCCACGTTAGCAAAAAAAAACTTGGCTATTAAATATAAAAAATAAAAATTGATCTATATATAGTCACTTTTGCGTATATTTCTAGTGCACCCCACTAATGTGATTGAGTGCGTTACATATTTTAATATAAAATAACTGTTTTGACTAATCATATCAGTGTAGTGTACGTATAAAGAATATGTAAAAATAACTGTATGTAATAAAACTCATATGTATAAAAATAGATCATGACACGGTTTTAAGGTCTACATGTATATTACACATCTCTCTTCGAATTATTGAAGATGTTTCCAATTTTATCCATGAGCGTTGAATATGCTAGCTAGCTGTACTCATGAGTCATGAGCTCTTTAACTTCCAAATTAAGAAAATATCAAATGTCGTTTTCTATCATCAACTTGCATGAAAGCAGCTTATATATACGACGTTAAAGAATAGGAACAGTTTGTGGGGGTGTGAATCATGAAAACGATTTCGATTATATATAAATCTTTAGGAACTCAAGAGCCAATAATCAATGCGACCGTCGCATTCGATTTCAAGATCAGTACTACCGATCAAGTTGTTGATCAGTATACTTATGGGTTTCTCTTTTCCACAACAACCAAATAGTATTGCAGTACCTCATGTCATTGTACCAACTAAAATTAAATGCAGAATACTGAAAGCTAAGAGGAGGAAAAAAAGTTAAATCTTATTAATTATTATTGGATTGATAATTATAATAAGAAAAAATCTATTCATCATCTATTTTTTTGATCATCTTCTCATCATTTCATGATATAACATTAGATGATAGATTTACAAGTGAAATATAATATATAGTCTCCACTCATCTAATGCCATATCATGGAATGATGATGGGATGATACGTATCAATACTCTTAGAATACTAATGATACATAGTCGGTGTACAAATCTCGCCCCATTTCTTTTGAAAAGAGTACGGTCTATTATGAAAAAGTTGATATTTTTTAAGTGGGTCTTATATTTCTCTCTCTTTTTTTTTTTTAAAGAGAGTGCACAGTGCTTGTATATATTCAATAATTATATAAATTATTTTCCTTATAGCTAAATTATATAATTTTTAATATATTAATGTATTTTACCTTTACAATTTTCACTAAATAATTTGAACACTCAGAATGAATTAATTATGTTTTCCAAGTAATGGACTAGTGTAAAAAAAACAAAATGACTTGGCATATTAAATTTTTATGAAACAAAAGTACACTTGAATGACATTTCTTGACATAATTTCTTTAAAGATTTTGTAGAATTAAAGATCTCTCAGGTACCACTAAAGCAGTCATGACAGCCCGGCCATCTTGATCCGGTTCTTGAATATGGGATCTATTCACCTCTGATGCCGTTGCCCAATTTGCTAATGCCCATGTAGCAAAAGGTACAGCAACATGTTCACAATGCAAATCATCCCAGAGGCCAGGAACAACAGCAGAAGCCAAATTCGTTTGCAGTAGTAAACCGGCCATCATGCCTATTTTGTAAGACAAAAACTTGAGAAGTGTGCCTAGTTGATTCCTCGTGACTAGCATCACAATGTCCCAACTTCATAAGTCCACTATTCCTGGAAAGTCCCATAACACTAGTACCTCCAAGAATTTTAATTCCAATTCCTTCCAGTCCATTTCCGCCATCCTCATCATCTTCCTTTCTATCGGGCTCATCCAAATGCATTCCACCTTCCTCAACAACTTGAAGGGCTGCAGCAATATCTCCAGTTTCAGCATTCCCTGGTAGGGAGGGCTGAAAAGATACCTTGTCTAAACTATCACAACTGGAGGTGACCATATCCATAATGGCAGCCACAAGCATGCTCCTGCCTTTCAAAGAATCAGAAACATCGAATGAACTACGTCTTGATTGCTGCTCCCAAAAATAGGCAATATATCAATTGTAAAAGAAGACCCAAAGTATCAAGGCAACTGTGATAGGGTTGATAGTTTGGTACAATCAAACAAAACAAAGAAATGACTAGAATGGTAATTAGCTGAATTCACTTGGAGAACAGTGAAGATTGAAGTGCAATATAATAGATTTTGTCCAGGCTCTCCATGTAATCCAACCCCAGTGAAACATTTCTTAAAAACAGTACTAGACCACATTTGAGATTCACCCCCAAGCTCAACCAGCAACTCACATTATCAATTAAAAAATTGGCCCTTTTCTTCATCTACTTAAACAGACAAATTTAAGGTCTTACTTTTATATAGAAGCCAATTTAATGTATTTGCTACTAAAATTTTGATAGCTGTAAATTCATGACTGGTATCGCATGTGCTTTGTTTAAAACAGAAAAAAGGAGATAACGGTATATAGACCAATTCCACGGTCATAAAAGAAAACAAAAAAAAAGAAAGGAAAATAAAAGCATTTTCTACCCGACCTCACTCATTTAGGACAATTAAATGATGCTGATACTTTTGTGTTTCTGCAATCAGATTGTAACATTTCTGCCTGAAGAATAGTGCGCCAACTATTCTAGACGCTAAAAAGAATCATGAAAGCATATGAAACAGGTATAGAACGTCAAGAATGCAATTTACACTTCACTAAGCTTCACTAGGGTGAAAGATTGAACTAACAAAATAAAACTTGCTTTGATTTTTCAATTATTCAGCACACGCCCGGAAGTACTTGAGGCGTATAGACATGAATATTTAACATTTCAACGCAAATAGCCAAAAAAACAACTCACCTGCTTCGACCGCCGAGGATGAGACGAAAAAATGAACCTCAGGAGATTCGGAATTGCATGAGGCCTCCCAATCACAGCCGAGCACACATTAGGATCGTCAATCAAGTATGCCAGCGCCCTCGCCGACTCCGCTTGGTTCCCGCAACCATCCCTGGGCACTGCCACCGACTCGAGCAACCAATCTACGACAGCCCCCCCACCGGCCCCGACGATAGCGGCCCTACGGGACGCATTAGCGGCGGCAATGTCAGCGAGCAGAGCCGCAACCCTAAGCTCGAAGCCCGAGCGGACCTCATGGTTGGCGGAGGACAAGACCGACCTCAGAGACTGCCACAGAATCGAGGCGGCCACACCGGTCTGTTTAACGTGATGGAAAAGGTTCTTGAAGGAGTCGCCGTACTTCTGTATGGCGTGCTCGGCGCCGGCGTACAATGGATTGGGGGATTCGTGTTCGGAGTTGTGGTCGGAGGAGAGAAGGGCGTAGGAGGCGACGAGAGCGGAAACGAAGGCAGCGGAGATGGCGAGGACCGAATTGCGAGAGAGGGAGCGTGTGGGGAGAGGAGAGAGATGGTTGGCGTCGTGGTCACGGTGGAGAATCGGCGGCTGTGGGACTTGTTGGGTATTGATAAGAGGGTTAGGGGGTTGAGTGGAGTTTTGGAATGGAGGTCCGGAATGTTATGACTTGTGTATCTTTACTTTTGTAATTCTGGAAAATTTAGTAGGCAATTCGAGGTGCCTGTCCTCCACTATTGTAAACACAATATATCTGGAAAATTAGTTTCCTCATGCATCGATAACAGCCATATAAATAGCATTTTTACATGACTTAGTCAAATATGAAACTGACACACAACTCCTAACTGACCCACTAAACACACGAACTCAAAGCAGGAACAATTCAAATGCTAAATGGAAAACGTGGTCCATAACCAAAATCTGGTACCAACAATTACATGGCCCGTGATTTCTGGTGGACCTAACTAACAAGAATTCAAATAAAAACCCACATAAATAACCCCAGGCCCTTAAGCCCAAATCCGACCCGTAGGCCCAAACCCGAACCTCAGTCCTTCAGACAATAACCCAAAGATTAGGGTTCCTTCTCATTATCGGTCATAACACACGCCGCCCCTTCAAAAGACCTTGCCCTCAAGGTCTGCAAATCTCCTCTTCAGCTCTTCACGGTCCACCCATGTTGCATCGTCTTCGTCCAAGCCTTTCCATTGGACTAGCAGCTCCACACCAGCCTTCCTTCCCTTTTTAAAGATCCGCCTGGCTATTATGGCTTCGGGCTCAGGTTCGAGATGCCCTTCAGAGGTAAGCCTCGGCATTTTTGTAGATGGTTGTACTTGCTCTCCCAGTTTCTTTTTAAGACAAGAAACATGAAACACTGGAAAAATTTGTGAATCCTTTGGTAAATCTAAACGGTATGCCACTTTGCCGATTCTCTGAGTTATGGTGTACGGACCATAATATCTTGGAGAAAGCTTGAGATTCCTTCTCACTGCTACAGACATCTGTCGATAGGGACGAAGGCGAAGGTAAACTTTGTCACCGATCTGAAACTCACGATCGGTCCTGTGCCTATCTGCATAAAATTTCATTTTTTCTTGTGCTTCCTTCAAATTTTCGCGAACTAACCCGATTCATATGGCATCATTCTTGGTGGAGGCTGTCCATAAACCACTTCATAGGGGGAAATCTTTGTTGAGGTATGTTCTGAAGTGTTGTACGCATATTCGGCCAGAGGTAGCCATCTTGCCCAGTCACGGGGTCTGTCTCCCGAGAAGCTCCTGAGGTAGCCTTCCAACCCTTTGTTGACTATCTCTGTTTGGCCGTCTGTCTGGGGATGGTAGGCTGAGCTAAGCATTAGCTCAGTGCCACTCATTTTAAAGAGTTCTTTCCAGAAATGACTGGTGAACACCGGGTCCCTGTCACTCACAATTGTTAGAGGAATTTAAAAACAGTTTCAAGGAATACCCTTGCCACTGAGGCTGCTGTGTATGGATGTGATAGGGACATGAAATGAGCATACTTGCTCAATCTGTCTACTACCACCAATATTACAGTTCGTCCTCCCGAAGGTGGCAACCCTTCAATGAAATCCATACTGATGTCAACCCAATTCCTTGTAGGAATGGGTAGAGGCTGGAGCAGGCCTGCTGGATGAATATTTTCCACCTTATTTCTTTGGCAAACATCACATTCCCGAATGAAGTCCCTGACATCCCTTTTTAAACCAGGCCAGAAAAATTCTTTTTTAATTCTTGCATATGTTTTATACATCCCCGTGTGACCAGCTAATGGGCTACTGTGGAATTGCTGCAGAATCTTGCGCTGAAAGGCCACCAGATTCCCAAGATGCAACCTGCTTTTATAAAAGAGCAGACCATCTCGGATTTAGTAAAAAGATTGGTTTTCCAGGGTTCCCTGATGGCAGTTGCTAATTAGCTCCTGCAACTGGGAATCCTGCAGGTAAGCTTTCTTTACTAACTCTATCCAGTTTGTTTGAAGAAGGCTTATGGCTTGAATATGTGCTGGTTTGGAATGTGTCTGGTTGGTAATGGGATTTGTGCATTTGGTTGGGCTCTGTATATCTGGAGGTTTTTCTGAGGTAGTTAACTGACTTGGGGTTTCGGTTTTGTTTATGATGGGTAACCTGGATAGTGCATCAGCCACTTGGTTGGTCTTCCCACTCTTATATTCCACTGAGAAATCATATCCCAGCAGCTTAGAAACCCATTTTTGCTGTGCGGGAGTTCCCACCCTTTGCTCCAATAGATATTTCAAAGCTTGTTGATCTGTTCGCACTTTGAAATGCTGCCCCAACAGATAATGTCTCCATTTTCTGATTGCCATGACCAGCGCCAAGAGTTCCTTCTCATAAGTTGATAATGAGAGGCTTCTTCCCTTTAAACCTTGGCTGAAATAGGCTATGGGTTTCCCTTCTTGCATTAATACCGCCCCTAAACCTTCACCTGATGCATCACACTCCACCAAAACTTTTTTAGAAAAATTAGGTAAATTTAACACCGGTGGACTTACCATTGCTTTCTTAAGCCTCTCAAAGGCTTCTTGTGCCTTGTCGGACCATACAAAGGCATTCTTCCTTAAGAGATTAGTTAATGGAGCCGCAATAGCTCCATAGTTTTTCACAAACTTTCGGTAATACCCTGTAAGACCCAAAAATCCTCTTAAGGCCTTTAAATTTCTGGGCAGTGGCCATTGTTGCATTGCTGATATTTTATGGGGATCAACTTTGACTCCTTCTCTGGAAATTAGATGACCCAGATATTCCACTTCACGGCAGCCAAACACACACTTAGACTCCCTTGCATAAAGCTGATGGGATCTCAAAGTGTTTAAAGCCACTTGCAAATGCTTCACATGATCTTGTAGAGATTTGCTATAAATTAATATATCATCAAAGAAAACTAGAACAAACTTTCTCAAGTAAGGTTTGAAAATTTCATTCATCAATCCTTGGAAAGTAGACAGGGCATTAGTAAGCCCAAAAGGCATCACCATAAATTCATAGTGTCCCTTATGTGTTCTAAAAATAGTTTTTTGTATATCCCCCTCATGCATTCGAATTTGGTGATAACCAGAACGCAAATCCAGTTTTGAAAAAATTTCAGCTCCATGGAGTTCATCAAGTAACTCATCAACGTTGGGAATTGGGTACTTATCTTTTATTGTGTCCTTGTTGAGTGCACGGTAGTCCACACACATTCTCCAACTCCCATCCGCCTTTCGAACCAGTAAAACAGGTGAAGAGTATGGGCTTTGGCTTCCTCTAATAATTCCACTCTTAAGCATCTCTGCCACCAGCTTTTCTATTTCTGTTTTTTTATAATATGGGTATCTGTAAGGTCTTACACAAGTCGGTATTGCTCCCTCTAGCAGCTCAATTTTATGGTCATGGCTCCGGGAAGGAGGCAAGCCATTCGGTTCAGCAAAAACATCTTTAAATTTCTGAATAACCTGTTCCAGCATTGGTTCCCTGTGTTTCTCGATCTGCATCACAGTTTCACCTATTAATTGCAACCAAATTCCTTTGATAGAACCTTTCTGTAAATTAGGAACATCTTCCACTACTTCCAAGGCTTCACTTGGAGGTTGTAAACCTTGTAGTTGCACTTTTTTACCCCTGAAATCAAATTGCATAGTGAGGTCAGAAAATTTCCATAGGATTGATCCTAAATCTCGCAACCAATCCACTCCCAACACCACATCACAGCCTCCTAGAGTTAATAAATAGAGATTAGCCATAACTTTTAAACTCTGTAACTGAATAGGAACTGCCCTACAGTAACCTTGGCAAGGAAGGCTATCCCCATTAGCCACTTTAACTGTCAGTTGGCTTTTCCCCACTAATAGTTTCGATTTCCTTGCTACATAAGGATCCACAAAGCTGTGCGTGCTCCCTGTGTCAATAAGGATCAGAACTTTTTGTTGATTAATAAAACCTTCTACCCTCATTGTCTTAGGTGCTAACGAACCAGCCATGGCATGTAGAGAAATGCCAAGTAGTTCCCCCATCTCCTTGTTTTCTTCCTCCATCTCCTTTGGCTCAATGATGGCCAAGTTCCCCTCCTCAACTTCTATTTCTTCCTTCTCACCCATTTTGATCCCTTCCAATAAAAACAACTTGGGCTTATTACATTTGTGACCCATGTGAAATTTCTCATCACAATAGTAACATAGACCCTTCTCCCTTCTTTCTTGCATTTGAGCCGGGGTAATTCTTTTTATGGGCATCATGAGCTTTCTGTTTGGGTTATATGGAGTTTGTGGGATTCTGTTTTCAAGTCTAGAGGGTGGTGGTGGTAATCTGAAAATTGGTGGGGTTGGTGGAATTTTTGGCAGGTTATTATGAGTGGGATAAAATGGGTTTTGGGCTCTATTTGGGGCTGTCCTGCTTCTTCTAGCCACCTCCTCCTCTTGTAACTTTGCTAACCCGAATGCAGCTGAAATGGTATTTGGCTTAAGCATAGTCACCATAATCTTAAGATCATCCCTTAGGCCACTAATAAAGGTACTAATACGAAATTCCTCCGTAAGTCCTTTAATTTTATTTGATAAAATTTCAAACTCAGTTTGGTATTCTTCTACCGTAGAGGTTTGCCTCAGCTTTGTAAAAGCCCCAATTGGATCCTCAAATATTGAAGGCCCAAACCTTACCCTAAGTGTTGTGGTAAACTCCTCCCAATTTCCCAAGGTACTCGAATCTCTTAGCCAAGAAAACCAAGACAAGGCTTTGCCTTCCATGTGGAAGAAGGCAATCTGAATTTTTTGGTTTTTGGGTGTATTGAAATATTCAAAAAACTGTTCAGCTTTAAGGATCCATTCCATAGGGTCTAACCCATCAAATTTAGGAAAATCTAATCTTAGAGACCTGGCATGTATCCCCCCATTTCCCTCAAATAACGGGTTATTAAACTGACCTTTAACATTAGATGTCCCCACTCCCGAGTTCTGATTAGTGATCCGTAGAGCTAATTGGTCATAGCTTGCTGCCAAGTTGTTAAGCTGCTGTAACACTGCTTCTAGCATGCCTTTTTGTTTGCTTTGTTCTTCCCGCAGGTACCCTGCTTCCGTTGAGAGCATAGTAACTGCTTCAGACAATTGAGCTTGGCGTGTACCCTCAGCCATGGTGCAGGAACGCGGCTGCTGATACCACTGTTATGACTTGTGTATCTTTACTTTTGTAATTCTGAAAAATTTAGTAGGCAATTCGAGGTGCCTATCCTCCACTATTGTAAACACAATATATCTGGAAAATTAGTTACCTCATGCATTGATAACAGCCATATAAATAGCATTTTTACATGACTTAGTCAAATATGAAACTGACACACAACTCCTAACTGGCCCACTAAACACACGGACTCAAAGCAGGAACAATTCAAATGCTAAATGGAAAACGTGGTCCATAACCAAAATCTGGTACCAACAATTACGTGGCCCGTGATTTCTAGTGGACCTAACTAACAAGAATTCAAATAAAAACCCACATAAATAACCCCAGGCCCTTAAGCCCAAATCCGGCCCGTAGGCCCAAACCCGAACCTCAGCCCTTCAGACAATAACCCTAAGATTAGGGTTCCTTCTCATTATCGGTCATAACACGGAAGAAGAAAATGGACGAGGAAGAGGGAACCGAAGATAACGTCGGGTTCTGACGCAGCGATGAAGCATAATTTCGGTTGCCTTTCAGAAGAACGAACCACGATGCAGAGCAGAAGTTAATAATATATTGTTATCCAGAGCAGGATTAGTTAATAATATATTGTCACCACTAATTAATTAGTTTGATGCGCATGCAAGATCCTTATTATATGTTGTGCAGGAAATAGATGGTGATCAAGATGCCAGACTTTTAGACTACTTTGACATCATTGCAGGAACAAGCACAGGAGGGCTTGTAACCGCTATGTTAACTGCTCCAGATGAAAATAACCGTCCTCTCTTTGCTGCTAAGGATATCAGGCCCTTCTATCTTGAGCACTGTCCTCGAATTTTCCCACAAGAGAGGTACGTAATCTCTTTGATATTAGCTAGAGTATTGTTTATTATATTCCTAATCTATAAAATGCTATATACAATTTTAAGGCGTACAAGTCTCGTGCACTCATTTTGAAAAAAATGAGATTCACCATGAAAATGGTAATTAATTTTTTCATGTAGGTATTGTATTTTCTCTACTTTTTTTAAAAAGAGTACGTGAAACTTGCATATTTTAAAACTGTATAAATCATTTCCGAATAACTTTATATATAATATTCTTTGCATGGATTCATGAAATTAAGCTTTGCATATATAGCCTGATCAACAGTTAAATATTAGCAAGTTAGAATTTAATATATATTAATTGGTTTTTTTTTTTTTTTTTTAAATAGGGGCTTGTTTGGAGCAATCAAAAAAGTGCTCAGATCGTTGAGAGGACCGAATTATGACGGGAAATACCTTCACAGGATTTTAAGGAAGAAATTAGGAGAAATTCGAATACGTGACACTTTGACAAATGTTGTCATACCAACTTTTGATATCAAACATATGCAGCCAACCATTTTCACATCCTATGAGGTATCTGATCTCTCTCTCACACGAAATGATCAGATTTTGCGTACATTATGCAAGTTTTTAAGAGATAGATC
Organism: Juglans mandshurica; assembly: GCA_022457165.1. Taxonomy (NCBI): domain Eukaryota; kingdom Viridiplantae; phylum Streptophyta; class Magnoliopsida; order Fagales; family Juglandaceae; genus Juglans; species Juglans mandshurica. The sequence goes on along the minus strand of CM039634.1, from coordinate 6,377,123 downwards.
ATAAGGTATATGCAGATCCCTGTATTTAATGGGAAATACTCTAGTTACAAATGAATTACATAAAAACAATCACACAAACTGATGTGACTTGATGTGGTTCATCAGATTATAAAATTATTTTTATTATAAAGTAGATCTAACGGATCAGATGAAACCATATCAATTTGTGAGATTATTTTTGTGTAATTCGTTTGTAGATGTAGCAGTACTCGTATTTAATATTAGGGCCATATGATTAGCCATATGCAGTATTTAATATTGTGATCAGGTTTACAATTATGTCTATCTCTCTTCAAATTGTAAACTGTGTTTCTTAAAAAATAAAAAACTATCGAAATTAATCTCACTTCAAGTGACTCCAACGCTTGCAGCATGAAGAGCTAGAAAACCATAACAAAACCTAAGCCCCACTATATAATTTCTCTTAATTGGGAAATAAAAATCAGGTATAATTAATATTACTCAAGGTAAAAAATTAAGCCATTTTAAAACAAAACCATTAATATAATTTCTTTCAATCCACAAGAATCTTAAGAAAACAAGATAGAAATGGGTTTGAGGCTTTCTTTTAATATTAAATATTTGAGTTATTGGTGATGTGGATGTGGATACATTTGCATCAAAAAATAATATTTACAGTCGTGAAGTGCGCAAGTTAGGGCCATGCAATCTCTTTAACTTAATTTCACGCAGGCAAAAAAGGACTCCCGTTTGAATGCTCGACTTTCTGACATATGTATCGGCACTTCAGCAGCTCCAACTTACCTTCCTACCCACTATTTCAAGAACCAAGATTGTGAAGGCCCGAACATTAGTGAATTCAATCTAATAGATGGTGGTGTCGCTGCAAACAATCCGGTATATATAATTAATGGAGTAGTGCTATACCTAACTACAATTTTACGCACAATATTATACGTACTGATCAGTGACATCTTCATTTTATCAATGTTTTTTTTTTTAATTTAAATTTCAAATTTCAGATTTTAAAATTTTCACCATTAATTTTTAGTAATTGGCACATCAGTATGTATGGTTTTGTAAGTAAAATTATAATTATAGATAGCATTTTCCTAATTAATATTATCACTCAAATGTTATTTAATTTTATAAGTTTTAAATTTTGAAAAAATTATTAGTTGATAATTATTTATATATTTTTTTGTCTTGTGGGTATTGTGGTCTAGGCGTTAGTAGCCATAAACCAAGTTACCAAACAGATCTTTGATGCAAATCCTAATTTCTTCCCAATTAAGTCCACGGATTATGGTCGCTTTCTGATAATCTCAGTAGGCACAGGCTCAAGAAAGATAGAAAAAAAATATAACGCAAAAATGGCAGCAAAGTGGGGAACTCTGGATTGGTTACTTCATGGTGGTTCAGTTCCTTTATTGGATGTGTTTACTCAAGCAAGTGCAGATATGGTTGATTTGCATCTTGCTGTGGTTTTCCAAGCTTTTCATTCTGAAGACAATTACCTTAGAATCCAAGTAAGAAATTCTATAATTTTAGTACTTGATCTCTAGTTTTTGAATAAAAACTTTGAAGTTATTAATGAATGATTTTATGAAATGAGTGGCTAGGATGACACATTGACTGGGACAGAAGCTTCTGTTGATGTATCTACAAAGCAAAACTTGGACAAACTTGTGGGCATTGGGGAAGAATTGTTGAAGAAACCAGTTTCAAGGGTGAATTTGAAGATTGGGTTGTCAGAACCAGTCGAAAATGGTGGCACAAATGAGGAGGCTTTGAGAAAGTATGGAAAAATATGTTTTTTTTGCGCATACTTTTGTCACTGTGTACAATGTATTTTCCATGATTTATAACAATTCTAATGTGTACATTAAACTCTTTTTACAGGTTTGCAAAAATGTTGTCACAAGAAAGAAAGTATCGAGGGGGAAAATCAATATCACACATGGAAAAGCTAAACGTTTGATGCAGATGACTTTTCAAAGTCAGGCAATCATTCGCCTCGAATCTCCATATGTAGTTGAAGATTTGTGCATTTATATTTTAAATGAGTAATGCTACATACAACACAGACATAACGCACACACGAAACACTATTGATATTATGTGGGTATTAAGCTAGCAGCATTACAAGTAGCATTAACTGTTATATTTTTTATTCTTCCAATGGTGTATTCCATGAAATTAGGAGTTCTTTGATGTTTTATTCATTGATGCTACTTCAATGGTCAAGCACCTCGATCGAAACCCTACCAAGTAAAGTTGTCTTGATCATGATCAGTTTGGAATCAGCTTGATGTAAAATTAAGTGCTATGAATATAGTGCAGTTAATTCATAATTCAAATGGTTCTATTCATTACTTCATGGTCTCTTTCATATATTAGTCATTTATTTTTTGAAGATACTTCATATATAGTAAATAATAAAAGTTGTCTCGGTTAATTAGGTTGAAAGTTTGATGCAAAAGTTCTACAAATATATATTGCATTTATAGTTCAGATTGTTCTTTTCATTCCGAGTAGTGTATTCCATATATATGGAAAGGAATTCAATGGTATATATATTGTTTAGTGTTTGATCTTACTTCATAATGATTAAAAACAAAGAAAAAAAAAGAGAAAAGGTTTGCCTTAGTTTGTTTAGGACTTGGTTTGGGATTTTTGTAAACCCAAGTTCTTTCTTTGTACATGGTATTCCTTCACCGAAAGTGAAGGGTATTAATAAAATGAGTAATGTTACATGCAGGCGTGAAGTCACGGCGCTGTACAGTCGTTTTGAAAAAGAGTGAGGTCTACTATTAAAAAATTAATTTTTTTTCATATGGATCCTGTATATATTCACTTTTTTCAAAGTGATACACTCACAACTGTAACTATCATTTCTCTAATAAAATTGGGAGTATTATCCCTATTACTAAAAAACCAAAAAAGAAAAGGTTTGTCTTAATGAGTAAGAGAATTTGATGCAGAAGTTCAATGAGTATAGTTTTATGTGATTGAGAATGGTAGATTGAAATGACCAATAAATATTGTTGGATCTATTATTTTATTTTATGTCTATTTCTCTCCCACTTATTACATGACTCTCCAATTCGGATAATCAGTACTTTAGGAGATCTTGGCAGTAAATACATGGCAGCCAAAGCGACAGCTTCCAAAAAACTTCAAGGAACATAAAGTCCAATCTCTTGTAGTGGAGGGTATTCACTGCAGCTGCAACAAGAAACATGACTTATATGGAATAGAACAAAATTTTATTTTAAAATTTTTTATTATAAAACAAAATGATAAGTTTTAATAAATATTTCTTAAGAGGATAGAGTCATCTAAATAATGAGAGTTCTTAACATAAAATAAATTAATGAATATTAAATAATATTCTTAAAATAATAAAATCATTTAAATAAATAAATTTTTTAAAACTATATTATTTTTCAGAATTCCAAAATATAAAAAGTTTACTTGCAAATTAGTCTTTGTTCAATAACACTATAAATATCTCATTTAAAATGATTTTAGTAAAATATTTAGAAGATTTTAGAATACTTGACTCAATTTAAAAATTATCGGCTAGATTTAAAATAAAGATATTAGATTTAAAATAATTTTTTTTAAAGAAATGTTATTCATCATCTCAATACCACACATCAATATGCGATTTCTCATTTTTTTCTTAATGTGTAAACACACATATTTAAACATCAATATATATATATATATATATATATGTTTCAATTGAATGGTAAAAATGAGAAATCACATGTTACTATATAGTATAGGAGATGATGAGTTAAATTTTTTTTTTCTATAATTCATTATTTCTACTTTTTAAAATAATTTCTTTGTTTAGAAAATAAAAAATTACGTAAAATTAAATTAGACACACGTGCAGGGCAAGTTGTTCTTTCCTAGTAAGATATAAAATCGCAATCTCGAATGGACGTTTCTTGTTCACAAAAGAATAGAGAAAAATAATATAGAGTAGTCTCGGTCATTAATAATTCTCGAAAGAGTTATTCTACATAGAAGTCAGTGTGTAAAGTACATCATTATAAAACTTGATTTGTAAGTAATTTTAGTTTTAAATTTTAATTTTAAAGGATAATGCTAGATATATGCAAGTCCGCACACTTCTTTTAAAAAAATTGGGATGTACTATTAAAAAATTAATTTATCTATTTTTTAAAAGAAATACACAGAGTCTACACAGTAGCTTGAAAATAAAATAAATTTTCGTTATTTGTCATCCAATCATTATAAACCAAGTAAAATAATGATGAATAGCAATTCATAAAGGGATTAAGGGGATGGTGAATAATATTTTTTTCCTTTTTTAATGGGTACCGTTTTGAGTACAAAAACGCCCAGCCCGTCCCATCTGGCATCCCAAACCCAAAACGGCGCCATTTTCATTACAAAAAAGCCCTAAATCTACGCCCAGCCCTATAAATTCATCCTTACGGATTTCTCCTATCTCATTTCGCCTCCTACCGGTTTCTTCTTCCCCCCCCCCTCTCTCTCTCTCTCTCTCTCTCTCTCTCTCTCTCCGAGTAATGCTACATACAGTCGTGGAATGCACAAACGCCGTACAGTCTCTCCTCTCGTCTTTTTCCTTTCTGTCTCTCTTCTATGATCTTGTTCTCAACAATGATCCGAATGCATTTCTTCAAACATTTTTTTCTTCTTGTTGGGCGCATAACTCTTCTAATAGCTGTTTTTTTTCCCATGTACAGTAAATAATAAATCTTCTTAATTTCTTGTAGATTTTTTTTTCGGTTGATCTTTATTTTTGTCTTCCTTTCACTATTTTTGTTGCGTTCTCCTACAACATTCTTTTTTCTTTTCATGGATGTGAATATTCTTGTTTTTCTCCCGTGTAGGTGAATGAAAAAATCGCAGTGTTCATCCTTACAGATCCGAGTAGATCTATGTTAGATCCAGGGATTTGTGTGATTAATCTGGCACTTCGAGTAGCCAGCCACTCCAATATTGCTCTCGACAATGCGTTGAGAAAAATTCCTTGATTTCCATTCATGATAACTGGGCCTTTTAATAGGCTGTTTACAGATGAGAAAAATAAGGAAAACAGGTGCAAATAATAAGGACTACTACGCATGGACTGTGCGTGACCCATTTAATCCGCACGGACTAGTGCGTGACCCGTTCAACTAAAACCCACGAATTAACAGCCCATTGACTGAGTGAGTTGGGCATACAAGACCGAAAATACCCTTAATTAATAAAGAAAATTGCATAACAAATTATCAAAAGCAATTATTGAATTGGGCGTGTAACACAACCCCTCTCTTCAGAAGAACTCGCCCACGAGTTCGGGATATGTCTTGCGCAGCTCTTCCGAGTCCACCCAGGTCGCATCCTCTTCGTTGGTCCCCTTCCATTGCACCAGGAAGTCAACTCCGGCTCGGTTCCCCTTCCTCTTGAGTCTTCTTTCTATTATCTTCTCGGGTTCGGGAATCATGGCGCCATTCTCCATCACTGTCGGTAACCTAGGGTTAGGGTTTATTTGATTCCCAATCTTCTTTTTGAGGCAAGATATGTGAAATACCGGGTAGATCTTAGAATCTTTGGGTAGATCTAGTTTATAAGCAACTTTCCCTAGTCTTTGAACGATTTGGAAAGGCCCGAAATATCTTGGTGAAAGCTTCAAATTTTTTCTTACCGCCACCGTCATTTGCCTATACGGTCTCAATCTTAAATAGACCCAATCCCCCACACTGTATTCTTTTTCTGTTCTTTTCTTATCTGCGTACATTTTCATTCTTCTTTGAGCTTCTTGCAGGTTTTCTCGTGCCAATGTGAGGATGAGGTCTCGGCTTCTCATTTCTTCTTCAACGGCTTGTACTGCCATGGTTCCTAGTTCATATGGGAGTAGGCGTGGAGGTTCTTGCCCGTAGACTACCTCAAAGGGGGAAAACCCAGTGGATGAATGCTTTGAGGTATTGTATGTCCATTCGGCTAGAGCTAACCAACTAGCCCAATCTTTGGGCCGGTCACTGGTAAAGCACCTGAGGTAACCTTCTAACCATTTGTTCATCACTTCAGTCTGTCCATCCGTTTGAGGATGGTATGCCGAGCTCATCAGTAACTTGGTTCCACTTAGATGGAAGATCTCCTTCCAAAAGTTGCTTGTGAATATTGCATCTCTGTCACTGACTATGCTCTGTGGTATGCCGTGCAATTTAAAACTATTTTCCATGAATGTTTTTGCCACTGTTGTTGCTGTGTATGGGTGTGCCATTGGTATGAAGTGACTGTACTTGCTGAATCTGTCCACTATCACCATAATGACACTATATCCCTTGGATTGAGGCAATCCCTCTATGAAATCCATGCTGATATCCACCCACACTTTGCTTGGTATTGGTAGAGGCTGTAAAGCCCCAGCTGGTTTGAGATTCTCTATTTTGTTTCTTTGGCATACCTCGCATTCTCTTATGAATTTCCTGATGTCTTTTCTCATGCCATGCCAAAAGAATTCTCTCTTGAGTCTGGAGTGAGTCTTCTGTGAACCAGTATGCCCTCCTATGGGGCTGCTATGGAATTGCTGCATGACTTGCTCCTGCTGTCTCTTGAGAGTTCCCAAGTGTAGCCTCCCTTTATAAAAGAGGAATCCTCCTCTAGTCTGATATTTGAGGGAATCTAGTTTACCTTGATGGTAGTAGTTGAGTAACTGCTGCAGCTGTGGATCGTGTTGATATATTTGACGGAGGTCCTCCCACCAATTCACCATCACCATGCTTATTGCCTTGGCTTCCCCCTGGTTAGTCACGGCTACTACTTGGTCTGAATGGTTGCCTGGATCTGGCAGCCTGGAAAGAGTATCTGCTGCTTTATTCCCCTTGCCACTTCTATACTCAACACAAAAATCAAAGCCTAACAGCTTTGTTAGCCATTTTTGTTGAAAGGGTGTTCCAACTTTCTGCTCCAAAAGGTATTTTAGGGCTTGTTGATCTGTCCTTATCTTAAAGCTGTGGCCCAACAAGTAATGTCTCCATTTTCGAACTGCTAACACAAGAGCCAAAAATTCTTTTTCATAAGTGGATAGAAACAGATTTTTACCTTTTAAAGCTTGGCTTAAATAAGCTAATGGCCTCCCTTCTTGCATTAGGACAGCTCCCAACCCATTTCCAGAAGCATCACATTCGACTATGAATGTTTTGGTAAAATCAGGTAATCCGAGTACGGGTGGAGTCACCATAACTAACTTCAATGTTATAAATGCTTGGTTAGCTTCCTCACTCCACTTAAAGGAATTTTTCTTGAGTAATGCAGTCAAAGGGGCTGCAATACTTCCATACCCCTTTACAAACTTTCTGTAATAACCTGTTAAACCCAAAAATCCCCTTAAAGCTTTAGGATTCTTAGGTACAGGCCACTCCATCATTGCTGTAATTTTTAGTGGGTCTGCTTTAACTCCTTTGGAGATTACATGGCCCAAATACTCCACCTCCTGACACCCAAAAACACATTTGGAAGCTTTAGTATACAGCTGGTGCTGTTTTAAAATTTCTAAAACAGCTTTAAGGTGCCCCACGTGTTCCTCAACAGATTGCTGTATACAAGTATGTCATAAAAAAAAACTAAAACAAATTTCCTGAGGTATGGCCTGAATATCCCGTTCATCAACCCTTGAAAGGTTGATGGAGCATTGGTGAGCCTAAAGGACATCACTAAAAATTCATAATGTCCCTCGTGTGTACGAAAGGCAGTTTTTGGCACATCCTCAGGTTTCATCCTGATTTGATGATAGCCCGATCTCAAGTCAAGTTTAGAAAAGAGTTCAACACCATTTAATTCATCCAACAACTCATCTATATTAGGGATGGGAAACTTATCTTTAATGGTATCCTTGTTGAGGGCTCGATAATCAATGCACATCCACCAACTCCCATCCGCCTTCCTTACCAAAAGAACCGGTGAAGAATATGGACTTTGGCTTGGTTGGATGATCCCAACTTTGAGCATCTCCCTGACCAGCTTCTCAATCTCTTCTTTTTGGTAATATGGGTACCGATAGGGTCGAACACATGTTGGTATGGCTGCCTCTTGTAGTTGGATCTAGTGGTCATGACTCCTAGGAGGTGGGAGCCCATTAGGTTCTGCAAACACTGTTTTAAATTCTTTTAAAACAGCTTGTATGGCAGGTTCTACTGGTACATCTTCTTGCTGGTCTTTGGTTTCCATAAACTGCAGCCATACCCCTCTTCCTTCTGTGAGGGAAGCCTTGCTCAAGCTGTGTTCCTCTTCTATGGTCTTCTCGGGTAGTTTCAAGCCTTGCAGAAATAAATTCACCCCTTCCACAAAGAAACTCATACTCAAATCAGCAAAATTCCACTGAATTGTACCCAAACTCCTTAGCCAATCCACCCCTAACACAACATCACAACCTCCCAATGTTAATAGAAACAGGTTGGCTAAAATATTACAACTTTGCATTTTTAAGAGGACTGCCTTACAGCAACCAAGGCAAGGGAGGGTGTCTCCATTGGCGACTTGGACTGCCAAGTGGCTTTCTTCCACTGGTAGTTTAGCCCTCTTTGCTACATTTACATCAACAAAACTATGTGTACTACCAGTATCTATAAGAACAATAACTGAGCAGGTGCCAATTTTCCCAACTAACCTCATGGTTTTGGGGGAGGGTGCTCCAGCAATGGCATGCAAAGATATGCCCAGTAATTCAGCTTGCTGTGCTATCGGGTCAGCTTCCATATCACCCTGGGCATAAGTCTCATCCCCCTCCTCTTTCTCACTATCGACCCCTCCCAACTCCAGCCCTTCCAACAGGTATAATTTAGGCCTATTACACCTATGTCCTATTTGGTATTTTTCGTCACAATTATAACATAACCCCTTGTCTCTCCTTTCTTGCATTTGGCTGGGACTCAATCTTTTAATGGGAAAAGGGTATCTCTTAGGGACATTTGGATTTGGTTGTGAGTTTGGTGGTGGAGGTGCTGGTAATCTTGGTATTGGGTTTGGACCTAATAATCTGAGTGGGGTTGATTTGAGGGTGTTTGGATGTGGACTGTTTTGGCTATGTGGGTTACAGTAAGGATATTGTTTCCTACCCACCTCTTCTTCTTGCAACCGAGCCAACCCAAAGGCAGCAGAGAGGGTATTTGGTTTAAACATGGTCACAATAATCCTTAGTTCATCCCTTAATCCACTTAGAAAAGTACTTATACGAAATTCTTCACTTACCCCTGTGATTTTGTTTGACAGGATTTCAAATGCTGTTTGGTACTCTTCTACAGTCCCGGTTTGTCTTAATTTAGTGAATGCACCAACTGGATCTTCATATGCCGAAGGTCCAAACCTGATGCGGAGAGCTACCAAAAAGTCGTCCCAATTTGCTGCTGGACTAGACTCCATTAACCAGTAATACCATGTTAGCGCCTTCCCCTCCATGTGGAAAGAAGCAATCTGCAGCTTGTGATCCTCCGGCGTTCGACAATACGCAAAGAATTGATGTGCCTTAAGGATCCATTCGTTGGGATCCCCCCCCATCAAAACGTGGAAAATCCAGCCTGAGTGTTCTTGCTTGGATGCCATCGTGCCCCTCAAATAAGGGATTAGTATTTATTCTTGTATTATTAGAACTTCCTTCTCCTGAACTGAGCTTAGTAGTTATCTGTACCAAGCTATCATAGCTTGATGCCAGATTATTAAGCTGTTGTAAAACTCCTTCTACAAGTGCCTCCTGTCGTTTTTGTGCTTCTTTCAAAGAAGCAGTTTCTTCATGTAAAGCAGTAACTGTTTCAACAAGCTGTGACAAATGTGTTCCCTCAGCCATGTCGCAGGAACGCGGCTCTGAGACCAACTTGTTAGATCCAGGGATTTGTGTGATTAATCTGGCACTTCGAGTAGCCAGCCACTCCAATATTGCTCTCGGCAATGCGTTGAGAAAAATTCCTTGATTTCCATTCATGATAACTGGGCCTTTTAATAGGCTGTTTACAGATGAGAAAAATAAGGAAAACAGGTGCAAATAATAAGGACTACTACGCATGGACTGTGCGTGACCCATTTAATCCGCACGGACTAGTGCGTGACCCGTTCAACTAAAACCCACGAATTAACAGCCCATTGACTGAGTCAGTTGGGCATACAAGACCGAAAATACCCTTAATTAATAAAGAAAATTGCATAACAAATTATCAAAAGCAATTATTGAATTGGGCGTGTAATAATGTATTACTTTTTTAAAAAAAAATTTTTTTACTCTTTTTGTTGTCATTGGTCGTTTAGTTCTTCTTCATTTATTTTTTTTCATAGAGAACATAACAGATCTTCATAGATCTAAACAGGTATTCTCTAGATTTGAACGATTTTGTTTTTTCATTTATTCTTTTTCATTGTGCTTTATATTTTATTTTTCTAAATAATTTTGTTGTCTGTTGATATCCTTTTTTTAATAGATCTGTATATTATCATTTGTCTTCTTTTTTTAATTATTTTTTTTCCGTGTAGACGAATGAAATGTTAAGTTCTTATTTATTGTTATTAATTATCTATATATATTTTCTGTTGATTTTTAGTTGCATGTACATTTCCTCTTCTGCTTTATATTACTCGGTATGATTATTTTATTCTGTTTGGTATTTTGGTTAAATATATATGCTGTGACTTGTGCACTGTGTAAGAAATTAACACACGATGCACTTACAGAAGAAAGAATAAGAATACCCAGAATGCCGAGATTCGGGAGGAGGATCAATTCGAAACACCAAGATTTTTTTGCGAAGAAAGTGAGAATAGAGAAGAGGAGAGTGGAAGAAAAATATTAAATTCTCGAGTCGGTTTCAGTCTGCCTGAGGAAGAGATAAGATCATGAATGTAAGAAGACAATAAATTTTGGCGGCGAAGGAGAACGAGAAACAAAAGTGGATGATATGGATATAAAATCAGGGATAAAATTGGAAACAAATCATTTAAAAAGATGGACGTTCCGAAATGTACAAAGGACTAAAAAGTAGTCGGCAAAAGAAAAATAAAAGGAAACAGAACGGAATTTTCGAAACAAGTAAGGGTAAAATTGGAAATAAAAATATTAGACGAAAATATTGTTCATCCAAATATAATTGTAAGCAATTCTTCGTATTAAAATATTCGTATTAATATATGTATCTATTCAAAATGTTTAGGAGATTTTATTAAAAATAATATTAATTTTTAAATTGAATAGTCATTTTATTAAAAATAATATTAATTTAAATTTAAAACAAGAAGATTTTCATATATTCAAATTTGTGAGTTTTGCTATGTATTATTTTAAATTAAAATTAGTAATTGGTATGTAAAGTTGTTTGTATGTATATATATATATATATATGGTAGATATAAAACGAGGAAAATGCAGATGGTTTTATTGATTTTAGTGGGCCAAGCTTTAGATGGGCCGTCCCACCGACACGCGCACACATACGTACCCTATTAGAAGTTAAAACCTGTACCTAACAAAGTTTACCTCATACTCTATCCAAGATATGCACCCATTTCCAGTTCTCGACTACCCGATGAATCCATTCCTACACGGGCCTTCGTGGGCTCGGACCCAACGCCATTTTTGCTGCCCATTCGGTTGTATGCGCCACTTAGCTAGTTAGATAAATAATATTTGTAATTCTTAAAGGGAAATAATACTTACAATTATGTGAGCGTAAGCGTTATATAATTATTTTAAAATAGTAAATAAATATAGGATTTATATTAAAAAATAATAATTTTTGAATGGTGAATTTTATTCTTTTTTAAAGTGACTGTACAGTATTTACACATTTTATGATTGTATATAGGATTACTCATTCTAAAACGTGTAACTTTTGCATTTTATTTTTGAAAAAATTGAATAAATTTGGGATTACGTGAAAAATTATATTTTAATGGTATACTTTATTTTTTTTTAAAAAAAAGTGTGTGGAACTTGTCCATATTAAAATTGTATATAATATTACTGAATTGGTAATGATTGTGAGAGTGATTTCATCTTTGGATGCTTTTGAGTGCAAGGTAATATCACTTTCTTACCCTATATTGGAATAGGCAAAGGCAAATGAAAATAATTTTTATCTACAGTTAATAGGCTTGTTTGTATGAAGCAACAGAAATAGGCAATTAATTAAAAAACATTAATTTCCCTTCATAAAAAAAATATTACTTAAAAAAACATTATTTTCACCCTAAGAATTTTACAGTAAACGATGCTTGATGTATTTTGATGTTTTGAATTTCTCTGATGTATTTTGATTGTATAGGTTCACAGTTAGTTTCTCAGTTTGAGCTAGCGGCGTTGGTGGTCTGAGAGAGTAGAGAGAGAGAGTTGCAGAGGAGAGAGACTGGAAATCAATTGGGGAAGAAGAATGGAGGTTGCAGACGATATAATATCAAAACAATGCCGTTTGATTTAAAATAAACGGCGTCGTTCCACTTATTTTTCTTTTATACGTTAGGGTTAAAACGACGCCGTTTGGTTTGAAGTACAACTATAGGCATAAACGATGCCGTTCCACTTAAACTTAAGTGGTAGGACGTCGTTTCATATATAAGATTGAAACATAATATACCATTGGCCGGTTCGGCGGTTTGACAATGGTTCAAACCGGGATCGAACCGATTAACTTTGGTTTGAGCAAATAACCACAGCACGCCGGCCGGTTCCTGACGCAGCCGTTCAGTTCGCATTGGTGGCTGCCGATTTCATCGGTTTCTGTTCAGCCCTACCTCTCTCTTCTGTTTCCGCTTCTTTTAACGTGTTTAACGCTGGACAACAGTTTTTCTTCAAGGAGCAGGAGCTCTTCGTCGATTTCTCCGCTGCCAGCATTCAGTCACCGAAAGGAAGATCCATCGACATACACGGCTATATGAAATTTGGAAAATACATAGCATATAAGGCATTAATTAAATAAATTCCACAATGCATTAAAATCGGTAAAATCTGGAAAAGATATGAGCTTTCAATTACAATGGCTTGGTTTTGCATCACAACCACAATCCAATGAAAGGAAATCAAGGTTAGGGTTTATACCTTTGGTGGATCTCTTCCCAAAACACAAAACACAGAAGAGGAAAGACAGATTCGGCTTGGGGAACTAGAGAGCACACAAAATCCTTGACTTGCTATTTTCCTCTTGAGAAGAATAATAAATGCTTGGGCTTAAGATTGGAAGGAGAACGGAAATAGGGAGAGAAAGAGAAGTGTCGCACGGATAGACTTGAATACTTGAGAGAAATTTTTCATTTTCCTTGCCTTGGAAGCCGACGGGTATATCGATCATGGGATTAAGTTTGGGAAGATATTTCCCTTACCTAACAAATCAATGGCTAGGATTAAAGGAGCTTAATACTTAAAATAAATAAAATAGTAAAACTAAGGGTAATGTTGTAAAATCATATAATTATACCCTTCCCTCATTTTAACAAGTCTCATTTAAATAAAAGCATACTCATCTTAAAATAAAATAAATAAAAATCTTTATTTTAAAATGCATAAAAGAATATTCCATTTAAAGAATTAATAAGAAATTACGTAAAAGAACATTATTTATTAAATATTGAAGGAAATAAATTGAACGGTGTCGCATTGAGATCTCGATGTGCGAACTCTCTTCTATAGTTCTATAGTAAGGGATGTAACATGATTAAAAAAATGAATTCTAGGTACTTAATGTACAAACTAATATGTACTTGTGACGCATTGCCTGATCACAATATATATGCATCTTCCACGACTTAATTTACACGATGATCATAAAGAGGTGTCATGCATTGCATGGTCTACCACAAACCAGCTAGCTAGTATTTTGAACTAATCTTTTTGTTAAACTTGTATTAAACAAATTTAGCAAAATGATCAATTTGCATTAAACTATGGCGTATTTTGAATTAATCCTTTTGTTTTCTAATCTATCCAAACACGTAATTATTGTTAGATAATTTATTAATCAATTTTCTTTTGTAAAAAATCATATAATTTTTGTAAAAAATCTAAAATAGGCAAACGTCTCTATTACTAGTATATATATATATATATATATATATATAGGGAAAGGAACCTTTGAGCTGTTCCTGCATTATTTTAGAGGTGTCCCTGTTGCCAGCTTTTTGAAATATCCTTGCATTTTTCTCACACCCGATACATGCAGTATACTCCATCAAAATAATCCGAATCAGCCACTAAGGGAAGGCTTTTACATTTGACCGAGTGCACTCAAAGATCAATGGGCAAGCCGGCAAGGTGGGAAAAATTGGTGGCCAATTAATGTTTCAATGTTTTCCACTCTGCCTGATCCAGAACATAGGAAGAAGCACTTCATCTTATCTTTAATAAAGCCATAATATATAATTTGAGAAATCACTACTAGGGGAACTCAACTAAGAAAGCTTAATACTGATCTAGCCAATACCTACTAAGTTTAAGGTCATATTCCTCCATGACCAAAAGTAAGTACCTGAAAAGCGGCTTCTCTAGAGAAATATCTCATCTAACCAAACCAAACTAGCTAATTGGTCACTATTGGTGCAAATGATCCATACATATTTCAGCATATATATATATATATATATATATAAGTCGTCTTACTCCCACACTTCCAAGCTTCCAACATCCAACGTGAACTACTGATCATGCTGCATGAGTTCTGTCGGTGATCACCAGTACTTGTTTATTTTTCCAATCATATGGTTAAGAATGACTCACAGTTCTGCTGGTTTTGCATGAGGCCAATAGAATGATCAAGTCTCTTAACATTTCCTTGTGCATGCAGCTAGCAGATTGAAATTAATGTCTACCATGTTGGAATTTATGCAGGCATAGTACTTGACTGGTACTCCTTTGTTGAATAATACTCAATTCCTAACAAGTACCTTTTCCTTTTGCGCGAAAAATCGGAATCAAGTAATCCTCAAACCAATGTACTTTTCAATGTTATCACCTCCTTTGGATGCTGGAGACCATGCCGCCTTTCGCCAATCAGAATTAACGTGTCAAAAATAATAGTTTGATTATCTTGTTCATATTTGAATGTGGAATTCATTGCATGTGATCTAACTTGAGGATAACTTGAGGATAATGCTAAACTAAGGAGTAGCCACTAATTGATAGGGATTAACTTGAGGGTGATTAAACAATCAAATAGTGAGCAAGTGTTGGGCCCGCATAATTACACACCTGTTTGGCGTGTATGGTTGTAGCAACTCGTCCATGGTTTATGCTTAACTACAATTCTTCTCAAATCCCAACTACAATTCTCCTCACTGCACTAGCTTACTGTGGTCAAATTAAAGCCTATGGGACCATTTATATGCCAAAGTAAGAGGGTATATTGTATTCATGGACTTTGCAACTTTCCCATTGATTTATGACCTCAAGTGTACTCCAATTTTAACATTATCCAAGGAAGCATACAAAAGTTGGGTCAAAGTTGAAACACATTCATTGATGACTTTCTTTTTGGGTTTAGTCCAATCCAATGACGCGGTTGAATATATCTTTTTCAACATCCAACATGAACTACTAATCATGCTGCATGAGTTCTGTCGGTGATCACCAGTACTTGTTTATTTTTCCAATCAAATGGTTAAGAATGACTCACAGTTCTGCTGGTTTTGCATGAGGCCAATAGAATGATCAAGTCTCTTAACATTTCCTTGTGCATGCAGCTAGCAGATTGAAATTAATGTCTACCATGTTGGAATTTATGCAGGCATAGTGCTTGATTGGTACTCCTTTGTTGAATACTCAAACCAATTTCCTTTTGCGCGAAATATCGGAATCAAGTTATCCTCAAACCAATTTACTTTTTAATGTTATCACCCTCCTTTGGTTGTTGCTGGAGGTGCCGGCTTTCGCAATCAAAATTGACGTGTCAAAAATGATATTTTGATTATATTGTTCATATTTTAATGTGGAATTCATTGCAATTAAGTAATCTAGGGAAAAGATCAAAGTTCAGGATAATGCTAAACTAAGGTGTAGCCACCACTTGATATGGATTAACTTGACGGTAAACAATCAAATTTGTGGGGCATGTGTACGGCCTAATGCATTATTAGACACCTGTTTGACCTGTATGGTTCTAGCCACTCATCCATGCTTTATGCTCAACTACAATTGATCTTCTCAAGCCCCAACTTCAATTCTCCTCTCTGCACTAGATTACTGTGGCCAAATTAAAGCATATGGGACTATTTACTACAAGAAAAACGAGTACTTGTGAACATTTTTTTACGACGAAAATAACTATTTACGATGAAAACAGATTCATTTTAATTGGAAATAGTCATTTCGCTAGAAATAACTGGTCGCAAATAAGTAATTTTCTTGTATTGATATATTTCTATGCCAAAGCAAGAGGGTGTTGTATACATGAACTTTATCAATTCTCCCATTGATTTATTATGACATCAAGTTTAGTCCATTTTTAACATTATCCAAGGAAGCATGCAAAAGTTGGGTCAAAGTTGAAACACATTCATTGATGACTTTCTTTTGGGGTTTAGTCCAATCCAATGACGCGGTTGAATATATCTTGAAAATTCAGAGGAATCAGGACTATATATACCCCTATTCCTATCTAAGAATGGATCAGGATCTCAACTTACCACTTTTAAGCAAGCAGCTGCCTCTTGAAAGAATCAGTTTCTTTCCAAGTCTCGAAAACCAGGCCCTCCCCAGCCTCCTTATCTCTCTGTCCCTCGATTTTCCTTATCCCTAATGGAAGCAAAAAAAATTGTACCCCTACAGCCACCCACTTTTGGAAATGTAATCACTATTCTCAGCATTGATGGCGGAGGAATAAGAGGGCTTATCCCAGGAACCATCCTTGATTTCCTAGAATCTGAGTTTCAGGTTAGATATATACAGTAATATATATAATGTTTCATGCCTAGAGAATCCTCCAGCGAATGTATCCTTCATTGCATTTTTATTCACTTTTCAAGCATGCACGCTGTATATATATGTATAAGCAGAAAGTTTCAGCATGCATCCAATCTTCTATCATTTACACTGAATTGTTTGTGCATGGTGCAGAAGCTGGACGGGGAAGATGCAAGAATCGCAGATTATTTTGATGTGATTGCAGGAACAAGCACAGGCGGCCTTGTAACTGCCATGATAACTGCTCCAAATGAAAAGAACAGACCTGTCTTTGCTGCCAAGGATATCAAGGACTTCTACTTGAACCATTCCCCTAAAATATTCCCACAAAACAAGTATATTTAGAACTCATTTGAGATGAAACTGTACTTTTGATGAGGACAAAGCTTTCCACAAAACTGTACTTTTTCCATTCATTTTAGTTACCAAAACGAGTTACGTACTTTTTCCAAAATTGCAGTTCTCCGCTATTTCCAATTACTGCAAAGATCTTCAAAGCCGTTTGCGGACCCAAATACGATGGGAAGTATCTGCATAACCTTGTTAGGGAAAAACTTGGAAGTACAAGAATGCATCAGACTTTGACTAATGTTGTCATCCCAACATTTGATCTCAAGCGACTGCAGCCAACCATCTTCTCTAGCTATGAGGTTGAATTTCATCTTCTCTTCAAATAGAATCAATCTTCAAGACTGATTATTACACACTTGATCTAGCTTTTCTCATCCTCTCAATTAGGAAGTGATTGCAAATGATGGAATACTAAGATTCACTTTGGTTTCCTTCTTTTATTCACCAGGTAAAAAAAAACCCAAGCTTAGATGCCCTACTCTCAGATGTATGCATTGCAACCTCAGCTGCACCAACTTATCTTCCACCTTATTACTTCGAAACCAAAGACCCAGAAGGGAACGTCAGAGAATTCAACCTTACAGATGGTGGGGTTGCTGCTAATAATCCGGTATCTTTCAAGCTGTTTCAGATCCTACCTGATACCAATAATAGTAATTTTAGCATGTTTTTTTTTTCCCAGTGAAAAATATAATGCAAAGTACTGGTGTTAACCTGCTAAATTGGTGTCTTTTCCAGACTTTACTTGCCCTTGGTGAAGTGACAAAGGAGATCCTTAGAGGAAGTCCCAACTTCTTCCCTATAAAACCAATGGACTATGGCCGGTTTTTGGTCATATCATTAGGAACTGGCTCAAATAAAGACGAAGAGAAATACAAGGCTCGTGATGCAGCCAAGTGGGGCATACTAGACTGGTTAACCAGGGGTGGTTCCACCCCAATAATTGATGTATTTTCTCAAGCAAGTGCAGATATGGTTGACGTCTATCTCTGTGAGGTTTTCGAAGCCCTTCATTCTAAAGAAAACTATCTGCGGATTCAGGTATGTCATCTTTATTCAAATCCATAAGTCCATGACGAGTAGGCATGTTTTTATGCACTCGATTAACATGGGCATGTTTAATATTTAAATCAAAATAATGCAGGACGATACATTGATTGGGGTAGTATCTTCTGTGGACGTTGCCACAACGAAGAACTTGGATGATCTTGTCAAAGTTGGAGAAGAATTGCTTAAACAACGAGTCTCTAGGGTGAATCTGGATACTGGCCTCTTTGAACCTACAAATAGCGAAACAAATGCAGAGGCTCTCGTAAGGTATATTACACGAGATGAAAATGATTTGTACAGTCTAGAGAGCGTGCAAGTCTTCTTTAAAAGAATAGGTCATAAAAATTTTTTTTTTTAATGGTGAACTCTATTTTTTTTAATGAGGCCTGTTTGGTAACACAACTGTTCTCAAGTATACTCGGATATTTTCAGATATTTCCTTCTCAAAAAGTTACCAAACTGTTCTCAAGTATATATACTCGGATATTTTTAAATATTTCCTTCTCAAAAATCAAAACACAAAATACTTTTCAATTTCATATTTTCAAATATTTTATCTAATCCTTATACCTTTCTCAAACTCTTAAACAAAACACAAAAAGCAATACTATTTTTTCAAATTTTTAAATAAAAATTACATTAGAAAATTATTTTTTAATTTTATAATATTTTCCTTCAATTTTTCTCTCTCATTTTTCAAAACCCAATAAAACATCTTAACTCAAACTATTTTACTACTATTAACAGATATGCTAAGATATTCTTAATATCGAAACGGGCCTGAGAGTGCGCGAAATTTTTACACTTTAAAACTGTATTTAGCTAACATTACTCTTTTATATATATTGAACTTTTTTTTTTGGAGTTTCTTTTTTACACTAAGATATATAATAATGGAAAGCATAAAATATGTCTTTGCTGCAGGTTTGCACAACTTCTTTCCCAAGAGAGGCATCTTCGCCATGGAAGGTCTCCCGTTGGAAAAGTTAGAAGTCCTGATCATCACAAATGATGATGTTACTTTTTACTAGGGTTTTGGCTTCCCTGTTCCTCTCGTTTCTGGCCTCCCAATTAAACTTTCAGAGTGTCAACGTGCATGCTTACCAAACCAGCAGTCGATTGTTCTTTGATCACCTACCTAGCTAGCTAGCTAATAAACGCTGTATATTACACATTTCTCTTCGAATTATTGAAGGTGTTTCCAATTTTATCCATGAGCGCTGAATATGCTATCTAGCTGTACTGATCATGAGTCATGAGCTCTTTAACTTCCAAATTAAGAAAATATCAAATGTCGTTTTCTATCATCAACTTGCATGAAACCAGCTTAATTATATATACGACGCTAAAGATCAATAGGAACAGTTTGTGGGGGAGTGAATCATGAAAACGATTTCGATTATATATAAATCTTTAACTTCCAATAATCAATGCGACCGTCGCGCATTCGATTTCAAGATCAGTACTACCGATCAATTAGTTGTTGATCAGTATACTTATGGGTTTCTCTTTTCCACAACAACCAAATAGTATTGTAGTACCTCATGTACTCATTGGACCTACTAAAATTAAATGCAGATTACTGAAAGCTAAGAGGGGGAAAAAAAGAAGAAGTTAAATCTTATTAATTATTGCTGGATTGATAATTACAATAAGAAAAAAAATCTATTCATCATCTTTTTTTTTATCATATTCTCATCATTCCATGATGTGACATTAAATGATAGATTTACAAGTGAAATATAATATATAGTGATCTCCACTCATCTAATGCCATATCATGAGATGATGACGGGATGATGAGTAGCATTATTCTTAGAGTACTAATGATACATATAGTCGGTGTACAAATCTCGTCCCATTTCATTTGAAAAGAGTACGGTCTATTATGAAAAAGTTGATATTTTTAAGTGGGTCTTATATTTCTCTTATTGTTTTTTAAAGAAAGTGCACAGTACTTGTATATATACTCTATGATTGTATAAATCATTTTCCTTATAGCTAAGTTATAAAAATTTTAGTATATTAAAGCATTTTACTTTTATAATTTAACAACCTCAATTTTCACTAAATAAATTGAAAACTCAGAATTAATTAATTATGTTTTCCAAGTAATTATGACGGCCTTATTCTATGTTGGTACAGTGATGCCTCTAGTTCCATCTATATATATATATAAAAAAAAAAAAATACCTTTTTAATAAATTGCTCAATAAAGAATGCTGAGGTGGCCCGTTTGGATTCAGAAAGTGATTCATCTCATCTTATTTCATCATTGTAACTTTTTTCAAATTCTAATTCAACTTTTTCAAATCTCAAAACAATAATAATATTAAAAAATAATATTATAACAATAATTTTTTTAACTTTCATTTTTCATCTAAAATCATCTCATCTCATTTCAGAATTCAAACCAGCCATAATCGGCTCACACTCAACTCGATATCATTAAAATCCAAAACGTAATTTATTGATAATAATTCCTCGATTATGAAGTAAAAAATTAGCATATTAAATTTTTATGTTCACAAAGTACCAAGCTTTTGATATCCTTTTTGCTAAAAAATCAAAAATCAAAATATATTGTAATTGTATGTATAATATTTATTGATTATGAGTTCTTGTTACATTCAGTCATTTTTATATATTTTTTATGTATTTCACTGATGTAATTGATTAAAACAATTATTTTATATTAAAAAAAATGATACGATCAATCACATTAATAGAACGTGCAAAAAAGTATTCGAAAATAACTACATGTAGAGTTTTTGATAATTATTGCTCTACTCTCAAGACAATGATGATCAAAAATTCCCTTTTTCTTTTTTCTTAGAAAACTTGCTAAAATGACTTCTTATTTCTTCTGAAAAAAAAATACACCTACTTGCCTATAAGAAAAGAAAAAAAAAATACTCCTTACTTTTTATAATGATGCATGTCAAAAATCATCGACGAAAAAAAAAAGAAAAAAAAAAATCATTCTCTACACGGAATTAGGTGCTGGTGGAGCCCGCCACGAAACAACATTTTTATTGGTCGCAGCGGTTGGTCCTTCATCTTACCCTTCACCTTCCTTGGCGGTGGATCTTACGCACTCAACTTATCCACCGTACGTATACAAAAACAAAGACATCAGTGGTTACTACTTTCACGTAGCTTTCTTCCATTACGTACCATATTAAATTTTTATGTAACAAAAGTACACTTGAATGACATTTCTTGACATAATTTCTTTAAAGATTTTGTAGAATTAAATATTTTTTATTTAACAGATGGAATGATTAATTTTGTATTCTACATATATAAAATATATATTAATTCTATAATAAGTATGGCGCAGGTAATTATATATATTAATCTAACACAACCAAAGGGTGATCATCAAGTTTCTCAAAATAAAATTAAAAACTCAAAAGTCTCCTTATTAAACTTTCAGTCTTAACCTATAGTTATATCTTACCTTCACCATTATAATATACATATATATATATATATATAAAGAGCGTATGAAACGGCGATTCTTGTTTTAACAATACAAAACAACGCAAACAAACAAATAAACTTGGCTATTATACATAAAAATAGACGTCGATCGTGAGATCTACATGCATATTTCACATCTCTCTTCGAATTATTAAGTGTTTTTTATGGATGGATTCTAAATTATGTCCGGCATCAGTTTCTAATTTTATCCATGAGTGCTGGATATGGAATATGCTATCTGTAGTCAGCTCTTAATTAACTTCCAAAGAAAATATCATTAATGTCGTTTTCTATCATCAACTTAATTGAAACCTTATACGTTAAAGAATAGGAAAAGTTGGTGGGGATGTGAACCATGAAAACGATTTCTATTATATATAAATCTTTAGTCTTTCCGTTTTGATAGTGAAAGTATTTCATCTCATCTCATCCCATCTCATTATTATAATATTTCTAAATTTTCATACAAAATATAATAAATAATTTAACTTTTTCAGATCACAAAATAATAATATTATTTTAATAATATTTAATTTATATAACTTTCATCTCAATTCAATTCATCTCAATTCACTATCAAAACGAGACATACTTCAAGAGCCAATACGACCATCGCATTCGATTTCAAGAGGAGTACGGATCAAGTTGTGGATCAGTATATAGGTTTCCTTTTCAGTTTTCAACAACCAAATAATATTGCACCTGTCATAGGACCTACTTTATAAAGGAGGAAAAAAAACAAAAAAACAAATTAAATCTTATTAATTATTGTTGGATTTATAATTGAGTACTTGAGTACTGCTTACAGTTATGGAGTGTACAAACACCGTATAGTTATTTTGAAAAAGAGTGGGGTCTACTATTAAAAAATTAATTTTTTTTCATGTGGATCCCGTATTTATTTATTTTTTTCAAAGTAATTGCGCGGCGCTTGCACACTCACGACTGAAACTATCATTTTTCTTTATAATTAGAGTAATGATGGATATATAGTCGGTGTACAAATCTCGTCTCATTCCCTTTGAAAAAAGTATGGTCTACTATAAAAAAGTTAATCTTTTCAAGCGAGTCTCATGATATTTCTCTTATTTTTTTTAAAAAGAGTGCACAATACTTTTATATGCACTCTATGATTGTATAAATCATTTTCCTAATAACTAAATTATAAAATTTTTAGTATATTAATGCATTTTACCTTTATAATTTAAGAACCTCAATTTTCACTAAAAAAATTGAAAACTCAGAATTAATTAATTAACTAAGAAAGGACTCTGATGACATGGAACACAACTATTACTAACGGAAGCGCAAATAGGGGAGGTTAAGTTTATCCGTTCTGATGAGACCTCGAAGTTTCCTAGTTAATTGCAAGAGATTGTTCCAGACATGATTAATTCCTTGAGCACCGAGTTTCGCCAAGTAATCGGCTGAGGTGTTTCCTTCTCGGAGGACATGCTGAATCGAGTGATCCCCCACTCTGAACATTTCCAAAACTTCATCCCAATAGTCTTCTAAATACCACACTCCACATTTGGCACCACAAATCCACTTGACCACCAATAAAGAATCAGTTTCTACCTCCACCCCGTACAACCTTTGCTCTTGAGAGATCTTAAGTCCTTGAAGAATAGCCCTTAATTCAGCCGCGATATTACTACCAGCACCAAAGTCTACTGAGAAAGCAAATAGTAGAGTACCTTTGCCATCTCGTAGAAGACCTCCTGCACCTGAAGCATCCAGACTGCTACTCCCGTCAGTATTGAGCTTGGGTCTCCCCTGCTGCGGTTTTAACCATCAAACCACTTGTGCATGCTTTTGCCTCACTGGGAAGACTTCAATGTTCAGCCCCTTCAACAATTCTTTCCCCCACGTACTCTCTTTCGGAACCTGGGAGAATCCCTCACTAACTTGGCCAACCAAAGTCTGACTGCTTGACACACTTCTTTTATAGATTCCTTGTATTCATCCATACGAGCCCTGCATCTCCACAACCACAATCTCCATGTAACGACAAAGGGAAGTACACCCAGGCCAGCTTACTCCCATTTGAGATGACCGGGAATGTCACACCTCAAACCAGGGTGGCTTGGAGAATTACTACCTGTCACTTATAAACAAATTTCCCAACACAACTAAAATAAATCTCCAAAAAAACTTTATTAGCAAAACTCAATCTCATGTCTTCTAAATAAACACATTGAAAACTCCACAAAGTCATTACCGCAACAGAACAAAAATAAACTAAGGAGTCCACAATCTCCCGGTAATTATAACAAATCAAACTGATAATTTCATAAGTCTTACTAAACCCAAGATAAAATTAAATCTAGGAGACATTAAATCTAAAAGACATCAGAAATTCCTTCTTTTAACATCCTCTCATCAGCTTAATCATGCTCACCAATCTAATCCAGGTCCTCAGTTGGACTCTCCACATCATCTGAAAATATTATGAAGATAGGGGGTGAGTTATCAATGACTCAGTAAGCAGATGACATATGCTAGCGTGCAAACATGAGCATTTACAAAGTACAGTATGCAGAACAAAATTTTTTATAGAGTTATCATGCAGAACAAAACATGTTTTCAAAAGTAACAGAGTGATGGTTTTAAGACAAGTAAGACCCGTAGTACTTTGGCATAACATAACCTGAGCATCATCATCACATCAAAACAGAGCATCTTACAGAGCAGAGACCATGTTTCACCCCCGTGGTAGGGTTGTGCTATCCTCGGTGGCCAAACTGGGCAGAGACAGAGGTGAAATGTAACACCCGGGCCAGCCAAGCCACTTTACAAAATTTTTGAGTTATAGTTCTGAAAAATCGTTTGAGATTACTAGTAAAATTTGTTTGAATCGAGTTTGGACCTAAATATTTTTTTTTATTACTTTATGTTATTTTCTTTTCTTTTCTTTTTAGACTTAAGAGGCCATCCCAGGTGAATGTCCAGAACACGTCGCATGGTGTCGCACCCGTTTGCCATTTTCACGCATGCCCCTTTTATCCCCTTCCTCTAGGTTTTCTCTTTACTATTTTTATCTTATATATATGTTAAACATCCTCAACCCTAGGATATGTGCCGCTCTTTCCCCTCTTCACTGAAGGCCATCGTTTCCTCTGCAAAACACCCAAATCGAATTGCTTGGTTTGCAACCAGTGAACTGCCACCTGCAAAACCGATTCATGTGCCGCAACTCCACCAAACCCAGTCCGCGCCGGTACCTCAGCCACTCTGAGTTCACCACCCCAACCATGCCCAGCCACACGAAGCTGCCGCCCAATGCCCTTGAAGCCTCTGTTTCAAGCCTTGTCTTCCTCTGTTTATGACGTCTGAAAATAGAGCAGTTCAGCCACCATAAGCCACTGCACTCACCCTCATCCGATAGCTCCACCACGTTGTGACCTCACCTCACGAAAACCACCACGGTTAACACCACTGCGATCCCCCCTCTCACGGATAACCTAGTTGTTATTCCCCTGTTTTTGGCCACCCGAAATAGAGATCCACCCACTAAACCAATGCACTGCACCGCACCAGCCACTCCAAGCCATCGCCACCCGCACGGAAAAAGGACGCCGGACACCCACAGCCCACCTCAGTCATAACAACCCATCACGGTGAGTGTCTCTCGGTCTACTCACTCGTTTCTCTCCGCCCCTCGCTTGCTCACCTCATCCTATTTTTTTCTCTCGTGCTCAGCCCAGCCCGACGGCATCTCCGCCGCACTCCTGCTCGTCAACTGCGCCTCAACTGTCCCGCCAGCCAGCCCCATCGCGCCTTACCCCTCTACGCCTGCTTCGGTTTCCCGTGGGTGAGTCCCTATAGTCGCTCACGTTTCACTTCCATTGGTTTTTATTTTGTTGTGTTGATAACAGTTGCTTAAAAAGGAAATGTTGGGTCACGGGTAACCAAGTAGATGAAGGGTATTATTACCCTTTTGCCCTTTTTCTGTCTGAATACACCAACGGACTGTGTATTTTGTGTGTGAAACGTGGGTTGCATGCGATTTATTTTTTTATTTGGACTTAGGCACGTATGGGTTTATTTTGTTAAATTGGTTTTTTTTTTTTTTTGTAAGAGACTGATATTTTTTTTTTTCGAAATAATTATTAAGTAAATACGGATAAATTTTGGAATGATCAGTAAGTGCAAAATACTATTTTGAATCATTTTTAAAAGAAATTTTTTTTTATTTAAACAAAAGTATGATTTTTACTTATGATGATCTCAATATAGTTATGTTATTTTAGTTTTATAAATTATAGTAAGATCTCAATTGTGAATAAGTTGAAATTTAATGTTTTAGTTGGAGTTATTATGTTGGATATTGATGAGTTTAGAAAATGATGGTATTTTAGGAATTATGAGAATTTTAGGTTTTGAGGATTTAAAATATGTTCCTTTAGCAATTTAGGTTTGAATATCGAAATACGTGATTGATTGAAAACTTATGGGAATAACGTGATTTTATAGGTGACGATTAATATTTATTCGGCTTTGTTGAAGAAATTTTTTTAAAGATTAAGGAGTCCAGGTAAGCGGGGTTCCTATGCTAGACTTTGCATAAAAAAATAAAATAGACTGAGGTCAATTTTGAAAATGTGCATGTTTTGTTATGAAAGGAAATTTTGGAAACGATCTCAGTTATTTGTTCAGCATTACTCATGAAATTCTGTATAAGAAGGAAATATTTTCTGTCATGACTAGTGTAGACATGAGCTTATTTTGACATTTTACTTTTGAACTGTGCAAAAGAGAGCGAATATGAAATTTTGTGCATAAATTATATTTTTGTGATCTGATTCTGTTTTGTTATGAAAATGTTTTGTACTCTGCTATGATAAGATGTGATTTCTGAAACCTCTGACATGACATTCTGTTTCAGTTCTAACCTTACCACGGGTGTAAAACTGTGGCCTCTGTTTGGGTTGGTACCAACTTTTCTGTTTCTGGTGCACCCACTTTGGAAACAAAATGGTTTTCTGCGTGGTCTTTCCTATATGCACACTCGGGGCTCCGAGAATGATAAGAGGAAGATTCACATTCTGTTTCTGCTCGGTTGGCTGCCGGGGTTTGCACAACCCTACCACGGGGGTTAAACATGGAAATCTGTTCTAATATAAGGTTTCAGTTATGCTGTGCCAAAGAATTTTGATTAAGAATATTGCGAACTTTCACTCTGAAATTTTTGATAACATGTTCTGACTCTGCATTCTGAAAATAAAAAGTGTTTTGTTCTACATTCTGAAATATGTAAATGCTCATATTTGCATACTAGTATATGTTCTTTGCTTACTGAGTTGTTGATAACTCACCCCTATCTCCATAATATGGTTCAGATAATTTTTTATGCAACAACTGGAAATCAAGAATAGGGAGTACTTGCAAGTTTGTTGATCATAGAAGACTAAGTACCTTAGGATACAATGACTGTTGGAGAGTCTTTTGGTAGTGTTAATATTGATTGTGGGAAAGTTTATGTTTATTAATGATACATCACTGATGTGCCCTTATGTAGGAACATGGATATTTGTATTGAACAAATAGGTTAATATGTTATGGAGACTCTGATTTATTTTAAAAGTATTATTTGGAAATTATTTTTAGGTGATATGAGTTAACTCTATAACCCTCGGGGACGGGGCGTTACATAAAATCTTCCTTTATTCTTCTCGGAGCCCCGAGTGTGCACACAGGAAAGACCATAATAAAACCACTTTTTTTTCCAAAGTGGGTGCACTCAGAGACAGAGAAGTTGGTACCAACCCAAACAAAGCAGAGACAGAGTCAAATACAAAATCAATACACCATGCCAAAGGTTTTCATATGCCATATCAAAATAAAATAGAGTACCAAAACATAATCAGATCCTTCTCACGTACTGAAAACAAAAGTCGGAGCATCTTTTTAAATCAATGAACAATTTTTCAGATTCTCAATATCGCTCTTTTTCAGATTTCAGAAACAGCATGACAAAATTTAGCTCATGTCTACACAATGCATGTCAGAAAATATTTTTCCTTTTTTCGTACAGATTTCATGAGTAGTGCAAACAAGCGACAAATGTTGGTTTTTTCGAAGTTCTCATTTCATCACAAAATATGCCAAGTTTTCATAAAGTCAACCTCAGTCTCAATAATTCTTGTAAAACCTAGCATAGGAACCCCGCTTACCTGACTCCTGCATCGTATTATCTATGCCTTGAAAATGACCTCTAATGATTTCGTCACCTATTGATAGAAACAAAATATACACTAAGTGTTAAAAGACAATTGATACAACTTCTATCTATATAATTAAAACCCATAATCCCAAACCACATTATAGCAAAAACAACTCACTAACAACCATATAATAATCTGGACAGCCCGCACTTCAACCCAAAATACCATATACTAATTTTGATATTGACCTATTCACCCACCAAATTCAACGTCAAACACAAATAATCAAAATATCAACCCCACTTCAATGGCCCCTAACTCCAAGCAATCACAAACAACTCAACCAAACCAACAATAATGTAACTCCAAATAATTTAAGCTCCACTCCAACGGTCGTATAAAAACCCGAATAGTACAAAAACAACCACTACTCAATCCCGAGTATCCATTTGGTTTACTGTACGTCCAACCCAAAATAATCCAAAACTCCAAGACCATTCCAACACAAGGTGTTTGCTTACGCACAAAAATGCCCGAGAACTCAAGAACTACATATTTCAAATATTACACTGGAGTGAAATAAACTGACTTGAAGTGAAAGTGTGTGTGCGTGCGTAAGAAACCGAGAACGAGAATGGCCTACCCGCGAAAGCTAACTTCTCCAGTGATGGCTTCAACGGTTACACGGAAAACAAATTCGGGGACCCACGAAAATGCAATACCAAAAACCACAAAGCAAAAACAAATCTGCAAGTGATGAGAAAGAGAGGGTCGACTGAGAGGGTTGTAGTTCAGAGTCTTAAATATCGAATAAAAGAGAGGGAGAAAGAGATACCTGTAGGCAAAAGATTACCAAGTTGAAGAGGAAGAGTCGCGTCTGAAGAGAAATACCAACTGCAGAAATAGAGGTACGCGCGAGAGAGAGAGGCACATTAATCTGCAGAATTGGAGGGATGCGATAGAGTGAGAACCGATTTTGAGGGAAAGGAAAAATGGAGGAAATTTAGGGCATGAGATTCGGACTCACGAAACAGAACCAACGAAAACAAGAGATGGAAATGGGAAGGGAAGTGGGTAACGTGAGAGAGAGAGACAAGGGGGAAACCAGAAACCGAAAGAGAGAAAAGAGGGAGAAAGAATCGGGGGAGAAAAGGTTGAGGAAGGAGGGAAACTTATCCCAAAACGGTGTCGTTTCGCACTCCTCCAAGGAAAAGGTTGGGCCTTTGCGCACGATTCGGGCCTCACAAACACTGGGCCTTACAGGGAAGCCCGCAGAAACCATAGTAACATATTTTCCTTCCACGTTATATTCTCCCGAATTGGAAATCCCAAGTGCTGAGCGCATCTCCTCCATATTTGTTGGGCAAACTCACCTGCATAAAGTACATGGTTAATATCCTCATATCCTCCTGCACTACAACAGTTGCATTTTGAAGTCACTGGAATCCCAATTCTCCTCAATCTGTCATCCACACTTAGGCTGTTATTCCATGCTTTCCATACCATAATCAAAATTTTATTTGGTAAGAATTCATGCCAAACCCACGCCGACCATGGAGTTTCTGGGGACTTCACATGTAGGCACTCCCAAGCATTTCGAATCGTGAACTTTCCGTCTTTGGATGGGGTCCAAATAAGCAAGTCACGCCTCTCTCGAGGATCTCCCAAGGTTTCAAGTATCTCTTCCATTTTTTTGGCCCCCACCAAACGTTCTATAAGCTGCACATCACATACATTATCTATTTTCCACTCACTTATTCTTAGCCCTGGGGATGCAGTTATTTACTGGCCATCAGCTAAAGGACCATTACTCATCCAAGAATCCAACCAAAAATTTATGCCACCCCCACGTACTTTCCAACGAGCTTGTCCCAAAACGTGGGCACTTGCTTCATCACCATTCTCCAAAACCGAGTTCCTTTCGTGTTCTCTACAAGGGATCTATGATTTCCCCTCACATATTTTCCTTGAAAGAAACGAGCCCATAGAGAGTCTTCCGTGAGGATATTCTAGGCGAACTTCATATGTAATGATTGTTGTGTCTCCTCTAAATCCCGAAGTCCTAAACCCCCTTCGGAAACTGGCATACAAATTTTGTTCCAAGCATACCATTTATGTTTTGGTGAACCATCCCTTTCGCCCCAAAAGAATGTACTTAGAATGCGATTAATGGATTAATTACCGACTTAGGCACCTGTAATATCGAGATGAGGTGTATTGGCATGCTTGATAATACATGCTTTATGGGCCTAAATTTATCAAACCCAGTTGGCTGCTGTACTTTGGGGATCAAGGCAACATAAGACGCTGTATAAAACCGTGGTAGTTGCTTTCCTTCGAAGAATTCTTTAACTGCTCCCATCACATCCCTTGAATAAAATCCCAGCAATTTCTGAAAAAACCCTATCCAAATATGTCTGGCCCCGGACTACTCTCCACTGGAATGCTGAAGAGAGCCTGTCGAATGCCTTCTATTGTG
This sequence comes from Juglans mandshurica, assembly GCA_022457165.1. Taxonomy (NCBI): domain Eukaryota; kingdom Viridiplantae; phylum Streptophyta; class Magnoliopsida; order Fagales; family Juglandaceae; genus Juglans; species Juglans mandshurica. Next base: position 6,346,714 of record CM039634.1, on the reverse strand, counting down.
GGGCACTTAGAAATCTCCTTATTCTCCTATTCCATTATAACGTTATCCATAAATGAACTTAAGTCTGGTAGCCCCCCCTCACATCTAAGACCCAGCAACCTTTGGAAGTATTGTACAACTCCCTCATGAACTGCTTCAGGGGATTCGAATGAAGTGCCAACAGCTTTGAGCATTTGGTTCACTTGAGTTTGCTGCCTTCTCTTCAGAACCGAGTGAAAGAATCGAGTATTATTATCCATTTCTCTTAGCCATTTAACTTTGGCCTTTTGCACTAACATGGACTCCTCCCTATTCTTCCATATATCTAGCTCGATTTTGGTTATGAGCAGATCCTGTTCCACCATTTCCGCATACCCCTCCTGTAGGTGAGGATCTAAAGCTTCAATACTTTGTTCTAACTCTCAGATCATTATTTCCACTGGCCCAAAACTTTCCTCGTTCCACGTTTTGAGGACATGTTTAATGCGTTTCAGTTTAAAAGCAAGGTTCTCCAAACCTCTACCACGCCCCTCCTCCTCCCAACTCGTTTTGACTAATGAAAAACAATCTTGGTGCTCTACCCACATTTGTTGGAAGCGAAACGGGGATGGCCCATACCTTTGAAAGTTCTGGACACAAGAGACTATCATTGGCGAGTGATTTGATGTATTGCGCCCCAAGTAAGTCGACAAAGTTAGTGGGAGTTGTTCCAAGAACTTTGTGTTAATAAATCCTCTGTCTAGCCGAGCCCAACTCCTTGCTAATCCCTCTTGCCCGTTGCACCAGATTAGCTTTATTCCTTGGGAATTTATTTCAAGGAGCTCACACCCATTGATCCAATTATTAAATTCCTCCATCGCTATCATAGGACGAGGAGCGCCCCCCCTTCGCTCTTCATTAGATCTTATGATGTTGAAGTCCCTAAGGATCATCCAAGGACAGTTTGTATGCGCCTCCTCTTCTAAGTCCCTCCATAGTTGTCTCTGTTGCCCATAGTTAGATTTAGCATATACTAATGTAATTAGAGACTCTGTGCTCCCCTCTAAAATTTTGACAGTAATAAACTGATCACTCATGCTAACCACACACACATTTACACTTTTATCCCACAACAACCAAAGTTTCTCAGCCATAACTTGGTTAGTTCGCCCATTTTCCATCCATAAATATTTCATAAGATTTCCCATCTTCCTCTCATCTACAAATGTCTCTGCTAGAGCTACCACTGTAGGATTATATTTTTTAACTAGCTGCTTCAACCTTCCCATTGATGTGCCCAAGCCTCTGATATTCCAATACAGAATTGGACTTATCATAAATTAAGTTTTGAGGGGCGGGTAATGACCCGATTTGTGCTTCTCATTGTGCTTAAACCATCAGTTCCATCTCTACTCTTTGCTCCACTAGTTCCTCCCTCAGACATGTAATCTTTATCTTTTCCTACTTTGTCATTTAATTCTCCCTCTTCCTGATCAGACAATGATTTATTCCCCCCCTCTATTTCATCCACCTGATTCTCTTGTCCCCATTCATCCAAGGGTACATCTTCAATTAATACTAAATCCTCCTCCCTACACACCTCACCAGACATCTGTTTCAAACTATCCAACGCTACCTCCTGCGAATCCGTGTGATCATCTCCCTTGTAAACAGGGGAGTTAAAGCTGTCAAACCCCTGCTCCTGTCCAACCCGCACCTGACCACCCGGCATTTCATTGAATACTTGTGCTTCTTGCGTGTCGTTATCACCCCGTTCTCATTGTTTTTCCTTCTATTCCCTCTGCTCCTTTTCTTGTTCAACCACCATAGCATTCTCCTCTCCAGCAAGAGCAGGTGCTTCCGGTTCTTCCCCCATACCAGGCTCTATTTCATTTCTTCCCCCCATGTTAATGTTCCCTCCTGCATCCTTTGTCCCCCTTCTAACTTCATGATACTCCTTAGCAACCTTTGGTATTCCTGTTTTTTCCAGTTCTCGTCTACTGTTTCCTCTCCTATAGGTTCGTTGGTTGTGTCCCTGCATTTTACAAGACACACAGAACGCAAACAATGTCTCAAAACACCACTTCCTGTTTAAAACCAGACCCTGGTGCTCCAATCCAAAAGTAATCCAAATGCTGTCAGGAGACGTCCATTTCCAAGCATACTCGTGCTCCATCTGTTCATGTTGTGCAACGGGTAGAGTTATCTGTCCGAATAAAATTTCCTAGCGGTGCCGTCAAGATCCTGAGAATAGAGTCATGGTAAAGTTTGGTGGTAATCCTGGAAGCATTACCTAGACTGGGACTATCGGCGATTCTTCAACTTCAGTATAACCTGGCGTCCAATGAAAGACTCTGTAAGGCACTCCATTAATCTCACTAGCCGCTCGAGAAAAAGCTTTATTGAAATCCTCCTCCGAAGTAAGACGCACGAATGCATTTCTGTTCTTGCTCATTGAAAAGACTACCACCGTACCCCCTAACCCCCATCTGTTACATATAAACATGCTTATTGCATCAAGAGTTGGCCTCTGCCTAATGAACTCGAGCGAGAAAAACCCTAGTGTTCGCTCTAGTCCTGCTCGACTCCCCACTCAATCCACTGTTGATTTGGCTGTTTGCTTGAGGCACGCTTGACACGCCGCTCGAGCGAAGAATCCAGATTTTGCCAATTAGGGTTTCCATCACCGTTTGCTATATATTTGTCATATTTGACTTGTGTTGGATGCCTTTCAACATATTTTGAGAGAGAACAATTGTCAAGTGAGTGCATATTGTGCGAGAGAGAAATAAAGCTATAGGCAGTGTGAGTTGAGATTGAGTGATTGTAATTTCCTCTAGTTAATAAGATTTCTACAGCTCTGTGGACGTAGGCAATTTGTCGAACCACGTATATTGTGCGCCGTATGCTTAATTGTGATTGTTTTTACTTTATTTTTCATTGTTGGTGTGTGTTTTGCACAACATTACAGAAGATAACTTACGACAATTATTGTTGTTTAATGTTGTCTAAAATACTCATATATGTAGCAATAAATTATGTAAAATATATTTATCTCTCTTTCACTTGAGATTCTCAATTCTCAAATTCAAACAGGAATTTAAGGAGATACATTTTTTCAAATTTAAACAAGTAGTTGAGAGAATCTATATCCATATAAACTTATTACTATACATAATCACATTTAAAAGTTATGCCAGTCATATGTGAGGAAAGTAGGGCTGTAATCGAGTCGAGCCGAGCCGAGCCGAGCCGATCTTTGGCTTACCAAGCTTGGCTTGACTAAAAAACTTGAGCTCGAGATTTTTATTTAACCTTTGTTCGAGCTTGACTCAGTAAACAAAACTTCCAACTCGAGTTCGAGCTCGAGCTCAGTTCGAGTTGTTTAATTTTTTTTTTAAATTTTAATAATTAATAAATTAGATAAATAAAAAATCTAATATTTTTGTACAACTAACAAGTAGAACCTATATTAAATTATAAGATTTTAAATATTTATAAATAACTAATATGTAGCTAGTTGATATTTATCCATAATAACAATATATTATATGCCTACATAAATTATTAATATATACACATAATATGATAGCATATATCTATTTCATATATGGTTCACACATACTAGTTTATGAAATTATTAAATCTTATCTACTAATTATTGTATAAATTATAAAAGATAGCTATGAAGCATATCCAATATATAGGCATAAGTAATTAGGTTACATATTATATATTTAATTATAAAAGTGCTATGCTTATGTTATTAGCTAATATATATATATATATATATATGTGTGTGTGTGTGTATATATACATAGTTGTATGTGTATATTTATCAATATATGAATGATCTTTAATCGAGATGAGCTAACGAGTTGACTCGGGCATAAACGAGCAAGCCTTAACAAGCTTTAGTCGAGTCGAGTCGAGTTTAGTCGGGTATGTGTCATTTACTAATCAAGCAGGTATCTGTTTTCACAGTCGGGTTTTTTTTTTTATTTTTTTTATTTTACGAATCGAGTTTGATTCGAGTTTAACCGAGCAAGTATCGAGCGGGCTATCGAACATATTGATTCATTTACAGCCCTAGAGGAAAGTAAAATGCAACTAGAAATCATAAATTTACTGCCAATTATAGTGCTGACGAGATTAGTGTGAATTTATTCAATTTAAATGTATGGAACCAAAAATGTTATTAATCATCATCTTGCATAGCATCAGATAATTAAATTTTTTAATTTTTATTTATCTTGTAATCATATAATATAATATTACAAGATAATTAAAAATGGATAATTAATAAATTAATAAATACTAGTGGGTTTAAAGCTTTGGGATGTTGGTACATCTGAGTTTTACTCTAGATGATTAGGAATGTTAGCCCAACACCATGAAGACAATGAAGTCCATTTTGTTTTTGGTGCCGTGGGTTGGCGACTACTTTTCTATCCAATAGAACATTGACTGTGGAACATATTTCATCAAACATTAAGGTCATGCTAGATACTTATATTGTTGTATATTTTCAAAACATTTCATAATTTTTTCTTAAATATCATTCAAATATAAAATATTAAAAAAATTTCTAATTCTTAACTTTTTCATCTAATCATTACCTAATAATTATCCAAACAAAAAATCCAATACAACTTTCTCAAACATTCAAACAACACAAAAACAATACATATTTTTCAAATTTCAAAACAAAAATAATATTACAAATTTATATTCAAACAAGTTTTTAACTTTATAATATTTTTATTCAACTTTTTCTCTCTCATTTCTCAAAACTTAATAAAACATCTTAACTCAAACCATTTTATTATTCTTCACAAAATTCTGAAACTTATACATTTATGAGTGTATACGAGTCCAGTTCGAGCCAGAATATATAAAGTTATATTTAGAACTGTTAATTATTTTTTGAATAAGTTTGTGTTTGTTCACGAGTTACTAATTTTGATGAAGAAAAATTGTTTATATTATATCTTATAACTTTATCAATAAATTTCAATTTCAACATAAAAAAAATTTATAAATATTTTTTATATAATTTATTATAATTGTATAAATGTTATATTTACTAGGATTCAAACAATATGCTTTATATTATGAATATAGTTATCTTATCTTTTTAAAAATTCAAAAAATATTCATTACTTGTAAAATAATTTCACATAAAATGTATAAAAAATAAAACTTATAAATAAGATTTGTGGAACTCTGAAATTGAATTTGATCCAATTTGATATCATTAGGGGTAATTCCCACAACCAATCGAACAAGTGAGACCGAGAATTTCTTTAAACCTGGATATTAATATGACTTAGCCGTGCAACCAAACGAGTCTCCTCTCTCTCTCTCTCTCTCTCTCTCTCTCTCTCCCTCTCTCTCTCTCCCCTTTCCCAACCCTTTTCTTTGCCTTTAAGCGCGGCAACGACAAGGATCTTTCGCCGGCGACAACCACGGTGTGAGTCTAATGATATAATCGCACTCGAAACAGTAATGCAGAACTTTTTCCTCACCGGTTAGCTTTAATATAGAAGGGACAAAATGGTGGGGAAATCATGTTTTTTTTCGTTTGTTTATTGTAACACACTTGATAGATAGTGTTTGGATAACTAGAAAGTATGAGAGAAAATGTAAAGAAAATGGTCAGATTCGAGGTTGACCTAGCTTCCAAGAGAAAGAGATAAAAGAGAATAAGAAGACATTTTCATTAATGATTATGGATGCTCCCACAAGTCCTCATTCTACTACATATATGACTTCTCTCTTGGGCCACAGGCCACTTACTCCAACGGTAACATGAAGCCCAATCAAAATATAACTAATAATAAATGGGTCATGGCCCGACTCAACTACTAATTCTTATTACTCAACCCAAACCTACTTTGACTTTGGTCCTTCCTATCTCTATTGCAGATGTGTGATAAACCATCCCCCATAGAAGCACTTTGTCCACAAGGTGGGGTATCTTTGACTACCATTGTCCCCCCACCTGGGTCAAAGATAAGAATTTTCTTTATACCAACAACCACTTCATGGTTCACAATAATAACCCCATCAATGGGTGTTGTTGCATACCCCAGACCCATAGTTCGGTTAGCTTTATCGAAGTTTGATTTGAAAACCAAAGGCAACCCGAGTTGTGATGCAACAGGTTTTATGTGCCTTGCCATTTGAAAAACTTGCTCCTCAGATTCGGTGGTCTCTTGATGCATTTCACCCAACACGTTAAGCTCGAAACTCATACAACTAAGCTTACCTTTGATTGAGGTAAAATCAACACAAAAGGGGTGGGGTTCCCTTTTTGCCCTGGAGACCTGGCTAGAAATTATTGGGCAGGTTGTTTGCTAGAATCTAATTTCTTTATGGCTGCAGCCTGCTCACTAGCCAGGACATTATGATATACTTTTCCATATGAGCCCTCGCCAATTAAGGCCTTAGTACCAAAATTATCTTTAATATCCTTCAACTCTTTTAGTGGAATGGCAAAAACTGAGATAAGTTGGATAGTTACAGACCATGTATTTTTTGGCATGGATTCATTGGCTAGATAACTATGATTAATGCCTGTTGAATTATTTCCCAAGAACTGTTTAGTACTAGCAGCTCTATGCATATTATTTTCTCCCAAACAGCCGAAACAACTCATTATCCTTCCCAAATCTTCAAGCCCTTGTGTCAAACATACCATAACTCCATTTTGAAGTTTGTCTTCAACACATTTGATGGTTGCTCTAAAGGAACTCAACTCCAGAGTTGCGACTCTTCTGTTGCAACAATGCTATTATTGCCATTCTTCAATATGGTGCTAGTATTCTCTTTGGAGTTCTTGAGGGTTAACTTAATAAGAGAAACTGGAGGAAATCTTTCAGTCAAACCACACTTCACCAATTTATCAATAATCGCTCCCAATTTCTCTTGAAGAGCTAGATTTCGAAAGCACCACACTCCCAAGAACAAACACTTAAAGATCAAACCCACGACACTCCTAATTGGCATTTTCACAAATACCTGAGGCACCCATACTGCCTTTTTCATGAGAAGCATGAAGGCAACAACAGTTCCTCCATACAATCCTCTCAAAGTTTGTGAGGAGTCTTCCATGGCGACACATCCCGGCAAAACAACATAATCAAAGTCCAATGAACTTTCAGAGAAAAAGACAAGCATTGGCTTGTTTTCATCTCCCAAGCTAGCAATAACAGGCTGAAAGAAGTATGGACCAAACCTTTTCTCATCAAGAAGAGCAGAGACCATGCTTGCAAAAGTTTTAGGCTTCATGTTTCTCCCTTCATGATGCTGATACTGCTTGTGCCGAAACACCAGTCGTTGATACATAGTTTGAGCGTCCGTGGCAAGTCCGGAGAGACCAAGGAATAAACGATGATTAATTTTATAAATCCTTTGGAAATCGGTCGCGATGGTCTGCAGCTGAACTCTGAGTTTGCAGTCGCTTGTAATGGCGAAGCAGTTCTTTCCCACCATCGCAATCAGAGCAAATCCATTGTAGTCAAATATCACCAAGCAGAGATGACTATAGGCCCCATGCTCTAATTCAAAGCTCTTGCTGTCATCATTGCTAAAAGGAGCTTCCTTAGATGGCTTCACTTCGAACCGAGGTGAAGCAAAAGTGGGCATCGCGGATGCCGACCTTGTTGCGAACAGAATATAACTGGAATTGGAATTGGACTTGGGAATGGAATATAATGATCGTGCTGGTATTATCGTTTCTGCTGAATGGTTGCTTTTCCGTAGTTGGGAGCTTGTGAATAAACAAATGGTGGTGACTCCTCCAGGGTCAAAATTCCAAATCTGAGAATCTGAGCTTGAAGCTTGGGTTTGAATTTTCCAAATGGTGGTGAAGGAGAATCTCGAGAACAGATTTCTCATCTGCTTGACCTTGTCGTCCATAAATTCTTCATTGATTCCCATTTTTGCTGTTGCTTTGAATTTTCAGTAGCTTAAAATTTGTCCATCATCAACCTCTATCAAATGTTTGGTTTGGAGGGACTGGGGATGATGTCGTTTGGCTGCTACTTGGGTTGTTTTGAATAACAAATGAGGCATATGGTGATGATTAGCAGAGGGATCGTCACTAACCGAGATCTAAGAGAGGTAGCTTTGTTCAAAGATGCCTTCAGACAAGGAATTTTTTGTTGCTTGATCTTCGTCTTCTTTCTCTTGCCTCGTACCAACCTGCTCCAAATAGCTTAAATTCTCAAAGTTGTTAGCAAATTCGTCCAGAGACTGTTGAAATACATAGTGTATTTTGTTGTGGCTCTCACGAAAATCCTTCAAATGTTGATGGAGAACGTCAAAGCGTTGAAGATTTTGTTCCAATAACTCTTTGATATTGAGTAAAGATGAGATAATATTTTCCATTTTCACCGATCGATAAAACCGATGCCAAGGAAATACTGGCTCTGGATATCACTTGTAACACACTTGATAGATAGTGTTTGGATAACTAGAAATGTAAAGAAAATGGTCAGATTCGAGGTTGACCTAGCATCCAAGAGAAAGAGATAAAAGAGAATAAGAAAACATTTTCATGAATGATTCTGGATGCTCCCACATGTCCCTCATTCTACTACATATATGACTTCTCTCTTGGGCCACAGGCCACTTACTCGAAAGGTAACATGAAGCCCAATCAAAATATAACTAATAATAAATGGGTCATGGCCCGACTCAATTAGACTCAAGCAAATAAACTCAACTACTAATTCTTATTACTCAACCCATGCCTACTATGACTTTGGTCCTTCCTATCTCTATTGCAGACGTGTGACATTTATTCAGAGCTTTGTTTGGTTATTGAGAAACGTGGGATAGAAAGAAAAAACATTTCGAGCAAGATTTTTGCCTTGCTGTGTGAAGCCATTAGATTTGATTAATTTATTTCAACTTGATTAACTTGAACAATATAGTTCTAGCAGAATGAATATACAATGTCTAGACATACGAATAGAGCATGGACTTGAAATATTATCTTCCCTTGGTCAATGAGTCGTAGGGTTGTTAATTTATCATGTAATTTTGGAAAGGTAGGTGTAATGATCGATACCTTGGGTAGTTTAATATTTTTCACTTATGAGGATGGTTGGATATCAGGGCAGATCAATCAAAAGACAATCAACAAGATTTCTAGCACAAAATTAATCATGCGGATTGTGATACCCCATATGATATAGATAAGGGTAGGTGGTGTATGGGATCCCACATTGCTTGGGAAGGAGAAATTCTTGCTCTTTATAAGGTTCTAGTGGGGTTCCAATTGTATCATTGACTAGTCCTTTTAGAGTATAGGCCATGTGGTTTGGGCCTTCCATTGAGGCGTTACACGGATATTCTCACCAAGAATAATGCTATTGATTTCCATAATTAATGTAAATAGATAGTGCAGCAGGATTCTAGCCAAAACTGATGTATATTCTTCTATATTTACACTGCTGTAATTCCTTAATTTAGGCATGTACTCTGTATAAATTGTATACTCGGCACATCAATAGATTTGAGGAAAACCTCCATTGAATCATTCTTTCTACATTTCTCTACATGGTATCAGAAGACCACAACTCAAATGAGACTACGATCCTTTCTTCTGACGTGTTTTCTTCCCAAAATCCAAACAATCAACCTATCTCCCCAACCGAAACCCCACTGGTTGCTCTTAACATCACCGCCCAAATCAACGAGAAATTAACCGCTTCCACCTTTCCACAATGGTGTGCCCAATTTGAAGTTCTTCTCATTGGGTACGACCTATTTGCCTATGTCATTGGAATTTCGGTGTGTCCATCATCTAATGGCACTCCCCAATCTACTCTTCAAATAACCCATTGGGTTCGGCAAGACAAGTTAATTCTCAGTGCAATGCTTGCCTTAACCTCCACCCCCATCACTCCTCTCATAGCTATCGCTAAAACATCCCACAAGGCATGGAAAAAATTGAATCATATGTATGCTAGCAGATCTCGAATGAGGGCTAAGCAACTCATGTAAGAAATTACCTTGATTCAAAAGGGAAATCGCTCGATTCTGGACTATCTTTATGCCATAATGGCGTTGGCTGATGAGATAGCTCTAATCGACCATCCCATATCTGATGATGATCTGACCCTTTACATCCTTAACGGTTTGGGTTATGATTTTAGGGAAATAGCTGTGCCAATCCGTGCGAGGGAGAAATCCTTGACATTCGAAGAGCTTCATGATCTTCTGGTAGGCCACAATAGCTATCTCCTGCGGCTAGAGACTGCCACTTAACAACTTGTGGTGAAAAGATATAGCCCAAAATGTCAATTTTGTGACCAGATTGGTCACACGACCAAGTCATGTCCCCACCTGAATTCTCATGCAGTCACTGCTAATTGCACCTCTACTACCAATGTCACAGACACTAAATGGCTCATGGATTCTGCTGCGTCGCATAATATCACTAGAGATCTCAACAATTTATCAATTCACTCAGAATATGATGGCACTGATAAAGTTGTGCTTGGTTATGGTTCAGGTTTAGCTGTCTCACACATTGGATCCCTAACTCTCAAATCACCCAAAAATAACTTCATTCTCAAAGATACACTTTGTGTCCCAAGCCTTTGCAAAAATCTTATATTTGTGCATCATTTTACATCTCAAAATAATGTGTTTATTGAATTTCACCCTTCTTATTTTCTTGTGAAGGACAAGATCTCAGGGGTGACCCTGGTAAAAGGTGCATGTGAAAATGGTGTCTACATCTTCCCTGCATCACTGTTGGCTTCCTCCTTCAAAATGGTTGCTAATGTGCATGAAAGAACCTCTCTTGATGGATGGCGCAAACGTCTTAGCCATCCGTCTCTAAAACTGTTCACAATCTTGTTCGTAATTTTTCTCTTCCTATTACAACAAATAAAGAGTCTCTTTTATGTCCATCATGTTCAATCAATAAAGCTCATCAACAATCATTTGGTTATACTAGTCTCTCGAGTAAGGCACCACTTGAACTTATTTATACCGATATTGGGGGTCCCATTCATTGTGTTGGATTAGATGGCTCTCAATATTATTTTCTTTATATTGACCATCATACTAAATACATGTAGTTTTATCCTATGGAAACAAAATCCAGGGTTGCAACAATTTTTCCACAATTCAAAACTCTAGTTGAAAACCGGTTCCAATGCAAAATTAAAACCTTATAATCGGACAACGGGGGTAATGCAAAATTAAAACCTTATAATCGGACAACGGGGGTGAATATATGAGTTTAAAATCCTTTCTCTCTCTTCACGGCATAAGTCATTTAACTACCACTCCACACACCCGACAACAAAATGGTGTCTCTGAATGACGTCACCGTCATCTTGTGAAAACCAGTCTCACATTGCTCCATGATGCAAATTTACCTCTCTCATATTGGCCACATGCTTTTCAAACGGCCACGTACCTCATAAATCGCCAACCCACGCCATTGCCTCAAAATAAATCCCCGTACCAAGCCCTTTTTGGAAAACCAGCAAACTATCACAAATTGAGAAAATTTGGCTGTGTTACCCTCTCACCCAACCATACAACAAACACAAAATGGAGCCTAAATCCACACCCTGCATCTTCTTGGGCTATTCCCTCACTCAAAATGCCTATTGGTGTCTTGATCCAAATACTCGGCATCTTTACATCTCAAGGCACGTCTTATTTGACGAGGCCCAAAGTCACATTGACCGAAACCAATTCCTCTTCAAAACCTAACCCCAACTCGAGTCTCTCGCAGGTTCCAAATTCTCTTCCAATTGCTGTGCCGTTTGTGCTGCATTCTTCGCCACTAGTGCCTTCGGCTGATGCTCCCACCATGGTCATTGCATCTCCAGGTAATTCTCATATCCATACTTCCTCTAATTTATCTTCTCCTTTGAATTTGGATCCACAAGCTGCACACACGGAACCACCAAGTAATTCTCCCAATCTGTTGCCTAACCCAAATCCAACCTCCCCTCCCATCACACATCCTGATCTAGGAAATAGCTTTACCCACATCTCTGAACCTCAATCACAAAATCCCTCACGGACTCAACACTCATCCACTTCTCGCACCCACCACATGACCACTCGATCTATGAACCAAATCTACAAACCCAAACAATTGCACTCTGTCACCAAACACCCCTTACCTGAGACCATCGAACCCATATGTGTGAGTCAAGCCATCTCTGAACCTCACTTGCATGAGGCCATGTCCCACGAACTCACTGCCCTCATGCGGCATGCGACTTAGGAATTAGTACCTCCTCCACTTCACTGAACCCAGTAGGCTGTAAATGGGTCTCTAGAGTGAAGCGCAAACCTGATGGGTCAGTGGACAGTTTTAAAGCTCGTCTAGTGGCTAAAGGGTATAACCAACGTCCAAGTATTGACTATAAGGAGACTTTCAATCCAGTGGTTAAGCCGGCCACGATTAGAACTATTTTATCCATCGCTGTGATGAATGGTTGGGGTTTGAGGCAAATGGATATTAATAATGCATTCTTACATGGGGAACTTAGTGAAATAGTTTACATGTTGCAACCCCCAGGCCTTAAGGATTTGACCAAATCTGATCATGTCTGTCGACTACGCAAGGCCATCTATGGTATAAAACAGGCCCCTTGGGCATGGTACTCAGCCTTAAAAAATGCCCTACTTCAGTTTGGTTTTCAGAATTCAAAGGCAGACTCTTCAGTATTATTTATAAACATGATTCCATTCTCTGTTATTTTTTGGTATATGTGGATGACTTGATGATTACTGGAAATAACTCCAAATTTGTAAGTTTTATTGTTGAAAAACTTGGCTGTAAATTTTCATTGAACGATATGGGCTCCTTACATTATTTTTTAGGAGTGGAAGTTATACCCACTCAGGATGGAATCTTTCTTTCCCAACACAAGTATGTTCGTGATTTATTTTCTAATACAAACATGCTTGGTGCCAAAGATGTTTGCACCCCTCTCTCAACTAGCACATCTCTCAAACTCAATGATGGTTTTGCTTATTTTGATAGTACTGAATATAGGAGAGTCCTTGGCAGCTTACAATATCTCTCTCTCACTCGCCTTGACATCTCATTTGCTGCGAATAAGTTGTCACAATTCATGCACAAGCCCATTACAACTCACTGGACAGCAACAAAAAGGCTACTGCGCTACTTGAAGCAAACTATTTTCCATGGTGTTAAGCTGACCCGCAAGACACATTCAACTCTCACAACTTTTTCAGATGCGGCTGGAAACTTTGATGATTGCACCTCCACTTCAGCCTATATCAGCTTCCTAGGTTCCAATCCCATCTCATGGAGCTCAAAGAAACAACGTGTAGTGGCGAGATCGTTGACGGAAGCTGAGTACAAGGCCCTTCCTAATGCAGCCTCTGAAACTGTTTAGATATACTCTCTTCTTCAAGAACTTGGTTTCAGACTCCAATCAACTCCATCACTGTTGTGCGACAATCTTGGAGCTATACATCTTAGTTTCAATCCTGTTCAACATTTCAGGATGAAACATATCCAAATAGACCCTCACTTTGTTCAAAATCTGGTTCAAAGAGGCGCAATTCAAGTGAGACATGTCCACACTCAAGACCAGCTTGCAGACTTATTGACAAAACCTCTCTCAAGGCAGCGGACAGAACTACTCAGAAGCAAAATTGGACTTGCAGATGGAAGCCCAATTTTAAGGGGGTGTATCAAGGCAGATCAATCAAAAGACAATCAACAAGATTTCTAACACAAAATCATGCGGATATTCTCACCAAGAATAGTGCTACTGATTTCCATAATTAATGTAAATAGATAGTGCAGCAGGATTCTAGTCAAAACTGATGTATATGCTTCTATATATACACTACTATAATTCCTTAATTTAGGCATGTACTCTTTATAAATTGTGTACTCGGCACATCAATAGATTTGAGGAAAATTTCCATTGGAGCATTCTTTGTACATTTCTCTACATTGGATTTTGGTTGGAAATAACAGTTAGGACTTAGGGGATTTTCGTAGCTTATTTTCTCTCCTTCCGTGTGGCTTATCATTACTGCATGTAAATATCCATGAAAGGAAGAAAATAGTGCATGTAAATTAGCATGCCAAGTTTTATCCTCAGAAAACAGTGCATTTAAGTGCGCTTATATAGCTTACTTATCAAAAAACAGTGCGCTATAGCTCGAGATGTTAACCTTGCATATGCATCCCTATGAGCTAGGCTAGTTTCCTAAAGCTTTTAGTAGCTTATTCTCTTCCTTTCATAATGGCCAGTGGCTTCTCTACTAGTGGACTGTGTGTCATAGGGATGTGGTACACATACGATCTATTGGCCGGTTGGTCTGGGTCATCATGCTTTTATTTGAGGTTGTCTCCTATGGTTCCTTTCCTGCTGAGTGTCACAGATGTTTGCTCTATGTTCCTTTTTATTTTTTATTTTTAACTATGCTCAGGATGATCTGTTATTTGTGATTTTTTTTACTATAGAGCTTACCCACACAATAATCATGCATGTCTAGCATGCAGTCACCATATATGGGTACTGTACGTACATTCAATCTAGAAAGTAGTCAATTCATCAGTTTGTGCAGGCAAATTTTGCAGTTAAGAATACGTTTCTTCAGTTTACTTTTATTGGAGGCCACTTTTTTGTTAATTTTGCAACGTGAATTAAAGAAATTGCAAAACAATTCAGGCCAATATTCTTGACCATTTATGTAATTCAATTGCCATCCTCGAGCTTCATTCTGTGGAACTGATGTAGCAATTAAAAGATAAACAGTGAACACTAGATCATTTAAAATCTGACCAAGTTAATACTATAATATGATATAAATTATGTTATCAAGTGTGTTAATCACAACCACAGAAAGTTGTACACAGGTGCTGCTTAATGCTCCTACCGAGAAAAACCTTAATGTCAAAACATCCAACATGAACTACTAATCATGCTGCATGAGTTCTGTCGGTGATCACCAGTACTTGTTTATTTTTCCAATCAAATGGTTAAGAATGACTCACAGTTCTGCTGGTTTTGCATGAGGCCAATAGAATGATCAAGTCTCTTAACATTTCCATTTCCTTGTGCATGCAGCTAGCAGATTGAAATTAATGTCTACCATGTTGGAATTTATGCAGGCATAGTACTTGATTGGTACTCCTTTGTTGAATACGCAATTCCTAACAAGTACATTTTTCCTTTTGCGCGAAATATCGGAATCAAGTTATCCTCAAACCAATTTACTTTTTAATGTTATCACCCTCCTTTGGTTGTTGCTGGAGGTGCCGGCTTTCGCGAATCAAAATTGACGTGTCAAAAAAGATATTTTGATTATACATATTTTAATGTGGAATTCATTGCAATTAAGTAATCTAGGGAAATGATCAAAGTTCAGGATAATGCTAAACTAAGGTGTAGCCACCACTTGATATGGATTAACTTGACGGTAAACAATCAAATTTGTGGGGCAAGTGTACGGCCTAATGCATTATTAGACACCTGTTTGACCTGTATGGTTCCAGCCACTCATCCATGCTTTATGCTCAACTACAATTGATCTTCTCAAGCCCCAACTTCAATTCTCCTCTCTGCACTAGATTCCTGTGGCCAAATTAAAGCATATGGGACTATTTACTGCAAAAAAAACGAGTATTTTTACAACAAAAATTACTATTTGCGATGAAAACAGACTCATTTTAACTGGAAATAGTTATTTCGTTAGAAATAACTAGTCACAAATAAGCAATTTTCTTGTATTGATATATTTCTATGCCAAAGCAAGAGGGTGTATTGTATTCATGAACTTTATCAATTCTCCCATTGATTTATTATGACATCAAGTTTAGTCCATTTTTAACATCATCCAAGGAATCAGGATGAATCAATACAGAGGTTGAATATATCTTGAAAATTCAGAGGAATCAGGACTATATATACCCCTATTCCTATCTAAGAATGGATCAGGATCTCAGCTTACCACTTTTAAGCAAGCAGCTGCCTCTTGAAAGAATTCAGTTTCTTTCCAAGTCTCGAAAACCAGGCCCTCCCCAGCCTCCTTATCTCTCTGTCCCTCGATTTTCCTCATCCCTAATGGAAGCAAAAAAATTGTACCCCTACAGCCACCCACTTTTGGAAATTAATGTGATCACTGTTCTCAGCATTGATGGCGGAGGAATAAGAGGGCTTATCCCAGGAACCATCCTTGATTTCCTAGAATCTGAGTTTCAGGTTAGATATATACATATATAATGTTTCATGCCTAGAGAATCCTCCAGCGAATGTATCCTTCATTGCATTTTTATTCACTTTTCAAGCATGCACGCTGTATATATATGTATAAGCAGAAAGTTTCAGCATGCATGCAATCTTCTATCGTTTACACTGAATTGTTTGTGCATGGTGCAGAAGCTGGACGGGGAAGATGCAAGAATCGCAGATTATTTTGATGTGATTGCAGGAACAAGCACAGGCGGCCTTGTAACTGCCATGATAACTGCTCCAAATGAAAAGAACAGACCTGTCTTTGCTGCTAAGGATATCAAGGACTTCTACTTGAACCATTCCCCTAAAATATTCCCACAAAACAAGTATATTTAGAACTCATTTGAGATGAAACTGTACTTTTGATGAGGACAAAGCTTTCCACAAAACTGTACTTTTTCCATTCATTTTAGTTACCAAAACGAGTTATGTACTTTTTCCAAAATTGCAGTTCTCCGCTATTTCCAATTACTGCAAAGATCTTCAAAGCCCTTTCCGGACCCAAATACGATGGGAAGTATCTGCATAACCTTGTTAGGGAAAAACTTGGAAGTACAAGAATGCATCAGACTTTGACTAATGTTGTCATCCCATCATTTGATCTCAAGCGACTGCAGCCAACCATCTTCTCTAGCTATGAGGTTGAATATCATCTTCTCTTCAAATAGAATCAATCTTCAAGACTGATTATTACACACTTGATCTAGCTTTTCTCATCCTCTCAATTAGGAAGTGATTGCAAATGATGGAATACTAAGATTCACTCTGGTTTCCTTCTTTTATTCACCAGGTAAAAAAAAACCCAAGCTTAGATGCCCTACTCTCAGATGTATGCATTGAAACCTCAGCTGCACCTGTAACGCCCCAAACCCGGGTGGCTTGGTGAATTACTACTTGTCACTCATAAACATGTCTCCCAACACATCCAAAGAAAAATCTTCAAAAACTTCATAAATGAATTCAATCTCAAATCTTCTCAATAATCTCATTACAATCTCCACACAATCTTAAATGCAATAATAACAATCAAAGAGGTCCATAACCTTCCGGTAGTCATAACAAATCAACTAAATAATTCATAAATCTTACTAAACTCATAAAACCCAAAGACTTTAAGACTAAGAACACCAGAAGTCCTTCTCAGCTTAAACACAAGCAGCATTCTAATCCAGGTCCTCATTTGGACTTACCACATCATCTGAAAAATATTATAATGATAAGGGGTGAGTTATCAACACTCAGTAAGCAGAAAACATATGCTAGCGTGCAAACATGAGCATTTACAAGGTAGAACATGCAGAACAAAATATTTTCCAGAGTTAACATGTAGAACAGAACATATTTTCAAAATAACAGAGCGATGGTTTTAAAACAAATAAAACCCATGGTACTTTGGCATAACATAAACTGAGTATCATCATCAGATCAAAACAGAGCATCAAACAGAGCAGAGACCATGTTTCACCCCCGTGGTAGGGTTGTGCTAACCCCGGTGGCCAAACCAAGCAGAGACAGAGGTGAAATCTTTCCTTTATTCTTCTCGGAGCCCCGAGTGTGCACACAGGAAAAGACCACAATAAAACCAATTTGTTTCCAAAGTGGGTGCACTCAGAGACAGAGAAGTTGGTACCCACCCAAACAGAGCAGAGCATAACAGAGCAGAGCAGAGCAAAGCAGAGACAGAGTCAGATACGAAAACCAGTACACCATGCCAAAGGTTTTCAGATGTTATATCAAAATAATACAGAGTACCAAAACAGAATCAGAACAGTTTACACACGCTGAACACAAAAGCCAGAACAAATAAATGCACAACTTTTCATATTCTCAATATCGCTCTTTTTCAGATTTCAGAAACCACATGACAGAATTTAGCTCATGTCTACACAATGCATGTCAGAATATATTTTCCTTTTTCACACAGATTTCATGAATAATGCAGATAAGAGACCGAGGTTGATCTTTGTTTTCACAAGTTCCCAACACAAGACAAATTATGCAAGTTTTCATAAAATCAACCTCAGTCTTATTAACTTGTATAAAATCCAGCATAGGAACCCCGCTTACCTGACTCCTGCAGCGTATTATCTAAGCCTTGAAAATGATCTCTATCAATCTCGTTACCTATTCATAAAAATAACATAAACTAAATATTAAAGTCCAAAAACACCCAATTGTTCTTAAACAATTCAAGACTCAAACTCTAGACCATAATTCAACGAGTTTAATCAAACTTAACTAGCCAAATAACAATCCGGACAGCCCAAACTTCGACCCAAAAATATTCTATACCAAACTCAGTATGTTGGCTATAAGTGGAGACTGGTTTGGAGCTGAAAAAGTGTTGTCTGAAAGTTGGCTCGACAGTTGGCTCGAGCCAACTTCGCTCGAGCCTCGCTCGACATACCGCTCGAGCGAGATCAAGTCAGAGAGGTTCGCTCGAGCCTCGCTCGACACCCTGCTCGAGCAGAAGCAAGTCAGAGAGCTTCGCTCGAGTGTCGCTCGACACTCTGCTCGAGCCAAATACGCAGATTTCGCCTATTTAACCAGTTTACACTACACAAAGCACTCTTCTTTCCATTCCCAAATCCAAAACAATGTAACTTAAAAAAATCCAAACCTAGGACAAAACACCAACCCGAAGTACTCACCACACATAACAATCAGAAAAACTCACAAAAAGCTACTAAAACTCACGGTAAGAACCAAAACAGAAACTGCAGTAAATGAAAAGGAGTGAGAGAATCGGCTGAGAGGATGCATTAAAAATAGAGTCTTGTTGCAGAACAACCAAAAAATATGGAAAGAGGATAAGTTATACCTGACGATGAAATCTTGCACAAGGAGAAGAGAACCAATGGAAAACTGAAAAGATGAGAGAGAGAGGGACACCCAATCTGCAGAAACTGGAGCAGTGCGATAGAGAAAAACAGTTATGAAGGAGAGTGACCGAAAGGGGTGAGAAACGAAGTGGGGAGACGTGCGAGAGAGAGAGAGAGAGAGAGAGATACGGAAGAAACTGAAAATGCAACAATGCATGCGGAAAGAAAGGAGAGAAAGAAACGGAAGTGAAGCAGACACACTCACCTCCATAAAACGACGCCGTTGGGACCCCTACTAAACACTAAAATGGCTGGGTCATTCACACGCACGGTTCGGGCCACTGCTGAAGCTACCGGGCCTTACATCCTCCTCCCCTTACAAGAATTCCGTCCTCGGAATTCGCTACAAGTTATAAGAACTCTCTTCGAACAAGTGCGGATACTTTACTCGCATCTCTTGCTCGAATTCCCAAGATGCTTCATTGATAGCATGATTATCCCACAATACTTTAACCAAATAAATAGTTCGATTCCGCAACACTTGCTCTTTCCTGTCCAGAATCCGCAATGGTTCCTCGGTGTAGGTCATGTCCTCTTGAATCTGCAAGGTTTCATGATCTATGATGGGAGTGGGGTCATGGATATACTTCCTCAACATGGACACATGGAACACACTATGCACTCCCGAGAACGCCGGTGGTAGAGCCACCCTGTATGCCACCGGTCCAATCCGTTCAAGAATCTCAAACGGTCCAATGTATCTAGGGCTCAACTTACCTTTCTTTCCGAATCTCATAACTCCTTTCATTGGTGAAATTCTCAAGAATACCTTATCTCCCATCGCAAATTCTAACTGACGGCGGCGCTTATCTGCATAGCTCTTCTGTCGGCTTTGAGCTGCTTTCATTCTAGCCCGAATGATATCTATCTTTTCTGTGGTCTGCTGAATAATCTCTGGCCCTAGAAGTTTTCTTTCACCTACTTCATCCCAATACAAGGGAGACCTACATCTCCTGCCATACAAAACCTCATAAGGTGCCATCCCAATGCTAGCCTGGAAGCTATTGTTATATGCAAACTCAACCAATGGTAAATGTTGCATCCAAGATCCCTTGAAGTCCATCAAGCATGCCCTCAACATGTCTTCTAAAATCTGAATAGTTCTTTCGGATTGTCCATCTGTCTGAGGATGAAAAGCAGTACTGAAACTTAACTGAGTGCCCATTGCCTCTTGTAAGCTTCGCCAGAACTTAGAGGTAAAACGAGGATCTCTATCCGACACAATAGATACCGGCACTCCATGCAACCTCACTATCTCCCGCACATACAGTTCAACTAGTTTCTCTAGTTTATAAGAAACTTTAATGGGCACAAAATGGGCGGTTATCGTTAAACGATCCACGATTACCCATATAGCATCTTGTCCGCTTACGGTCCTTGGTAGACCTGTCACGAAATCCATGGAGATATGTTCCCATTTCCACTCCGGAATCTGGAGTGGCTGTAATAATCCTGCAGGTCTCTGATGTTCCGCCTTCACTTGTTGGCAAGTCAGGCATTGTTCTACAAATTTAGCAATTTCTCTTTTCATGCCATTCCACCAAAAGGACTCTCTCAAATCCCGATACATCTTGGTACTCCCTGGGTGAACAGTGTACACAGAACGGTGTGCCTCTTCCAGAATTACCCTTTTTAGTTCCTCATCAGCAGGTACGCATACTCTACCCCTAAACCTCAAAACTCCATCCTTGGAAACACAAAAATCAGGCTTGTCCCCGTTTTCGATCCCTTCCATTAGCTTCACCAACTCTGAGTCCACTTTCTGAGCAGCTCTGATTCTATCTATCAAAACAGGTTGAACCACTAAACTGGCCATGACAGCATTTGTATCACTAGACGAGACTTCAATACCGGCTCTTTCTAAATCCATCAACAACCTATGCTGAGTGGTAATGGCTGCAACTGTCGGTCCGATTGACTTCCTACTCAGAGCGTCGGCTACTACATTAGCTTTGCCAGGGTGATAATTAATGGTGCAATCATAATCCTTGATCAACTCAAGCCACCTCCTTTGTCTCATATTTAATTCTTTTTCGGTAAAGAAATACTTCAAACTCTTGTGATCCGTATAAATTTTGCACTTTTCCCCATACAAGTAGTGTCTCCAAAGTTTGAGTGCAAAAATAACTGCCGCGAGTTCCAGATCATGAGTGGGATAATTCTGCTCATACACTTTCAATTGGCGTGAGGCGTAAGCTATAACCTTCCCATGTTGCATCAGTACACACCCCAAACCAAGCCTAGAAGCATCGCTATAAACAACAAATCCGCCTCTAGCTGTGGGAACTGATAACACCGGAGCTGTCACTAATCTCTGTTTCAACTCTTGGAAACTTTCTTCACACTTTGCTGTCCATTCAAACTTATTATTTTTCCTGGTGAGTGCAGTGAGAGGAACTGCTATCTTCGAAAACCCATCAATGAAACGACGGTAATACCCCGCTAATCCCAAGAAGCTTCTAACCTCATGAACATTCCTCGGTGCCGACCAATTAACCACTGCTTCCACTTTCCCGGGGTCTACTGAAATTCCGTCCTTCGACACTACATGTCCCAAAAACGTGATTGAATCAAGCCAAAATTCACACTTCTTCAACTTAGCAAACAGCTGCTTGTCTCTAAGTGTCCCAAGTACCAACTTCAAATGTTCTTCATGCTCGGTCTCGCTTTTGGAGTATATCAGTATATCATCAATAAAGACAACCACAAACTTATCCAAAAACTCATGAAACACCCTGTTCATCAAGTCCATGAATACCGCTGGGGCGTTTGTCAGGCCAAAAGGCATGACCAAAAACTCATAATGGCCATAACGGGTCCTAAACGCCGTCTTAGCCACGTCTTCAGCTCTGATCTTCAACTGGTGGTAACCCGATCGAAGATCAATCTTCGAAAATACTTGAGCACCCTGAAGCTGATCAAACAAGTCTTCTATACGGGGTAGCGGGTACTTATTCTTTATGGTCACCCGATTAAGTTCCCTATAATCGATACACATTCTCATCGATCCGTCCTTCTTCTTCACAAAAAGAACTGGAGCTCCCCAAGGTGAAACACTGGGCCTGATGAAACCCTTGTCTAACAATTCTTGCAACTGCTCTTTGAGTTCCGCTAATTCCGACGGCGCCATGCGATAAGGTGCTTTTGAAAGGGGTGCCGTGCCTGGAACTAACTCAATAGCAAACTCTACCTCCCGCTCGGGTGGAAGTCCCGATAAATCTTCGGGGAAAACCTCTGGATATTCTCTCACAACAGGTATCTGTTCCAACATCACTTCCCCCTTTGGTGTTTCTACCACACAGGCTAGGAATCCCTGACAACCATCACGCAACAGTTTTCCAACCTGAATGGCAGAAATGATGGGTGGAGTCAACCTCACTTTTGACCCTATGAACCGAAATTCACTTTCATTGGGGGGTCTGAAAACCACTTCCTTTTTAGCACAATCAATACTGGCGTGATAAGAAGCCAGCCAATCCATACCCAAAATAACATCAAACCCTACCATGTGGAAGACTATTAAATCTGCTGGCATCAATCTTTCCTCTATAGAAAGAGGGCACCCAGGTAGAATCTCACTACAAACTATAGAATTTCCTGTTGGGGTCGCAACCACTAACTTGTTCCTCAACCTTTCAGTATCTAACGTGCAGAATCTAGAGTACGTCGTGGAAACAAAAGAATGTGTCGCTCCCGAGTCAAATAACACAAAAGCATTATTAGAAAACAAGGAAAGAGTACCTGTGATTACATTCGAACTCATCCATGAACCAAGAATATCCAAAATCTTAACCAGAACCAACCAAAGAAAAGAAAACAATAGAAAATATAAATCCTTAAAGTAAAACAAAAGAGTCATACCAGTGATCACGTCATTCCTGCCCTCAACCTCTCCAGGTGTTAATGCAAAGACTCGAGCAGGCGCAGTAGAACGTTGATTGCTGCCCCGAGTTGATACTTCATTCCTCGGAGGTGGCGGTATGAACCTCTGGTTGCTACTATTTTGCGTTGGGCAGTCTCTGATGTAGTGTCCTGATTTGCCACAACGGAAACACAATCCCGCCCCTTTCCTGCACTCTCCGGAGTGCACTTGATTGCATGTCCTACACTGGTAGGGCTGTTGATTACTCTGAACAGGCCTTTTTCCCGAACTACCACCTTCACTCCTCCTCTTCCACGGTCCTTGGTCCTTGCCAGAATGGTACTCGGTGGGAATAGTCCTTTTCCTCTGTTCGTGCAACGCAGCACTCCTTTGAAGAGTTCTTTCAAAAACTGTTGCTTTGTTCACCAATTCGGAGAAGTTCCGAATCTGGAAACCCACCACACGCTCGTACAGTTTCTCATTCAGTCCTTGCTCGAATTTACGTGCCTTCTTTTCCTCATCCGGAATCAAATAAATAGCAAAGCGGGATAATTCAGTAAATCTGGCAGCATACTGATGAACCGTCATGGTTCCCTGAACCAGGGTGGCAAATTCCATAGCCTTATCCTCACGGAATGAGCTAGGGAAAAAGCGCTCAAGAAAAATCTGCTTCAAGTGCAGCCAACTGATTATCTCTGTCCCCTCTGCTTCCCTAATAGATCTTTCAGAGATCCACCACCTCTTTGCTTCCCCAGTAAGTTTAAATGTGGCGAACGCCACTTTTTGTTCCTCAGTACAGGTTAGGACTCGAAAAATCTCCTCAATGTCCTGTATCCAATCCTCTGCCAAAGTTGGATCGCCTCTCCCATCAAACAAAGGAGGGTGCATTCGATTGAATTGTTCGACAGTACAACCCCCTTCATTGAAGTTACGCTGGCGACCCGCAGGATTCTGCACAAGGTCATCAATTAATTGATGTGCAGCCGCTCGCAGTACCTCGGAAGCACTCGGGTTTGCTTCCCTTTCATTCTCATTCGCATTCAGATCCGACATGCTTCGTTCTCTACGACGAGGTGGCATCCTGACAATATAACTAGAATTTTAAATAATCGCTTCGAAAATAAAGTTTATAAGAACATAGAAGATTAGTGGTATTTGTAAAAACAAAGTGTATATATATTAGAATTCAAATATATAAGAATATCTATAACAGAGACGAAAAAGGAACGCACAATGATAGTAATAGTCAATCTCCCCAAAATTTAACATCTTGCTCCCTCTGAGAATTTAAGAAGGCTCCGTTACTAGGCTAAACCTTAATCAACATGTATTTAGTTCATAGACCAGTGATATACCACACTCCATAGCTATTCCTAAAGCCTACGAATTCTAAGACTTCCCAGTTCAACAATATTCAATCCTATGAACCCACAGAAATCTAAACCTCCAAGGTTTATAGTATGCAGAATTCAAACCTGTCTCTGATACCAAATGTAACGCCCCAAACCCGGGTGGCTTGGTGAATTACTACTTGTCACTCATAAACATGTCTCCCAACACATCAAAAGAAAAATCTTCAAAAACTTCATAAATGAATTCAATCTCAAATCTTCTCAATAATCTCATTACAATCTCCACACAATCTTAAATGCAATAATAACAATCAAAGAGGTCCATAACCTTCCGGTAGTCATAACAAATCAACTAAATAATTCATAAATCTTACTAAACTCATAAAACCCAAAGACTTTAAGACTAAGAACACCAGAAGTCCTTCTCAGCTTAAACACAAGCAGCATTCTAATCCAGGTCCTCATTTGGACTTACCACATCATCTGAAAAATATTATAATGATAAGGGGTGAGTTATCAACACTCAGTAAGCAGAAAACATATGCTAGCGTGCAAACATGAGCATTTACAAGGTAGAACATGCAGAACAAAATATTTTCCAGAGTTAACATGTAGAACAGAACATATTTTCAAAATAACAGAGCGATGGTTTTAAAACAAATAAAACCCATGGTACTTTGGCATAACATAAACTGAGTATCACCATCAGATCAAAACAGAGCATCAAACAGAGCAGAGACCATGTTTCACCCCCGTGGTAGGGTTGTGCTAACCCCGGTGGCCAAACCAGGCAGAGACAGAGGTGAAATCTTTCCTTTATTCTTCTCGGAGCCCCGAGTGTGCACACAGGAAAAGACCACAATAAAACCACTTTGTTTCCAAAGTGGGTGCACTCAGAGACAGAGAAGTTGGTACCAACCCAAACAGAGCAGAGCATAACAGAGCAGAGCAGAGCAAAGCAGAGACAGAGTCAGATACGAAAACCAGTACACCATGCCAAAGGTTTTCAGATGTTATATCAAAATAATACAGAGTACCAAAACAGAATCAGAACAGTTTACACACGCTGAACACAAAAGCCAGAACAAATAAATGCACAACTTTTCATATTCTCAATATCGCTCTTTTTCAGATTTCAGAAACCACATGACAGAATTTAGCTCATGTCTACACAATGCATGTCAGAATATATTTTCTTTTTTCACACAGATTTCATGAATAATGCAGATAAGAGACCGAGGTTGATCTTTATTTTCACAAGTTCCCAACACAAGACAAATTATGCAAGTTTTCATAAAATCAACCTCAGTCTTATTAACTTGTATAAAATCCAGCATAGGAACCCCGCTTACCTGACTCCTGCAGCGTATTATCTAAGCCTTGAAAATGATCTCTATCAATCTCGTTACCTATTCATAAAAATAACATAAACTAAATATTAAAGTCCAAAAACACCCAATTGTTCTTAAACAATTCAAGACTCAAACTCTAGACCATAATTCAACGAGTTTAATCAAACTTAACTAGCCAAATAACAATCCGGACAGCCCAAACTTCGACCCAAAAATATTCTATACCAAACTCAGTATGTTGGCTATAAGTGGAGACTGGTTTGGAGCTGAAAAAGTGTTGTCTGAAAGTTGGCTCGACAGTTGGCTCGAGCCAACTTCGCTCGAGCCTCGCTCGACATACCGCTCGAGCCTCGCTCGACATACCGCTCGAGCGAGATCAAGTCAGAGAGGTTCGCTCGAGCCTCGCTCGACACCCTGCTCGAGCGGAAGCAAGTCAGAGAGCTTCGCTCGAGTGTCGCTCGACACTCTGCTCGAGCGGAAGCAAGTCAGAGAGCTTCGCTCGAGTGTCGCTCGACACTCTGCTCGAGCCAAATACGCAGATTTCGCCTATTTAACCAGTTTACACTACACAAAGCACTCTTCTTTCCATTCCCAAATCCAAAACAATGTAACTTAAAAAAATCCAAACCTAGGACAAAACACCAACCCGAAGTACTCACCACACATAACAATCAGAAAAACTCACAAAAAGCTACTAAAACTCACGGTAAGAACCAAAACAGAAACTGCAGTAAATGAAAAGGAGTGAGAGAATCGGCTGAGAGGATGCATTAAAAATAGAGTCTTGTTGCAGAACAACCAAAAAATATGGAAAGAGGATAAGTTATACCTGACGATGAAATCTTGCACAAGGAGAAGAGAACCAATGGAAAACTGAAAAGATGAGAGAGAGAGGGACACCCAATCTGCAGAAACTGGAGCAGTGCGATAGAGAAAAACAGTTATGAAGGAGAGTGACCGAAAGGGGTGAGAAACGAAGTGGGGAGACGTGCGAGAGAGAGAGAGAGAGAGAGATACGGAAGAAACTGAAAATGCAACAATGCATGCGGAAAGAAAGGAGAGAAAGAAACGGAAGTGAAGCAGACACACTCACCTCCATAAAACGACGCCGTTGGGACCCCTACTAAACACTAAAATGGCTGGGTCATTCACACGCACGGTTCGGGCCACTGCTGAAGCTACCGGGCCTTACATCCTCCTCCCCTTACAAGAATTCCGTCCTCGGAATTCGCTACAAGTTATAAGAACTCTCTTCGAACAAGTGCGGATACTTTACTCGCATCTCTTGCTCGAATTCCCAAGATGCTTCATTGATAGCATGATTACACCACAATACTTTAACCAAATAAATAGTTCGATTTCGCAACACTTGCTCTTTCTTGTCCAGAATCCGCAATGGTTCCTCGGTGTAGGTCATGTCCTCTTGAATCTGTAAGGGTTCATGATCTATGATGTGAGTGGGGTCATGGATATACTTCCTCAACAAGGACACATGGAACACATTATGCACTCCCGAGAACGCCGGTGGTAGAGCCACCCTGTATGCCACCGGTCCAATCCGTTCAAGAATCTCAAACGGTCCAATGTATCTAGGGCTCAACTTACCTTTCTTTCCGAATCTCATAACTCCTTTCATTGGTGAAATTCTCAAGAATACCTTATCTCCCATCGCAAATTCTAACTGACGGCGGCGCTTATCTGCATAGCTCTTCTGTCGGCTTTGAGCTGCTTTCATTCTAGCCCGAATGATATCTATCTTTTCTGTGGTCTGCTGAATAATTTCTGGCCCTAGAAGTTTTCTTTCACCTACTTCATCCCAATACAAGGGAGACCTACATCTCCTGCCATACAAAACCTCATAAGGTGCCATCCCAATGCTAGCCTGGAAGCTATTGTTATATGCAAACTCAACCAATGGTAAATGTTGCATCCAAGATCCCTTGAAGTCCATCAAGCATGCCCTAAACATGTCTTCTAAAATCTGAATAGTTCTTTCTGATTGTCCATCTGTCTGAGGGTGAAAAGCAGTACTGAAACTTAACTGAGTACCCATTGCCTCTTGTAAGCTTCGCCAGAACTTAGAGGTAAAACGAGGATCTCTATCCGACACAATGGATACCGGCACTCCATGCAACCTCACTATCTCCCGCACATACAGTTCAACTAGTTTCTCTAGTTTATAAGAAACTCTAATGGGCACAAAATGGGCGGTTTTCGTTAACCGATCCACGATTACCCATATAGCATCTTGTCCGCTTACGGTCCTTGGTAGACCTGTCACGAAATCCATGGAGATATGTTCCCATTTCCACTCCGGAATCTGGAGTGGCTGTAATAATCCTGCAGGTCTCTGATGTTCCGCCTTCACTTGTTGGCAAGTCAGGCATTGTTCTACAAATTTAGCAATTTCTCTTTTCATGCCATTCTACCAAAAGGACTCTCTCAAATCCCGATACATCTTGGTACTCCCTGGGTGAACAGTGTACAAAGAACGGTGTGCCTCTTCAAGAATTACCCTTTTTAGTTCCTCATCAGCAGGTACGCATACTCTACCCCTAAATCTCAAAACTCCATCCTTGGAAACACAAAAATCAGGCTTGTCCCCGTTTTCGATCCCTTCCATTAGCTTCACCAACTCTGAGTCCACTTTCTGAGCAGCTCTGATTCTATCTAGCAAATCAGGTTGAACCACTAAACTGGCCATGACAGCATTTGTATCACTAGACGAGACTTCAATACCGGCTCTTTCTGAATCCATCAACAACCTATGCTGAGTGGTAATGGCTGCAACTGTCGGTCCGATTGACTTCCTGCTCAGAGCGTCGGCTACTACATTAGCTTTGCCAGGGTGATAATTAATGGTGCAATCATAATCCTTGATCAACTCAAGCCACCTCCTTTGTCTCATATTTAATTCTTTTTGGGTAAAGAAATACTTCAAACTCTTGTGATCCGTATAAATTTTGCACTTTTCCCCATACAAGTTGTGTCTCCAAAGTTTGAGTGCAAAAATAACTGCCGCGAGTTCCAGATCATGAGTGGGATAATTTTGCTCATACACTTTCAATTGGCGTGAGGCGTAAGCTATAACCTTCCCATGTTGCATCAGTACACACCCCAAACCAAGCCTAGAAGCATCGCTATAAACAACAAATCTGCCTCTAGCTGTGGGGACTGATAACACCGGAGCTGTCACTAATCTCTGTTTCAACTCTTGGAAACTTTCTTCACACTTTGCTGTCCATTCAAACTTATTATTTTTCCTGGTGAGTGCAGTGAGAGGAACTGCTATCTTCGAAAACCCATCAATGAAACGACGGTAATACCCCGCCAATCCCAAGAAGCTTCTAACCTCATGAACATTCCTCGGTGCCGACCAATTAACCACTGCTTCCACTTTCCCGGGGTCTACTGAAATTCCGTCCTTCGACACTACATGTCCCAAAAACGTGATTGAATCAAGCCAAAATTCACACTTCTTCAACTTAGCAAACAGCTGCTTGTCTCTAAGTGTCCCAAGTACCAACTTCAAATGTTCTTCATGCTCGATCTCGCTTTTGGAGTATATCAGTATATCATCAATAAAGACAACCACAAACTTATCCAAAAACTCATGAAACACCCTGTTCATCAAGTCCATGAATACAGCTGGGGCGTTTGTCAGGCCAAAAGGCATGACCAAAAACTCGTAATGGCCATAACGGGTCCTAAACGCCGTCTTAGCCACGTCTTCAGCTCTGATCTTCAACTGGTGGTAACCCGATCGAAGATCAATCTTCGAAAATACTTGAGCACCCTGGAGCTGATCAAACAAATCTTCTATACGGGGTAGCGGGTACTTATTCTTTATGGTCACCCGATTAAGTTCCCTATAATCGATACACATTCTCATCGATCCATCCTTCTTCTTCACAAAAAGAACTGGTGTTAACCTGCTAAATTGGTGTCTTTTCCAGACTTTACTTGCCCTTGGTGAAGTGACAAAGGAGATCCTTAGAGGAAGTCCCAACTTCTTCCCTATAAAACCAATGGACTATGGCCGGTTTTTGGTCATATCATTAGGAACTGGCTCAAATAAAGACGAAGAGAAATACAAGGCTCGTGATGCAGCCAAGTGGGGCATACTAGACTGGTTAACCAGAGGTGGTTCCACCCCAATAATTGACGTATTTTCTCAAGCAAGTGCAGATATGGTTGACGTCTATCTCTGTGAGGTTTTCGAAGCCCTTCATTCTGAGGAAAACTATCTGCGGATTCAGGTATATCATGTTTATTCAAATCCATAAGTCCATGACGAGTAGGCATGTTTTTATGCACTCGATTAGCATGGGCATGTTTAATATTTAAATCAAAATAATGCAGGACAATACATTGATTGGGGTAGTATCTTCTGTGGACGTTGCCACAACGAAGAACTTGGATGATCTTGTCAAAGTTGGAGAAGAATTGCTGAAAAAACGAGTCTCCAGGGTGAATCTGGATACTGGCCTCTTTGAACCTACAAATAGCGAAACAAATGCAGAGGCTCTCGTAAGGTATAATTACATGAGATGAAAATGATTTGTACAGTCTAGAGAGCGTGCAAGTCTTCTTTAAAAAGATAGGTTATAAAAAAAATATTTTTTAATAGTGAACTCTATTTTTTTTAATGAGGCCCGTTTGGTAACATAACTGCTCTCAAGTATACTCGGATATACTCGAATATTTTTAAATATTTCCTTCTCAAAAATCAAAAATCAAAACACAATAACACTTTTCAATTTCATATTTTCAAATTTTTTATCTAATCATTATACATTTCTCAAACTCTTAAACAAAACACAAAAAGCAATACTATTTTTTTCAAATTTTCAAACAAAAATTACATTAAAAAATTATTTTTTAATTTTATAATATTTTCATTCAATTTTTCTCTCTCCTTTTTTAAAACCCAATAAAATATCTTAACTCAAACTATTTTACTACTATTAACAGAGATACTAAAATATTCTTAATATCGAAACGGGCCTGAGAGTGCGCAAAATTTTTACACTTTAAAACTGTATTTAGCTAACATTACTCTTTTATATATATTGAACTTTTTTTTTTTTTGGAGTTTCTTTTTGACACTAAGATATATAATAATGGAAAGCATAAAATATGTCTTTGCTGCAGGTTTGCACAACTTCTTTCCCAAGAGAGGCATCTTCGCCATGGAAGGTCTCCCGTTGGACAAGTTAGAAGTCCTGATCATCACAAATGATGATGTTACTTTTTACTAGGGTTTTGGCTTCCCTGTTCCTCTCGTTTCTGGCCTCCCAATTAAACTTTCAGAGTGTCAAACCAGCTAGCTTACCAACGGGAGTGGATTGTTCAGACTCATGATCATGCTTACCAAACCAGCAGTGGATTGTTCTTTGATCACCTACCTAGCTAGCTAATAAACGCTGTATATTACACATTTCTCTTCGAATTATTGAAGGTGTTTCCAATTTTATCCATGAGCGCTGAATATGCTAGCTAGCTGTACTCATGAGTCATGAGCTCTTTAACTTCCAAATTAAGAAACTATCAAATGTCGTTTTCTATCATCAACTTGCATGAAACCAGCTTAATTATATAAACGACGTTAAAGATCAATAGGAACAGTTTTGTGGGGGAGTGAATCCTGAAAACGTCCCATTTCTTTTGAAAAGAGTACGATCTATCATGAAAAAGTTGATGTTTTTTAAGTGCGTCTTATATTTCTCTTACTTTTTTTTAGAGTGCACAATGCTTGCTTGTATATATTCTATGATTGTATAAATCATTTTCCTTATAGCTAAATTATATAATTTTTAGTATATTAATGTATTTTACCTTTATAATTTAAGAACCTCAATTTTCACTAAATAAATTGAAAACTCAGAATTAATTAATTATGTTTTTCAAGTAATTGACTAGTGTAAAAAAAAAAAATGACTTAGCATATTAAATTTTTATGTAACAAAAGTACACTTGAATGACATTTCTTGACATAATTTCTTTAAAGATTTTGTAGAATTAAATATTTTTTATTTAATAGATGGAATGATTAATTTTGTATTCTACATATATGAAATATATATTAATTTTACAATAAGTATATAAATATATATATATATTAATTTTATAACAAGTATATAAATATACCATTATTAATATACATATATATATTTTTTTATAAGTATATATATATATATATATATATATATATCTCGGCGATTCTTGTTTTAACGTTTACCATTATCTTCCCGTTAAAAATTTTTCCCTTCCTTGCAGAGAACTTCACAAAGATATTCAAAACAGCCCTCAATGAGCAAAAACACAAAATCAAAAATAAACCGTTGAGCACAAAAAAAACTGAAAAAGAAAATTTACAAACACAACACATGACGGGCTGGAAGTTCGAAACTTTATCATTTCTTAACTTGGCGGAGGTCCAGATTCCAGAACCCAGAACTCCAAAAAAAAAAAAAAAGGAAAAAATAGAACAAAGAACCAAAGGCACTCTCGGAGGGAAGAAAGCCATCAATGAACAACTAGAGGTCCCAATTCCAGAACCCAGAACAAAAAACAAAAAACAAAAAGATAGCGAATATTGGAGTGAAAGTTTAAAAAAAAATTACACAGAATCACAAAAAAAAAAATACCACAAGAAAAAACAAAAAAATGAAACAACGTAAATCAGAAAATCCATAAAAATTAAATTACTTCTCTTTGATTTATAATTTTCTCGGCAAACAAGCCCACGCTGAATTGAAAACCTAAAATTATCCATACCCGCAACAAACTCCATTGCCAAAAAACGACGGCGAATTGCAACGAGAACAAAAAAGCACAACCACAACTCCACTCCAGAACCCAGAACAAAAAAAAAAAACAAAAAACAAAAAAAAAATATTATTTCTCATCCATGAAAACCTAGGTATGTGGAAGAAGAAAAAAAAAATTCACCTTTCCCGTGAAGAGGACGGCCTCACGGTGGATGAGCTGGGCTCAGCAACATCTATTTGGAAGCAAAAACCAAAAAAAGAAAAAAAAGATCAGAAGAAGAAAAAAAAATATAAAATAAAAACTCCACCTTTCCCGTGAAGGGGATGGCCTCACGGTGGCTGAGCTGGGCCGAGCAGCAGCTATTTGGAGGAGGGAGAATCATACATTCAGATTTAAAGAAGCAAAACCCAAAAAAAAAAAAATATATCAGAAGAAGAAAATTTTAAAAAAAAAAACCCACCTTCCCCGTGAAGTGGATGGCCTCGCGGTGGCTGAGCTGGGCTGACCAGCAGCTATTTGGAGGAGGGTTACGGTGGTTCTCGACTCTGGGTTCTGTGGGTGTGGCTGTGGGTGAGGAGGTGGCTTGCAGCGACGCGGCTGGCCGTGAAGCTTGGGAGGTGTTGTCGTGGCTGAGGAGATCGGGAGCGATGAGAAATCTAGAGAGAGACAAAGAGAGAGGCTCTGTTGAGCAGACGAAAAACAATGGAGCTTCCGCAAGATAGAAAGAGAACGAGAGAGAGAGAGGTCAGCTTTACATATGTTGCGGGTAAAGTATCGGACGGATAGAATTCAGTATCCGTGTGTTGTGTTTTTTCTGTGTGAAAGGGAACGGTGGATGCAGTAGTAACTAGTAAGTTGTGTTTTCTCGGTTGGAGGATGTGATTGTAGAGTGCTACGCAGATTGTGATTGAATTTAAATGTAACACAATTTATTTCAATTCATTGTTACAAATTTTTTAAATTTTAATAAAAGAATATAATAAATAATTTAATATTTTAAAATTTTAAAATATTAATAAAATTAAAAAATAATATTCTAATAAAATTAAAAAATAATTTTTTTATTGAAAATTTCTACCGAATTGTACTTTTTTTATAATTTTTTTTACATAATGATTAAGTAAGTGTTTATTTAATAATTAATTACTATTCCTAAAATATCAATAATATTAGAAAATAATTTTCTAACAATATTAAAAAATAATTTTCTTATCAAAAATTTCTACTGAATTGTATTTTTTTTTTCATTTTTCTTTTACTTAATGATTAAGTAAGAGTTTACTTAATGATTAATTTTTTTAAAATAAAAAAGTTAATTACTATTCGTACATAAATTTCTTACTAAAAATTTCTATTGAATTACATTTTTTTAAATTTTATTTTACTTAATGATTAAGTAAGTATTTTTAAATGAAATTGTGATTTTATTTATTTTTTAAAAATATTTAAAATGTTTAAAAAAATGAATAGATAATTTAACTTTTTGTAAAAAGAGAAACACTATTATGTCAACCCATTCTTACCGGTCCATTGACAGCTTGGCGAAATTGTTTTTTTACTTAATGATTAAGAAAGTGATTTTAAGTGTATGAGTGTATTTTTTTAATTTTTTAAAAATATTTAAATATATTAAAAAATATCAAAGAAAAAACATAAGCATTATAATGTCCTCTCTATTGAGGCAATGCAAGATGAGAGAAATGCTGGATCGTCATCCTAGAATCAAAATTATCTCAATTACCTTTGGAAGTATTGTACAACTCCCTCATGAACCGCTTCAGGGGATTCGAATGAAGTGCCATCAGCTTTGAGCATTTGGTTCATTTGAGTTTGTTGCCTTCTCTTCATAACCGAGTGAAAGAATCGAGTATTATTATCCCTTTCTCTTAGCCATTTAACTTTGGCCTTTTGCGCTAACATGGACTCCTCCCTATTCTTCCATATATCTAGCTCGATTTTGGTTATGAGCAGATCTTGTTCCACCATTTCCTCATACCCCTCCTGTAGGTGAGGATCTAAAGCTTCAATCCTCTGTTCTAACTCTCGGATCATTGTTTCCACTGGCCCAAAGTTTTCCTCATTCCACGTTTTGAGGACATGTTTAATGCGTTTCAGTTTAAAAGCAAGGTTCTCCAAACCTCTACCACGCCCCTCCTCCTCCCAACTCGTTTTGACTAACAAAAAAAAAATCTTGGTGCTCCACCCACATTTATTGGAAGCGAAACGGGGGTGGCCCATACCTTTGAGAGTTTTGGACACAAGAGACTATCATTGGCGAGTGATTAGATGTATTGCACCCCAAGTAAGTCAACAAAGTTAGTGGGAGTTATTCCAAGAACTTTGTGTTAATAAATCCTCTGTCTAGCCAAGTCCAACTCCTTGCTAATCCCTCTTGCCCGTTGCACCAGATTAGCTTTATTCCTTGGGAATTTATTTCAAGGAGCCCACACCCATTGATCCAATTATTAAATTCCTCCATTGCTATCATAGGACGAGGAGCACCCCCCTTCGCTCTTCATTAGATCTTATGATGTTGAAGTCCCTAAGGATCATCCAAGGAGAGTTTGTATGCGCCTCCTCTTCTAAGTCCCTCCATAGTTGTCTCTGTTGCCCATAGTTACATTTAGCATATGCTAATGTAATTAGAGACTCTGTGCTCCCCTCCAAAATTTTGACAGTAATAAATTGATCACTCATGCTAACCACACACACATTTACACTTTTATCCCACAACAGCCAAAGTTTCCCAGCCTTAACTTGGTTAGTTCGCCCATTTTCCATCCATAAATATTTCATAAGATTTTCCATCTTCCTCTCATCTACAAATTTCTCTGCTAGAGCTACCACTTTAGGATTATATTTTTTAACTAGCTACTTCAACCTTCCCATTGATGTGCCCAAGCCTCTGATATTCCAATACAGAATTGGACTTATCATAAATTAAGTTTTGAGGGGCGGGTAATGACCCGATTTGTGCTTCTCATTGTGCTTAAACCATCAATTCCATCTCTGCTCTTTGCTCCACTTGTTCCTCCCTCAGACATGTAATCTTTATCTTTTCCTGCTTTGTCATTTAATTCTCCCTCTTCCTGATCAGACAAGGATTTATTCCCCCCCCTCTATTTCATCCACCTGATTCTCTTGTCCCCATTCATCCAAGGGTACATCTTCAATTAATACTAAATCCTTCTCCTACAAACCTCCCCAGACATATGTTTCAAACTATCCAACGCTACCTCCTGCGAATCCGTGTGATCATCTCCTTTGTAAACAGGGGAGTTAAAGATGTCAAACCCCTGCTCCTGTCCAACCTGCACCTGGCCACCCGGCACTTCATTGAATACTTGTGCTTCTTGCGTGTCGCTATCACCCCGTTCTCCTTGTTTTTCCTTCTATTCCCTCTGCTCCTTTTCTTGTTCAACCACCATAGCATTCTCCTCTCCAGCAAGAGCAGGTGCTTCCGGTTCTTCCCCCATACCAGGCTCTATTTCATTTCTTCCCCCCATGTTAATGTTCCCTCCTGCATCCTTTGTCCCCCCTCTAACTTCACGATACTCCTTAGCAACCTTTGGTATTCCTGTTTTTTCCAGTTCTCGTCTATTGTTTCCTCTCCTATAGGTTCGTTGGTTGTGTCCCTGCATTTTACAAGACAAACAGAACGCAAACAATGTCTCAAAACACCACTTCCTGTTTAAAACCAGACCCTGGTGCTCCAATCCAAAAGTAATCCAAAAGCTGTCGGGAGACGTCCATTTCCAAGCATACTTGTGCTCCATCTGTTCGTGTTGCGCAACGGGTAGAGTTATCTGTCCGAATAAAATTTCCTAGCGGTGCCGTCAAGATCTTGAGAATAGAGTCATGGTAAAAGTTTGGTGGTAATCCTGGAAGCATTACCCAGATCGGGACTATCGGTGATTCTTCATCTTCAGTACAACTTGGCGTCCAATGAAAGACTCTGTAAGGCACTCCATTAATCTCACTAGCCCCTCGAGAAAAAGCTTTACTGAAATCCTCCTCCGAAGTAAGACGCATGAATGTGTTTCTGTTCTTGCTCATTGAAAAGACTACCACCGTACCCCCTAACCCCCATCTGTTACATATAAACATGCTTATTGCATCAAGAGTTGGCCTCTGCCTGATGAACTCGAGCGAGACAAACCCTAGTGTTCGCTCTAGTCCTGCTCGACTCCCCGCTCAAGCCACTGTTGATTTGGCTGTTTGCTTGATGCACGCTTGACACGCTGCTCGAGCGAAGAACCCAGATTTTGCCAATTAGGGTTTCCATCACCGTTTGCTATATATTTGTCATATTTGACTTGTGTTGGACGACTTTCAACATATTTTGAGAGAGAACAATTGTCAAGTGAGTGCATATTGTGTGAGAGAGCAAAAAAGCCCTAGGCAGTTTGAGTTGAGATTGAGTGATTGTAATCTCCTCTAGTTAATAAGATTTCTACAGCTCTGTGGATGTAGGCAATTTGCCGAACCACGTATATTGTGCGCCGTATACTTAATTGTGATTGTTTTTACTTTATTTTTCATCGTTGGTGTGTGTTTTGCACAACATTACAGAACATAACTTACGACAATTATTGTTGTTTAATGTTGTCTAAAATACTCATATATGTAGCAAAAAATTATGTAGAATATATTTATCTCTCTTTCACTTGAGATTCTCAAATTCAAAAGAATTTAAGGAGATACATTTCTTCAAATTTAAATAAGTAGTTGAGAGAATATATATCCAGATAAACTTATTACTATACATAATCACATTTAAAAGTTCTGCCAGTCATATGTGAGGAAAGTAGGGCTGTAATCGAGCTGAGCCGAGCCAATCTTTGTCTTACCGAGCTTGGCTCGACTAAAAAAACTAGAGCTCGAGATTTTTATTTAACCTTTGTTCGAGCTTGACTCAGTAAGCAAAACTTCCAACTCGAGTTCGAGCTTGAGCTCAGTTTGAGTTGTTTAATTTTTTTTTAAATTTTTTGAATAACTTTTAATAATTAATAAATTAGATAAATAAAAAATCTAATATTTTTGTACAACTAACAAGTAGAACCTATATTAAATTATAAGATTTTAAACATTTATAAATAACTAATATGTAGCTAGTTGATATTTATCCAAAATAACAATATATTATATGCCTACATAAATTATTAATACATACACATAATATGGTAGTATATATCTATTTCATATATGGTTCACACATACTAGTATATAAAATTATTAAATCTTATCTACTAATTATTATATAAATTATAAAAGATAGCTATGAAGCATATTCAATATATAGGCATAAGTAATTAGGTTATATATTATATATTTAATTATAAAAGTGTTATGCTTATGTTATTAGCTAATATATATATATGTATATATACATAGTTGTATGGGTATATTTATCAATATATGAATGATCTTTAATCGAGTTGAGCTAACGAGTTGACTCGGGCATAAATGAGCAAGCCTTAACAAGCTTTAGTCAAGTCGAGTTGACTCAGGTATGTGTCATTTACTAATCGAGCAGGTATCTGCTTTCACGACCGAGTTTTTTTTTTACGAGTCGAGTTTGATCGAGTAAGTATTGAGCGGGTTATCGAACATATTGGTTCATTTACAACCCTAGAGGAAAGTAAAATGCAACTAGAAATCATAAATTTACTGCCAAATTAGTGCCAATTATAGTGCTGACAAGATTAGTGTGAATTTATTCAATTTAAATGGCATATGTATGGAACCAAAAATGTTATTAATCATCATGTTACATAGCATCAAATAATTAAAATTTTTTATTTTTATTTATCCTGTAATCATATAATATAATATTACAAGATAATTAAAAATGGATAACTAATAAATTAATAAATACTAGTGGGTTTAAAGCTTTGGGAAGTTGGTACATCTGAGTTTTACTCTAGATGATTAGGAATGTTAGCCCAACACCATGTAGACAAAGAAGTCCATTTTGTTTTTGGTGCCGTGGGTTGGCGACTACTTTTCTATCCAATTGAACATTGACTGTGGAACATATTTCATCAAACATTAAGGTCTTGCTAGATACTTATATTGTTGTATATTTTCAAAACATTTCATAATTTTTTCTTAAATATCATTCAAATATAAAATATTAATTTAATTTCTAATTCTTAATTTTTTCATCTAATTATTACCTAATAATTATTCAAACAAAAAATCCAATACAAATTTCTCAAACTTCCAAACAACACAAAAATAATAAAAATAATATTACAAATTTATATTCAAACAAGTTTTTAACTTTATAATATTTTTATTCAACTTTTTCTCTCTCATTTCTCAAAACTTAATAAAATATCTTAACTCAAACCATTTTATTACTTTTCACAAAATTCTGAAACTTACACATTTAAGAGTGTATATGAGTCAAGTTCGAGCCAGAATATATAAAGTTATATTTAGAACTATTAATTATTTTTTGAATAAGTTTGAGTTTGTTCACGAGTTACTAATTTTGGCAAAGAAAAATTGTTTATATTATATCTCATAACTTTATCAATAAATTTCAATTTCAACATAAAAAATTTTTATAAATTTTTTTTATATAATTTATTATAAAAGTATAAATGTTATATTTACTAGGATTCAAACAATATGCTTTATATTATGAATATAGTTATCTTATCTTTTTAAAAATTCAAAAAATAATCATTACTTGTAAAATAATTTCGCATAAAATGTATAAAAAATAAAACTTATAAATAAGATTTGTGGAACTCTGAAATTAAATTTGATCCAATTTGATATCATTAGGGGTAATTCCCACAACCAACCGAACAAGTGAGACCGAGAATTTCTTTAAACCTGGATATTAATATGACTTAGCCGTGCAACCAAACAAGTCTCCTCTTTCTCACACTAATTGAACACCTGTCTAGTGTCTCTCTCGCTCCTTTCCCAATCCTTTTCTTTGCCTTCAAGCGCGGCAACGGCAAGGATCTTTCGCCGGCGACAACCACGGTGTGAGTCTAAAGATATAATCGCACTCGAAACAATAATGCATAACTTTTTCCTCCCCG
Organism: Juglans mandshurica; assembly: GCA_022457165.1. Lineage (NCBI taxonomy): Eukaryota > Viridiplantae > Streptophyta > Magnoliopsida > Fagales > Juglandaceae > Juglans > Juglans mandshurica. The sequence continues at coordinate 6,307,196 of CM039634.1, read as the reverse complement.
GTTAGCTTTAATATAGAAGGGACAAAATGGTGGGGAAATCAAGTTTTTTTTTCGTTTGTTTATTGTAACACACTTGATAGATAGTGTTTGGATAACTAGAAAGTATGAGAGAAAATGTAAAGAAAATGGTCAAATTCGAGGTTGACCTAGCTTTCAAGAGAAAGAGATAAAAGAGAATAAGAAAACATTTTCATTAATGATTCTGGATGCTCCCACAAGTCCCTCATTCTACTACATATATGACTTCTCTCTTGGGCCACAGGGCACTTACTCCAACGGTAACATGAAGTCCAATCAAAATATAACTAATAATAAATGGGTCATGGCCAGACTTAACTAGACTCAAGCAAATAAACTCAACTACTAATTCTTATTACTCAACCCAAACCTACTATGACTTTGGTCCTTCCTATCTCTATTGCAGATGTGTGACAAACCATCCCCCATAGAAGCACCTTGTCCACAAGGTGAGGTATCTTTGCCTACCATTGTCCCCCCACCAGGGTCAAAAATAAGAATTTTCTTTATACCAACAACCACTTCATGGTTCACAATAATAACCCCATCAATGGGTGTTGTTGCATACCCCAGACCCATAGTTCGGTTAGCTTTATCGAAGTTTGATTTGAAAACCAAAGGCAACCCGAGTTGTGATGCAACAGGTTTTATGTGCCTTGCCATTTGAAAAACTTGCTCCTCAGATTCGGTGGTCTCTTGATGCATTTCACCCAACACGTTAAGCTCGAAACTCATACAACTAAGCTTACCTTTGATTGAGGTAAAATCAACACAAAAGGGGTGGGGTTCCCTTTTTGCCCTGGAGACCTGCGCTAGAAATTCTTGGGCAGGTTGTTTGCTGGAATCTAATTTCTTTATGGTTGCAGCCTGGTCACTAGCTAGGACATTATGATATACTTTTCCATATGAGCCCTCGCCAATTAAGACCTTAGTACCAAAATTATCTGTAATATCCTTCAACTCTTTTAGTGGAATGGTAGAAACTGTGATAGGTTGGATAGTTACAGGCCATGTATTTTTTGGCACGGATTCATTGGCTAGATAACTATGATTAATGCCTGTTGAATTATTTCCCAATAACTGTTTAGTACTAACAGCTCTATGCATATTATTTTCTCCCAAACAGCCGAAACAACTCATTGTCCTTCCCAAATCTTCAAGCCCTTGTGTCAAACATACCATAACTCCATTTTGATGTTTGTCTTCAACACATTTGATGGTTGCTCTAAAGGAACTCAACTCCAGAGTTCTCGACTCCTCTGTTGCAGCAAAGCTATTATTGCCATTCTTCAATATGGTGCTAGTATTCTCTTTGGAGTTCTTGAGGGTTAACTTGATAAGAGAAACTGGAGGAAATCTTTCAGTCAAACCACACTTCACCAGTTTATCAATAATCTCTCCCAATTTCTCTTGAAGAGCTACATTTCGAAAGCACCACACTCCCAAGAACAAACACTTGAAGATCAAACCCACGACACTCCTAATTGGCATTTTCACAAATACCTAAGGCACCCATACTGCCTTTTTCATGAGAAGCACGAAGGCAACAACAGTTCCTCCATACAATCCTCTCAAAGTTTGTGGGGAGTCTTCCATGGTGACACATCCCGACGGACCGGACTGGACCGATTTTACCGATTTTGAACCGGACCGGAACCGGTTTTTAAAATGAAAAAACCGGCCGGTTCCGGGATTTTTTGGACCGGACCGGTTGATTAAAAAAAATAAAAAGTAATATTTTTATATATAAGTTTTATATATAATGTATAATTATAAATTTGTATGTGAAATGTTTCTATATAATATATATAATTATATATATTCATATATGAAATAATTTCTTATTATAATTTATAAATTATTACATAAAATGTTAATACTAAATCACTACAAGTTTATAACTAATACTAATATATAACTTATAACTATACCTAGTATATTAATACTATTATATAGTCTAATATATTAATAAAAGTATAAAACAGTTTTTTTTAAATCAGTTTTTTTTTTTTATAAACAAATTTTTAATGACAAATTGTGAAACTTATATTTTAAAAAAACCGGAAAACCGGACCGGAAACCGGTAAAACCGGAAGTACCGGTTTAGGAGGGTAACCGGTACGTAATCGGTTTTGAAAAATATAAAACCGGTACATACCGGTTCGGTCCTAGATTTTATTCAAAACTGGACCGAACCAGACCGGTTACACCCCTAGTTCGAATGACGAATTTTTACGTTCGAATAAACTTACTTGTCAGAGTATTTGGCGCGAAGTTTCCATCCAAACACATTCCACGAGATAAATCCGTTCGAACGGGACGTTATTAGGTTCGAACTAATAATAGTATTATTATACTTATAAGTAATTTCCTATAATTTTAATAATCTAATGTATAAAATATTTTAATATTATATAGTATATAATATATATATACTATGACAACTATTTTATATTATAATTGATAATATATAATATACTTTTGGTCTAATAGTTAATATAATACTTATGCTATATATACTAATTATTAATATATAGCACTTATTAATATATAGTACTTATAACATAGTTAGTATTATATTATTATTTAACTTATATGAGTATAATTATCATAACTTATTAATATATATATAGTAACTATATAGTTACTTCTAATTTTGCACTATATATTATATAACTTACTACCTTGTAATATAAAATATAATAAGTATAGTTATCATAACTTATAATAGTAACTAGTAACTATAGTAACTATATAATATTTACACTATAATAGTTATAGCTATATAGTAACTATATAATACTTACACTATAGTAGCTATATAACTAATAAGTACTATTTATATATATATTAATTATATTAACTTGTATACCACACTCCACACTCCACACTTTTTTAAATTTTTTAAATTTTTAAAAATGTTTTTTTGAGTTTATTCTATTTAAATTATTTCAAATTTTTTATTCATTATTCACATAATAAATATTTAATAAAAGAAAAAAATAATAAAAATTAAAAATAATGTGGAGTGTGGAGTGTTAGGAGGTTGTGAAGATTTTTTGTAATAGCTATAGCTATATAGTAACTACATATAACACTTACACTATAGTAGTTATATAACTAATAAGTACTATATATATATATTAATTATATTAACTTGTATAGTTATCATGACTTATACTAGCTATAGCTATATACTTACTATATATAATACTTACACTATAGTAGCTATATAACTAATAACTACTATATTATTATATATTAATTATATTAACTTGTATAGTTACTAGTACTTATAATAGCTATAGTAGTTATATAACTAATAACTATAGTTAGTGTTATAATATTATATAAACTATACGAGTATAGTTATCATAACTTATATGTAGTAGTTATATAATTAAGCCATTGAAATTATACTAAGTACTTAGTATGTACTTAGTATAATAGAATAAATATATTTACAAATAATATTCTAAATATATTAATTAAAAGTATTATAATACTATTATTAGTTTTATTTTTATACTTTTGTACTTTGTAATATCTATTAGTAATATAATTATAAATATATTAGTATAATAACTGTTCGAACGAATATCTTTCCAATTCAAACGAGACGCCATGGTCATTATAGACCTAGTTCGAATACAATGAAACAAATCACTCCAGTTCAAACCAGCAGCCATCGAGATCTCTGATTTCGCCCCTTATCTTCGCCGCGAAAACTGCCACTCAACCGCCCTAGCAACCCTACATTTGAACTTCTAAGAGGTATGAGTCAAGTCTCCACATCTATTGTTTGGTTTTATGTTCGAATAGGTTGTGTTTTGGGAGGTATGGATTTCGAATTCGAAATCCCCCATTTTGGGGTATTCCGTAGAAATAACATCAAAATAATCGGTAGAAATGATTGGGCTTTACTGCTTAATCATTTCTACCGATTAAAACAAAAGATAACATCTAGATTGAGTTTTTAAGTTCGGGGTTGAGTCGACTCAGCCATGGTTGTTTGGCTTGTTCCCGTTCGAACTAATTGTAGTCCGTTCGAACGCTCAGTTGCCAAACAACATTATTTCGGTTCGAAGAAAAGAAATTCATTCGAATGAACAAAGATTGCGGTTTGAATGAATAGAACAGTCTATTCGAATATATTTTACTAGTTCGAACAGAATATGTTCCGATCGAACGAATTATTTCAATTCAGTTCAATATAGTATAATTCTTCAATAATATAATTTAAATATTATGGTTAATTATATTCTTACTTTCCTTATGATTAAATAGTATATCAATAGCATCTAGCGGAAGAAAACATGCGAGAGATCAGCCCAGCCAAAGTAGTGGTGCAGCTCATGCTCAGGAGACGAGGCCTATACTTGTCGAGCGTGAGATCATTTTGTCTGACTTCTCCGATCTCTCATGGGAGGGATGGAGCATACAGTCCATCTTCACCGAGCGGAGATGGATACTGATCTGTCAGCAGCGTGCATATCCAAAGATGGTCGGTGAGTTCTACCGTGCCATGGGAGAACTTAGCGTTGATGCTCTGTTCTACACCTTATCGGTCCGTGGTGTGAGTATTAATTTCTCTCTCCGCATTATTGCTGAGTTCCTTGACATCCTGTGCGTGGCCGACGCATATCCTGCAGTGGCTACACGGGGACTAGCGGCTGCACCATTTGATTCGGTCACACCGGCCACATCCTTCACGCTAGCCCCGAATGTAGAGTTGGATGCTAGTGAGGATGGTAGTGAGGATGAGGATCTACTTGATGGTGGTCTCACAGACGATCAGGTGTGTCAGCTAGTGCGAGACCCATTGGCTCCTCCATATGATGGGAGCAAGGTGATCCGACAAGCCGATTGTATAGCATTTTTCAGAATGCTTAATTTGATTATTGGCTATAACATCGATCCGAATAAACACAAGACTGATTTCAAGATCGATCTGGCACGGGGGGACCTCATTGATCTAGCATTGTATTTCTGCCTCCGCATTCGATCGAAGTCACGCTTTCCCAGTGGAGGTAGTCTACCATTTGCACTGCTGATATCTAACGTCCTACTCCGATCGGGGGTTACATTGTTTGTGACTGAGCGGAGATCGCCACAGATGGGGCCCTTTAACAAGATCACATTCAGCAAGAGCAAGGGGCACTTGCGGAAGACTGCACCAGAACAGCCTAGTGATCCTCCCACAGATCTAGCTTCTAGTAGTACTGCTGTTGTTGAGAGACAGCCTCCTAGGGCTATTTTGGATCAAGTACGAGCTTTGTTTGAGGAGTTCGTTGAGCCCATAATGGAGAAGCTTAGGGATCTGGAAGGATGTATTAAAATGTTACTAGAGGATGTTGATCTACTAAGGACTCTATGATCGTTTTAGTTATTATTTTACTTTTTTATGTTGTATTGAACATTATATATTTGAGATGTAATTAATGTATGGTTTTTATTTTTTGTGTTTACTACCTTGTTTATTTTTTTTCATTTTACTTGTCGTTTATGATAATATAAAAAAATGATACTATCTTTAAAGTGATATTTATATAAATTTAACACAAAAGAAATCACTATAAAGTTTTGAAATTAATTACATAAAATTAATTTATGAATTTATAAATATTTTAACTCACCGCAAATCATAATATATAATATATACACATTTTTTTATTTTGAAAATGATAACAAATTAATGCAAAAAATATTTATTACTTTAATGAAAAAAATATATGCACAAATCCATACTAATAAAAAAATTAATTGAAAACATATCCGTTCGAACAAAGAAATTTAAGTTCGGAAAGTTATTAACTTTCCCTGGGAAAAATAAATAAATTTCTCGCCAATATTATTATTCAAAAAGATTATATACTGTTCGAATAAACATTAATTCCATGTTCGAATCTATTTTGTTCAGTTCGAATGGTTTTCCTTTTTTGAGACAACTTTATTCGACACAAAATATCTTCTTCGAATGGATATTTCTCCGTTCGAACGAATTTAGTAGCTCAAGTATTTTTGGAGACAAATACTTTTTGTTTGAATAAATGAATTTATACTTTTTGGTAATATTAAAGTATATAAATATATGATGAGAGATGATTTTAGATTACAAAAGCTAACACACTGACCCCTACCGATCGGGGCGTTACATGCTTTAAATTATGAACATAGTTATCTTATCTTTCTAAAAATTCAAAAAATAATCATTACTTGTAAAATAATTTCACATAAAATGTATAAAAAATAAAACTTAAAAATAAGTTTTTTGGAACCCTGAAATTGAATTTGATCCAATTTGATATCATTCGGGGTAATTCCAGCAACCAAACGAACAAGTGAGACCGAGAATTTCTTTAAAGCTAGATATTAATATGACCTAGCTGTGCAACCAAACAAGTCTTCTGTTTCTCACACCAATCGAACACCTGTCGCTCTCGCTCCTTTCCCAATCGTTTTCTTTGCCTTCAACCGCAGCAACGGCAAGGATCTTTCGCCAGCGACAACCACAGTGCGAGTCTGAGGATATAATTGCCCTCGAAACAATAATGCAGTTAAGTATACGGTTCTTCACAGTTTACTTTTATTGGAGGCCACTTTTTTGTTAATTTTGCAACGTGAATTAAAGAATTTGCAAAACAATCCAGACCATATTCATGACCATTTATGTAATTTCAATTCTGTAACGTCCCAAACCCGAGTGGCTTGGTGAATTACTACTTGTCACTCATAAACATGTCTCCCAACACATCCAAAGAAAAATCTCCAAAAACTTCATAAATTAAATCAATCTCAAATCTTCTCAATAATCTCATTACAAACTCCACACAATCTTTAATGCAATAATAATAATCAAAGGGGTCCATAACCTCCCGGTAGTCATAACAAATCAACTAAATAATTCATAAATCTTACTAAACTCATAAAACCCAAAGACATTAAGACTAAGAACACCAGAAGTCCTTCTTCTACCAACATCTTCTCAGCTTAAACACAAGAAGCATTCTAATCCAGGTCCTCATTTGGACTTACCACATCATCTGAAAAATATTATAATGATAGGGGGTGAGTTATCAACAACTCAGTAAGCAGAAATCATATGCTAGCGTGCAAACATGAGCATTTATAAAGTAGAGTATGCAGAACAAAATATTTTTCAGAGTTATCATGCAGAACAGAACATATTTTCAAAATGACAAAGCGATGGTTTTAAAACAAGTAAAACCCATGGTACTTTGGCATAACATACACTGAGTATCATCATCAGATCAAAACAGAGCATCAAACAGAGCAGAGACCATGTTTCACCCCCGTGGTAGGGTTGTGCGAACCCCGGTGGCCAAACCAGGCAGAGATAGAGGTGAAATCTTTCCTTTATTCTTCTCGGAGCCCCGAGTGTGCACACAGGAAAGACCACAACAAAACCACTTTGTTTCCAAAGTGGGTGCACTCAGAGACAGAGAAGTTGGTACCAACCCAAACAGAACAGAGCATAACAGAGCAGAGCAGAGTAGAGCAAAGCAGAGACAAAGTCAGATACGAAAACTAGTACACCATGCCAAAGGTTTTCAGATGTTATATCAAAATAATACAGAGTACCAAAACAGAATCAAAACAGTTTACACACGCTGAACACAAAAGCCAGAACAAATAAATGCACAGCTTTTCATATTCTCAATATCGCTCTTTTTCAGATTTCAGAAACCACATGACAGAATTTAGCTCATGTCTACACAATGCATGTCAGAATATAATTTTTTTTTCACACAAATTTCATGAATAATGCAGATAAGTGACCGAGGTTGATCTCTGTTTTCACAAGTTCCCAACACAACACAAATTATGCAAGTTTTCATAAAATCAACCTCAGTCTCTTTAGCTTGTATAAAACCCAGCATAGGAACCTCGCTTACCTGACTTCTGCAGCGTATTATCTAAGCCTTGAAAAAGATCTCTATCAATCCCGTCACCTATTCATAAAAATAATATAGATACACTGAGTATTAAACGACCATCGGCATAACTTCCATCTAATAATTAAAACATATAATCCCAAACCATAGGAAAAACAACACACTAAGACAACCATATAGTAAATTGGACAGCCCCCATTTCAACCCAAAGTACCATATACTAATCTTTGATACAATCCTAAACACTCACCAAAGCCAACAACAAACATAAAAATAAAATATCAATCCCACCTCAATGGCCCTAACTCCAAGCAATCACTTACAACTGAACCAAAACAACCATAATATTGCTCCAAATAATTTAATCCTCCACTCCAACGGTCGTATAAAAACCCGAACAGTACAAAAGCAACACCCAATCAACTCTGACTATCCATTTGGTTTACTGCACATCCACACCGAACTTCTAAATAAGCCACAAAACACACTCAATTCCACAGCTATAACTCTCAGCAACCAACAACAATTTAACTACAACAACCTTACACCACTTCCAAGCTCCTTCCGCACCACCTCGCCAACACCCAAAATCACCAACAGCAAACCAAGCCCCAACCACAAATTATAAGACGTAGAAAAATTTCCCAAAAATCAAAACATCACAAGCCACAAATCACTCGGTTTCGTTACCTCTTAACCGTTTGACAGAGAATCGGTGCCAACACTGCGGTAAGGAGAAGACGCAGCAACACCACCTACAAACATCCCACACAGCAGCACAGAGAAACAGGGGCCGAAGGAAGAAGAAAAACAGAAAGAAATAAATAACTAAATAATCTGCAAAGAAAACACTGAAAGGCGTCGACTAGAAAAGAAAAAGAAGATACCTGAAGATGAAAACGCAGTGCAAGTGGAAGAGAAGAGACGAGCTTGAAGTGAGGGATGCCGACTGCAACAACAGCGGGACGCGAGGGGGAGAGACGTCGACTAAGAGAGAGGAAAACCGAAAATGAGGGCAAAATGAAGATGGAGGAAAACTAGGGCATGGGATTCGGAATCACAACACAACTCAACAAAGAGAAAAGGGAGGGATTCGGGAAAGTGAGTGGGTTACGGGATGGAGAGGAATGCGGGCAAAAACAGAGGAAAGAAACCGAAAGGAGAAGAAAAGAATTCGGGGGAGGGAAAAAGAAAACCTTACCCCTCCAAACGACGTCGTTTGCCCACCGAAAATGAAAGGGCTGGGCCCTCAAGCACGGACCGGCTTCACAACCCACTGGGCCTTACAAATTCATTCTGTGGGCCTTATCAAGTGTGTTAATCACAACCACAGAAAGTTGTACACAGGTGCTGCTTAATGCTCCTACCAAGAAAAACCTTAATGTCAAAACATCCAACGTGAACTACTAATCATGCTGCATGAGTTCTGTAGGTGATCACCAGTACTTGTTTATTTTTCCAATCAAATGGTTAAGAATGACTCACAGTTCTGCTGGTTTTGCATGAGGCCAATAGAATGATCAAGTCTCTTAACATTTCCTTGTGCATGCAGCTAGCAGATTGAAATTAATGTCTACCATATATGTTGGAATTTATGCAGGCAAAGTACTTGATTGGTACTCCTTTGTTGAATACGCAATTCCTTACAAGTACATTTTTCCTTTTGCGCGAAATATCGGAATCAAGTTATCCTCAAACCAATTTACTTTTTAATGTTATCACCCTCCTTTAGTTGTTGCTGGAGGTGCCGGCTTTCGCGAATCAAAATTGACGTGTCAAAAAAGATATTTTGATTATACATATTTTAATGTGGAATTCATTGCAATTAAGTCATCTAGGGAAAAGATCAAAGTTCAGGATAATGCTAAACTAAGGTGTAGCCACCACTTGATATGGATTAACTTGACGGTAAACAATCATAGTGGGGCAAGTGTTCGGCGTACAGCATAATTAGACACCTGTTTGGCCTGTATGGTTCTAGCTACTCATCCATGCTTTATGCTCAACTACAATTCTTCTCAGGCCCCAACCACCATTTCTATGCCAAATTAGCAAGAGGGTCTATTGTATTCATGAACTTTTCAATTCTCCCATTGATTTATTATATATGACATCACGTGTAGTCCAATTTTAACATTATCCAAGGAAGCATGCAAAAGTTGGGACAAAGTTGAAACACATATATTCCTTGAATGGCTTTCTTTTGGGGTTTGGTCCAATCCAATGACGCGGTTGAATATATCTTGAAAATTCAGAGGAATCAGGACTATATATACCCCTATTCCTATCTAAGAATGGATCTGCAGGATCGATCTCAACTTACCACTTTTAAGCAAGCAGCTGCCTCTTGAAAGATTCACAGTTTCTTTCCAAGTCTCGAAAACCAGGCCCTCCCCATCCTCCTTATCTCTCTGTCCCTCGATTTTCCTTATCCCTAATGGAAGCAAAAAATATTGTACCCCTACAGCCACCCACTTATGGAAATGTAATCACTGTTCTCAGCATTGATGGCGGAGGAATAAGAGGGCTTATCCCAGGAACCATCCTTGATTTCCTAGAATCTGAGTTTCAGGTTAGATATATACAGTAATATATATAATGTTTCATGCCTAGAGAATCCTCCATCCAATGTATCCTTCATTGCATTTTTGTTCACTTTTCAAGCATGCACGCTGTAATTATATATATATATATATATATAAGCAGATTATTTCAGCATGCATTTAATCTTCTATCATTTACACTGAATTGTTTGTGCATGGTGCAGAAGCTGGACGGGGAAGATGCAAGAATCGCAGATTATTTTGATGTGATTGCAGGAACAAGCACAGGCGGCCTTGTAACTGCCATGATAACTGCTCCAGATGAAAACAACAGACCTGTCTTTGCTGCTAAGGATATCAAGGACTTCTACTTGAACCATTCCCCTAAAATATTCCCACAAAACAACAGGTAAATTTAGAACTCATTTGAGATGAAACTGTACTTTTCATGAGGACAAAGCTTTCCACAAAACTGTACTTTTTCCGTTCATTTTAGTTTCTAAAACGAGTTATGTACTTTCTCCAAAATTGCAGTTTTCTGCTATTTCCACTTACTGCAAAGATCTACAAAGCCCTTTCCGGACCCAAATACGATGGGAAGTATCTCCATAACCTTGTTAGGGAAAAACTGGGAAGTACAAGAATGCATCAGACTTTGACTAATGTTGTCATCCCTTCATTTGATCTCAAGCGACTGCAGCCAACCGTCTTCTCTAGCTATGAGGTTGAATATCATCTTCTCTTCAAATAGAGTCAATCTTCAAGACTGATAATTACACACTTGATCTAGCTTTTCTTATCCTCTCATTTAGGAAGTGATTGCAAATGATGGAATATTAAGATTCACTTTGGTTTCCTTCTTTTATGCACCAGGTGAAAAAAAACCCAAGCTTAGATGCCCTACTCTCAGATGTATGCATTGCAACCTCAGCTGCACCAACTTATCTTCCACCTCATTACTTCGAAACCAAAGACCCAGAAGGGAACGTCAGAGAATTTAACCTTACAGATGGTGGGGTTGCTGCTAATAATCCGGTACCGTAATTTCAAGCTGTTTCAGATCCTACCTGATACCCAATAATAGTAATTTTAGCATGTTTTTTTTTTCCCAGTGAAAAATATAATGCAAATTGGTGTCTTTTCCAGGCTTTACTTGCCATTGGTGAAGTGACAAAGGAGATATTTAGAAGAAGTCCCGACTTCTTTCCTATAAAACCAATGGACTATGGCCGGTTTTTGGTCATATCATTAGGAACTGGCTCAAATAAAGGCGAAGAGAAATACAAGGCTCGTGATGCAGCCAAGTGGGGCATACTAGACTGGTTAACCAGAGGTGGTTCCACCCCAATAATTGACGTATATTCTCAAGCAAGTGCAGATATGGTTGACGTCCATCTCTCTGAGGTTTTCCAAGCCCTTCATTCTGAGGAAAGCTATCTGCGGATTCAGGTATATCATGTTTATTCAAATCCATATGTCCATGACGAGTGGGCATGTTTTTATGCACTCGATTAACATGGGCATGTTTATATTTGAATCAAAATAATGCAGGACGATACATTGAGTGGGATAGTGTCTTCTGTGGACGTTGCCACTACGAAGAACTTGGATGATCTTGTCAAAGTTGGAGATGAATTGCTGAAACAACGAGTCTCTAGGGTGAATCTGGATACTGGCATCTTTGAACCTTCAAATAGCGAAACAAATGCAGAGGCTCTCATAAGGTATATTACATGAGATGAAAACGATTTGTACAGTCTAGAGAGCGTGCAAGTCTTCTTTAAAAAAATAGGTCATAGAAAAAATATTTTTTAATTGTGAACTCTACTTTTTTTAATAATTCTCGGATATTTTCAAATATTTCCTTCTCAAACATCAAAACACAAAATACTTTTCAATTTCACATCTCCAAATTTTTTATGTAATCATTATAATTTTCTCATACTCCAAAACAAAACACAAAAGGCAATACTATTTTTTCAAATTTTCAAACAAAAATTACATTAGAAAATTATATTCAAATAATTTTTTAATTTTATAATATTTTCATTCAATTTTTTTCTCTCATTTTTCAAAATCTAATAAAATATCTTAACTTAAACTATTTTACTAGTACTATTAACAGATATACTGAGATATTCTAAATATCCAAATGTGCATGAGAGTCGCATAATATTTTTTGATCAGTTTCTTTTTGACATTAAGATATATAATAATGGAAAGCATAAAATATGTCTTTGCTGCAGGTTTGCACAACTTCTTTCCCAAGAGAGGCATCTTCGCCATGCTAGGTCTCCCGTTGGAAAAGTTAAAAGTCATGATCATCACAAATGATGATGTTACTTTTTAGTAGGGTTATGGCTACCCTGCTCGTCTCGTTTCTGGCCTCCCAATGAAACTTTCAGAGTGTGAACGTGCATGCTTACCAAACCAGCAGTCGATTGTTCTTTGATCACCTACCGAGCTAGCTGATAAACGCTAACAACAGCTACAACATATACATGATATATACCTTACAGTACAAGAATTAAACATCTTTAATGTTTTAAGCACCCACGATTAATTGAGAGCTTAGAACAAATTTTCAGATGTTTTTAATGGTATATATCAATGTGTCTCTCAATTATATATCAATGTTTCTGAAAGTTTTAGCTTTAATTTCTTGGTTTATGTATTCCAGTACTTGTCCAATTGGATCAAATGGATGGTTCTTAATTCCTTTAGTTAGCCTCTTGTTTGGTTGCTAAGAAAGGAAGAAAGTAATTCATGTAATAAAATAAACTTATATTTATGTATCTAAAATTGTATGATTAATATATCGGCCAAAGAGCGCGCCTAGCTAGCTATTTATAGTTGAATGAGCTAGGTTAAAATTACAATAATACAATAAATACAAATCTGTCTATAATGCTAATTGATCCACAATAATTAGAATAATTAACCTAAATATATATATATATATATATTATTGTAAAGATCAGCAATAAATATTACTATAACATGCAAATTCTATAATAAATATGAAGGTACTTATATATATTCTAATTATGACCAAAATAATGTATTCGTTGCTGCATGGAAAGGATGCCACGTTAGCAAAAAAAAACTTGGCTATTATATATAAAAAAATAAAAACTAATCTATGTACAATCACTTTTGCGTATACTCCCAGTGCACTCCACTGATTGGCTGTGTTATTTTTTTAAAATATAAAAAATTGTTTTGACCAATCATATCAGTAGAGTGCATGTATAAAGAGTACCGAGCAAAAATAACTGTATGTAGTAGAACTCATATATATAAAAATATATCATGACACGGTTTTAAGATCTACATGTATATTACACATCTCTCTTCGAATTATTGAAGGTGTTTCCAATTTTTTCCATGAGCGCTGAATATGCTAGCGAGCTAGCTGCATGTACTCATGAGTCATGAGCTCTTTAACTTCCAAATTTATAAGAAAATATCAAATGTCATTTTCTATCATCAACTTGCATGAAACCAGCTTATATATACGACGTTAAAGAATAGGAACAGTTTGTGGGGGTGTGAATCATGAAAACGATTTCGATTATATATATATATATATATATATAAATCTTTAATTAGACAGAATTCAAGAGCCAATAATCAATGCGACCGTCACATTCGATTTCAAGATCAGTACTACCGATTAAGTTCATGTTGATCAGTATACTTATGGGTTTCTCTTTTCCACAACAACCAAATAATATTGCAGTACCTGTCATTGGACCTACTAAAATAAGTTAAATCGTATTATAAATTATTGCTGGATTGATAATTATAGTTAGAAAAAAATCTATTCATCATGCCTTTTTTGATCATTCTCTCATCATTTCATGATGTGACATTAAATAATAGGTTCACAAGTGAAATATAATATATAGTCTCCAATTATCTAATGATATATCATGAGATGATAAGGGGATGATGAGTAGTATTACTCTTAGAGTACTAATGATAGATATAGTCGGTGTACAAATCTCGTCGAAAAGAGTACGGTCTATTATGAAAAAGTTGATATTTTAAAGTGGGTCTTATATTTCTTTTATTGTTTTTTAAAGAGAGTGTACAGTACTTGTATATATACTCTATGATTGTATAAATCATTTTCCTTATAGCTAAATTATAAAACTTTTAGTATATTAAAGCATTTACCTTTATAATTTAAGAACCTCAATTTTCACTAAATAAATTGAAAACTCAGAATTAATTAATTATGTTTTCCAAGTAATTGACTAGTGTAAAAAAACTCAGCTCTTTAACTTTCAAAGAAAATATCAATGTCGTTTTCTATCATCAACTTGAAACCTTATACGTTAAAGAATAGGAAAAGTTTGTGGGAATGTGAACCATGAAAACGATTTCTATTATATATAAATCTTTAGTCTTACCCGTTTGGATAGTGAAAGTATTTCATCTCATCATTACAATTTTTTTAAATTCTCACACAAAATATAATAAATAATTTAATTTTTTCAAATCACAAAAAGAATATTTTTACAATATTTTATTTAACTTTTATTTCAACTCAACTCATCTCAACTCACTATCCAAACGACACATACTTCAAGAGCCAATAATCAATGCGACCAATATCGCATTTCATTTCAAGAGGACTACCGATCAAGTTGCATGTAGATTAGTATATGGGTTTCCCTTTTCAGTTTTCAACAACAACCAAATAATATTGCACCTGTCATAGGACCTACTTATAAAGGAGGAAAATAAATTAATTAATTAAATCTTATTAATTATTGTTGGATTTATAATTGAGTAATGCTATATACAGTCGTGGAGTAATGAGCAAGAGCCATGCAATCATTTTGAAAAAAAAAAAAGTTCTACTATTAAAAATTTAATTTTCTTTTCATCTGGAATATCCTATATTTATTTATTTTTTTTTTTCAAAATGATTGCGCGGCGCTTACACACTCACAACTGTAACTATTATTTCTCTTTATAATTTAAGTAATGATAGATATAAATAGTCGGTGTACAAATCTCATCTCATTCCCTTTGAAAGAAGTATGTTCTACCATGAAAAAATTAATCTTTTCAAGTGTGTCTCATGATATTTCTCTTATTTATTTTTAAAGAGAGTGCACAATACTTTTATATATACTCTATGATTGTATAAATCATTTTAATTATAATTAAATTATATAATTTTTAGTATATTAATGCATTTTACCTTTATAATTTAAGAACCTCAATTTGCACTAAATAAATTGAAAACTCAGAATTAATTAATTATGTTTTCCAAGTAATTGGCTAGTGTAAAACAATGACTTGGCATATTAAATTTTTATGTAACAAAAGTACACTTGAATGACATTTCTTGACATAATTTCTTTAAAGATTTTGTAGAATTAAATATTTTTTATCTAACAATTGGAATTAAATTTTTTTTTTTAACTTATATGTGTATATTTAGTAAAAACTCAAAGAATTTTGTTCTAATTAGCTCAACTAATATTCTGCTTTAATTTATGTGTTTTAACTTTTTAATTGTTTCTTATCATTCAGTGATTCGAGTGGCTTTACTCCAACAGGAGCCACCACCCGCAGCAGTCCGTTTTAACTAAAAAGATATCAAGTTAATTAAAAAATTCAATTAATGAGAAAAGTGACTGCAATATCTGCGTGTAAAATTATATATGACACGATATGTGAAATATCTAACATAAACACGATACAAAATAAGTAGATTAATTAGATTTGATATAAATGTGTTTGGATCAAAATCAATTGATCTAATAAAATACGATTAACAAACAGATCAATTGAAGGTCAACCTACAAAACCCGCAATCAACCGGCCGTATAGCATGAACAAATTCTATATTTAAATTTTATAAATGACTAGTCCTATATATATTTTATTGTTGTTGGGGATATGTGATATTAATATTAATATTTGACTGCGTTATATCTCAAACAAGTAAACTTTTTTTGTTAATGTGTAAATTTATTTTATGAAAATATTAGTTTTATTATATTTTTTTGGTTTGAATACTGATAATAAAATTATGAATTCAGTTGTGATTGTGAATTATTTATATAGTTATCTTTGTATTATATGTGAAATTATATTAATTAGGTTAAAAAATAAATATATCGTGGGTTAGCTCAACCAATTTATATGGAACAGATTAAATGGGTGTTCCATATAAATTGGTTGAGCTGAGTTAAATGGGTCATGCCCAGGTTAACCCGATAAAAATTAATTACTAAACGATTTAAGCAGGTCGTCGTGTTGTGTCACCCATTAATTAAATGGTCGGATTCGGATTGATCCGTATAGTTCAATATTCATGACTAGACACGATACGAACACGAATTGTTACCCTTAATAGAGTCGGAGTAATTTTTTTTTCCTTTTTTCAATCATTCTTTCATCTGGGTGATAATTAGGTGATCATGTGATTAACAATTTGAAGTTGAGAAAATGAAAAAAATATATATTAATTGTAACACCCCGTATTTTAGTATATTTTTACTGAAGGATTATTTTTATTTATTAAAAAATTTATTCTCTTGTTTTCAAGTTGTCGGATTTTTTTTAGTTGGTTTATTTTTATGATTTTTAATTTTGTGAAAATTAATTGATGTGCTTTCTTAATATTAATTATTTTTATGCATTTAAATTGCTTTTCATATTAAATTAAGTTATTGTTGATTTTAATTAGGGTTAAATACATTTTGCCCCCTCCAACTATCACTCAATTCACAATGTGCCCCCGAAACTATTGATTGTATCAAAGTGGACCCTCATACTTTCAAAACGTCCCAATCCCCCCCTTCCGTCTACAATGAGCGTTAAATCAAACGGAAGAGGGTTGGGACGTGGGTGAGTCTTCCGTTCGATTTAACACTCATTGTAGATGGAAGGGGGGGATTGGGACGTTTTGAAAGTATGAGGGTCTACTTTGATGCAATCAATAGTTTCGGGGGCACATTGTGAATTGAGTGATAGTTGGAGGGGGCAAAGTGTAATTAACCCTTTTAATTATTTTATTTTCATTTAATCACTATGTTTGAATTATTTTATTTAACTTGCTGTTTTGAAATCATTTCCGTTGGATCATTTTTGTGACCCAAGATGTGAGGATTAGACCTCATTTCTTTCCCTTCATTTTTATTTTTCCTCTTTTTATTTTCTTCCTCTTTTTCTTTTTCCCTCCATTTATTTTTCTCCCCTCTCTCTCTCTCCTCTCCCGCACACTGCACCCGCCTCTCTCCCGGTGCGTTGCTTCTTCTCCACCCAACCACAGCCGCGCGCTGCAGTGACCAACACCGCCCATCCCATTTGCTTCCATACCGTCCGGCAACCACCACCCTTCAATCCCAGCCTCTCTCGTGCCACCATTTGTCCCCAAGCATGACGCAAAGCCGCGACACCTCTTGTGTTCAAACGCCGCCGTCGCACCACCTCCGGCCACCATTTCTTCACCATTTCATCTTTGACCTTCTAATAATCCAATGCATCCAACCCCAGCTCCGATCCGCCACCGGTGAAGCACATTCATCAACATTTTCATTTTGGGCATTTTGATCTTCAATCGCCGCCCATGCCGTCTCTCACGGCCAACCACCACTACCATCAGCTTCACCGACATCCCTAAGCCCTTCCCTATCAATCTCGGGTCTTCGTTTGTACCCATTCAAAAATGAATTTTACGGTCACAGTGCATTTGGCACTGTTTTATTGTTGCGTTGCCACTTCTTGCAGCTCCGTGATCCTTCAGAAATTATTAAATAGCACTGTAAGTATTTTTTCAAAGAACTTTCACAATTTAAATGTACTTTTACACTAACTTATTTCACTGTGATCTGGTTGGTTATGCCTGACTGAGTCCGATGAGTAGGGGGTCAGATGGATTGGAGAATGGAGATGTTTGTGTGATTGGATTTTGTTGAAACTTGTTGATTGTTGGTTATTGGATATTGTGTCGGTTCACGTACATTACATATTTGCACGCATGATCATGTTTGTAAAGGAAACTGGGTTTTCGTGTAATTGCATTCATGTTCATGTGTTTATTGAAAACGAGATTTTCATGTGAAATGATTTTTGGGTACGTGTGTATCATGACCCCAAGTCGAGATGGGACATTATCTCGGTGGAGCTCCTCTAGTAACTCAAGAGCAGAATATTTTGAGTGACGTCCCCTAGATTGTCGCTGGGCGACAATGGGATTGGACGAGATGGTTTCGTGCCGACTCCGTGGTCCCTCTGCTGGCAGGGACTAGAGGATGCTTGGCCATACGCGCTGGGTGCAGAATTGAGTATTGCTCGTTGCGTAGATTATGCC
This sequence comes from Juglans mandshurica, assembly GCA_022457165.1. NCBI lineage: Eukaryota > Viridiplantae > Streptophyta > Magnoliopsida > Fagales > Juglandaceae > Juglans > Juglans mandshurica. The sequence continues at coordinate 6,288,378 of CM039634.1, read as the reverse complement.
TTGCCATCAACACCCTAGGTGCGGAACTGGGCATCGCTACGAAGCCAGGGTGTGTGCGGATGATCCCTAGGGGAGATCATAGTGCATACGGTAAAATTGAATAATGGACTATTTTCTAGGAAAATAGTGTGTGTTGAACTTGGATTTTATGTGAATCATTTTCTGGAAAAATATTTTACGGATATTTTTGGGCCAAATGAGATTTTGGCGTGTGTTGAAAAATGTTCATTTTTAGGAAAAATGATGTTTTGAGAATAATGCATATTTCATCATATGCATGCATTATTGTTGGTTGCATTAATGCGTTCTTATTCCGGAGGATTGTTTGATTTATACTTACATGCGGTACCGTTTTATGGTAACGTAGATTTCGATGCAGATGAGGCTGAGGGTGAGCTTGAGGATTCGGCTCCGCCCGAGGAGTGATTTAGGATGACTCGTATCAATATTTGGGACTTGTAATATATTTATTTTGGTTGACTGTATAACTTTTTAAACTACTTTCACTGATGTTTATATTGTGTTTAAATTATGGTACATAGTTGACTTAATTATCCACTGCGTTGTTATTGTACACTGTTGCATGTATACCCACTTGGTACTATCGTTGGGATGCGTGACTATATTGTCATCATTCGAGTGTCTCGATTCCCGTATTTCCGTACATGGGGTCGGGGGCGCCACATTAATTCATGTTGTATATCTCTTGCAATATCGATCATGCATGCTTGTTTTCTTACATAGCCATGATCAAAGCATATGTACGGTTTTTGTCTTTTTGATCATCTTGTGTGTCTAGCACTTAACATGGGATTCACATTATTTAAGATTAATTTTTTTCATAACTTGAAATTCTAAGATTAAACATGCAAATTGGAATCTCATATATTGGTACCGACAGACATAGGATCATTGCCAGTGACATGCTATTGAACTTGGTAATGTAAGTGATGGAGTTAGGATGGTTTTGAAGTTTATTTATTAGAAAAATCTCACAAGTTCGAGCAGTTTAGTATTAAGAAAAATATGGAAATATAAAGTGGGTTCTATAGTTTTTATTAAGTATTTAAATAATAAAATCCACACAAGTAATAATTAGGACGATACTAGTCTTCTCGCTAGGGGCTCCAGCTAGAATTTTTTTTTTTATTATTTCGTAATTAAGGAAGTATTTTTTAATGATGTTGTGAATTTTTATTATTTTTTAAAAATATTTAAAAGCATTAAAAAATATATGTAAAAAAAGAGCAAAAAAAAAAAAAACAAATAAAATACACTAGCAGGAGCTCCCAGCGGTGGCTCTAGTGTTACTCTAATAATAATAGATAGGTCTGCAACCCGGTCTGTTACAATCGGGTTTGCGCTAGACCCGACCCGACCCGACCCGACTCATTTAAGGCGCCAACCCGACACGAAGAAAATCAAATCGGGTCGAACCCGTATGACCCAGATTTTAAAAAAACATTGTTTACTCTTCCTTTCCTTACTTCCAGAAAAGACCTATTCATAGAAATTACAAAATCGCAGACCACAAGAGAGGAAGAGAGAGAAGTGGTCTTGGACTCTTGGATCGAAGGAGATCTTAAGCTGAGAAGGTGAGGCATCCCAAGCTTCGACCTGCCCAACACCAACTCGTCAATAAGAAAACTACAGACTCTGAAACCCAAAACTCAAAAAAGCTCATCCTTTTTTGCTTCTCTTCACTTCTCTGCATAACAAACTCAAAAAACCCAGAAAGCACACAGCCCACAACCACCAAAGAAACATAAAAAAGTTAAAAATTAAAAAAAAAAAGAAAAAGAAAAGAAAAGAAAAATATAACCCTAATCATCAAAGAGCTACCGATAGAGATAAAGAGAAATGGCGAAATCAAAGAACCAAAGAACTAACAACCAATCCTACAAGGCCACAAGAATGGCATCAAGAAACCCAGAAAGCACATGTACACTTCCATGAAAAAGATGGATTTGAAGTTTTTGAGAAACCAGAGGTATTAAAGAAAGCACAACAAGAAGAATGGTGGTTCTACGTTTTCAGGTTCTGGCGCTTTAGCACATTACGTGGTTTTTCTCTTCTTTTTGTGAAATAATTGAAACAAATTAAAAATCTAATAAAGCTCACCTTAAATGTAGGTTTTACACTGCTCCTCATTGACCGCCTTTGCGGACTCCATTAACTAATGCTCTTTCATCCCCAAACTTTCATGTACATTTTTTTCTTCGCATTTCTTGATGGCACACCTAACCATCCCATACAAAAATGGCACATTAATGAAGGTGTTGCAGTTGTGGGAGAACAACTTTACTCAGCACATTCCTCAGGGGCGGCTACTGGCTCGGGTATGAGAACAAAGTATACTTTTATACTCAAAAAGCTCAGACGGGTTACACCCAAAATATGAACCAGCTATTTGCCGGGTTAGAGACCCGCTCAGATTATAACCCAATAAAAGTTAGGTCGAGTCGGGTGAGTCTCATCGGATCCCATGGGTGATCGGGTCACATGCACAACCCTAATAATAGGTACAGAGCTCACAAATTTCTGTACTAAGGTCCCATTAAGTTCATGCCTAAATTTGAGGGGCTTTAAGTGTGAGAATTATGCAGATAAAAGTGTAACTTTAGAAAATTATTGTTGTTTAATGTTATCTAAAATACTCATATATGCATCAATAAATGATGTAGAATATATTTATCTCTCTTCCAATTGAGATCCTCAATTTCAAGTAGGAATTTAAGGAGATATTTTTCTTCAAAGTTAAACATGGGTTGGGCTACTGGGCTGGAGCTGACTCGCCCCCGAGAGGCCTAGCAGCCAAAGCATAACCGGCCCACCAATCTACATAAGAAGAAGGAGGCCCAGGGCTAGCGCGAGAAAAGGTTCAGTGTGGGGAGATGAGACAGCATTCACTCTGACACAACTTTGCACACTTAAACGGCAGAGCCACGCTGCATTAAATGCTTAAATACGGAACGCGAGCTGGGATCCCGAAGGAGCCTTTGTCCCTAACAGAGTGCAAAAATGATGGTCGCACTCACCAACATGCCACATAGGTCGTGACCCGAAGAAGCCACGCCACATTAAAGCTAACGACAGCACCCTTGACACAGGAAACAGAGCCCCCACCTCAACAAGAAGTATAAAAGCTGAATTCCAGGTTAGAATTGTTTTCACATATACTTACATACAAAAATCCCCTCTAAGGTTCAAATGACTTACCTGGGAATCAAAGATGTCTCACCAGCCCCCAAGCCCTCACATTTCTCATGTGCAGGAGCATCGAGCCCAATGTGTGAAACACGTCGTTAATAAAGTTTATGTCTAAATTTAAGTGGCTTTATTTGAGGGAATTATGAAGATAAAGTGTAACTTACGATAATTATTGTTGTTTAATGTAGTCTAAAATACTCATATATGCAGCAGTATGTTGCATTAAAGGGTGAGATACGGAACGCAGGCTAAGATCTTGGCGGGAACCTCTATCCTTGACAGAGTGCACAAATGATGGCCAAACTCACAAACCTGCCACATAGGATGTGACTCAAAGAAGCCACATCACAATTAAGTCAACGGCATTGTACCCAGTATAGAGGACGGTACACTTACATACAAAAATTCTCTCTAAGGTTTAGAAGACTAACATAGGCATCAGAGGTATCTCACCACCTCCCGAGCCCTCACATTTCTCATATGCAGGAGTATTGGGCCCCGTGACCGGTGTGAGAAACACGTCGTTAACAAAACTCATGCCTAAATTTGAGGGGCTTTAAGTGAGAGAATTATGCAAATAAAGTGTAACTTACAACAATTATACATTTCTTCAAATTTAAACAAGTAGTTGAGAGGATCTTGATCCATATAAACTTATTACCATACATAATCACATTTAAAAGTTCTGCCAGTCATATGTGAGGAAAGTAAGGTTGTAATCGAGGAGAGCCAAGCCGATCTTTGGGTTGCCGAGCTCGGCTCAACTAAAAAAGCTCAAACTTGAGATTTTTATTTAACCTTTGTTCGAGCTCGAGTCGGTAAGCTAAACTCCCAACTCGAATTCAAGCTCGAGCTCAGCTCAAGTTGTTTATTTTATTTTTTTGAATAAGATTTAATAATTAATAAATTAGATAAATAAAAATCTAATATTTTGTACAACTAACAAGTAGAACCTATATTAAATTATAAGATTTTAAACATTTATAAATAACTAATATGTAGCTAGTTGATATTTATCCATAATAACAATATATTATATGCCTACATAAGTTAATACTTACACATAATATGATAGCATATATCTATTTCATATATGGTTCACACATACTAGTATATGAAATTATTAAATCTTATCTACTAATTATTGTATAAATTAAAAAATATAACTATGAAACATATTCAATATATAGGCATAAGTAATTAGATTACATATTATATATTTAATTATAAAAGTGCTAAGCTTATGTTATTAGCTAATGCATATATATATATATATGTATGTATATATACATAGATGTATACGTATATTTAACAATATATAAATGAGTTTTAATTGATTTGAGCTAAAGAGTCGACTCGGGCATAAACGAGACTTAGTCGAGTCGAGTCGAATTTAGTCAGGTATGTGTCATTTACTGCCAATTATAGTGTTGACGAGATTAGTGTGAATTTATTCAATTTAAATGGCATATGTATGGAACCAAAAATGTTATTAATCATATTGTTACATAGCATCAAATGATTAAAAATTCTTATTTTTTATTTATCTTGTAATCATATAATATAATATTACAAGATAATTAAAAATAAATAACTAATAAAATAATAAATACTAGTGGGTTTAAAGCTTTGGGATTCTGGTATATCTGAGCTTTACTCTAGATGATTAGGAATGTTAGCCCAACACCATGAAGACAAAGAAGTCCATTTTGTTTTTGGTGCCGTGGGTTTTTTTTTTTATAAACCTGATCTCATTAATCAACATCAAACACTTACATGAAACACAATAATACAAAGTAAAGGAATCAAATCAACTCATATCCTTAGTAACCAAAGGAAGAATACAGGTTGGACATATCTCAATATCATAAACATCTTCAATGCAATTGAGTGCAGGCTTTGCTAACATGTGAGCTGTCATATTAGCCTCACGATATATATGTGAAACTGACCAAGCAACAGCCGAATTTAGAATAGTTTTGGCATCTGTTATGAGACATCCACCCATGCTCCAATTGGAACAATCTTGGTTCAAAAAGTCCACTACCTGTTTTGAGTCCCCCTCTAGGTATAATTGCCTTAATCCAACATCCTTGCAAAAAACAGTTGCCATAAGGAGCCCATAAGCTTCCGCATCAAAAGCATTGCCTCTTAAGATTTTGTTAGCACGAAGAGCGCCTATCACAAGACCATGATTGTCTCTGATAAGTACACCTATGCCAATTCTCCTTTCCCTCGATTGCATAGCTGCATCCCAATTGACTTTTAGAATCCCTACTGCAGGTTTTGTCCATCTATTAGCCCTTGCCAGAGGCTTTGAGTTAAGGCCAGTTTCCTGTTGGAGGGCTTCCTTATGAGAGGAAAGTTCTGTCCTGACCTGATCTGTGATTTCCTGTGGGTGTTTAAAAGCTTTCCCATGCAAACAATCATTTCTTCTAGACCATATCACCCTCATTGTGACTGCAACCTCATCTAGCTCCACTGGATCAAGAGTGCCAACCAGGCTTGCCCAAACATTGAAAATCAAGTCACTTTGGAGAGATAGTTTCTGCACTTTCTTTGGACCTTGACACCAAACGTCTTTAGCACCAATACATTCCCATAATAAGCATGGCCAGAAGTCTCAGGTTCTTGGCTGCATATTAGACAAATGTTGTCCTCTACTACCTTTCTCCTTTTCAAATTAGCCAGAGTGGGAAGGGCCTCACTGCATGCTCTCCATAGAAACACCTTGGTGGCAGGAGGTACTTGTAGTTTCCAAATTATCCTCCACACTTGGCAGTCCCTTTTTCTGCCTGATGATTCTCCTTCTTGCTCTTTTTCCATTTCTTTGCTGAGATGGTATCCACTTTTGACTGTGTATATGTTATTAGGAGAAAACTGCCATATTAATGTCTTCTCTCCCCCTAAACTGATGGGAATGGCTTTGATACCGTCTATTTCCGTGGGTTGGCCACTACTTTTCTATCCAATAGAACATTGCCTGTGGAACATATTTCATCAAACATTAAGGTCTTGCATATTGTTGTATATTTTCAAAAGATTTCATAAGTTTTTCTTAAATATCATTCAAATATAAAATATTAATTTAATTTCTAATTCTTAACTTTTTTATCACATAATTACCTAATTATTATCCAAACAAAAAATCCAATGTAACTTTCTCAAACTTCCAAACAAAACAAAAACAATACAATTTTTTCAAATTTCAAAACAAAATAATATTAAAAATTTATATTCAAATAAGTTTTTAACTTTATAATATTTTTATACAATTTTTTCTCTCTCATTTCTCAAAAATTAATAAAACATCTTAACTTAAACCATTTTATTACTTTTGACAAAATTCTATAAAACTTCTAAATTTATGAGTGTATATAAGTCAAGTTCGAGCCAAAATATATAAATTTATATTTAGAACTGTTCATTATTTTTGAATAAGTTTGAGCTTGTTCATGAGTTACTAATTTGGACGAAGAAAAATTGTTTATATTATATCTTATAACTTTATCAATAAATTTCAATTTCGACATACAAAATCTTTATAAATATTTTTTATATAATTTATTATAATGTATAAATGTTATATATATTTACTAGGATTCAAACAATATGCTTTCTATTATGAACATAGTTATCTTATCTTTTTTCAAAAAATAATCATTACTTGTAAAAGACTTTCACATAAAATGTATAAATAATAAAACTTATAAATAAGATTTGTGGAACTCTGAAATTGAATTTGATCCAATTTGATATCATTAGGGGTAATTCCCGCAACCAAACGAACATGTGAGACCAAGAATTTCTTTAAACCGCAACCAACCAACCGAAATTCATTGAAGGTGAGCTCTGTCTTTTGTTCTCAAAGGATGAAATTAAAAGGTCTGCAGAACAATTTCGATTCTCTATTGTTCTTAAGTTCCTCAAGCACCGACCATCACTGGACGCGATTCGTTCTTTCATTCGCACTCGTTGGGGCTTGGCTAGCTTTCTGGTAGCTTCGACGATGAGCAGACCCCGTAATGTGTTCATTCGGTTTCAATCGGAGGATGACTTAAACAAGGCCATGGCCTAGGAAGCAACTGAGGTGGATGGAGTGCATTATCGAGTTTTTTGTTGTTCGCCCGAGTTCAAGGAGGATGAGGAACCGTCTTTGGTTCATGTTTGGGTTTCCCTTCCAGTCTCCCACTACACTTTTATCATTCCTCTTTTCTGAAGATTTTCACTGCCCCGTTTGGAAAATACATTTATCGTAACAATACAACGCAGTTTAAGTGAGGGATTATTAATAAACTTGGGACAGAGCCGCTATATGTGTGGCTACCGGCTCTTCTTAAATATATATATATATATATATATACAAGGGACAAAATGGTGGGGAAATCAGGATCTTTCTTTTCATTTGTTTATTTAGTTCTTTGTTTGGTTATTGAGGAACATAGGATTGAAAGGAAAAACATTTAGGGCAAGATTTTTTGCCTTGCTGTGTGAAGCCATTAGATTTAATTAATTTATTTCAACTTGATTAACTTGGAAAAATATGCTTGTTTGCGCATACTTTTGTCACTGTGTACAATGTATTTAATTTACATGATTTATAACAATTCTAATGTGTACACTAGACTCTTTTTACAGGTTTGCAAAAATGTTGTCACAAGGAAAGTATCGAGGGGGAAAATCAATATCACACATGGAAAAGCTGAACGTTTGATGCAGATGACTTTTCTAAGGTTAGGTTATCATTCGCCTCAAATCTCCATATGTAATTGAAGATTTGTGCATTTATATTTTAAATGAGTAATGCTACATACATCACACACATGAAATACTATTGATATTACGTGGGTATTAAGCTGGCCGCGTTACAAGTAGCATTAACTGTTATATTTTTTATTCTTCCAATGGTGTATTCCATGAAATTAGGAGTTCATTGATGTTTTATTCATTGATGCTACTTTAATAGTCAAGTACCTCGATCCACTACAACACAATTGCTTTTTAGTGACGGTTGGGAAATTGTAACAGTTCCCAAACCGTCACTAAAAAGCCTTTTCTAGAAACTGTCACTAAAGACAGATAAGATTTTTTTTACGTTTCAACGTATGATAAATTTACATTCGAACGTCACATAGATGTTCGAACATTGTGGCTACTTACGTGCGAACGTGAAATATTTTGGCGCCAAAGTTCAAACGTTAGTAATTAACGTTCGAACGTGAAATGTTTTGCGCCAACGTTCGAACCTTAATTTTAAATTTAAATTAAATATGACTCTAATTTAAAAATTATGTAGTTTTTATAGTGCATAATTTGTTAACAAGTCTAAAAAATTGACTCGTATATATTTATATATACACAATTTATAAAATATAAATATATAAATTTGTATATATAAATATATATTTATATATTCATATATAAATATATATTTATGTTTATATGAAGTGCAATGATTTAGTATTAAAGTTGGAAAACATAACATTAAAGAAGATTGTGAATTGAAATTAAAAAACCATAGAAATATTAAATAATATTTTTCCTTACATATATTAAAAGAAAAATAGAAAATATGATAGAATTTCGTAAACAACACTCAGATGATAGCGTTGTTCGCGAAATTCGTACTCCATATCTCATCAGTCAAGGTATCAACCTTGTCGTTGAGGATACCTACACGATGGGTTATCTCGGCGACAGATGCCTCTAGAGCCCAAAGTGATCGATATGCGCAGTCAGCTTTGAGATCACCGCATCAACCCAAGTAGGCCACGCATCTCCCGCAGATGTACTCGTCGGCTGCTGCCTAATACTCCCCACACCTGGCTCAGGCTGCATTGGAGGAACTAGATCCTCTATAGGGGTGGCTGATGTCCCCTCGCCTGTCTAATGCTACGTCGATGCGTGGTCATGTCGAAGGGGCTCATCTGATCTTTGACCTACTCCTCCAGCTGGGTTGGCACTCTTCGAGCAAGTAAATAGCCGGCTAATCAAGACACTATATGGGAGATTGTTCGTGGAGACGATGCTTGCCTTGTAACGGATCTGCTCAAAGATGTGCAGTGGCAAATCTATAGGATCTCCACGTGCCACTCGTATAAAAAAATGTGTCTGAAGCCGACTAAATGTGGTTTTATGCGCCACAGGATCCCCGTTTGTTGCAACAATAAAGTGCAATATGTGGAAGAAAGGTAACAAATGGTTTTGGTTGAAAGCATTCTTCCTCTCGATCTGCATGCGGTCCCTCTCGATGAGGATGTAGAAATCCTCGTCTCGGTCATCATCCCAAGCCTCGAGACCAATATCCTCGACTTCTGACCGGTCTACATCTCTGGCTGATGCTGGCTCAAATGGGCTAGTAAATGATGCAAAAATGCCTACATCCTCATGGGGTGTAGCGTGTGCAAATGTAGATATGCAAACCACGCCTAGAGAGTCACTCGTAGTCGATGTCTACTCTCTTCGACGAATCTCGAGGTGCTCGGATATGACATCTGGTAAAATCTCAATGGAAACACCGCGTATAGTCACATGTGAGAGGATGCGTCCTGAGACATATCACACATCCCCATATAGAACTCCGGAACCATTGAGGGGTATACCTTCCCCCTCAATGTGCATATATTTCCCTAGTCTCTACTGACGAAGACATCTCTGAGGTTCGCCTGCTCCCATTTGAGTTCGTCGAACTCATTGATCAGGACCTCTCGCTCCACCATAACAGTACGAGCCTTGATACTAGCAGTGTCCTGAGTGGCTCCTTCCCTCCCTCGTTTCCTGATATGCAAATGATGAGCCATATCCTGAAAATAGAAAAGGACAAAAAATTATTTACATTGATGCATTTTTTGTGTTAATTTTAACCTGCTCTGCATTAACGTTCAAATATAGTAAAACAAATGGTCGAACATTCAGATAAAATGTTCGGACGTGTATCCTTTACGAACACATAAAACACATACGTGCGAACGTATAACATACACGTTCAAACGTAAGTAGTAAATAAATTTAAATGACATACATTCGGACGTTTATGTTATACGTTTGAAAGTATGGGTTGTGCGTGCGAACGTAAAGGATGCACGTTTGAATGTTGAAGCATAAATAAATTTAAAAAGTAGTACATTCAGACGTTATAATTACATGTTTGGACGTAAATGTTACAAAAAATAACGTCCGAATGTAAAAAAATATACGTTCAAATGTAGAAGGCATAACAACTATGTAATTGAAACGTCGTATGTTCGAACATCTTGGTGAAACATTCGAACATTACGACACAGAATGGATGAGTCGACTCAGCCATTATTGAAATAGAGCACTTCGATACATTGTATGCATTGGCCCGTGATCCCTCAAATAGAGCACTTTGATACACTGCATATATGGTTCGAGGTTATAGATTACATACTCTAGACCGTGAACGTAGTAGAAAGACTCAAAACTCAAGGTGTGTTGGTCGAGGGGAGTCATGGAATAGATAATATTGACTATTATGGTGTCATACGTGATATTATCGGATTGAAATATCTGGGTGGGTCTGTAACATATATCTTTAAATGTGATTGGTGGGATTTAGGCAGTGGTCGGGTTTCGATACATAGGGGTAATCACTTTACAAGTGTCAATACTGCATCTAAATGGTACGAAGATGATCCATTCGTATTGGCTTATCAAGCTACCCAAGTCTATTACTTGATTGATCCAATAAAAAGTGCTGATAAAGATAGTGGAGACATAACTTGGCGAGTCGTACAAAAATTTTTCCCTCGAAATATATATGAAACAAGAATGAGTACAGATTACGAGAATAGTGGACACGAAGATGACACTCTGATTGTAGAGACATACATGAAGATGGAGAGGGTATTAACTTGTTTGTTGACCTTGATGCACTCGAGTTTCTCCCCTTGTGTAGAGATGATGTCCCACCCGTCCATCTCGACCCGTTCGTATTAAATGATCATTCAATTCAAATAAGTGAGGAAGAAGAAGAAGAGTCGGAAGATGAAAAAGAATCAGAATCCGAGGTGGATAAGGAGGATGAAGAAGAGGTGCATGATGATGATGAAGATGTTATTGAGGGAGATTCTGAAACAGGCATGGAAAATATATCTGAAGATGAAGAATAAAAGTACTAAATATTTTATTCATATAGGTGACTATAAAATATTATACTTTTCATAATTTCTTCTAATTAATTTTCCTTGATATAATTAATTATTTTCAAGGATGCCGCCAAAATGACAACGAAGAAATGTGCCTCTGCCAAGTCCAAGTCCCGAACCTATTGAGGACTCCCCACTTAAGGAGTCCGCTCCTGAAGATCAAGTTAACAGCCAAGAGAACAATAGCCAGTCGACACCTACCAGTAAGGAAATATTGTCGTTGATAATTAATTATATAGTTAATATTTTTTGTCTCAATAACTATATAACTATAATTATACTATTATCATGTAGTTGATACATCTGTACATCGCGATCGTAGCTATACATGTGGCATCTCTCTTGAGAAAAATATAAGGCACATAAAACTCAAGATCACCATTCTTGATAATTCCACTGGAGGAGTGGATGATAGTGCAGCAGCGCTTTCCTCCTATATTGGCACAATAGTTCGAGCTCATGATCTATTTTATGTGCGCTCATGGCAAGATGTTCCGAATGAGATTAAGGAGCACATTCGAAGTCGTGTGTTGGTGAGTTTACTTTGAGAGTACATTTTTTTCACCTAAATTAGTATATCATATTTTTGACCTGATTCACTTATTAGGATGAATTCGACCTCGACTTTGGCCGTAGCAAGGATTTGAGAACCGTGAATGAGTTTATGGCTACACTATTCCGACGTCACAAAGGACGATGTCATGACCATGGATTGAGCTAAATTATTACATATTTTATACATTTAGAACTAATATATTTTATTTATTTCATTACATTATTATTGATTTTAGATGAAAAAATAGTTAAGATGAATAAATCTGAGTTGTGATTTAAATTGGTTAATAACATGATTTATGCTTAATTTTATAACTTTGATAGACTTCAACAATGTTCATTCACATGCACAACATATTTTTTATATTCTATTATTCATATTCTTATTTTATTTCTAATTTCTATTATTTTATTTCTAATTTCAAATACAAACGACTTTCAATGCGCAAGACGTTGGAACAACTTAAGAACTTTCAACGAGTGTTGGACCCATCAAATAAGGAAAATGATGGGGTTTGAGACTAATTTAGATCAGAGTCCAAAATGCGTTAGGAGACAAAATGGACACACTTTAGTATTTTAATCATACATTTCCACTCAAATATCGGATTGATACGATTCTTGATGCGTTGGAAAGCTATCTTAAAGGAATACAAAGTTGTCTCTAATAAGGATTTCCAAATTAGAACTCCTGAAGTGCGTACATGACTGCCAAGTTGAGTCTTAAAATTTAAGCGATTTTGTGTACAGGAATATGAAGACATTAGGGTTTATTTCCTACCCTATTTAAGCATATCATTAGCACGAAATTGGGAACTTTTGCAGAGTAGCGCCAGCCACACATTTGAAGAACTCTTCCAGGGTCCAATTGCCACTCCAGCCGCTGCCTCCTTTGCCTACCACCTCCATCTCCATTCATTTGGCTTGCTCTTTTCACTCCACTTTTTATTTAATTTCACTTTAAAGTTTATGGAATATTTTTGAGATATTTGGCTTAGACTTTTGGGCATTTTATTTGTTGTTTATTTACTTCATGTTATTTATTTTTTTCGCTTCTTTAAGCCTTCATTGAACAGTGATTACAATTGCTATGGATTAATTTTGAGAATTTGTGATTTAAATACAAGATGAACCCTATAATCTTGATTTTGGGGCTTTTCAATTTTCAATTCGTATTTTGTCAATTACTTTCTAATCTAGTTTAATTCTTAGCTTAGTTTTATTAATCTCTTAGTTCCATTGCATATTAGATTGATTAAAGTTTAATTAGGACTTAAATAATTTCGGTTTTATTGTTTAATTTTCAGATTAATTAAGATTGTTCAGTTTAGTTGATTCTTTTATTGTTAATTTTAATTTGTTAGTCTTTTACATTTCATTTTGACACTCAAAAATTCAAAAATATGAATCTAGTCCATGACTAGTGCCCTTTTCATTCTTATTGCACTCTTCTATCCATTGCACATGCCATCATTTTTATTTTCTTTTTGTGAATATTTTCACCATTTTAAACAAGTTTGATTTTAAGTAACTTTCCCTGAGGAGACGATCTTGGAATTTATTCCAAATTATTACGCGACATCCTCCTGCACTTGGGATAGCCTTCGTGCTACTCATTTTTGAGTGAGTCAACCACTTCAAGAAGTTTGAGACGTTGGAAGAGGCTGCGCAGTCCCATTTCCAGCAGATGAAGTTAGATGATTGGAGAAAGTGTTGTGATCTTTTCGCATCTCCAGATTATCAGGTATTTTACATTTATATATTTTAATTATTTATATTCATATTCGTTCTATATATTAATTGTATACATATTACAATTAATATTCCTAATATACTTAGTAGCACTTGAGTTCTACAAATGCACATAATAGATCCGCTCTGACAATTAGTATTTTTGATCTATACGTTCGAATAAATTAAAAACGTTCAAACATTGGTTCACATTCAAACCAACGTTCGAATAATGTGAACCAATGTTCGGACGTGAATACATAAAATTATATAGTAACATTCGAACGTAGGACTCTACGTTCGAACATACTCACCCTCAAACGAACTAAACATTCGAATGATTAAACGATTAACGTTCGAACAAACCTCCGAACGTACCACTTGCATTCGAACGCTTCTTCGTTAACATTCGAAATAACGTCCGAACGTTAAACCCGTTACGTTTGAACATTGGTCCGTTAACGTTCGAATGGAAATTCAAACGTTGATTGTAATTTATGTTTAGACGCATTAACGTTCGAACTACAATCAACGAACGCCAACTTATGTCATTCGAATGCCAATCGGTCGGGTTGCCATTCGAAGGTTCAATTGGACGTCCGAACGTTACTTTCTGTGATAGATCTCAACCATCACAAAAAAAAGGGAACATTCGAGCGTTAAACCAAACGGAACACCTCCAACCGTCACAAAAAATATTTTTAGTGACTATTCAATAGTAAACCATCGCCAATTCTTTTTTGTGATGCACATTAGGTGACGGTCGTGGTGACGATTTCAAACTGTCACCAAATATCTTTAGTAACGTTTTGGTAATTTTTTGTGACAGTTTCCTCTGTCACAAAAGACAAATTGTGTTGTAGTGATTGGAACCCTACCAAGTAAAGTTGTCTTGATCATGATTAGTTTGGAATCAGATTGATGTAAAAGTGCTATGAATATAGTGCAGTTAATTCATAATTCAAACAATTCTTTTCTTTACTTCATGTTCTGTTTCATATATTAGTCATTTATTTTTTGAAGAAAGGAATTCATTGGTATATATATTGTTTAGTGTTTGATTTTACTTCTTAATGATTTAAAAGAAAAGAAAAGGTTTGCCTTAGTTTGTTTAGGACTTGGTTTGGGATTTTTGTAAACCCATGTTCTTTCTTTGTACAGGGCATTCCTTCGCTGAAAGTGAAGGGTATTAATAAAATTGGGGGTACTGTCCCTATTACTAAAAAACAAAAAAAGAAAAGGAACATAAAGTCCAATCTCTTGTAGTGGAGGCTATTCACTGCAGCTGCAACAAGAAACATGACTTATACGGAATAAATAGATAACCCCATATAATTGAGAAACCACTACTAGGGGAACTCATCTAAGAAAGGTTAACATTGATCCAGGCAATACCTACTAAGTTTAAGATCATATTCCTCCATGACCAAGAGTAAGTACCTGAAAAGCGACTTCTCTAGAGAAATATCTCATATAACCAAACCAAAATAGCTAATTGGTCACTATTGGTGCAAATGATCCATACATATTTCAGCATATATAGTCATCTTACCCCCACACATCCAAGCTTCTAATGCCCAGACCTCCATCTTTCTTTGAACAGAAGCATACCGATTCCAACGCCACTCGGCCGGCCTAGAGTTGATAGGCACACCCTCATAAAAGGAGTAAAGGACTTGTTCGACTTGATTCATGATCACTGTAATAATCGGCCTTAAGGCCTGGCCCAAGCCCACGACAATTCATAAACTGAAGCCCCAGACGTTATCGTTTATGTGAGTTACTTTCCCCTTACTTTTTCTTTTCTTCTTCTCTTCATAACTGCCACGTTTTCTCCATGCCTATGCAATTTATTTTTTCGTTCCTTCCTCATTTCCAAACCTCCCAACCAACCACTCTCCCTCTCTTTCTCTCTAAAGTGAAGACCTCTCGTATCCCTTCTCTCTTGCGATTTTCAGTGATTTTGGTGCACCCAGGTTTCGATTTCTAGAGTAAACAAAGGTTAGCTTCTCTCTCTCTCCCTCTGTTTTTCCCTTTCTTTTTGATAGATTTGAGATTTTAGGTGTTTGCATCTTATCACGTATTTTTGTTGGGTTGCCATCGAGCCCTCTCACCAGAACTCCTAACGTTGGTAAATCTCCATTTCACTTTCCAATCTCGCTCTCTTTTTTTCCCCCTCTATTTATGTGCCCCCAGGTCTTCTTTTTCCTCTGTTTTTCGCGCACTCCCCATGACATTTCCTTTTCACACAGAATCTTACTCCCTCACATGCACACACTCAAGCTCTCATAAACTGTTATGAACTGATTTATGATGTAATAGTAAATTAGATAATTGTTGGTAAATTTGAGGTTACCAGGCCTCTTCGTTCTGTATAATTTGCTGAATAAATTGCATACCGCTCCTTTCATTGAATTCAAATATAAATAGGCCATGGACAATGACCCCAGACTCAACGTGGACGTAACCCACTACTCAAAAGGAAATAACGACCTCAACCCATTACGAGCCCACAACGGCCCACGACACTTGACTCAGTCAAACTCGACTTAAAACAAAACGACACAACTTAATAACTAAAAGACAGACTTCGGGTTCTTAGGAGCAATAACCCTAATCTCATAACATAAACTCTATTTCTTTTTTTTTTTTTTACCCAGTCACATGCACACTTTAACTAGACGCTCATTTTATTTTCACAGTGTTTTTCCCCTCCACCGAGCAGTGCCTCCCTCGTGTTTGTCATTTTTTTTGTCAAAGAGTCCAACGCCAGTAAGCCACGTTACTTTCTTCTTCTTCTTTTTTCATCGCTTAGAAAAAGGGGGATTTTATGTGATTTTAAGTTTAGTTATTTTTTTATTACTTGTGTTAAAGTGTGGTCATTTGGGTTGATATGTGTGGCGAATGGAAGAGATTGATGGCTGCTCGGGGTGGTTTATTGATTGTGTGTGCAGTGGGTGTTTGAGCTGGTTGTGTTGGGTGTGTTATGAGTGGCGTAGATACCTAAGTCTTGAAATGTTGGATGATTACAAGTTTGTGATGGTTGTGCTGAAGTTTTATATTGAAGTTTGGAGTCAATGTGGTTGTTTGTGTTATGTTTTAAACACAGGAGTTGTTGTTATTGGTTTGGGTTGGTAAAAGGTAGCTGTATGAGTTGTGTTTGGCTGCTGCGTGGAGATTTTAGTGTCTGTGTTGGGATTTTAATGCCAATGGTTTGAGGAGGGGACTATTAGGGTTTAATTTTATGATAGTTATTGAGTTAAAAAGGGGTTGTTTTGAATTATTACTCAATAAATAGTAGCTTCCTGGGTTGGTTTATTAAACGTTGGGTATATGTTTTGTTTAGGTGATATTACTCCTAGAGTTCCGACTCAAGGTGTAGATAATACCGGAAGTCAGGTAAGCGGGGTTTATATACTAGATTTGCATAAAAGAAATTAAAAGAGGTTGACTTTGAAAATAAGCATGTATATTTTTTAAAAACAATCTGAAAACGACCTCAGATGTTTATTCTGCATATGCATAAATTCAATATAAGAGAAAGTATTTTCTGTCATGTCTAGTGTAGACATGAGCTAATTTTGTGCATTATGTTTATGAACTATAAAAAAAGAGCGAATATGAAAATCTAAAAGTTTTTGCTATGAATAAATGAAGATGTTTTGATTCTGTTTATTTCAAACATGTGAAATGATCTGAAACTATTCAGTATTTTGTTTTGATATGATGTGTCATCTGAAAACCTTGGCATGAAGTTCTGATTCTGTATCTGAATCTGATCTGTTTTCAATGATGTTCCATTCTGTTTCTGTTAAGGCCCAACCACGGGTATAATGATGGTTTATAATCCTACCACGGGGTGAAACATAGTATACGGACAAGCCACGGGTATAATGGTAGTTTATAACCCTACCATGGGGTTAAACATAGTATGCGGCCCAGCCACGGGTATAATGGTGGTTTATAACCCCATCACGAGGGTGAAACATGGTATACGGCCCAGCCACGGGTATAATGGTGGTTTATAACCCTACCACTGGGATAAAATATGGTATATGGCCCAGCCAGAGGTATAATGGTGGTTTATAACCCTACCACGAGGGTTAAACATAGTATTGGTCCCGATGTGATGCTATGAGATGATATGAATATAATGTTTCAGTTTGGATATGCCAAAGGATTTTCTTTTTGGAACCAAGTTTGTTTTTTTTTTCCTAAAACTCTTGCTCTGATGTTTTGTATCAAGTTTTGTTTATGCATTTCGAAAGTAAATATGTTGTTTCTACATTCTGAAAGTGTTTTGGTCTGGATATCGAACATTATAAATGCTCATGTTTACATACTAGTATATGTTCTCTGCTTGCTGAGTTGTTGATAACTCACCCTTTAATCTTCATAATATTTTCAGATGACATTGATGGTTTAGCGGAGGATCAGTATTAGAGTTTGTGGACAAGATTAGCTGTGGATAGTTATTGGGTATTCTATGGTATTAGTGCTGCTGTTGAATTTTATTTATTTAGTAGGTTGATTTCAATATATTTAGACGGTTTTCGGAGACTTATGTCAATACTATTTTTATCCTAGTTTGTTGTTTGAGACATGAAGAGAAGTTGATATTTTATTTGGGTTATTGTATTGAGGATTTGGTATACGAATATATATGGTTTATAAATTTGAAGTATTTACATTTGATTTGGAGTTTTGGAAGTATATATTCTTGGATTCGGAAATATATTAGTATTGTTGGAGTAGATTATCAGGTAACATGAGTTAACTCTCCGGACCCTCGGGGTCGGGACGTTACAATCACAGCTTTTGGAAAGTGGAAGAATAAATAGGCAAGACTAATACAGTTTATATAGCAAAGAGAATGCAACTTATTAACTGGAGTTTATGATGAGTACTAAACATAATGAGCATACCCTTCATTCTTCAAAAAAAACTTGTAGAGAACTCTATTAGACAGAGTAGAATTTCACATTTCTGTGGTTCTGGTCTGATAAATGAAACCCAAGTAATATTCCTATTCAGTACTGCTATGGTCACAGCTCAAGAACATTGAACAGAGATGTGTCTTCTGCTGATATTTCTCCCAAGGAGAATCCAGAAAATCTTTCCAGTGTTGCAGAAGGATCAGAAAGAAACCGGTTTCAAGGGTAAATTTAGATTATACGGGTAATTTTGGAGCCTGCAAATCATCATGAGACTTATGATGAGGCTCTCATAAGGCGTAAAAATTATCCTTCAAATTTTCTAGCTGCCAATATTAATTATCTATCATTGTCATTAAAGAGAATCTCTATCATTGTTAACATCACTGCAGAAATGGGTACTGTACGTATATTCAATCTAGAAAGTAGTCAATTCATCAGTTTGTGCAGGCAAATTTTGCAGTTAAGTATACGTTTCTTCACAGTTTACTTATTGGAGGCCACTTTTTTGTTAATTTTGCAACGTGAATTAAAGAAATTGCAAAACAAACCAGGCCAATATTCTTGACCATTTATGTAATTCAATTGCCATCCTCGAGCTTCATTCTGTGGAACTGATGTAGCAATTAAAAGAACAGTGAGCACTAGATTTAAAATCTGGCCAAGTTAACACTATATTAATATGATATAAATGTTATCAAGTGTGTTAATCACAAACACAGAAAGTTGTACACAGGTGCTGCTTAATGCTCCTACCAAGAAAAACCTTAATGTCAAAACATCCAACATGAACTACTAATCATGCTGCATGAGTTCTGTAGGTGATCACCAGTACTTGTTTATTTTTCCAATCAAATGGTTAAGAATGACTCACAGTTCTGCTGGTTTTGCATGAGGCCAATAGAATGATCAAGTCTCTTAACATTTCCTTGTGCATGCAGCTAGCAGATTGAAATTAATGTCTACCATGTTGGAATTTATGCAGGCATAGTACTTGACTGGTACTCCTTTGTTGAATAATACTCAATTCCTAACAAGTACCTTTTCCTTTTGCGCGAAAAATCGGAATCAAGTTATCCTCAAACCAATTTACTTGTCAATGTTAGCACATGATCTTTTGGTTGCTGGAGGTGCCGGCTTTCGCGAATCAAAATTAAAGTGTCAAAAATGATATTTTGATTATATTGTTCATATTTTAATGTGGAATTCATTGCAAGTAATCTGGGGAAAAGATCAAAGTTCAGGATAATGCTAAACTAAGGTGTAGCCACTACTTGATATGGATTAACTTGACCGTAAACAATCAAAGTG
This sequence comes from Juglans mandshurica, assembly GCA_022457165.1. Lineage (NCBI taxonomy): Eukaryota > Viridiplantae > Streptophyta > Magnoliopsida > Fagales > Juglandaceae > Juglans > Juglans mandshurica. Next base: position 6,268,469 of record CM039634.1, on the reverse strand, counting down.
GGGCAAGTGTTCGGCCAAATGCATAATTAGACACCTGTTTGGCCTGTATGGTTCTAGCTACTCATCCATGCTTTATGCTCAACTACAATTCTTCTCTGCCCCAACTACAATTCTCCTCTCTGCACTAGCTTATAACTGTGGCCAAATTAAAGCCTATGGCACCAAATTAGCAAGAGAGTCCAATTTTAACATTTAACATTATTCAAGGAAGCATGCAAAAGTTGGGTCAAAGCTGGAAACACATTCATTGAAAGACTTTCTTTGGGGGTTTGGTCCAATCCAATGACGCGATTGAATCTTGAAAATTCAGGACTATATATACCCCTATTCCTATCTAAGAATGGATCAGGATCTCAACTTACCACTTTTAAGCAAGCAGCTGCCTCTTGAAAGAATTCCCAGTTTCTTTCCAAGTCTCGAAAACCCGGCCCTCCCCAGCCTCCACATCTCTCTGTCCCTCGATTTCCCTTATCCCTAATGGAAGCAAAAAATATTGTACCCCTACAGCCACCCACTTATGGAAATGTAATCACTGTTCTCAGCATTGATGGCGGAGGAATAAGAGGGCTTATCCCAGGAACCATCCTTGATTTCTTAGAATCTGAGCTTCAGGTTAGATATATACAGCAATATAATGTTTCATTGCATTTTTATTCACTTTTCAAGCATGCACGCTGTATATATATGTATAAGCAGAAAGGTTCAGCATGCATGTAATCTTCTATCCTTTACACTGAATTGTTTGTGCATGGTGCAGAAGCTGGACGGAGAAGATGCAAGAATCGCAGATTATTTTGATGTGATTGCAGGAACAAGCACAGGCGGCCTTGTAACTGCCATGATAACTGCTCCAAATGAAAAGAACAGACCTGTCTTTGCTGCTAAGGATATCAAGGACTTCTACTTAAACCATTGCCCTAAAATATTCCCACAAAACAAGTAAATTTAGAACTCAGTTGAGATGAAACTGTATTTTCATGAGGCCAAAGCTTTCCTATTTGATTAATAGCCTGATTCCATTCATTTTAGTTACTAAAACGAGTTATGTACTTTTTCCAAAATTGCAGTTTTCCGCTATTTCCACTTAGTGTAAAGATCTTCAAAGCCCTTTCCGGACCCAAATACGATGGTAAGTATCTGCATAACCTTGTTAGGGAAAAACTGGGAAGTACAAGAATGCATCAGACTTTGACTAATGTTGTCATCCCTTCATTTGATCTCAAGCGACTGCAGCCAACCGTATTCTCTAGCTATGAGGTAGAATATCATCTTCTCTTCAAATAGATCAATCTTCAAGACTGATTATTACAGACTTGATCTAGCTTTTATCATCCTCTCAATTAGGAAGTGATTGCAAATGATGGAATACCAAGATTCACTTTGGTTTCCTTCTTTTATGCACCAGGTAAAAAAAAACCCAAGCTTAGATGCCCTACTCTCAGATGTATGCATTGCAACCTCAGCTGCACCAACTTATCTTCCACCTTATTACTTCGAAACCAAAGACCCAGAAGGGAACGTCAGAGAATTCAACCTTACAGATGGTGGGGTTGCTGCTAATAATCCGGTATCTTTCAACCTGTTTCAGATCCTACCTGATACTAATAATAGTAATTTTAGCATGTTTTTTTTTTTTTCCTGTGAAAAAAATAATGCAAAGTACTACTGGTGTTAACCTACTAAATTGGTGTCTTTTCCAGGCTTTACTTGCCATTGGTGAAGTGACAAAGGAGATCCTTAGAGGAAGTCCCGACTTCTTCCCTATAAAACCAATGGACTATGGCCGGTTTTTGGTCATATCATTAGGAACTGGCTCAAATAAAGACGAAGAGAAATACAAGGCTCGTGATGCAGCCAAGTGGGGCATACTAGACTGGTTAACCAGAGGTGGTTCCACCCCAATAATTGACGTATACTCTCAAGCAAGTGCAGATATGGTTGACGTCCATCTCTCTGAGGTTTTCCAAGCCCTTCATTCTGAGGAAAGCTATCTGCGGATTCAGGTATATCATGTTTATTCAAACCCATATGTCCATGACGAGTAGGTATTTTTTTATGCACTCGATTAACATGGGTATGTTTAATATTTGAATCAAAATAATGCAGGACGATACATTGATTGGCTTAGTGTCTTCTGTGGACGTTGCCACAACGAAGAACTTGGATGATCTTGTCAAAGTTGGAGATGAATTGCTGAAAAAACGAGTCTCTAGGGTGAATCTGGATACTGGCCTCTTTGAACCTTCAAATAGCGAAACAAATGCAGAGGCTCTCATAAGGTATATTACTTGAGATGAAAATGATTCGTACAGTCTAGAGAGCGTGCAAGTCTTCTTTAAAAAAAAAAAAAAGGTCATAAACCGTGAGATCCATGTAAAAAAAAAAAAATTTAATGCTAAACTCTAATTTCTTAATGATAAACTCTATTTTTTAATGGTAAAAAATATGTCATAAATTGTTTGTTAACACAACTGTTCTCAAGTATTCTCGGATGTTTTCAGATATTTCCTTATCAAATATCATAATACAAAACACTTTTCAATTTCATATTTTTAAATTTTTTATCTAATCATTACAACTTTTTTTTCATTCAATCTTTTTCTCATTCTCCAAAATCTAATTAAACATCTTAACTCAAATTATTTTACTACTATATATTAACAGATATATTGAGATATTCAAAATATCCAAACGAGCCTGAGAGTGTGCAAAATTTATACACTCTAAAACTGTATTTAGCTAGCATTACTCTTTTATATATATTAAACTCTTTTTTGTTTGGAGTTTCTTTTTTACATTAAGATACATAATAATGTAAAGCATAAAATATGTCTTTGCTGCAGGTTTGCAAAACTTCTTTCCGAAGAGAGGCATCTTCGCCATGCTAGGTCTCCCGTTGGAAAAGTTAAAAGTCAGGATCATCACAAATGATGATGTTACTTTTTACTAGGGTTATGGCTTCCCTGTTCCTCTCGTTTCTGGCCTCCCAATCAAACTTTCAGAGTGTCAACGCGCGTGCATGCTTACCAAACCAGCAGTGGATTGCTCTTTGATCACCTACCTAGCTTGCTAATAAACGTAAAACAGCTACAACATATACATACATACATACATATATATATATATATATATATATATATATAAATATATATATATATATATTTATACCTTACAGTGCTAGAATTAAACATCTTTTATGTTTTAAGCACCCACCATTAATATTTAATTGAGAGCTTAGAACATATTTTCAGATGTTTTTAATTCTCAATTAATAAAAAAACAATGTGTGTCTCAATTAATATTAAGGTTCCTTAATTTGGGTTTAATTCTTGTTTTTTTTCTTATTCTCTCAATAATAATTGGTTCTGTTTGTCTCGAATGTTTCTGAAAATTTTAGCTTTAATTTCTTGGTTTATGTATTCCAGTACTTGTCGGCCGATTGGATCAAATGGATGGTTCTTAATTCCTTTAGTTAGCATGTTAGCCTCTTGTTTGGTTGCTAAGAAATTAAGGAAGAAAGTAATTCATGTAATAAAATAAACTTATATTTATGTATCTAAAATTGTATGATTAATATAGAGGCCAAAGAGCGCGCCTAGCTATTTATAGTAGAATGAGCTAGGTTAAAATTACAATAATACAATCAATACAAATCTGTCTATAATGCTAATTGATCCACAATAATTCGAGTAATTAACCTAAATATATATTATTGTAAAGATCAGCAATAAATATTACCATAACATGCAAATTTCTATAATAAATATTATGAAGGTACTTTTATATATATATATATATATATATATATATATATATATATATTCTAATTATGACCAAAATAATGTATTCGTTGCTGCGTGGAAAGGATGCCACTTTAGCAAAAAAAAAAAAATTGGCTATTATATATAAAAAATAAAACTGATCTATGTGCAGTCACTTTTGCATATACTCCTAGCGCACTCCACTAATGTGATTGGCTGCGTTACTTTTTTTTAATATAAAATAATTATTTTGACCAATCACATCAGTGGAGTGCACGTACAAAGAATACGTAAAAATAATTATATGCAGTAGAACTCATATAAAAATAGATCATGATGCGGTTTTAATTAAGATCTGGTTTTAATTAAGATCTACATGTATATTACACATTTCTCTTCGAATTATTGAAGGTGTTTCCAATTTTATCCATGAGCGCTGAATATGCTAGCTAGCTGTACTCATGAGTCATGAGCTCTTTAACTTCCAAATTAAGAAAATATCAAATGTCGTTTTCTATCATCAACTTGCATGAAACCAGCTTATATATACGACAATAAAGAATAGGAACAGTTTGTGGGGGCGTGAATCATGAAAACGATTTCGATTATATAAAAATCTTTAGGAATTCAAGAGCCAATAATCAATGCGACCATCACATTCGATTTCAAGACCAGTACTACCGATCAAGTTATTGATGTGATATCCCGTATTTTAGTATATTTTTTAATTGAAGAATTTTTTTTAATTAATTTAAATATTGGTTCTCTTGTTTCAAATTTATCGGATTCACTATAAGAAAAACGAGCTTTTGTGACCATTTAATTGAGACGAAAAGATTATTTGTGATCAAAACAGACTCATTTTAGTTGTAAATAGTCATTTCGTTGGAATTAACTGGCCACAAATAAGCAATTTTCTTGTAGTGATTTCTCGTTAGTTTATTTTTATGATTTTTAAGTTGTGAAATTATTTTGGTATGCTTTCTTAATATTAATTATCGTTTTGCATTTAAATTGCTCTTTATTGTAAATCATTTTAATATTGGACCTTAAAATTTTTGTATTGTTGGATTTTTTATTATTATATTATTTTAACTAGTCATTGCATTTAAATTATTTTATTCAACTTACTGTTTTGAAATCTTTTTTGTTGGATCAATTTTGTGACCCAAGTTGTGAGAATTGAACCTCATCTCTTTTCCTCATTTTTTTTTCCCTCTCTTTTTCTTCATTTCTTCTTTTATTTTTCCTTCATTTCTTTTTCTCCTCTCTCTCTCTCTTCACGCGCGCCTTCCCTATCTCCCGTCCGTTTGTTTCGTCCACCCATAGCGCCGCACATTTCTGTCATCGCCCCTCCCAACCTCTTCCCACCGGCCGGCGACCTCACCCCTCCATTTTCAACCCCTCTCGCGCCGCTGTCAACCCCAAGCGCAGCTCTAAGCCGCGGCACCCATTGAGCTCGCGCGCCACCGTCGCGCCACCATTGGCCACCTCCTCTTCACCACATCATCGGCGACCCCCCAGCTACCTAACCCACCCATCCTCAGTCCCGATCTGCCACCCTTGAAGCCCCTAACTCATTTTTCGATTTGGATATTTTGGCCTCCAACCACTGCTCACGCCGCCACCGGTAGCTTCACAAACACCCCTAAGCCCTTCCCTAGTAATCTCAAGTCTTCGTTTGTCCCCGTTCAAAAATTGAATTTTTGAGACCCACGACCATTGTCCAAAATATACTATTTCGTTGTTGTGCTACCACTTCTAACATCTCCGTGATCTTTCGAAAAATATATTATAGCGTTGTAAGTATTTTTTTCAAAAAACTTTTAACATTTAAATGTATTTTGCACTAACTCATATTTATTGTGAACTGGTTGGTTGTGCTGAACTGAGTCCGAGGAATAAGAGGGTCGGTTAGATTGGGTGATAGAGTTGTTTGTGTGATTGGTTTATGCTGAGATTTGTTGGCGGTTTCGGGTTTAAATATTGGTGTTTTGAGTTTGACGTTGGTTCTGGTGGATATTGATGATTTTAGAAAGTGATGATATATTTTGGGATTATGAGGGTTTTAAATTTTGAGGAACTAAAATAGGTTATTTTAGAAGCTTAGGCTTAAATATCGAAATACGTGATTGATTAGAAACTTACAAAAATTACGTGATTATTTTTATAGGTGACGATTTATAGTCGACTCGACATTTTTTAGAAAAATTCTGAAAAGTTAAGAAGTTCAGGTAAGCGTGGTTCCTATACTAGACTTTGCATAAAATAAAATGAGGTTGATTTTGAAAATATGCATGTTTGTTTTGAAAAGTAATAAAAAAACAACCTCAGATATGTGTTTTGCATATGCATGAAAGCTATATAAGAGAAAATATTTTCTGTCATGACTGGTGTAGACATGAGCTAATTTGTGTATTCTGTTTCTGATCATGCAAAAAGAGCGAATATGAAAATCTAAAAGTTTTTATTATAAATAAATGAAGATGTTTTGATTCTGTTTATTTTGAACATGTGAAATTATCTGAAACTATTCAATATTTGGTTTTGATATGATATGACATCTGAAAACCTTGGCATGAGATTCTGATTCTGTATTCTGATTAAAGTCTGATTATGATGGTTCTGTTATGTTCTGATAAGGCCCAACCACGGGTGATAATAGTGGATACGGCCCAACCACGAGTTATAATAGTGGATACGGCCATTCCACGGGTTATAATGGTGGTTAATAACCCTACCACGGGGTTAAACATGGTATACAGCCCAACCACGGGTTATAATAGTGGATACGACCCTTCCACGGATTATAATGGTGGTTTTATAACCCTACCACGAGGATTAAATATGGTATTTGTCCCGATGTGATGCTCTAATTGATAAAGATGAGGTTTCAGATTTGAATATGCCAAAAGGAATTTTGAATAAGAATGTTTTTCTGAAAGTTTCGTTCTGATATTTTTGTAACATGTTTTGATATTTGCATTCTGAAAGTAAATGTTTCTGTTTCTGCATTCTGAAGATAAACATTTTGTTTTGCATTCTGAATTCTGAAAATGCTCATGTTTACATACTAGTATATGTTTTTTGCTTACTGAGTTGTTGATAACTCATTCCCTTTATCTCCACAATATTTTCAGATGATTTTGGATTTTTCAACTGAGGATCAAGACTATGAAACATTGGGTGAGATGACTTAAGAATAGTGGATTAAGAATATAAATTTTTCGATGAGTATTGGTGATTTTTGTTAATTATATTGTAAAAATGTGAGTTTAAGTGACATGTAGAGAAGTTGATTTTTTTTGGGGTTACTGTATGGAGGATTTGACATATGAGTTTGTGTAGTTAATTAAATTTGAAGTGTTTACGTTTGATTTAGAGTTTTTTGAAGTATATTAGCTGTGTTGGAGTTGATTATCTGGTAATATGAGTTAACTCTCCGGACTCTCGGGACGGGGCATTATAGTTGATCAGTATACTTATGGGTTTCTCTTTTCCACAACAGCCAAATAGTATTGCAGTACCTGTCATTCGACCTACTAAAATTAAATGCAGATTACTGAAAGCTAAGAGGGGGAAAAAATGAAAAAAATAAGTTAAATCTTATTAATTGTTGCTGGATTGATAATTACAGTAAGAAAAAATCTATTCATCATTCATTTTTTTATCATCCTCTTATCATTCCATGATGTGACATTAGATGATAGGTTCACAAGTGAAATATAATATTTAGTCTCCAATCATCTAATGACATATCATGGGATGATGATGGGATGATGAGTAGTATTATTCTTAGAGTACTAATGATAGATATAGTCGGTGTACAAATCTCGTCTCATTTCTTTTGAAAAGAGTACGGTCTTTTATGAAAAAGTTGATATTTTTTAAGTGGGTCTCTTATTTCTCTTATTTTTAGTATATCAATGCATTTTTATTTTACCTTTATAATTTAAGAACCTCAATTTTTCACTAAATAAATTGAAAACTCAGAATTAATTAATTATGTTTTCCAAGTAATTGACTAGTGTAAAAAAAAAAGACTTAGCATATTAAATTTTTATGTAACAAAAGTACACTTGAATGACATTTCTTGACATAATTTCTTTAAAGATTTTGTAGAATTAAATATTTTTTATTTAACAGATGGAATGATTAATTTTGTATTCTACATATATAAAATATATATTAATTCTATAATAAGTATGGCGCAGGTAATTATATATATTAATCTAACACAACCAAAGGGTGATCATCAAGTTTCTCAAAATAAAACTAATTAAAGCTCAAAAGTCTCCTTATTAAACTTTCAGTCTCAATCTATAGTTATATCTTACCTTCACCATTATATATATATATATATATATATATTTAAGAGCACGAACTGATCAACTTTCATATGACCAAAACAATGTATTCAGCCAAAAAAACAAAATCATCCATGACGAAAATAGTGTGGGGGAGATCGAACTTGCATGGAAAGGATGACACGTTGGGCGGGGGGAAAAAAAAAACTTGGCTATTATACATAAAAATAGACGTCGATCGTGAGATCTGTACATGCATATTTCACATCTCTCTTCGAATTATTAAATTCTGTCCGGCATGATCAGTTTCTAATTTTATCCATGAGTGCTGAATATAGAATATGCTAGCTGTACTCAGCTCTTTAACTTCCAAAGAAAATATCAATGTCGTTTTCTATCATCAACTTGAAACCTTATATATACGTTAAAGAATAGGAAAAGTTTGTGGGGGTGTGAACCATGAAAACGATTTCTATTATATTTATATCTTTAGTGATCTTCCCCGTTTGAATAGTGAAAATCTTTCATCTCATCTCATCATTACAATTTTTTTAAATTCTCACACAAAATATAATAAATAATTTAACTTTTTCAAATCACAAAACAGTAATAATATTAAAAATTAATATTCTAACAATATTTTAATTAACTTTTATTTCATTTCAGCTCACTATCTAAATGGCACATAGATCAAGAGCTAGCCAATAATCAATGCGACCAATATCGCATTCGATTTCGAGAGGACTACCGATCGATCAAGTTGCATGTTGATCAGTATATGGGTTTACCTTTTCAGGTTTCAACAACAACCAAATAATATTGCACCTGTCATACGACCTACTTATAAAGGAGGAAAATAAATTAATTAATTAAATCTTATTAATTATTGTTGGATTTATAATTGAGTAATGTTACATACAGTCGTGAAGTGCGCAAGCGTCATGCAGTTACTTTGAAAAATAGTAGGGTGCACTATTAATAAATTAATTTTCTTTTCATACAGAAAATCCCGTATTTATTAATTTTTTTCAAAATGATTGTGCGGCGCTTGCACACTCACAACTGCAACTATAATTTTTCTGAGAAATGATACTTGCAGTCGTGAGTGTGCAAGGGCCGTGCAGTCGGTTTGAAAAAAGTGAATAAATATGGAACCCACATGAAAAGAAATTAATTTTTTAATAGTAGACCCTACTCTTTTTCAAAGCGACTGCACGGTATTTACACATTCCATGATTGTATGTAGCATTATTCTTTAATAAATAGAATTTTTTTTAACTTTATGTGTATATTTAGTAAAAACTCAAAGAAATTTGGTTCTAATTAGTTCAACTAATATTCTGGAATTATTGCACGAGACATTTGACTTATCATGTTGGTGACTTGGAATTGAAAAGGACTGATATCTAATGGTCAATTTAGACTGCGATTGCTACCAATTTATTTTCTGCATGACTATTTTAATAATTTGTACTATTCTTTGCCATTTTCAATCAATTCCAATCTGCTTTAATTTATGTGTTTTAACTTTTCAATTGTTTTTTTTTTTTTTTTTGATAATAAGATCTTCATTCCAGACTACAAACCAGAGTGCTTACAAATTATAAAGATCTAGCCAAATATACTGAGATAAAAAAGCAGGGAAAGACCCCATCCATATTTTCACATCTGAGATGGCCCATTCATGTCTTGCAAGGTAATGAGCAACCTGGTTTCCACCACGAAGCACATGTTGAACTTGGTGATCTTCGAAACGACCCAGCAAATTTCTGACTTCCTTGAGTAAGTTCCCTTGAATTGAAAGTGATTCTTCATTGACAGACAATGCTTCCACCATAAGTAAACTATCACTTTCCAACACAATTTTCATAACACCTAGATGTAAGCAGAATTGCAAACCGTGGAACATAGCTAGCAACTCCACTGAATCTGGCTCGCTGCTCGCACACTCAGCCTTACTCACAGCCAATAGGACTTCCCCTTTCTCATTCCTTAATACCGCACCCACCCCAGTTTTGTGTTGGTCGAAAAAAAAGTGCAGCATCTACATAAAGCTTACAGTAACCTGATGGAGGAGCCTGCCAGCAACCAACTTTTTTCATAGCAAAACTTGAAACTGCTGCTGCTTGGAAAGTCGGTATCTTCAGGCTGATAGCATGATTGGCAGCCGTAATGGGATCCAACAGAGAGTGTTCAAAAGTCCATTTGTTTCTCCTGTACCAAAAAGCCCATGCAATTAAGAAGAACCTTTCCAGTAAACCTTGCTTCGCTCTATGTAATAAAAACATAACTACATCAATAACTGAGTTCATGTCATGCAAATTTGATAAACAGGCATTAACAGTCCCCAAGCAACTCTAACATCACGGCACTTCAACACAGCATGAAAGGCATCCTCAGTAGGGTGATTACAGAGATCACATGTAGCACTGTCAACAATGCTCCGCTTCAACAAGTTCTGTTTTGATAGAAGACTCTCCAGACAAACGCGCCAAGCCAACACTCTAACCTTGTTTGGAACCCGCATCTTCCAAACAGCTTTCCACATCTTCCTCACTTCATTTGATCTTGCTCAGTAGCATCTGGATGAAACAAGGAGTTGAAAAATCTGTACCCACTTCTCACACTATAGGCCCCATTCTTCTCATACCTCCACATCCACACATCTTCATGTTGGCCTGGGCTGAGTAGAATCTTCGTAATTTCAGAAACTATCCTTGGATTGAAGAGAGCTCGAAGACGTGAGATATCCCACCAACCTGTCTAAGAATTTATTAGAGAAACTACTTTAGCTGAGAGATCCTTTTCTTCACTACCTTCGGACTCCCTAAGCAAAGATTGATGACCAGGTACCCAGTTGTCTTGCCATATACGAGCAGTAGTCCCATCTCCAATCCTCCGTTGACACCCTTTAATCAACAAACTCCTAGCTTCCCAAATTCCTTTCCAAGTATAAGATGAATGAAGACCCATCTTAGACTCAAACAAAGAAGTGTTTGGGAAATAACGTGCCTTGAGCAGTTTATGGACTAAGGAATCTTCATGTTTAAGTACCCTCCAAGCTTGTTTGGCTAGTAAAGCCATATTAAAAACCTTGAGGTTTCTAAATCCCATTCCACCCCTATACTTGGAAACACACATTTTATCCCATGCTACCCAATGAATTCTCCTCCCATCATCTCTTTGTCCCCACCAAAATTGAGCCATCATCTTTTCGAGGTCCCTGCATAGAGTAATGGGCAACTTGAAACAGCTCATAGCAAAAGCTGGGATAGAACAAGCAACCGCCTTGATTAAGATTTCTAGACCCCCTTGAGACAAAAATTGTTCCTTCCAACATTTTAATCTTCGCCACACTCTACTTTTGATCTCTGCAAAGGCAGCAGATTTTCCTTTTCCTACAGCAGGGGGTAAACCCAAATATTTTTCATATTGTTGGACTGAACTCCCTCCCCAAATATCCATGATGGTAGACCTTTCCCTTACCGACACATTACTGCTAAATATCATAGCAGTTTTCTGTTTATTGATCAGCTGACCAGAAGCCAGCTCATACTTCCTTAACAGCTCTTGGATATTCCGTGAAGTAACCACATCCGCATTGCAAAATATAACAGAGTCGTCAGCAAAAAGCATATGGTTGATAACAGGGGCTCCCTTGCAAATTTTAATACCCTTTACAGACCTGTCCAGCTCAGCAGCTCTCAATAGACCAATAAGGGCTTCCGTACACAGGAGGAATAAATATGGAGACAAAGGGTCCCCTTGTCTAATACCTCGAGAAGGCAAAAAAGGCTCAGTAGGAGTAGCATTCACCAAAACTGAAAAAGATACTGAGGTAACACACTTCATGATAAGGTCCACCAGACCCCTTGTAAACCCCAATTTAATTAACACACATTGAAGGAAATCTCACTCCACTCGATCATAGGCTTTAGACATATCTAATTTTAAAGACATAAAGCCCTTTTTCCCCTTCCTTTTCTGTTTGAGATAATGGACCAACTCATATGCAACAAGGACATTGTCAGTAATTAGTCTTCCCGGCACAAAAGCTGATTGTGTGTCAGAAATTATAACAGGCAAGACACTTTTCAGTCTATTAGTAATAACGTTAGCTATTAGTTTGTAAATAACATTACACAAACTAATAGGTCTAAAGTCAGAAACCATAGTAGGTGAATGTGTCTTGGGAATTAAAACTAACAAAGTATGGTTGAGTTTAGTAGGGATTTGACCTGTATTCAGTGCTTCAAGGACAGCCGCTGTAACCTTTCCTCCAATGATGTGCCAATATTTCTGGAAAAATTCTGGTGGCATCCCGTCTGGGCCGGGAGCTTTGCTAGGATGCATTTGCCTTAAAGCGGCAAAAACCTCTTCAGCTATATAGGGTTTTCCCAAGTCAGAATTCATATCGGCAGTGACCCTTGATTCAACTCCGTCTAAAATATCCATGGAGCCTCTTGCAGATGAAGCAGTGAACAGAGAGTCAAAATACTCTCTAATTAGTATATCTCGATGAACCCCCTCTTGCCAAACCCCATTCTCATCTTTCAACCTTTGTATAAAATTCTTCTTTTTTCTCTGGGAAGCTTTCTGATGGAAATATAACTTTTCAATTGTTCTTGATCATTCAGTGATTCGAGTGGCTTTACTCCAACAGGGAGCCACCACCCGCGAGCAGCCGTCCGTTTTTAACTAAAAAGATATCACAAACACGATTTGTGACACGATTTGTAAAATTATATATGACAAGATTTGTGAAATATCTAATACAAACACGATACAAAATAAGTAGATTAATAGGGTGTGATATAAATGTGCTTGGATCAAAATCAGTTGATCCAATAAGATACTATTAAAAAACCGATCAATTGTAGGTCAACCCACAAAACCCGCAATCAACCCGTATAGCACGAACAAATTTTATATTTAAATTTTATAAATGTTTGGTCTTATATATCTTTTATTGTTATTGGGGATATGTAATATTAATATTAATATTTGACTACGTTATATAATTGTTTTTGTTAATATGTAAATTTATTTTATGAAAATACTAGTTTTCTTATATATTATTGGTTTGAATACTGATAATAAAATATTTTATTATGAATTCAGTTGTAATTGTGAATTATTTTATAGTTATCTTTGTATTATATATGAAATTACATTAATTAGGTTAAAAAATAAATATATCATAGGTTAGCTCAACCAATTTATATGTAAAACAAAAGACAATTAATGGTATATGCCTCTCTGCCACTGTACGTTCAGAGAGAGTTGATTTATATAGGAAACAATTACAAGAGGAATCAATTACAAGGAAACTTATTCCTAATATACTACTATAGCAGATTCCTAAAATCAAGCCTACATAAACCATTTGACTATTTGACCCTATGAATAAGGAGAGGATTACGGCTGTGCACTATCCCTTTGAATCAGGAGGATCTTGAGCAATATCCTTAATACGCCCCTGCGAACTCAACGGGTATGGAAGGATGTTGAGTTTGGACCGTAAAAAGGAAAACCGTGTGGACACGAGGGGTTTGGTGAATCCGTCTGCGAGCTGGTCCTTGCTAGAGATGAAGCGGACTTCCAGGGACTTTTGTTACACTTTTTCCCGAACAAAGTGATAGTCTATTTCAATATGTTTAGTACGAGCATGAAAGACAGGATTCGCAGTGAGATAAGTGGCACCGATATTGTCACACCATACAATGGGGCGCTGCTGCAGGAAGATTCCAAGATCCCGTAATAAGGACTGAAGCCAGAGAGATTCAGCAGTGGCATGGGCAATGGCTCGATATTCAGCCTCGGTGCTTGATCTAGCAACGGTCGGTTGCTTTTTAGAACTCCAAGAAATAAGATTATCACCAAAATAGACGTAGTAACCGGATGTAGATTTCCGATCATCAGGACAGCCTGCCCAATCGGTATCGGAAAAGATGGAGAGCTGCGTGGATGAGGAAGGCCGAATCAATAAGCCAAAGTCAATAGAAAATTTCAAGTATCTCAAAATACGCTTCACGGCAATCCAATGAACCTGTGTGGGGTGATGCATAAATTGACATACTTTATTGACAGCAAAAGCAATATCTGGACGTGTCAATGATAAATATTGTAGAGCCCCCACTACACTACGGTAAAATGATGGATCATCACAAGATGGACCGCTAAAAAGTGAGAGTTGTTGAGAAGAGGACATGGGCGACAACACCGGCTTGGCTTCAGTCATTTTTGTGCGTTTAAGTAAGTCCAAAATATATTGTCTTTGAGATAAGACAATACCCTGTGGAGTGTAAAGAGTCTCTATCCCCAGAAAGTAGCTCAATGTGCCCAAGTCTTTGACGGCAAACTCGATACTGAGATCTGCAATAAGCTTAGAGATGGCATCTGCACTGGACCCAGTGATTAAAATATCATCTACGTAGACCAAGATAAATAAAATAATTGAGCCAGATCAGTACGTAAATAGGGAGGTATCTGAACTTGAGTTGGCAAAGCCAAGAGCAAGGAGATGCTCACTGAGACGAGAATACCACGCTCTGGGAGCCTGTTTCAAGCCATACAGAGCTTTGTGTAGCTTGCATACATGTGTGGGGAAATTAGGATCAACATATCCCACGGGTTGAGACATATATACCTTTTCAGAGAGAACTCCATGGAGAAAAGCATTTTGTATTTCAATCTGAGAGATGCGCCACTGGTTAGACACTGCAATGCTCAAGACCAGACGGATTGTGGTAGGCTTTACCACTGGACTGAACGTTTCAGTGAAATCCACCCCTTCTTGTTGATGATACCCTTTGGCCACCAAACGGGCCTTCCGTCTATCGAGAGTTCCATCTGACTTCTTCTTGGATTTAAAAACCCACATTGAACCAACAATATTCATACCTGGTTGGGATGGAACCAGAGACCAAGTGCTTTTTGCCATCAAAGCAGTGAATTCGGCGTCCATGGCCAAGCGCCAATTAGCATGTTTGCTGGCTTCTGAGTAGCATGTTGGGGCATCAGGCACGGGACTAAATGTGAGAAGTGCCTTGGGTAAAGGGTATCTTACGGTGCCATCATGAAAGCTCTTGGGTTTGACAATTGCATTCTGAGATCGTGTCCTCATCTGGTGGGTGCGAGGCGCAGGGATAGCAGCAGTTGCGGCAAGTGTAGGAGTGGAAGAAGACTCATAAGGGTCGGAATTCACATTGTGAGACGTAGGGACAGCAGCAAGTGCAGCAAGTGTAGGAGGAGAAGAAGACGCAGCAAGTGTAGGAGGAGATAAAGAAGACCGACTGGGAATGTCGGCTGCTATAGGATTAGCATGTGAGGGAGAGTGGGATGAGGACGTGTGATGATGAGAGTTGACAATTGGGTGAATTGCGTGGTCGGTGTGAATTAAATTGTTGGTGGGTGGGGACATGTGATCAGATTGATTTAAAGGAAAGGGTAAGGACGTAGTTTCAAGCGGAGTTTATGTGGTCGAAGTGGGAGAGAAAATGGGGGTCCGAAAAGGGAATAAATTCTCGTAAAAAATTACGTGTCTGGACAAAAAAAATTTCCCAGTGGAGGGGTCCAAGCATTTGTAGCCACGATGCATGTTATTGATGCCCAGAAAAATACACATTTTTGAACGGAAATCAAGCTTGTGAGAGTTAAAGGGACGCAAAAAAGGAAAACAAGCACACCCAAAAATTTTTAAAAAAGTAAAGTTCGGAGTCTTATTGTAAAGTTTTTCAAAGGGTGAGAGTCCAATGGAAGATGTCGGCAATCTATTAATTAAGTACGTTGCCATAAGAAAGGCATCATCCCAGAAAGAGTGGGGAACGAAGCTGTGGGATAAGAGAGAGAGACCCGTTTCGACAACATGTCTATGTTTTCTTTTGACAGATCCATTTTGTTGGGAGGTATGAGGGCAGGTAATTCGATGTTGAATTCCAATATTTGTAAAAAATTTATGAAGAGAACGGTACTCTCCCCCCCCCCTCCCCCTCCCCCCCCCCCCCCCCCCCCCCCCCCCAAATCAGTTTGAACAGATTTTATTTTGCAGTTGAATTGACGTTCAACAAGTTTTTAGAAAGAACAAAAAACATTGTAAATGTCAGATTTTGAGGGGATCATATAAAGCCAAGTATATTTGCTAAAGTGATCCACAAAGGCAACATAATATTAATTTCCATTTGTTGACAAAATAGGAGAAGGTCCCCAAACATCAGAGAAAATTAAATAGAGTGGACCATTGGACTTTGACTGAGACTCAAAAAATGGCAAGCGATGGCTTTTTCCTTGTTGACATGCGGAACAAATGCCAGGAATTTTATTAGACGAACATGGTAAGGAAAACTTTGAAACAAGACGTTGAACAGTTTGATAAGATGGATGTCCCAAGCGATGATGCCAAACTTCGAGAGGGACACGTTGACATAGGAGGATTGAGATGAGTTGGAGGTTGGTGGAAAGGTGTAGAGTCCATCCTTTGACTTGTCGCGCAGCAAGACTTTCCCCGATGCTTCGTCCTTCACCAAAAAATAAGAAGCATGAAACTCAATAAAAACCTTATTTTCTTTAGTAAATTGACTCACAAAAATAAGATTATTTTGAATGGATGGAACATGCAATAAATGGGATAAAGTAAAGATATGAGAGGGTGTAGAGATGTTGCATGATCCAATATTTTGAATGGGCAAACCTGTCCTGTCACCGACTTGGATTTGATCATTGCCGGTATAAGGTTCTGAATGTAAATTCAAATTTTGCAACTCGTGTATAAGATGATTGGTTGATCCAGTATCAAGATACCAGTTGCTGTCCGGAATAGAATTTTGAGAGGTCAAGTAGGCCGCCATGGTGGGTTGTGTGCCTTGATATGCCTGGTCAAAACGGTGATAGCATTGGATCGCAGTATGGCCTCCCTTCCCACACACTTGACAAGTGGGACGTGAGTTATTGTTGGAAACAGGATGACCACTTCTTCCACGATTGCCTCTTCCGCGTCCTCGAAAAGAATTATTTTGATATGGAGGCTGTTGTGAGGAGCGTTGAAAAGGCGTTTTCCCACCTCGGGGTCGAGAGCCTTCATTACGTGTGGCTACGTTGACGGAGCCCACAGTGGCCTCAAGGATCGAATTATGCTGCTCAAGTTTCAACTCAAAGTTGAGAAGATGGCCAAATAGATCCTCTGTTGACATAGGATCTTCACGAGTGGAAATGGATGTTACTATAGCATCATATGTTGAATCGAGGCCACCAAGTACATATGACTGGAACTCATCACGTCAGAGAGGTTGTCCAATGGAAGCCAAGATATCGGCTTGTGTTTTGATGTTTTGAAAATATTCTGAAATGGACTTATTTCCTTTTTTTTTTTAGTAGAGAGAGACCGACGTGTTTGTGTGGCGCCCCCAACCCCCTTATATAAATACACGGGGATCGAGACGCCAGGATGGTGACAACACGGGTCACGCATCCCAACGAAATGTGCCCAAGTGTGTGCAACATACAAAAGTGCACAACAAAAAGCGCAGCGGATAATATTATAAGTCAACTAAGTACCAGAAATTTAAATACAGGTATCCAAAATAATTTATCTTTAAAAAGTTATACAGTCATCCCAAATATATTACAAAAGATAAATATATAAAGACTAGGATAATAAATATCAAAGCACGAGAGAATCCCAGATCGCTCTCCCAATGGAGCCAAAGCCTAAGACTCATCATCCTCATCTGCATCAAAAGCTGCGATACCATAAACGGTACCGCAGGTAAGTATAACCCAAAATAACAACGTAATATAAATGCATTAAATGTGACCAACATGCATGCATATAAAAAAATATACATTTATCTCAAAACATCATTTTTCCCGAAAACGATTAATTTCAACACACGCCAAAATCTCATTCGGCCCAAATTATCCGTAAAATACTTTCCCAGAAAATGATTTACACAAAACTCAACCATTTATCGGACACTGTAGGTCTACCACCATCCCTGCTTACCACCATCCCTACCGCCTGCACCGTAGACGGGAATCACAGGCGGGACACAACCACCATCCCTGCTTACCACCATCCCTACCGCGTGCACCGTAGGCGGGAATCACAGGCGGGACTCTACCACCGTCCCTACTTACCACCATCCCTACAGTTCCTTTCCACACAATAGATACATAACAGAGCACTGTAGGCGGGAATCAAGGCGGGACTCTACCACCATCCCTGCTTACCACCATCCCTACCGCGTGCACCGTAGGCGGGAATCACAGGCGGGACTCTACCACCGTCCCTGCTTACCACCATCCCTACAGTTCCTTTCCACACAATAGATACATAACAGAGCACTGTAGGCGGGAATCACAGGCGGGACTCTACCACCATCCCTGCTTACCACCATCCCTACCGCGTGCACCGTGGGACACAACCACCATCTCTGCTTACCACCATCCCTACCGCGTACACCGTAGGCGGGAATCACAGGCGGGACTCTACCACCGTCCCTGCTTACCACCATCCCTACAATCTCTTTCCCTTTTTTCTCAAATCAATCAATCCAAACAAATTCAATTTCTCACACATGAAATCATAACTTTTCTAAATCACACATGCACATGAATGCAATACATGAAAACCCAGTTTTCTTTACAAACATGATCATGCATGAAATATTGATATGTACATGTACCAACACTGATCCATAACAATCAACAACCAAAAACCAATTCAATCAAACAACCAAACAACTCCAATCACAATTCCATCCGACCCACGAATTCCTCGGACTCAGTCCGGCATTTCAAACAAATACAGTGAAATATGTTAGAGCAAAAATACATTTAAATTACGAAAGGTCTTTGGAGAAATACCTACAGTGCAATATAGCAATTTTTGAAAGATCACGAAGTTGAAAAAGACGACGTCTGAGCAACACCACAATGTAAAATACACTTTGGCCGTGGGTCACAAATACCAACTTTTCAACGGAGACAAACGAAGACCCAAAAATGATAGGGTAGGGCCTAGGGAGGTCGGTGAAGCTAGTGGTGGTGAAGGTTGGCCGTGGGTGGTGGCGAAATGGGCGGTAGAAGACCAAAATACCCAAATCGGAAATGTGGATGGTGGAGCTTCACCGGTGGCAGATCGGAGCTGGGGTTGGGTCCAATGGGTTGCCAAGAAGTCGAGGATGAAGTGGTGAAGAGATGGTGGCCGGAGGTGGCGCGACGGCGGCGGGCGAAGGAAGTGAAGGCCGCGGCAGGGTGTTGCGCGTGGAGGCTAACGGCGGCGAGATAGGAGCTGAGCTTCACAGGGAAGGGTCGCCGGCCGATGGGGAGGGGAACGGAAGGGGCAGTGTCGCGCACGGCGGCGCGATGGCAGCGGGCTGGGTGGAGGAGAAATCGGACGGGAGAGAGGGAGGGGGCTGGGTCGCGCGGGAGGGAAGGAGAAATAAGGAGGAAAAAAGAAAAGAAAGAAAAGAAAAAGAGGAAAAGAAAAAATAGGGGGAAAAGAAATGAGGTACAATCCTCATAACTTAGGTCACAAAAATGATCCAACGGAAACGATTTTAAAACCACAAGTTAAATAAAATAATTTAAACGTAATGGTAAAGTCAAATTAAAATAATTAAATCCCACAGTAATTAATTTAAATATTAAAAGCAACTTAAATGCATAACAATAAATAAATATTAGGAAAGCACATAAAAATAATTTTCACCAAATTAAAATCATAGAAATAAACTCACTAAAAATCCAACCAATTTTAAAATAAGAGGATAAATTTTTGAACAATTAAAAATAATCCTTCATTAAAAATACACTAAAATACGGGGTGTTACAGTTTGCATAACTCGTGCGTTAGAGTGAGATGAAAACATCTTCTCTAAGGCTGACCAGACTTCAGAGGATGTGGATATCCCCACCATTTGAGCCAAAATGCCTTCAGACAAGGAAGACACCAAGACACTAAGAACAATATGATCTTGATCAAACCAGTTGGTGAATGCAGGGTTGATGGTGGACGTAGTTGTTTCTGGATTTCTGATATGAGTGGGAGGACGAGAGATAGTTCCATCTATAAAACCAAACAATTTTTGCCCACGTAGATAGGGAACAACTTGGGCTTTCCACAATAAGTAATTGTCCTTGGTTAGTTTAATGGTGACCAAGTTTTGTAAGTTAACTGGTGAGAATGTGGTAGGAAAGGCCATTTGGGAAGAAAAGACGACAGGGGTCACGGTATGCTCTGATACCATAAAACAAAAGACAATTAATGGTATATGCCTCTCTGCCACTGTACGTTCAGAGAGAGTTGATTTATATAGGAAACAATTACAAGAGGAATCAATTACAAGAGGAATACCAGGCAGGCAAGGCTGCCGTTAAGGAAACTCATTCCTAATATACTGCTATAGCAGATTCCTAAAATCAAGCCTACATAAACCATTTGACTATTTGACCCTATGAATAAGGAGAGGATTACGGCTGTGCACTATCCCTTTGAATCAGGAGGATCTTGAGCAATATCCTTAATGATATGAAACAGGTTAAATGGGTTGAACTGAGTTTAATGGGTCATACCCAAGTTAATCCGATAAAAATTAATTACTAAACGAGTTAAGCAAGTCGTCGTGTTGTGTCACCTGTTAATTAAAGGGTCGGATTCGGATTGATCCGTATAGTTCAATATTCATGACTTGACACAATACGAACACGAATTGCCACCCTTAATTGAGACGGAGTAATTCTTTTTTTCTTTTTTCAATCATTCTTTCATATGGGTGATAATTAGGTGATCATGTGATTAACAATTTGAAGTTAAGAAAATGACAAAAAAAATATTAATTCATGTTATATATCTTGCAATATTGATCATGCTTGTGATCAAAGCATATGTACGGTTTGTCTTTTTGGTCATCATGTGTGTCTAGCACTTAACATGGGATTCACATTATCTAAGATTAATGTTTTTCAGAACGTGAAATTCTAAGATTAAACATGCAAATTGGAATCATTTATTGGTACCGACAGACATGGGATCCATGCCAGTGACATGCTATTGAAGTTTGGTAATGTAAGTGATGGAGTTAGGATGGTTTTAAAGTTTATTTATTAGAAAAATCTCACAAGTTCGAGCACTTTAGTATTAAGAAAAAGATGGAAATATAAAGTGGGTTCTACAGTTTTTATTAAGTATTTAAATAATAAAATCCACACAAGTAATAATAAGAACGATACTAGTCTTCCCGTTGGGGGCTCCCGCTAGGATTTTTTTTTTTTTTTTTACTTCGTGATTAAGGAAATGTGTGAATTTTTATTATTTTTTAAAAATATTTAAAAAAGTTGAAAAAGTATGTAAAAAAAGAGCAAAAAAAAGTAAATAAAATACACTAGCGGGAGCTTCGAACAATGGCTTCTAGTGTTACTCTAATAATAATAAGTAGGCCTACAACCCGGTCTGTTACAGTTGGGTTTGCGCTCTATCTGACCCGAATGGACTCATGTAAGGCGCCAACCCAACTCGGCCTTACCCAAAGAAAATCAAATCGAGTCGAACCCATATGACTCAAACTTTAAAAACAACATCGTTTACTCTTCCTTTCCTTACTTCCAGAAACGACTCATTCACAGAAATTACAAAATCACAGGCCATGGGAGAGGAAGAGAGAAAAGTGGTCTTGGACTCTTGGATCGAAGGAGATCTCGAGCTGACAAGGTGAGGCATCCCAAGCTTCAACCTGCCCAACACCAACTTGTCAATAAGAAAACTACAGACTACGAAACCCAAAACTCAAAAAAGCTCATCCTTTTTTGCTTCTCTTCTCTTCTCTGCATAGCAAACTCAAAAAACCCAGAAAGAACACGGGCCACAACCACCAAAGAACCATTAAAAAAAAGAAAAAAAAAAGGAAAACAGAACCCTAATCATCAAAGAGTTGCTGACAAAGATATAGAGAAATGACGAAATCAAAGAACCACACAGCCCACAACCAATCTAAAAGGCCACAAGAATGGCATCAAGAAACCTAGAAAGCACAGGTACACTTCCACGAAAGGGATGGATCCGAAGTTTTTGAGAAACCAGAGGTATGCAAGAAAGCACAACAAAAAGAATGGTGGTTCTACGTTTTCGGTTCTAGCGCTTTAGCACATTATGTGGTTTTTCTCTTCTTTTTGTGAAATAATTGGAACAAGTTAAAAATCTAATAAAGCTCACCTTAAATGTAGGTTTACATTGCTCCTCTTTGATCGCCTTTGCGGACTCCATTAAATAATGCTCTTTCATCCCCAAGCTTTCATGTACACTTTTTTCTTTGCATTTCTTGGTCTTCTCTCTCAGGCACACCTAACCTTTCCCTACAAAAATGGCACATTAATGGAGGTGTTGCAGTTGTGGGAGAACAACTTTACTAAGCACATTCCTCAAGGGCAGCTACTAGCTAGGGTATGAGAACAAAGTATACTTTTATACTTGAAAAGCTCGGACGGGTTACACCCAAAATACGAACCCACTATTTGCCGGGTTGGAGACTACTTAGATTATAACCCAATAAAAGTCAGGTCAGGTGAGTCTCATCGGATCCCACAAGTGATCGGGTCACATGCACAGCCCTAATAATAGGTATAGAGCTCACAAATTTCTATACTAAGGTCCCATTAAGTTCATGCCTAAATTTGAGGGGCTTTAAGTTTGAGAATTATGTAGATAAAGTATAACTTAAGACAATTATTGTTGTTTAATGTTATCTAAAATACTCATATATGCATCAATAAATGATGTAGAATATATTTATCTCTCTTCCAATTGAGATCCTCAAATTCAAGTATGAATTTAAAGAGATTTTTCTTCAAAGATAAACATGGGCTGGGCCACTGGGCCACTGGGCTGGAACTGACTCGCCCCCGAGAGGTCCAGCAGCCAAAGCATAACCGGCCCACCAATTGAGATAAGAAGAAGGAGGCCCAGGGCTAGCGCGGGAAAAGGTTCAGCGTGGAAAGATGGGACAGCATTAGCTCTGACACAACTTTGCACACTTAAACGGCAGACGAGCCACGCCGCACTAAATGGTTAGATACGAAACGCGAGCTAGGATCCCGGAGGAGCCTTTGTCCCTAACAGAGTGCACAGATGATGGTCGCACTCACCAACTTGCCACATAGGTCGTGACCCGGAGAAGCCACCCCACATTAAAGCTGACGACAACACCCTTGACACAGGAATCAGAGCCCCCACCTCAACAAGAAGTATAAAAGTTGAATTCCAAGTTAGAATTGTTTTCACATATACTTACATACAAAAATTCCCTCTATGGTTCAAAAGACTTACTTGGGAATCAGAGATGTCTCACCAGCCCCCAAGCCCTCACATTTCTCATGTGAAGGAGTACCGAGCCCAATGTGGGAAACACGTCGTTAATAAAGTTCATGCCTAAATTTAAGGGGCTTTACGTGAGAGAATTATAAAGATAATTATTTAAGGGGCTTCCACTTGAAATTCTCAAATTCAAGCAAGAATTTAAGGAGATATTTTTCTTCGAATTTGAACATGGCCTGGGCCAGGGTTAGGCCTGACTCGCCCCCGAGTGGCCCAACAACCAAAGCATAACCAACCCACCAATTGGAATAAGAATAAGGAGGCCCAAGGCCAGCATGGGAAAAGGTTCAACGTAGGAGGATGAGATAGCATTCGCTCTGACAAGACTTTGCACACATAAATGGCAGTAGAGCTACATTGCATTAAAGGGTGAGATACGGAACACGGGCTAAGATCCCGGCGGGAACCTCTATCCTTGACAGAGTGTACATATGATGGCCGCACTCACAAACATGCCACATAGGATGTGACTTGGAGGAGCCACATCATAATAAAGTTGACGGCATGCCCAGTACAGAGGATGGTACACTTACATACAAAAATTCCCTCTAAGGTTTAGAAGATTGACTTAGGCATCGGAGGTTTCTCACCACCTCCCGAGCCCTCACATTTCTCGTATGTAGGAGTATCGCGTCCCGTGATTGGTGTGCGAAACACGTAGTTAACAAAATTCATGCCTAAATTTGAGGGGCTTTAAGTGAGAGAATTATGCAGATAAAGTGTAACTTACGACAATTATACATTTTTTTCAAATTTAAACAAGTAGTTGAGAGGATCTTGATCCATATAAACGTATTACCATACATAATCACATTTAAAAGTTCTGCAAGTCATATGTGAGGAAAGTAAGGCAATAATTGAGCCAAGCCAAGCCGATCTTTGGCTTGCCGAGCTCGGCTCGACTAAAAAAGCTCGAACTTGATATTTTTATTTAACCTTCGTTCAAACTCGAGTCGGTAAGCTAAACTCCCAACTCGAGTTTGAGCTCGAGATCAGCTCAAGTTGTTTATTTTTTTTTTTAATTTTTTTAATAAGATTTAATAATTAATAAATTAGATAAATAAAAAATCTAATATTTTTGTACAACTAACAAGTAAAACCTATATTAAATTATAAGATTTTAAACATTTATAAATAACTAATATGTAGCTAATTGATATTTATCCATAATAACAATATATTATACACATACATAAATTATTAATACTACTTACACATAATATAATAGCATATATCTATTTCATATATGGTTCATACATACTAGTATATGAAATTATTAAATCTTATCTACTAATTATTGTATAAATTATAAAATATAACTATGAAGCATATTCAATATATAGGCATAATTAATTAGGTTATATATTATATATTTAATTATAAAAGTGATATGCTTATGTTATTAGCTAATACATATATATATGTATATATACATAGGTGTATGTGTATATTTATCAATATATGAATGAATTTTAATCGAGTTGAGCTAACGAGTCGACTCAGGCATAAACGAGCGAGCCTTAACGAGTCTAAGTCGAGTCGAGTCGAGTTTAGTCGGGTATGTGTCATTTACTAATCGAGGGGATATTTACTTTCACGGTCGAGTTTTTTTTTAACGAGTTGAGTTTTATTCGACTTTAACCGAAAGAGTATCGAGCGGGCTATCAAACAAATTGGTTCATTTACAGCCCTAGAGGAAAGTAAAATGCAACTAGAAATCATAAATTTACTGCCAAATTAGTGTCAATTATAATGCTGACGAGATTAGTGTGAATTTATTCAATTTAATTGGCATATGTATGGAACCAAAAATGTTATTAATCATCTTGTTACATAGCATCAAATGATTAAAAATTATTATTTTTATTTATCTTGTAATCATATAATGTAATATTACAATATAATTAAAAATAATTAATTAATAAAATAATAAATACCAGTGGGTTTAAAGCTTTGGGATGTTGGTACATCTGAGTTTTACTCTAGATGATTAGAAATGTTAGCCCAACCATGAAGACAAAGAAGTCCATTTTGTTTTTGGTGCCGTGGGTTGGCCACTACTTTTCTATCCAACAGAACATTGACTGTGGAACATATTTCATGAAACATTAAGGTCTTGCTAGATACTTATATTGTTGTATATTTTCAAAACATTTCATAATTTTTTCTTAAATATTATTCAAATATAAAATATTAATTTAATTTTTAATTTTTAATTTTTTCATCTAATCATTACCTAATCATTATTCAAACAAAAAATCCAATATAATTTTCTCAAACTTCCAAACAACACAAAAATAATACAATTTTTTCAAATTTTAAAACAAAAATAATACTACAAATTTATATTCAAGCAAGTTTTTAACTTTATAATATTTTTATTCAATTTTTTCTCTCTCATTTTTCAAAATCTAACTCAAATCATTTTATTACTCTTTACAAAATTCTGAAACTTCTACATTTATGAGTGTATATGAGTCAAGTTCGAGCCAGAATATATAAAGTTATATTTAGAACTGTTAATTATTTTTTTAATAAGTTTGAGTTTGTTCACGAGTTACTAATTTTGACGAAGAAAAATTGTTTATATTATATCTTATAACTTTATCAATAAATTTCAATTTCTACATAAAAAAATTTAATAAATATTTTTTATATAATTTATTATAAATGTATAAATGTTATATTTACTAGGATTCAAACAATATGCTTTATATTATGAATATAGTTATCTTATCTTTTTAAAAATTCAAAAAATAATCATTACTTGTAAAATAATTTCACATAAAATGTATAAAAAATAAAACTTATAAATAAGATTTGTGGAACTATGAAATTGAATTTTATCCAATTTGATATCATTAGGGGTAATTCCCACAACCAACCGAACAAGTGAGACCGATAATTTCTTTAAACCTGGATATTAATATGACTTAGCCGTGCAACCAAACAAGTCTCCTCTTTCTCACACTAATTGAACACCTTTCTAGTGTTTCTCTCGCTCCTTTCCCAATCCTTTTCTTTGCCTTCAAGCGCGGCAACGGCAAGGATCTTTCGCCGGCGACAACCACGGTGTGAGTCTAATGATATAATCGCACTCGAAACAGTAATGCAGAACTTTTCCTCACCGTCCGTTAGCTTTAACATAGAAGGGACAAAATGGTGGGGAAATCAGGTTTTTTTTCGTTTGTTTATTCAGAGCTTTGTTTGGTTATTGAGAAACGTAGGATAGAAAGAAAAAACATTTCGAGCAAGATTTTTTGCCTTGCTGTGTGATGCCATTAGATTTGATTAATTTATTTCAACTTGATTAACTTGAACAATATAGTTCTAGCAGAATGAATATACAATGTCTGGACATACGAATAGCGCATGGACTTGAAATATTATCTTCTCTTGGTCAAGGAGTCGTAGGGTTGTTAATTTATCATGTAATTTTGGAAAGGTAGGTGTAATGATCGATACCTTGGGTAGTTTAATATTTTTCACTTATGAGGATGGTTGGATTTTGGTTGGAAATAACAGTTAGGACTTGGGGGATTTTGGTAGGTTATTTTCTATCCTTTCGTGTGGCTTATCAATACTGCATGTAAATATCCATGAAAATAGAAAATAGAGTATGTAAATTTTTTTTTTTTTTTATAAGTAATAATTTTATTCAAAGAAATAGGCATAAGCTCAAGTACACAAGACTCATACAAAGGAAATACATAGGAAATACAAAGGAAACAAAAAGAAAACTTACACCAGAAAGCTAAAACAGATACAGAAAATTATCCACCATTACAAAAGCTTTAGCCCAAGTACTCAAGAAAAAACCACATTTCTTTCTAGCCAAATGCACCACATAAGACAAGGAGGAATCATTTTCCAAACACTTGCCGCCTTCTTACAACCCTTCACACCCTTCCACCCTACCAATAAATCCACCACTTCCCTGGGCATTACCCAATGTAATTCTGTCCAACTCAAAACCTCGTTCCACAAGAATCTTGTAACTTCAATTTCACTATCAATTTGATATATGCCTCTATCATTTTACTTCAATTAATTTTTCAATTTTGATAGACCATGCAATTTGGTAGTAACATTGTATTGTTCTTCGGAATTAAGTAGGATTTCTTGACTGCCTTCACAATTTTTTCTAGTTTGCTTTAATCAATTAAGTTCTGGGATGGAAAATTTCATAGTCTTAACTTAAAATTGCATTTAAGTGCGCTATAGCTCGAGATGTTAACCTTACATATGCATCCCTATGAGCTAGGCTAGTCTGAATATCTAATTTTTAATCTGTACAAGGCTTGCTTGCTGCTCTATGTTTCTTTTTATTATTTGTTTCTAGCTATGCTCAGGATGATCTGTTATCTGTGGTTTTTTTTACTATATAGCTTACCCGCACAATAATCATGCATGTCTAGCATGCAGCCACCATATATGGGAACTGTACGTATATTCAATCTAGAAAGTAGTCAATTCATCAGTTTGTGCAGGCAAATTTTGCAGTTAAGTATACGTTTCTTCACAGTTAACTTTTATTGGAGGCCACTTTTTTGTTAATTTTGCAACGTGAATTAAAGAAATTGCAAAACAATCCAGGCCAATATTCTTGACCATTTATGTAATTCAATTGCCATCCTTGAGCTTCATTTTGTGGAACTGATGTAGCAATTAAAAGATAAACAGTGAACATTAGATTTAAAATCTGGCCAAGTTAATACTATAATATGATATAAATGTTATCAAGTGTGTTAATCACAACCACAGAAAGTTGTACACAGGTGCTGCTTAATGCTCCTACCAAGAAAAACCTTAATGTCAAAACATCCAACATGAACTACTGATCATGCTGCATGAGTTCTGTCAGTGCTCACCAGTACTTGGAGGTTATTTTTCCAATCAAATGGTTAAGAATGACTCACAGTTCTGCTGGTTTTGCATGAGGCCAATAGAATGATCAAGTCTCTTAACATTTCCTTGTGCATGCAGCTAGCTAGCAAATTGAAATGTCTACCATGTTGGAATTTATGCAGGCATAGTACCTGACTGGTACTCCTTTGTTGAATACTCAATTCCTAACAATTACATTTTTCCTTTTGCGCAAAAAATGGGAATCAAGTTATCCTCAAACCAATGTACTTTTCAATGTTATCACCCTCCTTTGGATGCTGGAGGTGCCGCCTTTCACGAATCAAAATTAATGTGTCAAAAATGATAGTTTGATTAAATTGTTCATATATGAATTGCAATTCATTGCATGTGATCTACGGAAAAGAAAGTTCAGGATAATGCTAAACTAAGGATAATTAGACACCTGTTTGGCGTGTATGGTTCTAGCTACTCATCCATACTTTATGCTCAACTACAATTCTTCTCAAGCTCCAACTACAATTCTCCTCTCTGCACTATCCTGTGGGATCATTTCTATGCCAAAGCAAGAGGGTATATTGTATTCATGAACTTTTCAGTTTTCCCATTGATTTATGACCTCAAGTGTAGTCCAATTTTAACATTATCCAAGGTTGGGTCAAAGTTGAAACACATTCATCGAGTGACTTTCTTTTGGGGTTTGGTCCAATCCAATGACGCGGTCGAATCTTGAAAATTCAGAGGAATAAGGACTATATATACCCCTATTCCAAGTCTCAACTTACCACTTTTAAGCAAGCAGTTGCCTCTTGAAAGAATTCACAGTTTCTTTCCAAGTCTCGAAAACCCCCTCCCCCTCCTTATCTGATCTCTGTCCCTCGATCTCCCTTATCCCTAATGGAAGCAAAACATATTGTACCCCTACAGCCACCCACTTATGGAAATCTAATCACTGTTCTCAGCATTGATGGCGGAGGCATAAGAGGGCTTATCCCAGGAACCATCCTTGATTTCTTAGAATCTGAGCTTCAGGTTAGATATATACAGTAATATAATGTTTCATGCCAAGAGAATCCTGCATCCAATGTAATCTTCTATCATTTACACTGAATTGTTTGTGCATGGTGCAGAAGCTGGACGGGGAAGATGCTAGAATCGCAGATTATTTTGATGTGATTGCAGGAACAAGCACAGGCGGCCTTGTAACTGCCATGCTAACTGCTCCAAATGAAAAGAACAGACCTGTCTTTGCTGCTAAGGATATCAAGCACTTCTACTTAAACCATTGCCCTAAAATATTCCCACAAAACATGTAAATTTAGAACTGATTTGAGAGGAACTATACTTTTCATGAGGGCAAAGCTTTCCTATTTGATTAATAGCCTGATTCCATTCATTTTAGTTACTAAAACGAGTTATGTACTTTTTCCAAAATTGCAGTTGTCCGCTATTTCCACTTGCTACAAAGATTCTCAAAGCCCTTTCCGGGCCCAAGTACGATGGGAAGTATCTACATAACCTTGTTAGGGAAAAACTGGGAAGTACAAGAATGCATCAGACTTTGACTAATGTTGTCATCCCAACATTTGATCTCAAGCGACTGCAGCCAACCGTCTTCTCTAGCTATGAGGTTGAATATCATCTTCTCTTCAAATAGAATCAATCTTCAAGACTGATTATTACACACTTGATCTAGCTTTTCTCATCCTCTCAATCAGGAAGTGATTGCAAATGATGGAATACTAAGATTCACTTTGGTTTCCTTCTTTTATGCACCAGGTAAACAAAAACCCAAGCTTAGATGCCCTACTCTCAGATGTATGCATTGCAACCTCAGCTGCACCAACATATCTTCCACCTTATTACTTCGAAACCAAAGACCCAGAAGGGAACGTCAGAGAATTCAACCTTACAGATGGTGGGGTTGCTGCTAATAATCCGGTATCTTTCAACCTGTTTCAGATCCAATAATAGTAATTTTAGCATGTTTTTTTTTTCCTCAGAAAAATATAATGCAAAGTACTGGTGTTAACCTGCTAAGTTGGTGTCTTCCAGACTTTACTTGCCATTGGTGAAGTGACAAAGGAGATCCTTAGAGGAAGTCCCGACTTCTTCCCTATAAAACCGATGGACTATGGCCGGTTTTTGGTCATATCATTAGGAACTGGCTCGCATAAAGACGAAGAGAAATACAAGGCTCGTGATGCAGCCAAGTGGGGCATACTAGAGTGGTTAACCAGAGGTGGTTCCACCCCAATAATTGACGTATTTTCTCAAGCAAGTGCAGATATGGTTGACGTCCATCTCTCTGAGGTTTTCCAAGCCCTTCATTCTGAGAAAAGCTATCTGCGGATTCAGGTATATCATGTTTATTCAAATCCATATTTCCATGACGAGTAGGCATGTTTTTATGCACTCGATTAACATGGGCATGTTTAATATTTGAATCAAAATAATGCAGGACGATACATTGAGTGGGGTAGTATCTTCTGTGGACGTTGCCACAACGAAGAACTTGGATGATCTTGTCAAAGTTGGAGAAGAATTGCTGAAAAAACGAGTCTCTAGGGTGAATCTGGATACTGGCCTCTTTGAACCTACAAATAGCGAAACAAATGCAGAGGCTCTCGTAAGGTATATTACAGATGAAAATGATTTGTACAGTCTAGAGAGTGTGCAAGTCTTCTTAAAATTAAAAATAGATCATAGACGTGTGATCTACATAAAAAAAATTATTTTTTAATGGTGAAGTATACTTTTATTGGGGTCCATTTGGTAACACAATTATTGTCAAGTATTCTCAGATATTTTCAGACATTCCCTTCTCAAACATCAAAATACAAAACACTTTTCAATTTCACATTTTCAAATTGTTTATTTAATCATTACAACTTTCTCAAACTCCGAAACAAAATACAAAAAGCATTACTGTTTTTAATTTCAAGTTTTCAAACAAAAATGAATTATATTCAAATAATTTTTTTAATTTTATAATATTTTTATTCAATTTTTTCTCTCTCATTTTCCAAAATCTAATAAAATTTCTTATGTCAAACTATTTTATTACTATTCACAGATATATTAAAATATTCTTAAATATCCAAACGGGCCCTGAGAATGCACGAAATCTGCACACTCTGAGACTGTTATATCTAGCTAGCATTACTTTTCTATATATATTAAACTTTTTATTTGTTTGGAGTTTTTTTTTTTTTTTAAACATTAAGATACATAATAATGGAAAGCATAAAATATGTCTTTGCTGCAGGTGTGCAAAACTTCTTTCCCAAGAGAGGCATCTTCGCCATGCTAGGTCTCCCGTTGGAAAAGCTGAAAGTCATGATCATCACAAATGATGATGTTACTTTTTACTAGGGTTTTGGCTTCCCTGTTCCTCTCGTTTCTGGCCTCCCAATCAAACTTTCAGAGTGCCAACGTGCATGCAGCTTACTAAACCAGCAGTGGATTATTGTTCTTTCACCTACCTAATAAACGCTAACAACAGCTACAACATACCTTACAGTACTACTAGAAACATCTTTTATGTTTTAAGCTGCACCCAAGAACATATTTTCAGATGTTTTAATTATATATCAAATATCATGTGTGTCTCAATTTATAATATTGTTCCCTAATTTGGGTTTAATTCTTGTATTCTTTCTTCTCTCAATAATCATTGGTTCTGTTTGTCTCGAATGTTTCTGAAATTTTTAGCTTTAATTTCTTGGTTTATGTATTCCAGTTTTCCGCGATTGGATCAAATTAATTAGCCTCTTGTTTGGTTGCTAAGAAAGGAAGAAAATTAATAAAGCGATTTATTAGACATTGTGAGCAGCTTTCCGTTGATGGATTAATAATGTTGTTTTTAGATCTTCTTTTTTTTTCCATGATTGATAAGTCTTGTGATTAATTCCTTCCAAACAATCATTTAGAAAAAGGAGCAAGAAAGTAATTGCAATAAAATAAACTTATATTTATCATGTATCTAAAATTGTGTGATTAATCTATATATATTTATATATAGTTGAATGCTAATTGATCGATAATAATTAGAAGAATTAACCGAATTATTGTCGAGAGCAATAATAATTATAACCATAACATTCAATATTCTATATTAATTCTATATATTCTAACACAACCAATATAATCCTGTCCAACTCAAAACCTTCGTTCCACAAGAATCTTGTCACTTCAATTTCACTATCAATTTGATATATGCCTCTATCATTTTACTTAAATTAAGTTTTCAATTTTGATAGACCATGAAATTTGGTAGTCACTGCAACAATTTTGAGCTTTTGAGACGAAATTATTTAGAGACGAACAAAATTTCATCCCTAAAAGTCATTTTTTTTACGAAATTTAAATTTCATCTCAAAAAATTGATGACTTTACAAAATCGTTCGAATGGTAAAATAACAATTCAAACAGTATTTTCTGTGATGAATTAAATCATCTAAAAAGTTTTTCCGTTTGAAACAAAAAAAACAAACAGTAAAATCTTGGAGGAAAGTAATTTATTATGGCAGGGAATGTTCACGACCGTTCGAACGATAATTATTTTTGTTCGAACGGAAAATATTTGGTAGCAAAACCTGGCAGGAAGGTTTCTAAACCGTTCGAACGAAATATATTTAATTTGAGCATATTTAAGCACTACATTTATACATTCGAACGTATAATATTAATCTCGGTACGAAACTCAAAATATAAAAAATATATATCATATATACAAATTCATTAATTAATTTTATGTAATTAATTTAAAAATATTTTAATGATTTCTTTTATGTTAAATAAAATTTTTAGTTAAATAAATATTATAAACCATACACCACATAATATAAATCAATAATTACTCCAGAAAAGACAAAATATTTAATTTGCAATTAAAGCAAATTATCAAAACATCATATATACTGTCCATAATTATAACAAAAAAATATAAATAAAAAATAGAAACTACTGTGTTGCGAGGTCTCTACACACATCCTCGACTGCAGCTAAATGTCTCTCTACCTGTGCCAGTCGAGTACTGAGCGTGACTTGAGTTGCATTATTGGCATTATTCTCTGTACGTAACTCATTAACGTATGTACGTAATTCAGAGACACTAGCCATAATCTCTGTATGCCACTCA
Source organism: Juglans mandshurica (assembly GCA_022457165.1). Taxonomy (NCBI): domain Eukaryota; kingdom Viridiplantae; phylum Streptophyta; class Magnoliopsida; order Fagales; family Juglandaceae; genus Juglans; species Juglans mandshurica. The sequence continues at coordinate 6,235,025 of CM039634.1, read as the reverse complement.
GACATGGCAGTATGCACTGCATCTATCATCGTTGATGTGTGTATGCCGATCTTAGCACGCATTATGTCGGCCATCTCCTCGCGAGTAGATGTGCGTGATGCCTCGGCCTGTATAGATGTCTCACCAGCCGATACTCCAGTATCTCCCGACTGTGTATCTCTCTGAATATCAGCCTTGTCAGAAATAGCTCCACGAAAATGAAATCTCGAGTGTTTCGTGCTCCGTGATAGGGTGGTGCTGTTGATCGGTTTCATCGGCTCTCGGGATTGCTCGGCAACTTCTAGCACGACCCCGACATCTAGCAAAAATCGAGTGATGAGGATCTCAAACGGCAATATATCTGTCGTAATGAACCGAGCCTCTGATCGGATCCTCTCAAATATATACCCCACGAGGTTGATCGGAATCCCACAAGCGACCCGTATCATAAATCTCGCTCGATCCATACCAACCTCGGTCTTGTGCTGGCGAGGGTTAATATTGATGGCGATGATCAAATTCATGATCTTAAAAAAAAAAGATAAATCTACCTGCCTAATACTCTTCGTTTCATCGTACACTAGAGCATCTGGACCAACAATCAAGTCTCTGACCTCATGATCAGCAAGTGTATCAATCTCATCTATGTAAAATTGTCCCTCATCCTAAAACATCTCTGCATCACCTGAAGGATAAAACTCTCTAGGCGGCAGGTTCGGATAGGCATCGACAAGCCTAGGAATATCGAAATATGCAGTGAGTCTGTCCGCTGAAAATATAACAGGAGCTCTCCTCGGACATAGATCATGTATGCCCCTCTATCATCTGGGCTGGCACCACCGAGCTTTTATAGAACTCAATAACGATCTCAATGTAGGAAATGAGCTTCATTCCTTCTTCTTGCTGATCTAAGATTGGTGCCCAACCACGATCATTGAATACTGATGGGAGGGAATGACCCTCCCATATAAGAGCCACAAAATCAGACAGTTTTACCTGCTGCTCAAGTGAAACAGTCCACTCTCGAACTGTTTGGATGGAAGGTTCCCCTGATCTACCACGTTTATAAGACATTATTATGAATCTGAAATTTTAAAAATAAAATATATATTCAACATTAGTGATAAAATCTAATTACGACGAAAAGATTTACAAAATTATATACTAATAGAAATTTAATAAATTAATTGATAAGATTTACAAAATTATATACTAATAGCAATTTAATAAATTAATTGATAGAACAATTCAATGAAACGATGAAAACAATTTAATAAGCTAATACAAAGTAAATGGTTCAAAAGACAATTTTACGTTTGAACGATAAAATATATGGTCGAACGGAAAACTGCACACCGTTTGAACGTTTTGAAAATGTTCCAACGTCAAGGTTAAACTCGTTCGAACGCATTCGAACGTAAACCAGATCAAGCTCGGCCATGGTCGAGTCAACTCAGTGGCCATGAAAACACTTAAAAATGCATCAATTCCGTGGATTTCTTCGACAAAACACATACAACTCTTCATTTCTAAACATCCTACGGTGGATTTGTGACTATTGATGAAAATATACAATTTTTCTAGAGAAAACGAATAAAACCATAAAATAAACGGTAAAATAACTTTTAAATGCATACTTTCACTTGGGAGGAAGAGTGTTTGACGTAGGTGCTAATTACGACGGCAGACGGCGGCGATTGATAGGTATTCAAACGTTTTCTCTTGTTTCCAAACGGTGGGGACGGCGGCGTGAGAGAAAGTTCTGCCCGCAATAACTTATATGTGCATAACCGTTCGAACGTTATGTTTGATCATTCGAATGGTTTTAAATTATTATTCGAACATTAATATTTACCGTTTGAATGGTATTTATTTCAAGTTTCGTAAAAATTTATATTAAATGTATATTATATTTATAATCCTATAACTTAATATAATATATATATACTATTATAGTAGATTATATATACTGTAATATATATGTAATATTATAGTATATTATAATATATATATATATTATGATAGTATAATACTTTAAATGAAAACATAATAACTTATATATATTTTATTATAATATAATAGTAATATATCATAATACTTTACTATCAAAGTGTTATATATGATAATATATATATATATATATATTTATATATATATATCATAGTATATGTTACTAATAGATATCATCTTACAATTTTATAGTATACTTTAGTATAGTATAATATATACTATACTATATATATGATATTTATTATAGATTACTATATATATGATAGTATATCTTATTATATATGATAGTATATATTACTAATACATATGATCTTATAGTACTTTTCATTTAATGATAAAAATAAATAATTTAAATATTAAGGTGATGTGTTCGAACGGTATTTGTGAACCGTTCGAAGGCTTTATTTGCGTTTGAACTTATGAAAACAACATTCCAACGGTTTATTGCAGTGGTAGAAAAATATATATCCAATTAATAACTCTGGATTACCGTTCAAATGTTCTTTGTCATCGTTCGAACGGATTATTGCAGTGGTGGAAAAATACCCCGCCAATTAATGACTCTGGATTACTGTTCGAATGTCCTTTGTCAGAGTTCGAAAGGTTTATTGGAGTGGTGGAAAAATATCCCGCCAATTAAAGACTCTTGGATTACCATCAGAACGACATTTTTCGCATCGAACGGTGTTGAAGAAATTTGTGCGGGCGGGAAAATTGGCACTCTGAAATTATTTCGCGTTCTTCCGCACTTTAGTTACATTCGAAAGGTTAGTGAGAACTTAAAATCTTCTCGCACTCCGTCAGTCCCTCATTTTTCTCTCATCTTTTTCTCTCTTCTCCGTTTTCTCTCCAAAATCTTACATTTTCTTCACACAATCTTTCTTTCTATGACTTTCTTTATCATTTTACTTCTAAATCTATTATTAATTCGATTTTTTAATATATTGTATAAGTGTTTATTGGAGAAATTTATACTTTAATATAGTTATTTATTGATTTTGTAATTTATATATATATATATATTGTGTAGGTGTTTGTTAGATTAAACACAAAATATGTTTGTTAGAGGGTTGCTATTGGAAATATATATGTTGTATGTTTGTAGTGTTTTCTGAATATGAGTTTGTGATGTTTTGTGGGATTGTGTCTCGTCTGAACTGGCTAGTGTTTGGAATTTGGGTTGAGACCGTTCGAACGATAAACATGTTTGAATAGTATATTACCGTGTTCGAACGGTTGTAAAAACTATCTTAAACTATCATATAAATATGTAATATTATAGTAGATTATATATAGTATATATATGTAAGAATTAATAATACTTAAGGTCATATTAATATTTAAAAGATAATAGTTGTAAAAACTATCTTACAACTGACTTAAAATTGACTAAAATTATATTATAAAAACATAAGAATTAATAATACTTAAACTCATATTAATATTTAAATATAATAGTTGTAAGAACTATCTTACAACTAATTTAAAAGGGGCTAAAATTATATTATAAAAAAATAAGGATTATTAATATTTAAATTTATATTAATATTTAAGTATTAATTAAACTATGAGGACTAACTTAACAAATAATAAAAGATAATTAATATTAAACTATGAGGACTAACTTAACAAATAATAAAATTAAATGTATAATGTATAATTAAGCTAATAAGTAATACCCATAATATATTTAGGATACTTAAAATACCCATGATATATATAAATACTTAAAATAGTTTGATAATTAAAATACATAATTAAGATTTGGGAATTCTCTTATTTTCTATTCTCGTATTTTTTATTATTGTTGTGTTTTAATATCGTATCTTCTACTTAGCATTGAAATAAACCTTAGACCCGTTCGAGAGTTATCAATCGTGTTGAACGGTTGATTGATAACTCTTGAGTTGTCCAAAGTGGACAGTTTGGGATTGTAAGATCATTCTCGCAAACTATCAAACTATATATGTTGCATTCGACATTATGATTTTGGTAGAGTCATCCCTTATTGTTCTCTGGATATGCAGTTTCGGTGAAGGTGCATCGATGTATTACTCATCGGTATGCACAACCAAACGAGTATATTTGGAGAACTATAGGGAGATGTTGCCGAAATTTTGTTAGACGTGACAGATAATAGTTGGTAAGTTGGCGATTATGATCTTACAATCTCAAATGGGATAGGACCAACTACCAGGCAAAATGAAGAAATTGCACAATATGTTAGATAATTGATTGTTTGTTAATGCACGTGATTGTTTGCAATAGGATATTAGACATGTATAAGAGTTGGATGCGAGTTAGAGATCGGTTGGGTGAGGATTACAATGTATATGCTGAAGGAGTTAAAAAAATTTTGGAGTTTGCATCATGTACAATTGTCAGTGACGATCGTATTAGATGCCCATGGTGACTTTGCAAGAATTTGCGTTCTCATAAGATAGAATTGGTGAGAGAGCATCTATTTATCAAAGGTATTGACCAAAGTTATACCGATTGGGTCTTACATGGAGAATCGTATCCAACGTGATTTGAACTTCGAGATGAAGAAGAAGACATCTATGAAGATATACATCCTGAGGTTGTTGGTGATGATCCCGAAGAGGATATGGAGCAAATGATGGGTGACATTGGTGTGAGAATATTTATGGATGAAAGTGGAACAGATCCATCAAATTCAAATGATCCGTGCCATGACACTTTTACCTGCTTGTGGAATGATTCACAACGTGAGTTATATCCAGGGTGTAGAAGGCACAGAAGTTGTCATTTACAGTTAGACTGCTTCATATAAAATCTATGTACCAAATATCTGTTAAGGCTGTCAATATGTTGCTTGAGCTATTTAAAGAGGAACTTCCATAAGACAATATTTTACCCTGCAACTTCTACAAAACAAAACAGTTGAAAAAAATGACTCAGGTTTGATTACAATGTAATACATGCATGTAAGAATGATTGTGTGTTATTTTGGCGAGAGAATGAGCAGTTGAACTAGTGTCCCATTTGCCATGAATAAGATGGACAACCGAGAAGCAGAATGTGCCGTGGAAGGTTGTACGTCACTTTCCATTGATACTTAGATTACAACGGTTATTTATGTCACGTTCAATGGTTGTAGATATGACATGGCACTCATCATCTAAAGTTAAGAATGATAATGTTTTGTCACATCCTGTAGACTCTCAAGTTTGGAAGGAATTTGACTTGGAACACCCATAGTTTGTTGAAGAACCTCGTAATGTTTGACTTAGGTTAGCAACAGATGGATTTAATCCATTTGGGAACATGAGTACTAGTCATAGTACTTGGCCAGTTGTACTTATGCTGTACATGTAAGGCCCAACGATGTGAGGCCCGGACCCGTGCGCAAAGGCCCAACCTTTTCTTGGAGAGCTTGAAACGGCGCCATTTTGGGTAAGTGTTTTCTTCTTCATCAGCTTCTTCTCAATTCTTTCTCCCCCTCTTTCTCTTTCGGTTTTTCTTGTTTCTTCACTTCCAGCCGTCTCTCACTCACCCATTACCCATCTTTCCCTCCCCCGGTTCTTCTCTTCCCTTCGTCGGTTTCTGTTTTGGTGAGTCCGGGTTTCATGCCCGATTGTTTCTCCATTTTTTCCTTTGATATGTTGTTACCGAAAAATATTCCTCTGATTTCCATTCTCTCTAAACAACAGGTTTTCTTCCCCTCAAATCTTGTGTGTCTCTCTTCAGACTCGTCTCTTATCTCCCTCTCGCGCAGTGTTCTTCGTCTTCAGGTATCACTCCCTTTCTCTCTCAAGTCGATGCCTTCCCTCTGTTTTTTTTAGTTTTATTTTCCTTTCTCCTATGTTTCATGCGTTGCCTGCGTTGATTTTTCCAAGTGGAGTTGCTGCGGTTTCTCCTTTATTGGTTGTTTGGCTTTAAGACGCTCACCCACTCTCGCTTCTCTTTTGTTCTCTTCCGTCTGTGAAGTGGTTAATCTCCTTGTCGTGGTGTTGACGCTGAGCTCTATCAAACGGGTAAGGAAACCGAGTGCCGTTTTACATTGTTTTTCATGGTGTAAATTAGTGGCTTTTAATATTTTGATCGTTGGAAAATTTCTACTGTTTATAATGAATTTGAGGGCTTTGTAATTTGATGGTGTTTTGTTGTTGATAAAGGATTATAAAGGGTGGTTGTTGGGCTTGACGTGGTTGTGTGGGAGGAGTTTTGTAACTGTTCGGGGTTGTGTTGGTTGTTCTGAGTGTTTATATATACAATTGGATTCGGGGTTGTGTTGGTTGTTCTGAGTGTTTATATATACAATTGGATTGACATGTTTTTCTTGTGGGTTATAAGTTATGGTCTGAGTTGATATTGACAGTCAAGACTGTTCTTATGGCTAGTTGCGTGTGACGAGGTGTGTTTGATTATGGTTTGGCGGATGTATTAGTCATTTTTGAAATTGAAATACGGTATTTTGGACTTAAGTGCGAGCTGTTCAGTTTAGTATTTGGTTGTTTGAGTGGAGTTATTTTGCTGAATTGAGAGTTGGAATCATGAATTTTAATTATTTTGGATTGAGGTTGCGTCAATGGCCTTTTAACACTTAGTGTATATTTTGTTTCTATCAATAGGTGATGAAATCATTAGAGGTCGTTTTCAATGCATAGATAATACGCTGCAGGAGTCAGGTAAGCAGGGTTCATATGCTAGGTTTTATAAGAGTTAATAAGACTGAGGTTGACTTTCTGAAAACTTTCATATTTTGTGTTGTAATGAGGACTTGGGAAAACAAAAACCAACCTCGGTTGTTTATTTGCATTATTTATGAAACTTATGTTAAAAGGAAAAAATATTTTCTGACATGTATTGTGTAGACATGAGCTAAATTATGTCATGTCGTATCTGAAATCTGAAAAAAAGTGTGATATTGAGAATCTGAAAAATTGTGCATTTATTTATAAAGATGCTCTGATTTTTGTTTTCAGTATGTGGGAAGGATCTGATTATGTTTTGGTACTCTATTTTATTTTAATATGGCATCTGAAAACCTTTGGCATGATGTATTGATTTTGTATCTGACTCTGTCTCTGCTCTGCTCTGTTATACTCTGCTATGTTTGGGTTGGTACCAACTTCTCTGTCTCTGAGTGCACCCACTTTAAAAACAAAGTGATTTTATTGTGGTCTTTCCTGTGTGCACACTCGGAGCTCCGAGAAGAATAAGGGAAAGATTTCACCTCTGTCTCTGTCTGGTTTGGCCACCGGGGTTAGCACAACCCTACCACGGGGGTTAAACATGGTCTCTGCTCTGTAAGATGCTCTGTTTTGATGTGATGATGATGCTCAGATTATATTATGCCAAAGTACTCTGGGTTTTACTTGTTTTAAAACCATCGCTCTGTTACTTTTGAAAATATATTTTGTTCTGCATGATAACTCTGGAAAATATTTTGTTCTGCATATTGTACGGTGTAAATGCTCATATTTGCACGCTAGCATATGTCTTCTGCTTACTGAGTTATTGATAACTCACCCCCTTATCTTCATAATATTTTTAGATGATGTGGAGAGTCCAACTGAGGACCTGGATTAGAATGGTGAGCATGATTATGATTAAGCTTATGAGAGGATGTTAAAAGATGGAATTATGATGTCCTTTAGATTTGATGTCTTTTAGATTTAATTATATCTTGGGTTTAGTAAGACTTATGAAATTATCAGTTTGGTTTGTTATGACTACCGGGAGATATTGGACCCCTTAGTTTATTTTTGTTGCGGTAATGACCTTGCGGAGTTTTCAATGTGTTTATTTAGAAGACATGAGATTGAGCTTTGATTATAAAGTTTTGAAGATTTATTTTAGTTGTGTTGGAAAACATGTCTTTAAGTGACAGGTAGTAATTCTCTAAGCCACTCGAGTTTGGGGCGTTCAAAAAAATCTACCACAGTGGAAGTGTATGAAAGATCCATATTTCATTATGAGTTTGCTCATTCCAGGTCTGAGATCACCAGGAAATGATATAGACATACACTTGCAGCCACTGATAGCATAATTGAAAGATTTGTAGGAGAATGAGATCTTAACATTTGATTCATCAACAGACAAGATGTTCAAGATGCATGTTGCGGTGTTATGGACAATAAATGATTTTCCCGCTTATGGAAACTTGTCAGGTTGGAGCATTAAGGGGAAATTGGCATGTCCGACTTGTAACAAACATACCCAATCTGAATGGCTTACGTATGGAAGGAAACTATGTTTCATGGGTCATCGTCAATTTTTACCTGTGACCATAGATGGTGTGGAAATGGTAGGATGTTTGATGGCACTGTTGAATGGGGGCACCCTCCACCATTCTTGTATGACGAAGATGTTATTACACAGTTTGTGGATGTCGGAAGTAATGATTTTGATAAAAAAAAATAATAGAAGAGAAAACGAAGTGTGAATGAGTTGAATTGGACAAAAAAAAGTATATTTTTTAAACTCCCCAACTGGTTAACATTAAATTGCGGCATAGTCTTGATGCTATGCATATTGAAAAAAATATATGCGAGTCCATGTTAGGAACGTTGATGTCAATTGAAGGTAAAACGAATGATAATATAAATTCACGGAAAGATCTAAAGCGGTTAGGAATTGGACCTGAAATGCATGTGCAACAAAGTGGCTCGTCTGTTTACATGCCAATTGGGTGGTATACATTGTCAAGAAACGAAAGGGCTACATTTGTGAGTGGTTGCAGAAGATTAAATTACCGGACGGGTATGCCTCGAATTTAACAAGATGTGTGCGAACAAATGACTGGAAAATTGCTGGACTAAAGAGCCATGATTGTCATGTATTTTTACAAAGTATATTGCCTGTTGGTATCCGTGGGTTCTTGAGCAAAGATGTGCGGATTGCGTTAATTGAGCTAGGTGCATTTTTTAAATATTTATGTGCTAGAACGTTGAATGTAGAAGTTTTGAATCATAAGGAACGGAAAATTGCAATTATATTGTGTAAGTTGGAGAGTATTTACCCACCGTCATTCTTCGACATCTTGGTTCACTTAGCCGTTCATTTGCCACATGAGGCTTGACTTGCAGGGCCAGTCCAGTATAGATGGATGTATCTCATTGAACGGTTTCTTGGAAAGTTGAAACGCACAGTGGATAATAAGGCTCGTCCAGAATGATCAATTGCAGAAACATATATTGATGATTAGTGGCATAGATTCTGTTCTAAATACTTTCACGTCATTGACACAAGGTTTGATCGGCCAGAAAGAAACTTTCATGTTGACCAAGCAAGACAAGGAACGGATTTTCTGTATTTTTCCAACAAGTACTTTCACTTGGTGCTCAGCGTGGTTATGATTTGTGTGAAATGGAGTTCGAGAAAACTCAGTGGTACGCGCTAAATAATTGTCCAGAGATAGAGAGCCACTTGAAGTAAGTTCAAATTAATTGTTAATTAATAATTGAATTTACTTATTTTTAATTTCAGTGATCATATTAACGTATTAAAAGAACTAGAAGCAAATGATATAGACTAGAGACATGAACAGGAGTTCTCGAAATGGTTCAAATAATGAGTAATGACATTAATACAGATGCGATTTTGCACTAACATATTTAAAATAGAGAGTATTGTTAACGGTTGAATGTTTATACTTTATTTAATATGTAGGTTGTACAAATACATGCGAGTAATCCGAACGATATATCAAATGAACTATATGCACTGGCGCATGGTCCCTCAAGACGCACTGCTCGATATTCTGTATGTATTTCTCGAGGAAGTCGGTATCACACAATTGATCGAAAACTTTATAGGAAAACACAAAATAGTGGTGTCCTTGTCGAAGGGAGTCATGATGGAGACAATGTTGACTTCTATGGAATTATCGTAGATATAATTGGAATGAGATATGTGGGGGAGCTTGTGGTTTATATATTTAAGTGTAATTGATGGAATTTCAGCAATCCTCGAATGGGAAAATACCAGGATGAATATTTTCTGAGTATTAATACATCAAAAAAATGGTATGAAGATGATTATTTTATTTTGGCTTCCCAAGCATATCAAGTATTCTATTTAGACGATCCTCAGTTAGGAAATCAATGGCAAGTAGTACAAAAGTTTTCTCCTAGAAATATTTATGACATTATCCCTGAGGCGGAGGGATAAGATGAAGAAGAAGATGATCTCTCTACTTAAGAAGCATACCAAGAGAGTCAACCTGCCTTTAACTTATTTGTGGATTTAAGTCAGTATGAGATGATCCTATTACATATGAAGATATTGAGGCTGAAATAATTGAGGCGACAGTTGATCAAAGTATTTACTTATCTGAAGTATCTATAGATGATGAGAGCGAATCTATAGATGAAACTGATACAGATGATTGATCAGTTTTTTGTTCACATTAGACAGTATCTAGCAATTATGCCACCAAAGAGGAAGGAAGTTCGCATCCCATCTTCACATGTTCCTAGCTCTCCGTCTGACTCTCCATTAGAGACTGACTCTACGGAATAAGGTAAATAGTTAATACTAATTTTTTCAATTAAGATATATGATAATTGATATAAGGTAAATAACTAATATTATTTTATACAGATAACAGTATAATTTCGTCACGGACGAGGCACTACTAGAGATGTGACGTTGGAGAAATATCGTAAAGTAGGTAGGATTAAGGTTAACATTCCTGATGAACATACCAGAGGCGAGGGACAACAAGCAGCTTGGCTTGCATCGCATGTAGGTACTCTTACACGGACTTATGCACATTTGGCTACGAGTTACTGGCATAAAGTCCCACAAGATGTGAAAGAACTTATAAAGAAGCATTGTTTGGTACGTAATATTTAAATAATAAATTTATATTGATATTATTTAATATTCTAAATGATAATATCTTTGTATATATACTTTTTCAATGATGACTTCGAACTAAATTTTGGTCAGAGAGAGGAGCATAGGACTATCAAAGAGCTGATGTGTAATGCATTTCGCAAATATAAGGCGAGGTGTCATGAGCATTATAAGAAGTACGAGAACAAGGAAGATGCACGCCAGCATCCTTTTCAGGATGTCCGACCTGAAGAATGGGGAAAACTTTACGACATGTTTGAGAATTCATCATATAGGATAAATTAAATGAATTCTTTATGTGTCATATTTGTAATTTTCACTTATTAACTTTTACAACTTTTATGCAGGAGCAAAATTCTATAAACAAAACGAATAGATCGAAGTTAAAGATTCATCATCATGTAGGCTCAAAATCTTTCCATCGTCTCTCTCAGAAATTGGTAATGTACTTTTTTTTTTATTATTCTATGTAGTTTGTTTTTAATATAGACTTTATATCTTAACAATGTTTCTTATACAAAGAGTCAGACAAAAATTATGATTTGACAAAATTATATGTTGCATCACATACTAACAGTAATGGAGAGTGGACTCATCCCGATGCTAATGAAAATTATGTAAGTATTATAATTTTTTTTAATTAACCATATTTAAATTATTGTGTCGATATTAATTTTATATGTTGTGTGTAGGATAAAATGGCTACCCTCCATACTGAAACTGCGTCAAATCATAATTCATCAATAAGTTAAACTTTTTACACAAATTATAAGTCAATGTTCGGGCTACTTCAGAATTTTTTCTAGTTTGCTTTAATCAATTAAATTCTGGGATGGAAAGTTTTATAGTCTTAACTTAAAAGTGCATTTAAGTGCGCTATAGCTCGAGATGTTAACCTTACATATGCATCCCTATGAGCTAGGCTAGTCTTCCTAAAGCTTTTAGTAGCTTATTCTCTTCCTTTCATATTGGTGCTTCTCAACTAGTGGACTGCGCGCGTGTCATAGGGATGTGGTACACATACGATCTATTAAATTGGTTGGTCTAGGTCATCATGCTTTTATTTGGAGGTTGTCTCCTATAGTTCCTTTCCTGCTATGTGTGACAGATGTGAACCACAAGAATTCAGTCTCCTGTTCCCTTGTTTAAACATCTGAATATCTAATTTTTAATCTAGTATGCCCCACTCTATGTTTCTTTTTATTATATATTTGTTTCTAGCTATGCTCAGGATGATCTGTTATTTGTGATTTTTTTTACTATATAGCTTACAAGCACAATAATCATGCATGTCTAGCATGCAGCCACCATATATAGGAACTGTACGTATATTCAATCTACAAAGTAGTCAATTCATCAGTTTGTGCAGGCAAATTTTGCAGTCAAGTATATGTTTCTTCACAGTTTACTTTTAATGGAGGCCACTTTTTTGTTAATTTTGCAACGTGAATTAAAGAAATTGCAAAACAATCCAGGCCAATATTCTTGACCATTTATGTAATTTCAATTCATTCTGTGGAACTGATATTGTAGCAATTAAAACACAAACAGTGAACACTATAATATGATATAAATTATGTTATCAAGTGTGTTAATCACAAGTTCTGCTGGTTTTGCATGAGGCATAGAATGATCAAGTCTCTTAACATTTCCTTATGCATGCAGCTAGCAGATTGAAATTAATGTCTACCATGTAGGAATTTATGTAGGCATAGTACTTGACTGGTACTCCTTTGTTGAATAATACTCAATTCCTAACAAGTACCTTTTCCTTTTGCGCGAAAAATGGGAATCAAGTTATCCTCAAACCAATGTACTTTTCAATGTTATCACCCTCCTTTGGATGCTGGAGACCATGCCGCCTTTCGCGAATCAGAATTAACGTGTCAAAAATGATAGTTTGATTATCTTGTTCATGATATTTGAATGTGGAATTCATTGCATGTGATCTAACTTGAGGATAACTTGAGGATAATGCTAAACTAAGGAGTAGCACTAATTGATAGGGATTAACTTGAGGGTGATTAAACAATCAAATAGTGAGCAAGTGTTGGGCCAAATTAATGCATAATTAGACACCTGTTTGGCGTGTATGGTTGTAGCAACTCGTCCATGGTTTATGCTCAACTACAATTCTTCACAAATCCCAACTACAATTCTCCTCACTGCACTAGCTTACTGTGGTCAAATTAAAGCCTATGGGACCATTTATATGCCAAAGCAAGAGGGTATATTGTATTCATGAACTTTATCAATTCTCCCATTGATTTATTATGACATCAAGTTTAGTCCATTTTTAACATTATCCAAGGAAGCATGCAAAAGTTGGGTCAAAGTTGAAACACATTCATTGATGACTTTCTTTTTGGGTTTAGTCCAATCCAATGACGCGGTTGAATATATCTTGAAAATTCAGAGGAATCAGGACTATATATACCCCTATTCCTATCAAAGAATGGATCAGGATCTCAACTTACCACTTTTAAGCAAGTTGCTGTCTCTTGACAGAATTCACAGTTTCTTTCCAAGTCTCGAAAACCCACTCCCCCTCCTTATCTCTCTGTCCCTCGATTTCCCTTATCCCTAATGGAAGCAAAAAATATTGTACCCCTACAGCCACCCACTTATGGAAGTGTAATCACTGTACTCAGCATTGATGGCGGAGGAATAAGAGGGCTTATCCCAGGAACCATCCTTGATTTCTTAGAATCTGAGCTTCAGGTTAGATATATACAGTAATATATATAATGTTTCATACCTAGAGAATCCTCCATTCAATGTATCCTTCATTGCATTTTTATTGACTTTTCAAGCATGCACGCTGTATATATATATAAGCAGAATGTTTCAGCATGCATGTAATCTTCTATCATTTACACTGAACTGTTTGTGCATGGTGCAGAAGCTGGACGGGGAAGATGCAAGAATCGCAGATTATTTTGATGTGATTGCAGGAACAAGCACAGGCGGCCTTGTAACTGCCATGCTAACTGCTCCAAATGAAAAGAACAGACCTGTCTTTGCTGCTAAGGATATCAAGGACTTCTACTTAAACCATTGCCCTAAAATATTCCCACAAAACAAGTAAATTTAGAACTCATTTGAGATGAACCTGTACTTTTTCCATTCATTTTAGTTAGTAAAACGAGTTATGTACTTTTTCCAAAATTGCAGTTTTCCGCTATTTCCACTTACTGCAAAGATCTTCAACGTCCTTTCCGGACCCAAATACGATGGTAAGTATCTGCATAACCTTGTTAGGGAAAAACTGGGAAGTACAAGAATGCATCAGACTTTGACTAATGTTGTCATCCCAACATTTGATCTCAAGCGACTGCAGCCAACCATCTTCTCTAGCTATGAGGTTTAATATCATCTTCTCTTCAAATAGATCAATCTTCAAGACTGATTATTACAGACTTGATCTAGCTTTTATTATCCTCTCAATTAGGAAGTGATTGTAAATGACCTTTTATGCACCAGGTAAAAAAAAACCCAAGCTTAGATGCCCTACTCTCAGATGTATGCATTGCAACCTCTGCTGCACCAACTTATCTTCCACCTTATTACTTCGAAACCAAAGACCCAGAAGGGAACGTCAGAGAATTCAACCTTACAGATGGTGGGGTTGCTGCTAATAATCCGGTACCTTTCAAGCTGTTTCAGATCCTACCTGAAACCAATAATAGTAATTTTAGCATGTTTTTTTTTTTCCTGTGAAAAATATAATGCAAAGTACTGGTGTTAACCTGCTAAATTGGTGTCTTTTCCAGGCTTTACTCTCCATTGGTGAAGTGACAAAGGAGATCCTTAGAGGAAGTCCCGACTTCTTCCCTATAGATCCAATGGACTATGGCTGGTTTTTGGTCATATCATTAGGAACTGGCTCGCATAAAGACGAAGAGAAATACAAGGCTCGTGATGCAGCCAAGTGGGGCATACTAGATTGGTTAACCAGAGGTGGTTCCACCCCAATAATTGACGTATTTTCTCAAGCAAGTGCAGATATGGTTGACATCCATCTCTCTGAGGTTTTCCAAGCCCTTCATTCTGAGAAAAGTTATCTTCGGATTCAGGTATATCTTCATGTTTATTCAAATCCATAAGTCCATGACGAGTAGGCATGTTTTATGCACTCGATTAATATGGGCATGTTTAATATTTGAATCAAAATAACGCAGGACGATACTTTGAGTGGGGTAGTATCTTCTGTGGACGTTGCCACAACGAAGAACTTGGATGATCTCGTCAAAGTTGGAGAAGAATTGCTGAAAAAACGAGTCTCCAGGGTGAATCTGGATACTGGCCTCTTTGAACCTACAAGTAGCGAAACAAATGCAGAGGCTCTCGTAAGGTATATTACAGATGAAAATTATTTGTATAGTCTAGAGAGTGTGAAAGTCTTCTTTAAAAAAATAGATCATAAAAGTATTCTAAGATATTTTCAAATATTTCCTTCTCAAACATCAAAACATGACAAAACACTTTCCAATTTCATATTTTCAAATTTTTTATCTAATCATTACAATTTTCTCAGACTCTGAAACAAAACACAAAAAGCATTATTGTTTTTAATTTCAGATTTTCAAACAAAAATTATATTAGAAAACAGAAATGCTAAACCCACTGAAAATTTGTCCCAAATGTGTCTCGAAGCTTTTTTTTTTTTTTTTACTTAATGATTAAGGAAGTGTTTTTTAACGATGTTGTGAATTTTTTTAAAATGTTTATGATGATTTAAAAAATACATGAAAAAAAGAAAAGAAAAATAAAAAATGAAATGTACTTTTCAAGGACACACATTTGGGACAAATTTTTGGTGGGTGTAGTGTTACTCTATTAGAAAATTATATTCAAATAATTTTTTAATTTTATAATATTCTCATTCAATTTTTTATCTCTCCTTTCCAAAAATCCAAAAAAATATTTTAACTCAAACTAATTTACTAATATTCACAAATATACTGAAATATTCTAAATATTCAAACATGCCCTGAAAATGCACGAAATTTGCACATTAGACTATATATATCTAGCTAGCATTACTCTTTTATATATATTAAACTTTTTTTTGTTTGGAGTTTCTTTTTTACATTAAGATACGTAATAATGTAAAGCATGCATAAAATATGTCTTTGCTGCAGGTTTGCAAAACTTCTTTCCCAAGAGAGGCATCTTCGCCATGCTAGGTCTCCCGTTGGAAAAGCTGAAAGTCATGATCATCACAAATGATGACGTTACTTTTTACTAGGGTTTTGGCTTCCCTAGTTGTTCCTCTCGTTTCTGGGCTCCCAATCAAACTTTCAGAGTGTCAACGTGCATGCATACCAAACCAGCAGTGGATTATTGTTCTTTCACCTACCTAATAAACGCTAACAACAGCTACAACATACCTTACAGTACTATAAACATCTTTTATGTTTTAAGCTGCACCCAAGATTAATTGAGAGCTTAGAACATATTTTCAGATGTTTTAATTATATATCAATCATGTGTGTCTCAATTTATAATATTGTTCCCTAATTTGGGTTTAATTCTTGTATTTTTTCTTCTCTCAATGATCATTGGTTCTGTTTGTCTCGAATGTTTCTGAAATTTTTAGCTTTCATTTCTTGGTTTATGTATTCCAGTTTTCCGCGATTGGATCAAATTAATTAATTAGCCTCTTGTTTGGTTGCAAAGAAAGGAAGAAAATTAATAAAGCGATTTATTAGACATTGTGAGCAGCTTTCCGTTGATGGATTAATATTATTGTTTTTAGATCTTCTTTTTTATTTTCTTTTTTTTCTTTTTCATGATTGATAAGTCTTGTGATTAATTCCTTCCAAACAAACACTTAGAAAAATGAGCACAGAAAAATGAACATTTGTGATTGATTAATTGTGACGAAATAGATTTATTTTAACAGAAAAGTAATTGTAATAAAATAAACTTATATTTATGTATCTAAAATTGTATGATTAATATATGAATAATATTACTCTTACCAATGGTTTCTACCGCTTGTTTTTACCACTATGATTATTTTATTTTATTTTATACAAATAAATACAAATCTCTTAATAATGCTAATTGATCCACAATAATTAGAAGAATTAACCTAAATATTATTGTAAAGAGAAAAAAATATTACCATAACATGAAAATTTCTCTAATAAAAAAGCAGGTAATTATATATATTCTAATTATGACCAAAACAATGTATCCGTTGCTGCATGGAAAGGATGCATGCCACGTTAGCAAAAAAAAAAAAAACTTAGCTATTATATATAAAAAGAAAAACTCTATGTACAGTTATTTTTACATACTCTACTAATGTGATTGGCTGCATAATTTTTTTTAATATAAAATAGCTGTTTTGATCAATCACATTAGTAGAGTATACAAAGAATATGTATAAATGACTATGTAACAAAACTCATATAAAAATAGATCATGACGCGGTCGTAAGATCTACATGTGTATTACACGTCTTTCTTGAAATTATTGAAAGTGTTTCCGATTTTATCCATGAGCGCTAGCTGAATATGCTAGTGGTATTGATCATGAGCTGATCATTAACTTCCGAATGAAGAAAATATGAAAATATCAAATGTCGTTTTCTATCATCATCTTGAAACCAGCTTATACGTTAAAGAATAGGAACAGTTTGTGGCCAGAATGTGAACCATGAAAACGATTTCGATTATATATATATATATATATCTTTAGACTTAGAATTCAAGAGCCAATAATCAATGCGGCCATCGCATTCGATTTCAAAATCAGTACACCACTATAAGAAAACTGCTTATTTATAGCTATTTAATTATAGAGAAATAATAATTTACAGCTAAAATGAGTCTGTTTTGATCACAAATAACCTTTTCATCGCAATTAAATGGTCACAAAAGCCTATTTTCTTGTAGTGTACGCATCGATTAAGTTGTTGATCAGTAGATCTACTAAAATTAAATGCAGATTAATTACTGAAAGAGGGGAAAAAAAAATAAGTTAAATCTAATTATTAATTATTGTTGGATTGATAATTAGAGTAATGATAGATATAGTCAGTGTACAAATCCCGTCCCATTCTAAAAAAAAGTACGGTCTATTATAAAAAAGTTGATCTTTTTCAAGTGCATGGAAATCTTATATTTCTCTCTTCTTCTTTTTTAAAGAGAGTGCACAATACTTATATATATACTCTATGATTGTATATATCATTTTCCTTATAATTAAATTATATAATTTTTAGTATATTAATACATTTTTACCTTTGTAATTTAAGAACCTCAATTTTCACTAAATAAGTTGAAAACTCAGAAATAATTAATTATATTTTTCAAGTAATTGACTAGTGTAAAAAAAATGACTCAGCATATTAAATTTTTATGTAACAAAAGTACACTTGATCTGAAATTTCTTGACATAATTCCTTTAAAGATTTTGTAGAATTAAATATTTTTTATTTAACAGATGAAATTTTTAATTATGTAACTAATTTCTTATATCGTTTAATTTGAGCATGACCCATAGTTGAAATTAATTTGTTTTTTTTTTTTTTAATTTATGTGTATATTTAGTAAAAACTCAAAGAAATTTGATTCTAATTAGTTCAAGTAATATTCTGGAATTGCACGAGACAATTGACTTATCATGTTGATCTCTGGACTTGGACTTGAAAAGGACTGATATCTAATGCTCAACTAGTTGCGATTGCTACCAATTGTTTGCTGCATGACTATTTAATTTAATAATTTGTACTGTGCTTTGTCATTTTCAATCAATTATTCTAATTAATCTGCTCTAATTTATGTGTTCTTAATTAATGTTTCTACATTCAGTGATTCGAGTGGCGGAAGCCAGCCATATATATCCGTTTTTAACTAAAAAGATACCAAGTTAATTAAAAAAATTCAATGAATGAGAAAAGTGAGTGACATATCCGCATGTGGAATTATATATTACACAATATAAAATAAATAGATTAATTGAGTTCGATATAAATGTGTTTGGGTCAAAATGAATTAACCCAATAAAATACGATTAACAAACAGGCCAATTGCAGATCCCATGAAACCCGTAATCAACCCGTATAGCACGAACAAATTCTATATTTAAATTTTATAAATGTTTAGTCATATATGTCTTTTATTATTGTTGAGAATATGTGATATTAATATTAATATTTGACTACGTTATATCTCAAACTAGTAAACTTTTTTTGTTAATATGTAATTTTATTTTATGAAAAATATTAGTTTTCTTATATATTATTGGTTTGAATACTGATAATAAAATATCTTATTATGAATTCAATTATAATTGCAAATTATTTATATAGTTATCTTTGTATTATATATGAAATTATATTAACTAGGTTAAAAAATAAATATATCATGAGTTAGCTCAACCAATTTATAAGAAACGAGTTAAATGAGTTGAAGTGAGTTAAATGGATTCAAAAGGATTAAATGGCCATGTCCAGGTTAACCCAATAAAAATTAATTACTAAACGAGTAAAGCAAGCCTCATGTTGTGTCACCCGTTAATTAAAGGGTTGAATTCGGATTGATTCATATAGTTCAATATTCATGACTTGATATGATACGCAAATACAAATTACCATCTTAATAGAGACGGAGTATTTCTTTTTTCTTTTTTTCAATAATTCTTTCGTATGGGCGATAATAAGGTGATCATGTGATTAACAATTTGAAATTGAGAAAATGAAGAAAAAATATTAATTCATGTTATATATCTTGCAATATCTATTATATTACTTCTGTCGTAATTAATGAATATCAAATCCTAATATTTTGATACAGTATTGATTCGATAGGATGAATTTTCCCTAGCCCTGTATATAAATTGATTATAAGAATGTGATCGAATATATAGTAAAATAGAAGAGAACTATCACAGTTACAAAGAGATCTCATTAAAATAAACTCACAAATTAATTTGATTTCATATGATCTGTTAGATCTACTTTACAATAAAAATAAATTCAGCTTATGGGTTTATTTTTATAAAATTTCTTTATGATTAAAGCATTTGAAAGATTTACAAAAGTTTGAAAGTGGAATTTGTATATTAAAAAAGCGTTGTAGCGTAGGAAACTCCAAACTAGGATGCAATATGCAATATATAATTCAAGCTCTCTTCAGTTAATATATTTTGACTTATATTTTATATTTACCAACTCATTCATTTATTAATTAATGAGTTCGAGCTTATTTATCAATTATTTAATTTTAAAAAACCAACTTTGAGTATAAATAGAGAATTACTACATACACAAAGAGATTATACAAAAGTAAACTCATAAACTGATGTGACTTTATGAAATCCGTTAAATTTATTTTACAATAAAAGTAACTTTACAATCTGGCGCACCACATCAAACCATATCAGTTTGTGGATTTACTTTTGTATAATCATTTTGTAACAAAATTATTTATTGTATAAATATCATTTCGTCTAATTCTAATTATGAAGATAGATAAAAAAATAAAAAATAAAAATAAAAAAGGCAGAATAATTTTGACAGACAAATCTTAGTATACAAATGAAGGATGCAAATTGCAACTTTTTAGTTGAGATTGAGCATCCATCATCGATCGATGCTTGTTTTCTTACATAGCCATCAAAGCCTATGTATGATTTTTGCTCTCGGCCTCCTTCATACCCGACACATTCTGGCATCTCTCCAACTTGCTGACATTTTTACTAAGCCCCTTGGCCGCCCAGTGCTTCAGTCTTTACAAACTAAACTTGGCCTTCTATCTTGGCTCAGTTTGCGGGGGACTATTAACAATATTCACCCTATCAACCAAAATCAAGATGCAACGGCTACATACTCATGTACGGAAAGAAATCATCCAGCAACGACTACATGCACACTTATGGAAATAAACAATCCAACACATGTCCAACAGCTACAAATGCAAAATATGGAAACTTTATCCTAAGCATCGAATCATCTTGTATTGCATTTACAATTTTACATCCCGCAAATCCTTCTCTTTGTAATGTTCACTACTTTCTGTACATAAAGTACATATTGTATATATATTAGAAGACTCTCAATAGACTCTCAATTAGACATTTCCACAAACAACTGGTTCACAATTCTCTTTATGGTATCAAGAGCCATTATGAGAGAAAGAGAGTCTTACTCCCATGGCAGCCATTTCATTCTCTATCAATAACTTTGTGACCCTACGGTTGAACTAGGGAAATTATTCCTTATAAAGAGAACAAGTCGTGGCCTTGGCTGAGAGCCAAGACCTCATGAACCATCTCACCAATTATGTTTCTCCACCCCAATACGAGCCCTCCACCAATGATTTAACAACAACCACCCACAATGAAATCAGGCCCACTTACCTACAATGGCGGAAGGAGGATCAATTGCTTCGGGGCTAGAACATTGGTACATTGTCTGAGGAATCACTCGGCTTAGTTGTCGGGCTGGAAACTTCCTAGCAAGTTTGGCATGCTCTTCAAGAGGCCTACGCTCAGGAGTCCCAAGAAAGAGAATTTCAACTTACTCAGCAACTAACTTACATGTGAAAGGAGGCGTCGGTTTCGTTACAGGACCATCTCAGAAATTTCAAAACTATATGTGATAATCGGGCAACAACTGGTCGACCAGTGAGTGACAAATTGAAGGTGTTTGCCCTTCTCAACGGCCTCAGGCCGAAGTAGGAACCCTTCACCACCAACATGCTCAAGCCGCAGATGCCTTCTTATGCTGAGGTTGTGCCGCTGCTGCAAGGGTTTGAGACACAAACCCAACATCACGAGAGCTACAATGCACAGAGTTATGCGTTTTATGGACAAAAAGCAAAGAACGGGAACTCTAAACCGAAGCACTTCGCTTCCCGCAGATGTGGCTTCTCCCAAGCCAATAATGTGTCTCGCCCAAATCCTTCTTCTAGTGGGAGACAAAACAACTTTACCACAACTATACGTGACTCTTCTCGGGAAAATACTCGCACGAAGACTTGTCAAATTTGCAAAGAAAGGGGCATACTACTTTAAAATGCTGGCACCAGTTTGATCATGCTCTTTAGTTCGATAACATCCCTCAAGCATTGGTTGCTATGACACTTGAAAACAGCATTCATGATGCTAAGTGGACAGTGGACACAGGTGCTTCAGCACACATGATAGGTAATTCAAGTATGCTCTCCAATCTACGTCAATATCTTGGCAATGATGATGTTCTTGTTGGTGATGGTAGCTTTCACGAAATCACACACATTGGTGACACATTTATTAAATATGGTAATTATTTTATTAAACTAAAAGATGTTTTACTTGTTCCTGATTTGGAGAAAAATCTCTTATCAATTAGTCAATTAACCTCTGATTATCCTTACAATTGTGAATTTTATGGTGTTGATTTTTCTATTGAGGAAAGGGTGACCAACTGCACATTGTTGAATAGACGACGGAAGGGGAATTTATATGTCCTATCCCCACCCCTTGAAGCACACTTCTCCACTCGATTTGGAACAGTTTCTGAAGAAGTGTGGCATCAACGGTTGGAGCACCCTCAAGCTTCTACTCTTCAAGTTTTAGGTTCAAAAGACTTTATTTGAGTTCTTGACAAACATAAAGACCACTCTAGCACTTAACATGGGATTCATATTATTTAAGATTAATGTTTTTCATAACGTGAAATTATAAGATTAAACATGCAAATTGGAATCTCAAATATTGGTACCAACAATCATAGGATCCATGCCAGTGACATGCTATTGAAGTTTGGCAATGTAAGTGATGGAGTTAGGATGGTTTTAAAGTTTATTTATTAGAAAAATCTCACAAGTTCGAGCAATTTAAGTATTAAGAAAAAGATGGAAATATAAAGTGGGTTCTACAATTTTTATTAAGTATATTTAAATAATTAAATCCACACAAGTAATAAAAATAGGTATAGAGCTCATAAATTTCTAGACTAAGGTCTTATTAACGTCGTGTTTCATACTCCTTTGGGCAAAGTTCCAACAACTCAGGTTTTCAAAACTTTGGACTACGAAAATAGAGAAGAATGCAACTAGAGGGCGGCCTTGGGGCCGGAAAGTCTCTGATGCCAAAGTCAGTAAAGTCTCTTGTAAGTTTGTAAATAAGTAAGAGAGTCTAGACATCATAGAGTATTTCTCGTACTTGGGAGTTGTTATTTATACTAGGAGTTTGGGAGGGCAGACACGGAGGTCGTGTCCTTCGTACTATTTCTTTTGTTAGAGTCCCTTAATGCAGTGTGTAGCTCAGGTAGTGGTCCCATTAATGCGGCATGGTTCCCGATTTGCCTCACCCCGCTAGCATCTTTTGTGGTCCGTTGATGCTTTTAATGTCAGAAGATCGAGGCTCCACCGTACTTTCCGCCCATTACGCTGACAAGCACTCAAGAGCTGGACATTGTTCGAGAGGTCTCCAGGTCGCGAGTCTCATTCCCCTGCAGCACGTTCCCTCATGCATGTAGTGTCTAGATGAGCCTCCCATGGGCAGGGCCGAAATAGTCTACTTGTTCTGAGTTGGGCCTTTGCTTCTTGTCCCCGTCGCCCTTCTCAAGCCCGCTGAGACAGGAGGAAATCCCTTACAGGTCCCATTAAACTCATGCCTAAGTTTGAGCGGTTTTAAGTGTGAGAATTATGCAAATAAAATGTAACATTTATGAATTATGCATGAGTGTATATGAGTCAAGTTCGAGCCATAATATATAAATTTATATTTAGAACTGTTCATTATTTTTTGAATAAGTTTGAGTTTGTTCACGAGTTACTAATTTTGATGAAAAAAAATTGCTTATATTATATCTTATAACTTTATCAATAAATTTCAATTTCAACATACAAAATTTTGATAAATAATTTTTATATAATTTATTATAAAAGTATAAATGTTATATTTACTAGGATTCAAACAATATGCTTTATATTATGAACATAGTTATCTTATCTTTTTAAAAATTAAAAAAATAATCATTAATTGTAAAAGAATTTCACATAAAATGTATAAAAAATAAAACTTATAAATAAGTTTTGTGGAACTCTGAAATTGAATTTGATCCAATTTGATATTACTAGGGGTAATTCCCGCAACCAAACGAACAAGTGAGACCGAGAATTTCTTTAAACCTGGATATTAATATGACTTAGCCGTGCAACCAAACAAGTCTCCTGTTTCTCACACCAATCGAACACCTGTCGCTCTCGCTCCTTTCCCAATCGTTTTCTTTGCCTTCAACCGCGGCAACGGCGAGGATCTTTTGCCGGCGACAACCATGGTGTGAGTCTGATGATATAATCGCCCTCGAAACAGTAATGCAGGGGTTATGTTCTTAATTTAGCAGAACTTCTTCCTCACCGGTCACCGGTTAGCTTTAATATAGCAGGGACAAAATGGTGGGGAAATCAGGTTTTTTTTCGTTTGTTTATTCAGAGCATTGTTTGGTTATTGAGAAACGTAGGATAGAAAGAAAAAACATATCGGGCAAGATTTTTTTCCTTACCGTGTGAAGCCATTAGATTTGATTAATTTATTTCAACTTGATTAACTTGAACAATATAGTTCTAGCAGAATGAATATACAATGTCTGGACATACGAATAGCGCATGGACTTGAAATATTATCTTCCCTTGGTCAAAGAGTCGTAGGGTTGTTAATTTATTATGTAATTTTGGAAAGGTAGGTGTAATGATCAATACCTTGGGCTTTAATATTACTTTTACCGATCAAAAAAAAAATGATCAATACCTTGGGTAGTTTAATATTTTTCACTTATGAGGACTTGGGGGATTTTGGTAGCTTATTTTCTCTCCTTTCGTGTGGCTTATCAATACTGCATGTAAATATCCATGAAAATAGAAAATAGTGTATGTAAATTAGCATGCCATCTGTTATTTTCACTATCAATTTGATGCCTCTATCGTTTTACTTAAATTAATTTTGCAATTTTGATAGACCATGCAATTTGGTAGTAACGTCTTATTGTTCTTCGGAAGTAGGATTTCTTGACTGCCTTCACAATTTTTTCTAGTTTGCTTTAATCAATTAAGTTCTGGGATGGAAAGTTTTATAGTCTTAACTTAAAAGTGCATTTAAGTGCGCTATAGCTCGAGATGTTAACCTTACATATGCAACCCTATGAGCTAGCCTGAATATCTAATTTTTAATCTGTACAAGGATTGCTTGCTTTATGTTCCTTTTTATTATTTGTTTCTAGCTATGCTCAGGATGATCTGTTATTTGTGATTTTTTTTACTATATAGCTTACCCGCACAATAATCATGCATGTCTAGCATGCAGCCACCATATATGGGAACTGTACGTATATTCAATCTACAAAGTAGTCAATTCATCAGTTTGTGCAGGCAAATTTTGCAGTTAAGTATACGTTTCTTCACAGTTTACTTTTATTGGAGGCCACTTTTTTGTTAATTTTGCAACGTGAATTAAAGAAATTGCAAAACAATCCAAGCCAATATTCTTGACCATTTATGTAATTCAATTGCCATCCTCGAGCTTCATTTTGTGGAACTGATGTAGTAATTAAAAGATAAACAGTGAACATTAGATTTAAAATCTGGCCAAGTTAATACTATAATATGATATAAATGTTATCAAGTGTGTTAATCACAACCACTGAAAGTTGTACACAGGTGCTGCTTAATGCTCCTACCAAGAAAAACCTTAATGTCAAAACATCCAACATGAACTACTGATCATGCTGCATGAGTTTTGTCGGTGTTCACCAGTACTTGGAGGTTATTTTTCCAATCAAATGGCTAAGAATGACTCACAGTTCTGCTGGTTTTGCACGAGGCCAATAGAATGATCAAGTCTCTTAACATTTCCTTGTGCATGCAGCTAGCAGATTGAGATGTCTACTATGTTGGAACTTATGCAGGCATAGTACTTGACTGGTACTCTTTTTTTGAATACTCAATTCCTAACAAGTACATTTTCCTTTTGCGTGAAAAAACGGAATCAAGTTTTCCTCAAACCAATGTACTTTTCAATGTTATCACCCTCCTTTGGTTGCTGGAGGTGCCGCCTTTCGCGAATCAAAATTAACGTGTCAAAAATGATAGTTTGATTATATTGTTCATATTTGAATGTGGAATTCATTGCATGTGATCTAGGGAAAAGAAAGTTCTGGATAATGCTAAACTAAGGTGTAGCCACTACTTGATAGGGATTAGACACCTGTTTGGCCTGTATGGTTTTAGCTGCTCATCCATGCTTTATGCTCAACTACAATTCTTCTCAAGCCCCAACTACAATTCTCCTCTCTGCACTAGCTTACTGTGGCCAAATTAAAACCTATGGGACCATTTCAATGCCAAAGCAACAGGGTATAGTATTCATGAACTTTTCAATTTTCCCATTATTTTATGACCTCAAGTGTAGTCCAATTTTAACATTTAACATTATCCAAGGAAGCATGCAAAAGTTGGGTCAAAGTTGAAAAACATTCATTGAATTACTTTCTTTTGGGGTTTGGTCCAATCCAATGACACGATTGAATCTTGAAAATTCAGCGGAATCAGGACTATATATACCCCTATTCCTATCAAAGAATGGATCAGGATCTCAACTTACCACTTTTAAGCAAGCTGCTGCCTCTTGACAGAATTCACAGTTTCCTTCCAAGTCTCAAAAACCCCCTCTCCCTCCTTATCTCTCTGTCCCTCGATTTCCCTTATCCCTAATGGAAGCAAAAAATATTGTACCCCTACAGCCACCCACTTATGGAAATGTAATCACTGTTCTCAGCATTGATGGCGGAGGAATAAGAGGGCTTATCCCAGGAACCATCCTTGATTTCTTAGAATCTGAGCTTCAGGTTAGATATATACAGCAATATAATGTTTCATGCCTATAGAATCCTCCATCCAATGTATCCTTCATTGCATTTTTATTCACTTTTCAAGCATGTTCGCTGTATATATATACAAGCAGAATGTTTCAGCATGCATGTAATCTTCTATCATTTACACTGAACTGTTTGTGCATGTTGCAGAAGCTGGACGGGGAACATGCAAGAATTGCAGATTATTTTGATGTGATTGCAGGAACAAGCACAGGCGGCCTTGTAACTGCCATGCTAACTGCTCCAAATGAAAAGAACAGACCTGTCTTTGCTGCTAAGGATATCAAGGACTTCTACTTAAACCATTGCCCTAAAATATTCCCACAAAACAAGTAAATTTAGAACTCATTTGAGATGAAACTGTACTTTTCATGAGAACAAAGCTTTCCTATTGGATTATTAGCCTGATTCCATTCATTTTAGTTACTAAAACGAGTTATGTACTTTTTCCAAAATTGCAGTTGTCCGCTATTTCCACTTACTACAAAGATCCTCAAAGCCCTTTCCGGACCCAAGTACGATGGGAAGTATCTACATAACCTTGTTAGGGAAAAGCTGGGAAGTACAAGAATGCGTCAGACTTTGACTAATGTTGTCATCCCAACATTTGATCTCAAGCGACTGCAGCCAACCATCTTCTCTAGCTATGAGGTTGAATATCATCTTCTCTTCAAATAGATCAATCTTCAAGACTGATTATTACAGACTTGATCTAGCTTTTATTATACTCTCAATTAGGAAGTGATTGTAAATGACCTTCTTTTATGCACCAGGTAAAAAAAAACCCAAGCTTAGATGCCCTACTCTCAGATGTATGCATTGCAACCTCAGCTGCACCAACTTATCTTCCACCTTATTACTTCGAAACCAAAGACCCAGAAGGGAACGTCAGAGAATTCAACCTTACAGATGGTGGGGTTGCTGCTAATAATCCGGTATCTTTCAAGCCGTTTAAGATCTACCTGATACCAATAATAGTAATTTTAGCATGTTTTTTTTTCCCTGTGAAAAATATAATGCAAAGTACTGGTGCTAACCTGCTAAACTGGTGTCTTTTCCAGGCTTTACTTGCCATTGGTGAAGTGACAAAGGAGATCCTTAGAGGAAGTCCCGACTTCTTCCCTATAAAACCAATGGACTATGGCCGGTTTGTGGTCATATCATTAGGAACTGGCTCGCATAAAGACGAAGAGAAATACAAGGCTCGTGATGCAGCCAAGTGGGGCATACTAGACTGGTTAACCAGAGGTGGTTCCACCCCAATAATTGATGTATTTTCTCAAGCAAGTGCAGATATGGTTGACGTCCATCTCTCTGAGGTTTTCCAAGCCCTTCATTCTGAGAAAAGCTATCTGCGGATTCAGGTATATCATGTTTATTCAAATCCATATTTCCAGGACGAGTAGGCATGTTTTTATGCACTCGATTAACTTGGGCATTGGGTATGTTTAATATTTGAATCAAAATAATGCAGGACGATACATTGAGTGGGGTCGTATCTTCTGTGGACGTTGCCACAACAAAGAACTTGGATGATCTTGTCAAAGTTGGAGAAGAATTGCTGAAAAAACGAGTCTCTAGGGTGAATCTGGATACTGGCCTCTTTGAACCTACAAATAGCGAAACAAATGCAGAGGCTCTCGTAAGGTATATTACTGATGAAAATAATTTGTACAGACTAGAGAGTGTGCAAGTCTTCTTAAAAAAATAGATCATAAAAGTATGTTTGGTAACACAAAAAAATAGATCATAAAAGTAAAGTATTTTTTAACGGTGAACTCTACTTTTTTTCAATGAATGTATGTTTGGTAACACAATTGTTTTCAAGTATTCTCATATATTTTCAGATATTTCATTCACAAACATCAAAACACAAAACACTTTTCAATTTCACATTTTCAAATTTTCAAATTTTTTATCTAATAATTACAACTTTCTCAAACTTCAAAACAAAACACAAAAAGCATTTCAGTTTTTTCAAATTTTCAAACAAAAATAATTATATTAGAAAATCATATTCAAATAACTTTTAATTTTATAATATTTTCATTCAATTTTTTTTCTCTCATTTCCCAAAATCCAATAAAACATCTTAACTCAAACTATTTTACTACTATTCACAGATATACTGAAATATTCTAAATATCCAAACGGGCCTTGAGAATGCGCGAAATTTGCACATTCTGAGACTGTATATAGTAAACTTTTTTTTGTTTGGAGTTTCTTTTTTACATTAAGATACGTAATAATGTAAAGCATGCATAAAATATGTCTTTGCTGCAGGTTTGCAAAACTTCTTTCCCAAGAGAGGCATCTTCGCCATGCTAGGTCTCCCGTTGGAAATGCTGAAAGTCATGATCATCACAAATGATGATGTTACTTTTTACTAGGGTTTTGGCTTCCCTGTTCCTCACGTTTCTGGCCTCCCAATCAAACTTTCAGAGTGCCAACGTGCGTGCATACCAAACCAGCAGTGGACTAATGTCTGTTCCTTCACCTACCTAATAAACGCTAACTAGCAACAGCTACCACATATATATATATATATATATATATCTTTTATGTTTTAAGCACCCATGATTAATTGAGAGCTTAGAACATATTTTCAGATATTTCCTTTAATTAATATTGTTCCCAAATTTGGGTTTAATTATGTTTTTCTTTTTCTTCTCTCAATAATTATTGGTTCTGTTGTCTCGAATGTTTCTGAAAGTTTTAGCTTTAATTTCTTGGTTTATGTATTCCAGTTGTCCGATTGGATCAAATGGATGGTTCTTAATTCCTTTAGTTAGCCTCTTGTTTGATTGGTTGCTAAGAAAGGAAGAAAATTAATAAAGCGATTTATTAGACATTGTGATCAGCAGCATTCCGTTGATGGATTATTGTTTTTAGATCTTCTTTTTTATTTTATTTTTTTCTTTTTCATGATTGATAAGCGACGCTGGACATAATAGTGATTATTCTGCAGACTAGTTTTAATAGATAATTCACAAAAAAGAAGACAAGAATCATCTAAAAATACAGAAAAAAACGTCTCTTATGTTCAATTTAAAATTATCAAAATTCAAGAATGACAAAATCAACATACAAGCTGGGTTATAATAGCTTAAAATCAATTGTATCAGAATTTTACAAAAAGTAGCAAAATCTCAATAATCACACTCTAAATAAATACGTAATAAAAGAAGTAATCCATCAAAATTCTTGCTCAAATCGAGTTCAGAATCATTTCCTAAATGATAAGTGAAATATTAGAATAAAACGTAAAAAATAACAAACAATAGGGATTTAGAAGGAAAAACAGTAGAATTTGGCCTCGAAAATGATGCACATCAAGCATAGCTCAATGACCATGACCTGCACGACAAAAAGAGCTTTCCGAATTGGGGTCATATGCGCGATTTAGATACTCATAGCCAAAGTTATGGTCAAAATACCGAAACGTGTCCAAAACTGCTCCAATCAAGGTAAGATCATGATTTTCTGCCATCTTTTCACTGATATACCACCTCAAGGTATTTCAACGCAATCGATGTGCAATCTGACAATTCAGCATCATCTAAATTGGATCCTCATGTATCAATAAGTCTTGTGATTAATTCCTTCCAACCAATCATTTAGAAAAAGGAGCAAGAAAGTAATTGTAATTAAATAAACTTATATGTATGTATCTAAATTGTATGATTAATATATAGGCCAAAGAGCGCGCCTATTTATAGTGAATGAGCTAGGTTATAATTACAATAATACAATAAATACAAATATGTCAATAATTTTAATTGATCCACAATAATTAGAAGAATTAACCTAAATATTATTGTAAAGACTAAAGAGCAATAAATATTACCATAACCTGAAAATTTCTATAATAAATATGCAGGTAATTATGTATATTCTAATTATGACCAAAACAATCATGTATCATGGAAAGGATGCCACGTTAGGGGAAAAAAAAAACTTGGCTATGATATATAAAAATAAAATTTTATGTGCAGTCACTTTTGCGTATACTCATTACGTACTCCACTATTGTGATTGGTTGTGTCACTTTTTTAATATAAAATAATTACTTTGGCCAATTACATCAGTGTAATGCACAAAAAATGCATAAAAGTGATTGTATGTAACAGAACTCATATAAAAATAGATCATGAAGCGGTCGTAAGATTTACATATATATTACACATCTCTCTTCGAATTATTGAAAGTGTTTCCAATTTTATCCATGAGCGCTGAACATGCTAGCTAGTAAGACTGTTCATCTGGGCCGGATTTTTTCCCGGCCCGGTCCGAAACCCGGATATCCGTTTTCCGGTTCCGGGTTCCGGCCCGGATCAAATCCGGGCCGAAATTCGGATTATAAAACCCGGACCTATACGGTCCGGATGTGGGTGACTTAAAGCGGTTCCGGATTTCCAATCCGGTACCCGCATTTATACCTAAAAACAAAAGGCTTCGTCGAGTACCAGTTGTCCGTTCATCTCTTTCGTTTAGCTTTCAGCCGTCCCCCTCTCTCTTCGAGTCTTCTCTTCGAGTTCATCTTCGGAGTTCATCTTCGTTTCTTCGAGTTTCTCTCTCTCTTTTCTTCGAGTTTCTCACTTGTGGCTCCGTCATCTTCTTCTCTCTCTCTTTCTCTCTCGTGCTGAAACCCTAGCTCCTATCACTCTTCCTCTACCGATCGAAGATCTGTTCCTCGTGGCCGTCGTCTTCTACTTTTTCGCTCCGTCGTCGACTTCTACAACCAAGGTTAGTTTTTCTCCATTTCACATACTCTCTGTGTTGGTGCTATTATTTCAATTTGTTTTAGATGTGTAAGCATGTGGGAAAGGATTAGAATCTGTTTTGGGTTTGTTTTTAAAAGTGGGGTTTTATTTATTTATTTATTTGGGTTTGTTATATGTTGTTATTTTGCTTGATCTGCTATTTTTTCATGTCTTGGCTTGCTTTCTGCAACTGGATTTTTGTTCTCTCCGTTGATTTTGGGTTTATTTTGATGTGAATGTTTGAATGGAGTAATCTGAAAGAAAACAGAGCCAAACTCTGTTCCTGATGGTGGTTTTTGATAGTTTTTCTGATCTCCTTAGCTTAAATTGACAGGCACCAACCGTGTAGGTTATTCAAAGCCTTGTAGATCTTGAAGCACTTCAACCCACAGGAGACATGTCATCTGTAAGCGCCACGTCATCCCTATAAACAATTAAAGTGTAATTGATTAAGCATATTGCTTCAAAGAAATTGGTATGATCCATCTTAGAATTTAACTTGTTTGTTCTATTCCTAGGTTAAGAGATCTGTGCAATTTTTCTTGGATAATTCGTTAGGTCAGAAACCAGATCAGCAACAGACTTTGGCTGCAATTGGGGGAGGTAAGAAAGGATTTGATTACTAACTGTACAACCATATAACCCTTATCATCCGAGATAAGAATGGGATTATGGATGTCTTAATATGTTGCAACTAGTTACTTATAAAAAAAAATATGTTGCAACTAGTTTATTTTCATTCTGAGCAAGAAAATGTTTAGTTACAAAAAGGGGATAAAAAAAAAAACCAAAACCCTTGTACTCGGTTGAATAGAATAGTATTTGGTTGCGTAGATCATTAGGTTTAATGAAAAACTGTTTGGTTTTGAATTAATTCTAATTAATATTTCTCCAGTAGTGACTCATTCTTTTCCATTGTCCTTGCAAATGACCCTTACATGTCCTACAGTTGAAGTATATGGATTTTTCTTTTTGTCTCACAGGATTTATTTGCCATAGTACAAGATCAGCCTTGAAGGTACTCTCTCTCTCTCTCTCTCTCTCTCTCTCTCTCTCTCTCTCTCATGCTTGCGTAAATGTTAATGCACATTCAGTCTGTTACATGTCCTACAGTTGAAGTATATATTCTATTTAAGTATAGGATATATGAAGGCAGCAAAAAGTACTAGCGCCAAGCAGGCTGTTACCACTATGAGGGTAATGATGATCCTCATTTTCTTTCAGTCGCCTGCATTTAAAGGCAATCATTTGTTAGGCAGCCAAAATGATCCTTTTTTTTTTTTAGTGATTTAGTTTGTTTTCTTGGTACAGTTTCATATTCATGAGGCTTATACTGTTCTATTTTTCTTTTGCAATAATAAAAGTTCGAGAATTCCATTAAAAGAGACGCAATCATTGGTGTTAGGCGTTGTTAATTAGTGTGATATAACTCATACCTCAAGTTTCCTTAACAACAAATTTGAACTGTTCTGGTTGGGAAATATTCTGCACATTATCTAAGCTGATGTTTCCTGTAACATTCACTTGGCCAAAGAAATTTTGGTTGGACAGAAAAAGATAGGATAAAATGACAGAAAAAGATGCATGTGGTTGTCTCTGATTATTTGCAAATTAAGGCTAAGTTTGGTTGTGTTAATATGAGTTCTATTTTTCTTAATTCTAGCATTCTGACGTATGCAGCCTGGTATTCTCATCTCAGTCACACCAAACTTATGCATCTATAATCCTAACATGATTTTTGATTGACTACTTCATGCTCAAAGGAAAAAAAAATAGAATTAACTATCTAGAAATACAATTATGACATACAAATGCAACATCATTTCTTGTTTGCTAAACAATTGCATTATGTGTTTCAAAGGCTAAAACCGGTTTACTTTCCTCTTTTCCTATGAAAAAGTTTGCAACTTACACTGCCACCTACCGGGTTGATGTGTTTGTGCATTGTTTGATCATATTTCCATATGCTTAGACAGACTGACGATTTGATGTTCTTCAGCTTTCACAGCTTATTCTGATTGAGATGGATACTAACACAAATTGATTTCTCTGCACAAACAGGTATGCACTTGTGTGGTTGTGAGGAGATAAAGGCCTACCCCAGTTTCAAACAATTGGTGGGAATTGGGCTTGATCACAGGTAATTAAACATTCTTTAGGTTTTTATTTATTTATTAATTATTAATACAATTTGGAGGATTGCCTGTTGTCATGTAATACTCCACGAGCCAATGAATTAAAAAAGAAAGTCTACATAATTTATAAGATCAGATCCTTGTCAATGTTGTCATAGTCATATTTATTAATACGGTGGACTTTAGCGAATTGTTTAAATAATTCAATAATTTAAAAAATATATTTTTTCTTTTTCAAGACAAAGAGGGAATATACTATTTCATCAATTTAGTCATTGGCCTAAAAATCTTTAGATAGCTCACGATTTTGCACTTAATGCTATGATGGTTGACTATTCAATCAGAAGAAGTGATCAAGTTGAAGCCTTATAGTGGGATGCTCAATATTGACTTCGGAAAAGTAATTGGAAAGAGAGATGTTTATCTTTTGTAAGTTCTATTGGCAACAAAAGCTTTCAAAGCAGTGAATTTCATGCACCTGATGCAAGAGTTTCATCCATTATGTCCACCAAAGTTCAAGTTTCTGGTCTCAGACCTTAGATCTGGGTTTTTTTTGTTATTTTGCTAGTAAAATGGCTTAGATAACGCTCCTTTTCTACAGAAGAATTAATATCTTGATTGTACTAATATAAATCATTGTAGTTTTGTATTTTACAATGTAATGTAATGTGTAAATAACAAAATAGTGTAATATGTAGTGGATTGCATGCATTTTAGTTTTTCATTTTTATATATTTTTATTATTCTGGAAAATGTTAGTATTATGCTATTTAATGATGACTCAGAAATTGTTTTCATAAAATATTATGCTGTTGTAAAAAAATTAAGATTTTCAACACTTTTTAAAATTTTGTTTTAATAAGTATAGAAGATTTATACTTTTCAACATTTTAATTATAGGCTTTTATAAAAATAAAACAAAAAAAAATGCTTCTAAACACTTTACATACATTAAAAAAAAAAAAAAAAACCGGGTACAACCTGGAACCCGGATTTCTGGGTTTTAAAAATCCGGATTAATCCGGGTTCCCGCCCGGGTCTGACCCGGATTAATCCGGCCGGGGTTTAAAATCTGGATTCCGGTTCGGATATACCCGGATTCCCAGGTCGGAACCCGGATGAACACCCCTACAGTAGCTAGCTAGCTGTACTCATGAGCTCTTTAACTTTCAAATTAAGAATATATCAAATGTCGTTTTCTATCAACTTGAAACCAGCTTATACGTTAAAGAATAGGAACAGTTTGTGGCCAGAATGTGAACCATGAAAACGATTTCGATTATATATATATATATATATATATATATATCTTTAGACTTAGAATTCAAGAGCCAATAATAAATGCGACCGTCGCATTCGATTTCAAGATCAGTACTGCGGATCGATCAAGTTGTTGATCAGTATTTTATGGGTTTTCCTTTTCCGCAACAACCAACTAGTATTGCAGTAGTACCTGTCATAGGGCCTACTAAAATTAAACGCAGATGACTGAAAGAGGGAAAAAACAAAAAACAAGTTAAATCTAATTATTAATTATTGTTGGATTGATTGATAATTAGAGTAATGATAGATATAGTCGGTGAATAAATCCCGCCCCATTTCCTTTGAAAAGATTAATACGGTCTATTAAGAAATTTTCAAGTGGGTCGGGTCTTATTTTTCTCTTATTTTATTTTTTTTAAAGAGAGTGCACTACTTGTATATATATTATTTGATTGTATAAATCATTTTAGTTATAGTTAAATTATATAATTTTTAGTATATTAATACATTTTACCTTTATAATTTAAGGCCTCAATTTTCAATAAATAAATTGAAAACTCAGAATTAATTAATTATGTTTTTCAAGTAATTGACTAGTGTAAAAAAAAAATGACTTAGCATATTAAATTTTTATGTAACAAAAGTACACTTGGATGACATTTCTTGACATAATTTTTTAAAGATTTTGTAGAATTAAATATTTTTTATTTAACAAATGAAATGATTAATTATGTAATTAATTTCTTATAAAAATTTCTTCTCATCAGTCACTATATTCATCATCCCACATCCTAAGAAAAGCTTTAAGTGTGGCGTGTCATGGGAGTAAATAAGCATAGCATTCCTCATTTCTTATATCGTTTGAACATTACCCATAGTTGAATTTTTTTTTTTTTAACTTTATGTGTATATTTAGTAAAAACTCAAAGGAAAAACTTTTTTTATGGACTTATGCACGTTAGTAAAAATTGTCGCGTCTACATCCACACAAACAAATTTTAGGCTCCCTCTCTCTCTAAGTGGAGGTTCTTCTCCCGTCTTCTTGGTACGAGTTTATTTTGGATTGGGTTCGACAATGGATGTTGATATTGAGAGTTTGTATGCTAACTTATCGTTAATTGAGAATGAGTGTGTGGAGGATGTTGTGGTGGATTTCCACCAAGTGGAGGAAGTTCTTGCTTGAGGGGAGAATTGTTTGCTTATGAAGTTGTTGACTCGTAAGCATTACAACCATGAAGCTTTCAAGCAAACCATGAGGAAAATTTGGAGGCCTGTAAGAAGTATTAAGTACCATGATCTTAGTCCAGTATTCACCCTAGTTGAATTTGAAGATCCACAAGATAAGTTAAAAGTGCTGAGGGAAGGGTCATGGTCTTTCGACAAACAATTGGTCCTCGTAAAGGAGTTTGATGGTATGATTCAGATAAATAGTCTTGATATTCTTCATGCACCTTTTTGGATTCGGATTTATTATCTCCCTTTAATGGCCCGTAATATGTATATTGGCAATTTGATTGGCGGATTGTTGGGGGAGATCTTAGAAGTTGACTTGGATGAGGGTGAAATGGAGTGGGGTGAGTTTATGATTGTAAGAGTGAAGCTGGATATATCACAACCTCTGCAACGTAGGAAACGACTAAATTTGGGTGGAGGAAAATCATGTTGGGTTCGATTGTCGAATGAACGATTACCTAATTTCTATTTTACTTGTAGAATATTGGGGCATACTCAACGTAAATATGACTGTTACTGCCCAGAGTCTTCGAGTTCTCCTTGTTCTACTTATGGCTCTTGGTTACGGGCTGGTTTTTCTATTGATCAGAGGGGTGGAAAATCGGGGCAACAGGCCCATACGGGTAGGGGTGTAACCAGTCCGGTCCGGTCCAGTTTTAGACAAAATCTAGGACCGAACCAGTATGTACCAGTTTTGCATTTTTCAAAACCGATTACTCCCCGATTACTCTCTTAAACCGGTATCTCCGATTTCACCGGTTTCCGGTCCGATTTTCTGATTTTTTTTAAATATAAAAAACATATAATAAAGTGTTACTTCTTATGATAAAATGTTATTAATAATTTAATATATATATATTATGTTTAAAGCATATGATCAATTAAATTTTCATCTTTAAGATTAAATTTTTATTTTATAAATTATAACAACATTATCTTATATATAATTATTTTAATAACATATGATCAAACAAATTACAAATGCACATATTTAAGATTAACATTTTATGTTATAATATAAAATTATTTCATATATAATATATAATTATATATAAATATTTTGTATAATATATAAAATTAATTTATATATTTTTTTTTTCAACCGATCCGGTTCTGTCCAGTCCGGTCCCGGAAACTACGGAACCAAAACCAGACCAGATCCGGCCGGTTTTCATAAAATAGGAACCGGTTCCGGACTGGACTGGTTCAAAACCGGATCAAAAGGTCCAGACCGGTTTTTCGGTTTCCCGATTTAAATTTACACCCCTACATACGGGGACACAGAGTGTGACTGAGCCACCAGTGTAAGCGATAGCGAAAGAGTCTCAACTAAACGAGAAAGAAGGGTCTCAATACAAACTGCAAAATGCAGTTAACAATGGTGGTTCGACAGCATGCTTAGTAGCTACAAAAAATGAGGTAACAGGCGTTGGAAGTGGGGGGTCAATTTCAAAGTTACTTCCTGATGGAGGAAGGGAGGCTTTCGTAATCCCAAGTTGTGATCAGATTTCGTGGAGAATTTCACGAAGTTTATAAGATTATTTCAAAAGTCATAGCCTGCCATGAATCCGTTTTTAACTAAAAAGATATCAAGTTAATTAAAAAATTCAATTAATG
Organism: Juglans mandshurica; assembly: GCA_022457165.1. Classification (NCBI taxonomy): domain Eukaryota; kingdom Viridiplantae; phylum Streptophyta; class Magnoliopsida; order Fagales; family Juglandaceae; genus Juglans; species Juglans mandshurica. Next base: position 6,197,325 of record CM039634.1, on the reverse strand, counting down.
AGAAAAGTGAGTGACATATCCGCATGTAAAATTATATATGACACTATCTATGCAATATCTAACATGTATATGATATAAAATAAGTAGATTAATTGTGTTCGATATAAATGTATTTGAATCAAAATGAATTGACCCAATAAGATACAATTAACAAATGGGTTAATTGCAGGTCAACCCATGAAACCCTCAATCATTAACCCGTATAGCACAAACAAATTCTATATTTAAATTTTATAAATGTTTAGCCTTATATGTATTTTGTTATTGTTGTTGGGAATATGTAATATTAATATTAGTATTTGACTACTTGATATTTTAAAATATTAAACTTTTTTTTGTTAGTATGTAATTTTATTTTATGAAAATATTATTTTTCTTCTATATTATTGATTTGAATATTGATAATAAAATATTTTATTATGAATTCAAGTGTAATTGTGAATTATTTATATATAGTTATCTTTGTATTATATATGAAATTATATTAATTAGGTTAAAAAATAAATATATCATGGGTTAACTCAACCAACTTATATGAAACATGTTAAATAGACTGTAGTTAGTTAAATGGATTGAAATAGGTTAAATGGGTCATGTCCAGTTAACCTGATAAAAATTAATTATAAGCATGCGATCTAATATACAGTAAAAGAGAAAAGAAAGATTTACAAAAGTTTGAAAGTAAAATTTGTATATTAAAAAAGCGTGGTAGGGTAGGATAAGTCAAGCTCTATTCGGTTAATATTTGACTTATATTTTATATTTACCAACTCATTCGTTTATTAATTAATGAGTTCGAGCTTATTTATCAATTATTTAATTTTGACAAACCAACTTAGAGTATAAATAGATAACTACTACAGATATAAAGATATAAAGAGATTATATAAAAGTAAACTAACAAATTGATATAGTTTTATGACATTCGTTAGATCTATTTTACAATAAAAATAATTTTATAATCTAACACACCATATCAAGCCATGTCAATTTGTGAGTTTACTTTTGTATAATCTTTTTATGGCAAAAGTATTTCTAGTATAAATATCATTTTGTCTAATTCTAATCCTGAAGATAGATAAACAATAAAAAATGCAAAATAATTTTGACTTACACTAAAAAAAATAATAATAATAATAATAAAAAAGAGCTATTGAGACTATTTTTCTTTGGATCGGATTGAAAATTGTCCCAAAAAATGAGATGTAGGGACATATTTCAAATTTCGTTCTAAAAAATGATGGAAGGTCTTTTCCGTTCGAACATGTTCGAACGGATTATTATGGAACTAAAAATTTTGTCTCTAATAATATAACCGTTCGAACATCCAGAAAAAACGTTCGAACAAACTAAAATGATCATTCGAACGAAAATTATATACAGTCAAACGATAATTTAGCGCGTTTAGTGAAAAAATTTAGTGGGACATTGACTTAACGCTCAAACAACATACAAAAACGTTCGAATTTTAAGGTTAAACAATGTTTGAACATATATTATTTATGATCGAACAGTAAATTAGAGGATTAAGTCAATAAATTTTGGCAAGACGTTGACTTACCGTTCGAACGTATTACTATATCGTTCGAATGGTAAGTTAATCCATGTTCAAACGTAAAATAAAGTATTCGAACAGTGGTTAGAGTAATGCTACTTTACATATTTTAAAATTATTTTTTTAATTTTAATTTTATTTTATTTTTGTTAAACTAATTGAGTTGTTCTACTTACTATCCATACACCACATAATATAAATCAATAATTAATCCAGAAAAGACAAAAAATATTTAATTCATAAATAAATCAAACTTACAAAACACTAGATATTGTCCATACCAAAAACAAAAAAATATATAAATAAAAGATAGAAACTATTATGATCTTAACTCTCTACACACATCATCAACTATAGCTAAGCGTGTCTCTACCTGTGTCAATCGAGTACTAAGCGTGACTTGAGTCGCAATAATGGCATGAATCTCTGTACGTAACTCAAAGATGCTAACATTAATCTATGTACGTAACCCAAAGATGCTAGCATTAAGCTCTATACACAACTCAGACAAAACAATACGCACTGCATCGATCACTAATGATGTGTGTCCGTCGATCTTTGTACGCAGTATGTCAATCATCTCCTCACATGTAGATGTGAGTGTATATATGAGTTCCAGCCAGTATATATGAGTGTATTTTTTTTTTTTTTTTGTTTCTTAAAGCAGTATATATGAGTGTATAAGTTCGAGCAAGAATATATAAGTGTATATGATATATTCACGTTCGAGCCAGTAATAAGTATTTAAGGCATATTTATTTAATTCTTATTCGAATATGGGTTAAAATCAAGTTTATTTACAACAATTCATTATTTTTTTAAATAAGTTCATTTGTTACTAATTTTGACGAAAAAAGAATTACTTATATTATATCTTATAACTTTATCAATAAATTTCAATTTCGACATACAAAATTTTATAAATATTTTTTATATAATTTATTAAAATAATTTCACATAAAATGTATAAAAAATAAAAGATTTGTGGAACTCTGAAATTGAATTTGATATCATTAGGGGTAATTCCCGCAACCAAACGAACAAGTGAGACCGAGAATTTCTTTAAACCTGGATATTAATATGACCTAGCCGTGCAACCAAACAAGTCTCCTGTTTCTCACACCAATTGAACACCTGTCGCTTTCGCTCCTTTCCCAATCGTTTTCTTTGCCTTCAACCGCGGCAACGGCAAGGATCTTTCGCCGGCGACAACCACGGTGTGAGTCTGATGATATAATCGCCCTCGAAACAGTAATGCAGGGGTTATGTTCTTAATTTAGCAGAACTTTTTCCTCACCGGTGAGCTTTAATATAGAAGGGACAAAATGGTGGGGAAATCAGGTTTTTTTTCGTTTGTTTATTCAGAGCTTTGTTTGGTTATTGAGAAACGTAGGATAGAAAGAAAAAACATTTCGGGCAAGATTTTTTGCGTTGCTGTGTGAACCATTAGATTTGATTCATTATTTCACACCTACTGACAACTTGATTAAGCTGAACTATATATTTCTAGCAGAATGAATATACAATGTCTGGACATACGAATAGCGCATGAACTTGAAATATTATCTTCTCTTGGTCAAGGAGTCGTAGGGTTGTTAATTTATCATGTAATTTTGGAAAGGTAGGTGTAATGAATCTAATGATCGATACATTGGGTAGTTAAATATTTTTCACATTTGAGGATGGTTGGATTTTGGTTGGAAATAACAGTTAGGACTTGGGGGATTTTGGTAGCTTATTTTCTCTCCTTTCGTGTGGCTTATCAATACTGCATGTAAATATCCATGAAAATAGAAAATAGTGTATGTAAATTAGCATGCCATCTGTTATTTTCACTATCAATTTGATGCCTCTATCGATGCCTCTATCGTTTTACTTAAATTAATTTTGCAATTTTGATAGACCATGCAATTTGGTAGTAACGTCTTATTGTTCTTCGGAAGTAGGATTTCTTGACGCCTTCACAAATTTTGTAGTTTGCTTTAATCAATTAAGTTCTGGGATGGAAAGTTTTATAGTCTTAACTTAAAAGTGCATTTAAGTGCGCTATAGCTCGAGATGTTAACCTTACGTATGCATCCCTATGAGCTAGGCTAGTCTTCCTAAATGTTTTAGTAGCTTATTCTCTTCCTTTCATATTGGTGCTTCTCAAGTAGTGGACTGTGTGTCATAGGGATGTGGTACACATACGATCTATTGGTTGGTCTGGGTCATCATGCTTTTATTTGGAGGTTGTCTCATATAGTTCCTTTCCTGCTGAGTGTGACAGATGTGAACCACAGGAATTCAGTCTCCTGTTCCCTTGTTTAAACATCTGAATATCTCATTTTTAATCTGTACAAGGATTGCTTGCTCTATGTTCCTTTTTATGGGTCTCTAGTGTTATTGCTGGTATGTGGTGAGAAATTGAGGCTGATGGCCCTCCTGTATTTTTCCTGATGTGGTTGGCTTCTGTCTTTCCAAAATTCTTATCTCAGTGTTCAAATTTCATATGTTGTAAAATTTACTTAGTAAATTGCGCATTCCCTTTAGATACCAGCCATTGAAGATGGTTTCGATGTTAGAAATTGCTTAAAATGAGGGGCTGCTTTTTTGCAGTGACTAGGTATGCTAGCCTGGATTCTTCAACGTTGTAATTATATATTATGACAACCTTTTTGTTTTTATTAGTAAATTTTTTATAGTTGATAAGAGAAATTTTATTCCAAGTAAATAGGCATAGCCCAAGTACACATGATGTATACAAATGAGAAAAATGTAATTTTTTTAAAATGGGATGGATTTTTTTTTTATAATTAAATCTGGGATGGATTTTTTTTTAATTAAATCTTGTGACTTTCATATTCTCATGTTATCTATTTTTCCTTTCAAAGCTGTCCCTCTCCTAATTATTTAATCCTGTTGGATTTGTGTGCTGATGACTTTCCAATTCTCAGGTGCAGTTCTGTATACTGAGAAGGATTCTCTTCCATTAACTGAAGGTGTTTTTAAAAAGGCATTCAAGGAAAATTATAATGATAAGCTCAAATTCAAAGCAAAACTTATTGTTGAACAAGTAAGATTCACTTGTTTTCTCAAGTAGTTTTGGGTCAGTTTTTCCTTTAAAATTTTAGAAAAAAATATGTTCAGGTATTTGCTTCTTTCATTTTAATTATCAATCATTTGATGACTTATCAAAAACAAAAGTCATTTTATGGTCCTTCAATGAGTTCCTTGTACATTCATTGTTGAAAGCCACTTTATCCTTCAGTTTTGGAGGATCTTGCAACATTTAATATATTTTTTAATTACTATACCATTATGAAAGCCCCTCTTTCCATAGAGTTTAGTTACTGTATCATGTTCCTTGTGTATTCGAGTAGCACCATTTTTTTTACCTAGACATTTATTCAATTCTATTATCAATCCTTAGATTATTGGAAACAGGTTCTGAGACAACATTAAACCTTGAAATTGCTCTTTACATGCTATGTAAAGATATTAAACCTGCTCTCCAATCAAGGATCCAAAGTATGCATAATAATCAATAAGGATAAAAAGAGCCAGCTCTAAAGAGAGAATGCATAAAGGAACCTGTTTCCAAGACATACTGCCCCTACCTCCAGATTTCCCATTTCAACATGGCAATGTCTACTGGTATATACATTTTCTTCTCTCACAAAGACTGCATGATCCAAATTCACCATTTAGTCAGCCCATCATCTTATGGTAGGCACCAGCTCCAAAATACTATTGAGAATGTTATGGTCTGGAGTAACCGGATGAGTAACTGGTCTTTGAACCACAGAAAAGTCAGGAAATTCAGAAGTCTTCTTCTTAGATCAAAGATTGATTTCCTCTTTAAAATATGATATCTAACATAAACCAGACCTCCTAAATGCCTCTCATGAGGGGTCAAAACTTGTAACTTGTTTCAAGTGAGTAGATCATGTGAATATTAATAGGCTTGGTGGATGCATCCAGCACGTATATAATTCATGCAGGCGTTTCTTTCTGCTACTCATATAGGAACTTCATTAATTATTACATGGAAGCACCAACTACATGAACTTCACCAATGACATGCATTAATAATGTTAAGTTCATTTTCTAGAAAGGTGTATTCAATGTGTCTAAAACCATGTTTGTTATCAAACAACTATATTATTAGTATTATCTCCTATCTGTGACTATCCTTGTCACTCGTCCTGACTCTACCAGACATATAACAAAGGTCCTCTATTACTACTGATAAAAAAAACAAAGGACCTCTATTACTATCAACGCACAATTAAGCACAATGCGGGGGTTTTGAGATTTCATACATTGAAAAAATACATATATATCAGTGGCAATCACAAACCGACACTAAAGATAGTTTACAATAGTGGTCACAGACATTTTGGCTGTAGCATGACTCCCTTCTGTACTGACCATTAAGTGGTTTTTTTTTTTTAATTTTCAAAACACCTCCTAAAGACCACTTCTCTGTAGGGTATTGAAATATTAAGTTGTTTATTTTTCTTGAATGCAGTCGCAATCCGGAGGTTCTTTGGGCTCAACGTTCTGATAAGGTTTATCTTACCATTGCTCTACCTGATGCAAAAGAGGTTTCTGTGAACTGTGAGCCACAGGGCTTATTTAGTTTCTCTGCTAAAGGGCTGCAAGGTGAATTGTTTGTCTTCAGTTTGGAACTTTATGGCCCAATAATGCCTGAGGTGAGACCAATCTTCATATTTAGTTTATATGGCCTACCCCGTTTGTATATTATTTTCATATCTTTTTATTTCTTGGATGAGTTTGGCTCCCATGGGAAGCGGAGGGAGAAATTGGAACCAGTGACTTTTGCTTCATAACGCATGGTCCCAAGCTGATTATCTTTTTTGTCATCCCATGGTGTTTGTTGTGTGTATGCTTGAGTGAAAATAATGTTTGGTAATCATGTTTTTGGGACTCAGGAGCCGCTCAAGTGTGTAGAATATTGAAGTTTGTATTTTGAGCAATATATTAATTTAATATAACTGCCTTGTCCAACCAGTTTTAATTTTTGTATACCATAGTTAAGGAAGATTCAATTCACACTTCGATTTGTCTTTGCTGTTGTCAAAATCTAGGCACAAATATATCACTTTCATCACATCCAAACGATCACCAGGCTGTCAGTTCCTCTGGAAAACTTGTTCTCGCACACATCCCACTGATAAGCATCATCTTAACATTATTTTTCTACCAAGGATAACTCTCCTTCGATCCTTATCTCTTTTGTTTCTGCTGTACCCTCCTTTCTCTTTTTGGTTCCTGTGCCTAGTACCCCACTGCCCCTCAACCACCAATCCTGTTGCAACTCATCACTACCACTTGCCACCCATGCTTTTACCATGAAGCAGCCACATTGAGTTGATTGTTACCTTTCAATAGCACAGTTATACTAGCTTTTGGTTTTTCTCGATTGTTTAAGTGGAGCATTTAAGCATGTAAAAGCAATGCAGAAGTCTTCTGGTATTGTTCAAACAGTGAAGGATATAAAAAATGTAGTAGGTGTTAAGCTGATGTTTATATTGCATCACTTTTGCTATGAATACTTTTTTTTTTTTTTGGGATAATTAACAATTACTTCATTGATAAAAAACAAAGGCATAATCCAAGTACACATGACGTATATGGGAGAACACGCAATTGGAAAAAGAAAAAGAAAATACAAGGAAATCATGAAAACTTAATACCTTTGAAGTCTATAGCAATTACCCAAAGGAACAAAGTATTGAGAAGAAACTTTTAAGCTGATCCATTATCTGCTTATGGTCTTCAAAATTTCTTCTGTTCCTTTCCCCCCAACTTAGAATAATGATAAGTTAATGGTTTAAGAGTTTCTTGACAAGTTTCCATTCTGTTCTTCCAAGTTCATTTCAATTTAACCTTCTGGAATGATCGGAAGTTTGTAGGTGCATTGATTTTTTACTCTATGGTGCAGGGTTGTAAAACTCAAGTTGGGTTGAGGAACATTCTATGCTCAATCCAGAAAGAGCAGAAAGGTTGGTGGGAAAGACTATTAAAGTCAGAAGAAAAACCTGCTCCTTACCTTAAGGTTGATTGGAACAAATGGTGCGATGAGGATGAGGAAGGGTCGACTTGTAAGTTCATATGACAGTTTCTATCTGTTTGGTTTTGTCATGTGAGCATTTTCCATATACCTTACAATGTTTATGCACTGGGCCTGGATTTGAGAATTCATATTATGGATGAGATTCCTGCTTACTTGTGTGATGATTTCTTCCATTTTATTATTTTCTGAGGATTATGACTTGCATTTTATTCATAATTTATCTTGGGTGGACTTAGGGCTGAGCAAAAATCAGACTCCGACTCCGCTCCGACTCCACAAGTTTTTTTAGTCTGAAGGTCGGAGTTGGAGGTGGCGTCGGACCGACTCCAACTCCGCTCTGATCCGACTCTGACTCTGACTCCGATATTGTACATATGTTATAAAAATATATGTATTTTTCTATATATTAATCATATATTTTATATAACTAGAACTTATTTAGTTAGTTAAATTCAATAATATACTAATAAGTAGTATGAGCTAATTATTATAAAAGAATATACTTATACTATAATATAAATAGCCTAAATTGAATGATAATAGTTTAGTATATGTAAACAATGAACATCATAGTATTACTACCATGTAATACTAATGTATAATAAAACTAGTATAATAACATGTAATACTAACATGTAGTATATAATTAAGTTAGAAATAAGTTAGACACTATTATAGTAACATGTAGTATCATGTAATTAAACACTATAGTACAAGTCTATAATAGAAATAAGTTAGACATTAGTATAGTACAAGTATGATACAAATGTATAATAACACTATTATAATATGTACTTAGCAAAAAAACGCTATTTTAATAACATGTAATACTAAGTCTAGTATATAATTAAGTAAGAAATAAGTTAGACACTATTATAATAAAATGTAATTAAACACTATATTATAAGCCTATTAGAGGAATAAGTTAGACACAAGTATAGTACAAGTATAATGAGTTAATAACATGTAATACTAATTACACGTTATAAGAACTATTAATTGTCAGTATTGATTATTAACAATTACTATTTAAATCAACTTGTAATATAGTGTTTAAATAGAATTTATTATACTAGTATTACACGTTATTATACTAGTGTTATTATAAGAACTATAAATAGAATGATAACATATAATTACACACTATAGTATGATAACATGTAATTAGACACTAGTGAATTAATATTTACTAATAATCAATACTAATAATTATAAAAATCATTAAAAAAAAAACTTAGGGCTAAAACAAAGATTAAAATTAAAATTAAATTTAGGGTTTAAAAAAACAGGGTTTAGAGAGAGAAAAAAAGAAGAAGAAGGAAGCTTAAAACAGGGTTTAGGCCCTTTAAGGGGAAAAAATGGGTTTAGAAGCCCTAAACGAAGCAACCCAGCCCACATTCAAGCAAAATGGCATTGTTTTTAGAGAAAAAAGGGCACCGTTTTGACTTTGGTGTTAGGTTTCTAACCCCCCTGCACGACCTCACCCTCAAACTTCACTCTTCAGTTTCTCACTTCACTCGAGTTTCTCAAAAACCATAGTCTGAGCCGCCTTCTCCCACCCACCCAGCCTGTCGCCTCTCTCTCTACTCCCACCATGCGGCCATCCATTGACTTCCCCTCGCCGTCCGGCTTCATTGAGTCACTCACTCTCATCAACGTCACTCACTGCCCATCAAGTCATCACACTGCCCATTGAGTCATCGGTGTCGGTTCCATCACCGTGGTTCTAAAGTGCCTCTTCCGTTCACTCACTCCCTCCCTTCCATTCACTCATTATTTTAATTTCTTGGTTGATTTTTTTGTATGCTTAATTCCAGATTTTTTGAGTTGATTTTTTGTATGCTTAATTCCAGATTTTTTGGTTTATTTGTAACTTTGTTGGTTGATTTTTTGGCGTCTGCTAGGGTTTATTTTGTAGCTTTGTTGGTTTATTTTGTAAATCCGACTCCGCTCCGACAAGTCGGAGTCGGAGTTGGAGCGGAGGATACACAAGGCGGAGTCGGCGGTCGGATTCGATCTCCGACAAAGTCGGAGTCAGAATTTTCGGAGTCGGAGGTTTCCGATTCCTACTTGGTCAGTGCTCAGCCCTAGGTGGAGTATCAAGTTCCTGGAAGTTTCTAGCGGTTAAGTGCCATCCAGGCTATTTTGTAGTTACTGGAAACTAATGGTTCAGCATCAATGTCAAATTAGATTTTTACTTCTTGTATAGTGTAGTTTACTTGATCTGAGGCTGAGTTTTCTATGTTCTTTTGTAGCTGATTCGGCCTCTGATGATGACAATGCTGCGGTAATTTGATTCCCGCTATTTACTGTAAAGAATGAGCAATGCTGTTAATGAATTTACACTTTGCCACCTAATCATGTGCTTTGGATTTTGTTATTATGCAGTATGTTGGTCAAGATGATGGAAGCAGTGATGATGAAGGAATGCTTTGTGAGTGTAAAACTTCACTCTTTTATAGGAATCATGCATTGAATGATATTCTGAATGCCATTCAGTACAACATTCCATGTGTTCTCAATTTAGTTTTTATTATATGAACAGAAAAAATTTCCTTGCATTTCTAAAATTTTATATGTAAACTAGCAATGCATGCTTTTTAAAATGTTATTTTTTGTCTACATCGTTACAAGAGAATGAGTCTTTCTATTAAGTACGAGCACTTTGTGCATGTTTGGGATTTAGGTGGGTAATATAGCTTTTTGCTTTAGGGCTTTTAGTTGTAGAGCTTCTGCTATTAAAAAGTTATTTACTGCTTGGTAACCATGTCTAAAACACTTTCAAACATGTTACATTTGTTTGGAAACAATATAAAAAAGTGTTTTTTGATGTAGAAATGACATAAAATGTCATTTGAGGTAGTGTCATGCCTGTGATAAGATCATAGGGCAAAGCTGTAATTATCTGAAATTTGTATGGGTATTTTTGTCCATTGACAGTTTTTTTTTTTTTAAATTGGAACTACATTCTGCATTATCGGGAAAAGCAAGTATTTTGATGATTTTCCTGAAACATACTTTTAAAAAGTACTCTATATGTAACAACCAAGCAACTTAATTTTATCATTAAAGAGCATTTGAGGCTATTTAGGCCCTTTTTATGACCCCTAATGCAATCCCAAACCCTTTGTCTCAGTTGTTTACATTTTTAACTTTCACCCACTCCTTTTTCTGAGGAAGTAGAAACCTGACTAGCATTTCAAGACACTGCTAATTGTGCATTGCATATTTTTTTCATAAATTATTGGGTATTACTATTTTTGTTAAATGTCCATATGTCTTGTTATCTTTTCACTTTTTTGTTTTGCTTTTAACAGTATTTGTTTTTTTTTTTTTTTTTATGTTCTTTTTCCTCTGTTCTGATATGGAATGTAAATGTATTGACAGATCTTCCCGACTTGGAAAAGGCAAGAGGAAACTAGCAACAGTGACTGCTAACAAGTAACATGGAGCTGCTATTCATGTTCCGACCACTCTTCTTAAAAATAGGTAAACTAGGGAACAGTTGAAGAATTACGGCCATGACTTGGGTTTGTATACATCTGGTTAACTTCACGCTCAAATAACAGTCAGACCTTTCGATTTTCAGATTTTTACCTTTGATTGGCTTGCATGCTTGAATGCCTGAGGGGGGTTTATCTGATAAGTGATAACTAATTTATGGAGTTCTTAGGGCTCATTGTGTGCGTTCTGATTTTCTTAGCAGCCTAGAAGTAGAGATGATGTCTTGACAAGAAGAGTTTTCACTTCCTAACATCATAGCTTTATATTGACTGCACACTACTTCTACCATTAGGTTCTTCTAGTTTTAACAAATTGTCCGTGCCAACTTCCAAAACTAGACATTTCATTGGATTTCCACTTCAATCTTTCTTTCAAACTTATCCAAAAAATAAACTCTTCTGTCAAACTTAGCAAGATGTTAACTAAAAAGTTCAACATATGAGAAAATTGATTGACACATCAGCACGTAAAATCATTTTTGTAGGATTTCTGCATAGACAAATTAATTCTCTCATTGTTTGCCTATCTTTATTAAGTCCCTTTGTAACCTTCCTCATCACTAACAAAGGGATTTTGGTTCACCTCTACTATTTTTGAGTTTTGTGAGCTGATGGTGAAGTGTGGAGATGAGAAAGTGAAAATGGATGACACAGGAAACAATTGAAGGAAAAGTTCAAGCTTTGGAGACAAAAGTAGAGATGAGAAGTGATGGATATGAAATATTAGCGACAGTAAGTTATATGCCAACTTAATACTCTTGGTAGTTAATTAAAAAAATTCAATTTATAAGAAAATGGATAATACATCAGTCTGTAAAATCATTTTTATAGGATTTCTGTGTAGACAAAATAATTCTCTCGTTGTAATTTATTTGCCTATCTTAGTTAGTCCCTTTTCGATTCCACCATGGCCGTCATGATAACCCATATCAATTGTCCTTCTCTGTATCTCCTAATCCTCGGATGGTTTCATTTTTGCTTTCATGATATGGTGTTTGAGGTTCCAAGTGTGATGTGGCGAAGCAATGATAGCAAAAATGAAAGAGTAATACAGTCTTAGGTGTGCAAGTTTCATATACTCCATTTTTTTTTATGTGAATCTAAGATTTTTTTTTTTTTTTTAAAGGGAGTGCATGTGGTTTGCACATGATAGGACTGTAGTCTGAAGAAAAAAAAAAAACTTGGAGAACATGTTCCGACGTAGGCCTAGAGATCTTAATGGCTCAATTAGACTAAGCTTAGCAAAATCAGGCCCAATAAAATAATAAAAGACAACTTTCTTTCAGGCTTAAGAGATAGAGATGTTTTGTTGAAAGTTGAATAAAATATTGTTATAATATAATTTTTTAATATAATTTTTGTTTTAGAATTTGAGAAAGTTGAATCGGTTATTATATTTTATTTGAGAGTTTGAAAAAGTTATAATAATTATATGAGATGAAATGAGATAGTTTGATTTTTTATAACCAAACTAGCCATTAAATTAGCTTGGAGAAAACCAAAAATTCACCCGTGGCCTTTTCATATTTATAATAAGAATAAGAATTATTTTAGATGCAGTCCCCCGTTGGGGCCTTTGTGCGCACGAAGTGAAACGGTTCGAACCGTTTCATTCATCTCAGAAATGAAGCTCTCCTCCTTATTCCCCCTCTTCCCCTCAATAGAATCTTCGAAACCTTAATGATATGAACCCGTAAAAATGAAATCCTTGAACCCACAATCAAATTAAAAACTCTCCAAGAAAGTTAAAATCAAGTCAATATATGGAGAATTTAGACTCGTTGAGAACTCAGATATTTAAGATTATACCCACTTTGGTTCCTATCACTAACCCCATCCCTCGAAATCCATTGAAGCCCCAGCATATGAGGCTTTATCAACCACAGCTCTGGTGCGCTATGCAATCCTCAATTTAGTGCTGCATTAAGCCATGTAATTGGGTTGGACAAGTTTCAGTTTTTTTTTCCTCTGTTCTCTTTGGCTTTGAATAAGTTTCATATATATCTCTCCTTTTTTATGGGTGTTTATTTAATCAATGTGTTTTAGTTTGTTTATTTTCTTACTTGCGTTTTTGTAATTTTTTTTTTTTTTAATTTTTGGGTGCCAAAAGTCCTTATCTTCTCTATTTTTTGGAAACCCAATTCCTTGATCTGCTTTTTTTCAGTTTGCATGGATTATTATTTGTTTGATTTGTTGTCTTTACCCAAATTAGTGGGTTTTTTTTTTTTTTTTTTCCCTTTCATTCTGTTTTCAGTTTTTGCAATTTTCCTTCTGTGCTTGCTTCCTAAAGCCATGGGACTGGAAAAAAGGATATGATTGAAGGGATAGTTTTGAAATCTTGCTTCTTATATACATTGCAAAATGGTCATGGGTGGTTCTTCTTAACAATGTTAGGAATCAGGATTGTTTGTTTTACATTAGCTTAGGGACATCTGCCTCCAAAGTTAGGATTATAGCTGGCAATACCAGTTCTATATCTTGTGCTTTTGGATTCTCTACCAAAGTACCAATTTATCACAGCTCATGAAAATGTTAGTCATTTATACATTTTACCCCAAAACCAGTTATAAACTTCAGTAGACATCCCTTGTAGGACTTGGCACATGCACACCCTCAAAATATTTACGCTGGGCCTATGTTCTGGTCTGGAAGAGAGATCAGAATAAGAGTGGAGTTCTGCCCGTAAGGAAGGTAGATGAAGTGAGGGGTATTTTTGACATTTGAACAAAATTATAGGAAAATGACCTAAGCACCCTCTTAGTGCGCACGCACGCCCCAATGAGGTTAGTAGCAAGACTCTTAAAGAATAAGAGTAATTCTATATACTATATTCACATTTTATTTTAATTATACTAAATGATATGTGGTACATTAATCATCATTAGATGATAAAGAAGAATGTAATAAATGGTGATAAATGTGTCACATCATACTTAATGGGATGAAAGTGGAATGATAGTATAGAATTTCCTTAAGAATAATTCTATTGAGTACCTAACATGTACTTTTTTTTGAAAGATTAATAATTTGTACGGATTCAAAATATATGAGCCTTGCTCAAACCTTTTTTAAAATTTATAGATTCTATTATAAAAAAAAAAAAAAAAAAGTTACTTTATTCTAATGAATTTATTTTTTTATAAAAGGTTTATGTTATTATTTTTTAAAAAGCTAATTTAAAAAAGTTATCATGTATTCCTTGATTAAAAAAATATATAATTTTTACATGATTAAAAAAGTACAAGATAATATATTAAAGAAAAATGATAAATACATAATATTTTATACAATACCTTATATAATAATGTTTTAAAAAGATGAGTATTTTTGTAAAATATTTTATAAAACTAATATCATTTTATAAAAATATCTTTATTTTATAATATATATCGTAAAAAATATTATATAAAGTGTCGTTAGTTATTACTATTCTATTTTATCAAAAGAAAAGGATTGTTGTTCGTCTATAGTTCATTTTATGGTATTGATGTGACAGTTTTATTAAAAAATTAAAAAACAATATTTAAAGTAAAATAAATTTTAAAAACATAAAAAAATTTTATTATTTTATGTTTATATTTTTTATTATTTTACTTTTTTAAGAAATAATCGTATGGTTCCAAGTAAGATTGGTATAAATGAAGGAGTCATGATACATACAGTCGTAGAATGTGCAAATATCGTACAGTCGCTTTGAAAAATAGTAGGGTCTACTATTAAAAAATTAATTTCTTTTCATATAAGTGTCATATTTATTCACTTTTTTCAAAATGACTATACGGTACTTGCACACTCATGACTGCAAATATCATTTCTATAAATGAAGTGCATCTCTCTTTTAAAACAAGAGTAAATTTTTTTTTTCTTCATTATCTTATTATCATTTGATATTTGATGTGATATTAAATAATAAATTTATAAATATAACATAAGAAATTATTTTTAATTATTTAAAATCATATCATAAAATGATAAAAATAAAATAAAATTTAAGATGAAGAATAACATTAATGATAATGAGTAACATTAAAAGAACGGAAATGGTAGCCCCATTCTCAATTTTTTATTTTTTGTTTAATGATTAAGGATATATTTTTTAATAATATTCTGATTTTTTTATTTTTTTTTAAATATTTAAAAATACATATATGAAAAAAAAAATTAAAAAAAAAATTCTTAAAACTAGCGGTGGGAGCTAGGAGCGGTGCTGTAGCGCCACTCTTAAAAGAAACACAGAAAACACTTGCGAAAGACACGCTTAACGCTCTTTACGATAAGCACGCTTAACGAAGCTCTCTGCGTTCTGTCACTTCACGCTTTGCTAATTCTTCTCTTTCTTCTTGTTCGTCATTATTCCTCTTCTCCTTCTTCTTCAGAGCGAGAGAGCTAAAAATGGATAAGACGTTGGCTCTGAGATCGCTATACCGGTCTCTTTGCTCCAGATCTTACCGTGTCACCTCCGTCACCCACACCTTGCT
Organism: Juglans mandshurica; assembly: GCA_022457165.1. Lineage (NCBI taxonomy): Eukaryota > Viridiplantae > Streptophyta > Magnoliopsida > Fagales > Juglandaceae > Juglans > Juglans mandshurica. The sequence goes on along the minus strand of CM039634.1, from coordinate 6,181,707 downwards.
CCTCCGCCGCCACCACCTCCACACCCACGACGCTACTCAAAGTCTCTTCAGTCTCACATCTCCGTCTCCCTCCGGCTCTCTCAACCTCCCCCTCTCCGGTACTTTTATCATTCTTGATTGATTTTTACTTTCCCCTATGAAGAATCATGTCCGACTTTTTGAATTTTTTTGTCCCGGCTGAAATCGGTTATTTAAATTACAAAGTTTGCCCTAGGATTGCGCGGCCGATCTCTTTCTTCTTCGCTTCCGTTTCCTGTGATTTTGTTACCGTTTCGGTTGGTTCATTTTTCATTCTTCAAGCTCGTTAATGACCGTTACTGGTCTCCTCACTGCACGGCGGCGCAGTCAGGTGCCCGGTTTTATTTGTGTGGTAGCTTGTGGAGCTGCAAGAAGTTGCTCCTCAAACCAAAAAAAGATTTTTTTTTTTTTTCTAGAAACCGCAAGAGGTACAGAAGGCTTGCAGTAAGAGTGTGACACTATATATTTTCGTCCGTGGGCACGTGTGCACATTTCTATGTGAAGAGTGTACCATAAAAGTTCTCCAGTGCATGTAATCATAGGCAAGTGCTGGGACATGCCCTGTGAAAGTTCCGTGAAATTAACTTGGCCGAGAGTTTATAATACTCATATTCTGTGACGAAAACTGCTTGATGAATGGTTATAGTTTGTAGTCTTTGGGCTCTTAGGACAATACTTTATGCGTAGTATACCCATCAAAAAATTATTTATGCAGAGTATAATGAGATGTGAATAATTTGGTCTGAGTGTTGCTTGTATCTATTCAGCATGTGGACATCTGAGCAGCGGTATGTTCCCACAGTTGGCAAAGTGCGTTAGCTTTTAGTTGGTCTCAATAGGCATATTATTTGATTGTTATAACGTTGACATGCATTTTACGTTCTGAACTTGTTACTCATAGGGAAAATCCACAGGTTGCTTGTCTTCTGTTTCGATAGCCATCAGAAGCAAGCGGTTCTATAGTGAAGGTGTAACTCATATGCCGGTCATAAAAGACCCTGAGCTTCACGGTGTCTTCAAGGATTTATTGGCTGCCAGTTGGGATGAGCTTCCCAACTCTGTCGTCCATGATGTGAAGGCTGCATTGTCTAAAAGCACTGATGACACAGCTGGCAAGGAGGTCGTGGAAAATGTTTTCCGTGCGGCCGAAGCAGCTGAGGAATTTGGTGGTATTCTTGTAACTTTGAAGATGGAAATTGATGACTCAATTGGAATGAGTGGTGAGGTATTGTAAACTGTATACACAATTGACCTGCTATTCTTCTGTCCGTTCTGTTCTTGTAGTTTGATGATCTCAAATCTTCTGTAGGATGTAAAGCCCTTGTCAGATGAGCTTAAGAATGCGCTTCAAACAGTTTACAATCGCTACACCTCTTATTTGGATGCATTTGGGCCCGATGAGACCTATTTGCGGAAGAAAGTGGAGACAGAGTTGGGAACAAAGATGATACATTTAAAGATAAGATGCAGTGGACTTGATTCTGAGTGGGGAAAGGTAATAACTTTCACCCTCAGCCTTTTAGAGCCTTCCTGAACTCTTTTAGTTAATGTCCACCATAGACTCTATGAATGTAACAGGGTTAAGAACGACACAATTTTAGAAATTCTAGGGGACCGGTGTGCTACTTTGACTTAAAAAATTTCCCTTTTTCTTAACGAAGCACCAGATACAAAAGATTCTTACCGTGGCAAATGTTTTCACCCTCGACCTTTTAGAGCTTACTGAACTCTTTTAGTCAGAATGTCCACCATAGTCTCTGGACTTGCATACCTATGGAACTTATTTAATGGTTCAGTATGCCATCAGAAGCTTCATACCTTCAGTATCTGGCCTAGTTTGTAATTTTCGAAATATACAAATATATGTATCTTCGTGATTTTTGAGAAACGGATACAAAAATGAGCATGAAAGCTCTAGTCAAGCCATTGTAATCTTAAATTATAGTTCTTTGCTGACCTGTAGTATATGTGAAATTGATTCCTTACTACGTGGACCACCTAGGAGAACTAGTGGCTAAAGATCAGACTGTTTGAAGAATAACTATAAACTTAACCTCTAAACATCCCCTTCCCCTTATCTGAGAAAGTTATTACCCGTGGAATAAATTATGCATAAGCCCTGAAGTTTCTCTTTCAGAATCTTTATGATGTGGCACTGCAAATATCCTACGTGCAATGAGTGTATATTCTCGTTAACAAATATTTATCTCATTCATAATGGGCAAAAATCAAGTGTTTTCCTGGTGATGTGGATTAATCCTAACAAAAATTGTTTTCTTTTTTATTATTTTTCTTGCAGATTACAGTTCTTGGAACTTCAGGACTCTCTGGATCATATGTTGAGCATAGAGCTTAGACCCATAGTTTTTGGGAAGTTCAATGTTAATTGCCAGAATTGTGTTTAGGATAATGTTTTTCACAATGGAAACAGGCTGGTGTTGTATTCTGTCCATAAAAGCCATTAATGGTCGAGGTTAGAGGCAGTTAAATAAGAGTTAAGTTATGTTTGTCAAGTAAAATAAAAGGAACAATGTGGCATCGTGTTTGTAATGGTGGTGCTTTCAGTTCTGTCTCTTGCTATAGAAATGTCATTGTCTGCCTGACCTCTTCCATTTATGCTTCTGCTGACAAAGTTGGTCAAAACTTGCAAAACATTTTGTGCATGACAGAAGGGGAGAGGGAGGGAGAGAGAGAGAGAGAGAGAGAGAGAGAGAGAGAAATTAGCTCTGCAATTGTTTGAAACGTTCAATTTATCCTTAATATATACATGTGTGTTTCATCTGTAATGTATCACAAAAGGTCTGTGTTCTGGCTGCCTGGTGCAACAAACTGAATAAGAACACTACTTTTGGCACAAGTTGTTTATCAGTCTTCGACAAAGCATTGGTTAGTCCATTCATGTGGCTATGTATGATCAGAAAACTAGGGCTTGAGCAGGGTAACCCCAGAACGTGTTAGCGCAATTTATGTGGCACAAGCCCTAGCAACCCTACACACAAATGACAATCACTAATTTCAGGACTCCTCATACAGAAATGCTGAATACAGAAGCACATTCTATTGCAAATAATGATATTTGATGTGTTTTTTTATTGCATATAAACTAATTTCAGCTAAGAGATAAATAAAACGTTTCAGAAGCGGAAAAGGGAAATGGTCCCAATCACTCACTAGGTTACTCTGATATCATCACTCTCTCACCCAAAGGTTGAGCCTTCTCATTTAACTCTAAATGGAACGAACGCACACACACACACACAAGGACAGCTCAAATTCTTTGACGACAACTCAATAGATTATTGTAATGTCCCTTTTAGGATGTAGATCACAACTGCATTCAACGAGTCCACCAGTTGGATTACAAAACCCTTGTGTCGGCGATCCCTTCAAGCATAGAAACATGGATCTGGGTCTAAGTAATTGCGCCTATTGCCCATATATTTTTATTGTGTTACCGCCATAAAGAGATTCTATAAAAATAATCATAAAAAAGTAAATCCATAAATTGATGTGACTTAAATCTACTTTACAATAAAAGTAGTTTTACACTATGATGTATCACATCAAACTACGTTAGTTTGAAAAATTACTTTTGTGGGATCTCTTTTATGACTAAAGCATATTTCTTTCTATAAAGGGTTGTTGGTACGAGTGTAACCGATCTGGTTCAGTCTAGTTTTGGACAAAATTTGAAATCGAACTGGTATACACCTGTTTTGGAAACTTAAGAACCGATATAGACCAATTCCAAAATTGGAACTTTTGATTTTTCTAGTTTCGATTCGGTCCGGTTCAGTTTTCCGATTTACCGTTTACACGTGTGACACTATATAAGTTTAATATTATAATTTTTTCAATATTTGTTAGAATTTAGTACTTATTATTAACAATTACTAATTCATTAATGTTCAATTATACTAGTATAGTATAAGAAGTGTCTAGCTTATTAATGTGATTAATAAACTTGAATAATAAGATTAAAATAGTATAATTAATGTCTAATTATACTAGTATAAGTAGTTTCTAACTTACATTAATGTTATATTAATTTTATATTATAAGATTAATAGACTTGAATAATAAGATTAAAATTTCATGTTATATTAATTAATAATTTAGTATATAATATAAAAACAAAACTAAATATATATATATATCGGTTCAGTTTGGTTTAAACAAATTTTCAAAATATGAAAACCGATACTGCACCGGTTTAGGACCGGTTTCTATTCTTAAGAATCAGTACTGCACCGAACCTATTATAAACCGGACCGAACCCGGTTCGGTTCAACCGATTTTTTGATTTTTTTTTACATTTTTACACTCCTAATTCCCCCATCATCTTTTGTATTGTCCAGTTTAATTTTAATCTAAGTTTGATTAGAAAAAAATGAGATAGAACTCAAGGTATGTTCGAAATGGAAGAAGAAGAAAAAGAGAGTGATTACCTTGGTAGTTAGCAGTAGGCGACAAGGCATCCTCTAAGGTAGGGGTGTCAAATCGTGTTAACGGGTCATGTCTATATCGTGTCAAGACATGTATATTATATTATATGAGTCAACCCTATCCTAACCCGTTAAGCTTATCATATCAAAATTTCAAACCTTAACACGACTCATTAACATAACGGGTGATGTCGTGTCAACCCGTTTTGACCCATTTATGTAAATGGGTTGAACAAACCCGAAATTAACCCGTTTGACCTGGTTAATTTTAGCATAATTTTATACAAATGGTAAAATTGCAATATCTATAAAAAATATAAAACTAACTACAAGTTCAAAATTACAATCCAAACAATAAAAATATCGAAATTAAAATTCCAACAATTTTACTTTTAGGTATAAGAGTATAATTGTAATTTTAACTTTCTTAACGGGTCATGTTATAACAAGTCAAAACGGGTTGGCCAGTTATCAACCCGTTTTGACCCGAGCCCGTTAAGATTAAACACAAATCCGTTATTTTCGTGTCGGGTTAACGAGTCGTGTCATATATTGTCACCCCTACTCCAACGTTCCTTAAATTCGTGAGGGAAGCTTCTACAACATTCACTTGTTACATCCTGGTCGCTGGTGTTTTGGCCTAAAAAACTCCTTTAAAATTTAGCTTTTTACCGGGCTTCAATCGAGTCATTAGATTTATATACTATTTATGTTGAATTATATCAAGTACTATTCATAAATCATCTCAACTCATCTCATTTCACTATCTAAACGAGCAAGTTTAGTAGTATATTTTAAATGATTTTATAAATCTAGTTAAATGAAAAACTAATTAAAAAATAAACATCAATTATTGCGACTTTGGATGACAAAATTTAAAAACGAAAAATAACATTTTTCTTATCTCATTACTAATTGCCATTGAACAAGTTGATCACAATTGTGCCATTTGAAGGAAAAAAAAAATACAAATTAAAAAAGGTCTAAGCCAATTCAAAGTTAAATTGAGTTCTCAAGGATCAACAGCATGTAATCGGAGACATTAATCAGTAATGGAAATTAAACAAATTTAACTTTCCTCAGGCAACCCGGGACTAACTATTTTGTTCATTAACAGCAGGTTTTGTGTATCACATGATGCATATTTTGTTCATCTCTGTTTCCATTGTTTTCTTCACAGCTCACAGCTGCAGTTTTATAGCGTCTTCCTCCACAGCTCCAACTGATTGCCTGGTAGACATTAGGCAAGAAAGATATTATGGGATGGAATTCAAGCACAAGGATGAGGAGCTGTGGTCAAATCTAAGCCTTTTCACGACAACAGCACAATCAAGCCAAACTATCGTCGATTGAAATGAAAATATCCGAGTTAATCAATAGCCGAACTTTCAATGAACAAGACCCACATGGAAGAACCACCGATGCCAGTGAAGCATCTGGGGTCTGCAAAGAAATCTTATTCCCCTCTCTCAATAACACATATCCCATTTTTCCAAACTCCAGAGAATCGACAGAAAAGTAATCACCACATCGACACTGATAAAAGAGCTCCAATGCATCTCCGGAATCTTCAACCATCATATCCTCCAAACCGACATCATCTGCAGCTACAGCATCCTGTCTCAAATCTCGCAACTCACTATCATAAACTGCCCGTGACCTCAAATTGCTGAGGACTTCCCAAGCTCTCTGTACCTTCAAAAATCTTTCCCTCAACTCCTGGTCAGGATCAGATGTCTCCGATGTCTTCTGCAACTTATCTGGATGGGAATTAAGGATGGCAGAACGGTAGCTTGTACGAATTTCTTCATAGCTTGCATCTTCCTTAACAGATAAAATATTGTAGTGGGTTTCTACAATGGCTTTCACGCCAAGAAGCATGATAGGAAGTTGCTTGCTATCAGATATCTACCACTGCAAAATCAATGAAAATATTTTACACAAGGGTACTTAAATGATAAATCTTGATATTAAGAACCAAAGTATCGCAAATGGTTTCAGGATCAAGCACTATAAGGAGTGGCTGAATTACAAATTTCTGCACTGCTTGGTGAAAGAAGGATTTCTGTAGTAGGGAGATGGGTATCTACTAAAACCCTTCTAATCACCAAAATCTCCCCAACCACTTCCATTTACTCATGCTTTAGCCATCAACCAGTTTAACAATATTTGTTTTGATTCACAGTAAGAATTCATAAAAGGAAATTTTTTTTATGAACCATATTAACCTCACCCCCCCCCCCCCCTCCTCCCCCAAAAAACAAATATTTATCACAAAAAAGTGGCAACCATGTGATAGTATTTAGGACGTGCCATACACCCTCAGTAGTGTTACCTTTTTTTGGGTTTAAGATCCCATTTTTAAAAAGTTTTCAAGACTCCAAATCTTGAATTTTTTTACAAGTAAAAAATCTTTATTCATGAGCACAAAGGCGCAACACAAGTACTCAGGGAGGTTAAATTCTAATTTTAAAAGCATCCTAAAAGTTTTTAAACATCCACGAAAAAAAGTAAACATAAATATATTAAATGAAATTTATAACCTCAAATAAAAAAAGAAACACAAGGAAAGGGGGGCTGGAGAGCCACTGTTCATGGTGGGCAACTGCAAAGGGGGGACCCCATCACCACCCATCTCGCCCCCCATGGGGTGTGAACAGAACAGCAGAAATTCCACTCTGCCCATCACCCACCCTGAACAGTGGCTCTCCAGCCACTTTTTTTCTTACGTTTTTCATTTGAGGGAATAATTGTTTTTTTTTCATATTTTTTAAGTTTAAAGACAGTTTTTTAACTTAATTCAAAAATTGTTGGGGGGGGGGGGGGGGGGGGGGGGGGGGGGGGGGGATCTTAAGTGCTCATTCTTAAAATTGGAGTCTCAATATCCAAAATAACCAAACCACAAGTTGAAGCTTGAAATCCAAATGCCTAACATAGCTTTGTGCGAATTATTCTACAGTCAAGAAAGATGTGGATACCTAAGAATTGAAGGCACAACTTATGTGAGGTAGTTTGCAGCCATCTGCTGGTGTGATGATTACTCATGATACTTCGCTATCAATTTGCACATTTCCTAGCCCTTCAATGTATAAATGCTCACATTGCTTAAGCATGACTTGCTTATGGGGAAAAAGTGGGCCTAGATAAAGGCTTTAATTAATACTGATACATACAAAGTCCTTTAAGCTAGTTTACACAGATGCAAACCCCGGCCCTTAAAGACACCAATCTGCGCAGAAGAAAGATTCTAAATGTTGCATCCACAACGTATCTCAATGTCTAACACAATATATCCCTAGAATTATCTAATGCAAGGACAGAAACTCAGTTAAACAGGACATGAAGCAAAGCAGTAGAAGAAAGCTGCCGAAAACATAGTTTCCTTCCAATCCTAGAAACTCGCTTTTCATATATTAATCTTTAATAAAAGCATTCACTATAATACAGGAAGTAATTAGTAGTAGGGAATAAGATAGAAATTGAAGATGAAATTAGCAGAAACAATCAAAAACGCCTTTCATAGAGAAGAAGAACACCATAATAATATTCCAAAGATCCTTTTTTCATTGATCATTAACATGAATGAGAAAAAAATTTACTGATAGTAAAGCAGAATTGATATAGCCAACAATAAGAAAGAGAGCATTCTAGGTATCGAATTCAAGATAGCCCGAAAGAGTTAAAATCCAAAATAGCGAACAATAAGAAATTTTACAGACAACGCTCCAATAATCAAACTCTCAGCATTCCAAGTATTAATTCCGCAACAACCCAAACCCCAAGCGAGTACAATTCTAGCTAAAAACTGGAACTCACCCCCGTTACAAAATCCTAAAAGACCAAAATCCAGAGGCTATGGGGCAATTTCCGGTGCCGTACCTGCGGTACCGACGCGAAAGAAGGTTCCCTGAGCGTCGGAGTTTTCGAATTCCTAGACGATGCCGCACGCGGAAGATACCAGATTTACAGTGATGTCGTTGCGAACCAGCAACTTGCTGCCGCGACGAGAACAAGGAGCGCGTCTGTGGGTGGGTGTAAATGTAAATGGTGTACGCACGCTGTACGGCTGTAGATTTAGGGCTTTGAATTTTTTTCAAACGATTATTTTTATTTTAAAATTTGAAAAAATTAAATTTTTTATTTTATTTTGTATAAATTTGAAAAAATTATAATAATTAGATGAGATGAATTGTGAAAATAAATGAGATCGTACTTTTTTTTTTCAAAATTAATAAAATTAAGATAGTTTTATATGAGTTATTATCAGTGTATCGAGCACATCATCTAGATCATTTAAATATAAAGATTTAATTTTTAAAATTCAGATTTTATACTTTATCTTCCAAATCAAATTATGTCAGCCGTGTGTGGTATAAAGACCTTAGAATAATAGTACTCTTATAAAATTGAAAATTATTTTTATTGAAGTGATATGCTATTTTGCGCATAATATGTTCATATTTTATACGAATTGAACCATCTAATTTTGTCAAACAATTAGAAGGAATTTCTATTTTTATTATCTCCTAGCATGTATATTAACCATTGCTGATTGTTTGCATGATTTTCAAAGGAAATTAGCATGTCTCTAATTGAATCAATCTAGGAAAACATGAAAAACAACAAATCCAATTGAAAGTTTTTTGTTTGAAGGAAGTTCATCCAAAACAATCTATTAATTTTTGTTTAATAAAATTAACTCTTATCAATCCATGTATCCCATTTATACATGTAAGAAGCATATTTTCTTTTAGGATTTATTATTACTATAATCCATGTTATTTACCTTTTGAATAGATTTTTTCATAGAAAAATTATTCTCATCAATCACTATTCAGTATCCCACATCCTCATACCCTATGAAAAACACCCCCACACCCTATAAATAAATAAATAAAGCTATAGGTATGAACTGTAAGAGTGAATAACAACTGATGTACTTTTAGTTGTAAACTTTTTTTACTCTAATGTACTTTTAACTTTATCAGATCAGTTCTTCTGTTAATACATCAGTAATCATCTGTTTTAACAAGTGCCTTAGTAATCACATCCCCATAATAATGAATAATTTCGATAGAATTAGTTCACATTCCCAACTACAATGAATCATATTTGCAGATCATTGAATCCACAAAGAAAGCATTTTTGCCATCTACCTATTTGTCACCTTGCCTTGGCAACAGACTACTCAGATTTAAAAAGTCATCAGCACCAAGACAACCACACCCAATGTTACAAAAATCGATTGACAAAAAAGGAAGTAGTACATCACCATCCCTATCCTCATCTCTAATCCCTTTTTCTTTCTCAGAATACAAAGAATAAGGACCGGATCACAAAGAACTTGGAGGAGCTAGCTTGATGTGCTTTTCAAGTTATAATACAAGCTGCAGCTCGCAATCCTGTGCCAATCGTCCAGGCAATGTTTGGCGAATCTAATCATGCACTGACAACACCAGAAACCCAAGGTACAACAAAGGGGGCAGTAGGGTGTGAATTTCTATATGAATCAGAATACTTTTCCTTGAAATTTATTTTGGGTTTTTCTGCCTGCATTTTGATAGCCAAAACCAATAACGTGAATGGGGATGAAAACTAAATGTAAATGAGGAAATACTACAATTTGTTTTTTTTTTTTTTATGAGTAAGGGGGGGGGGGGGGGGGGGGGGGGTATTGAAGAAGATGAGTGTCAACATAATGAAGAGGAAGGCTCAAACTTACATATTTCAACCAGCATTCCTGATGTTTGTGTTTATAGATATCTGGAGAGTGGCACCCTGCCTCAGACGGACAATAAACCCATATATTACATTTCTTTTCAGCAGGGTTGGCACGTTTAGCCTGATCCAGGCAAGCTTGACAGCAGTCAGCTGCACTTTCTTTATGGTGGGTAAGGCCCCATCTAACAGCTGCACCACCATAATCTGTATGAAGTTCAGCATGGCATTCAGGTGGAACAGGCCTGCCCGGTAAAATTTGATCCTCTGGAGAAAATAAAAATATACCACAGCGATCGTTATTATACATCTCCACCAGACCAAAATCATATACGGTGCTTTTCAAGAGTGAGAAGAGACAGGGTTGAGAGGGGGAGAAAATAAATTACCTAACTCTTCGTCACCCTCGGGTTTATCATCATGTTCTTTGTTAATGACTTCAGCAGGTATCCAAAGGCCAATTTCTTCTGATAGCACTGCCCAATCAGACTCCAAGGCTCTGACTAGCATCCCTGCAAAAATGCATTTCAGAAATTAGCCATCAGTCAAAACAATGATTTTACTAGAATCCCTTAAAGACTCAAGCATGGTGATCTGAAAGGTTTTCTGCATACAAACAGACTCAAACACGAAAGAAACAGCCATGAAAGCAAAGACCATACTGGCTTCCTCATGTGGAATAGTAGAATTCAAAGTCCCTCCCTTATTGGTTAACCGTCGCTTAGCTTCTTCTAGTTTTTCTCTGCGCCAGCTTTCAACTGCTTCTGTTTGCTCAAGAGAACAATGCAAAAATAAGCCAAGTAAGGAGTCAAATTACTAACTACAGCAACCCAAGAATTTAAAGGACGATATTTTTTAGCTTACTGCATAATGATAAAGATGGGTAATCAAAGACCTTTTCTTATAGGTAATCAAAGATTTTATTAGAAATGCAAAAGACAGCCCAAGTGGATCGACAGTATACAGGAGGAACTCCTAATTAGAAATAGGAAAAAAAAAAAACAATGGAGAATCAGCTCAATACAAAGTATAGAAGCTACCCAAAAGAAGAAAGTATTTTTTAAAAAAGGTTTTAAGCTCCTCATCTTAATCGCAGTCCTCAAAATGTCCATTCATTTCTCTCCAAATACCACACTGAACAAACTGGGATCATCTTTCATACTGCTGTAACTTGTGAGCTACCATATAATCGTCTCCAATTGGCGAAGAGGTCTAATATCCTCTTGGGCATAACTCAAGCCAACCCAGCTCGACCAAAAGGATAATGGTACTCATCATCCCATATATGGTACTAAACGATTAGAGACTATTTATTATGTTTCACTTGTGAGCCTATCATTTAATGTCACATCAAGGGATGTTGAGAGGATGATGATAAAAAGGATGATAAATAGATTTTTTCCAACCAAAAATGTCATTCCACAATGTACTGGCAATCTCACAATGGACTAAAAGGTGCTCGAACAGATTGCCCACTCTTTCTGCACATGGAGCACCAATCAGTCACAATGATGTGATGCTTCCTTAGGTTGTCCATGACGAGAGTTTTCCCAAAGGAGGCTGTCCAGGCAAAAAGAAATGGCTCTCATAGGCACCTTTGTATGACAAATATTCCTCCAAGGGAATGGATTCCTATCCTAAGGTGTTAAGGACCTTATAGAAAGACTAAACAGTGAATTTCCCTCTCTTGGTAGGGGTCCAAAGCATATTATCCAAACATCCAAGATGTAATCTGGTATAGTATAAGAGGTTAAGGAACTCTGTGAAGGCATCAACTTCCTAGTCTTAGGACGCTCTGAAAAAATTAACATTTCACCACAGGGAGCGACTGCAGAGTTCCAATAGATCAGCCACAGAAGCTTCTTATGCATGTGCGATATTATCTATCTTTGGAAAAGCTTACTTGAGGGCTCTGTCACCACAGCATAAATCATGTCAGAATCTAGTCACAAAGCCATCACCCACCCACCTCAAGTCTAGTATAAGTAGAAAACACCCCCATCCTCTTAAGATATTCTTCCATAACCCCACTCCGTATAGCCCATGTACCTCATTAGAATATTATCCACCCCAAGCACACCCCATTTAGAATCCACCACAACTTTCCACGAGGCCTCCCTCTTAGTTTTCTAAGGTTCAATATCACAGTAGGGTCTTTCATAGATCAATCATAATTCAAAAAGAGCCTTTTGGCCATATTTTATTGAGCATCTTGGTCAAAGAGACAAAGTAGGGCAGCCTTAGGCATCAAAATTAATCACATTTCCATTGAATGAAAAAACCAAATTGCAGTTCAGCAGCAAAGCTAACTTGCTTATTTCATTTACAATCAATCTATTAACTTCACAGCTTAAAACATTTGCACAACAGTATAAACAATGTAAGAAGGTTCCATTCTTTTTTTTTTCCCCAGTTCTACAAGGAAATTATGGAAGCTTCTTCCGTTAAAATCTATAGTAATTATAATAAAAAAAATCTATATTCATCCATTGTCCGTTCAAACATATGGGAGCCATCTTCCAAACTGCTGCAATTTGGGGACTGCCATATAAACTTCTCCAATTTGCAAAAAGGTCTAACAACCTTTTGGGCATAACTCCTACTAACCAGACTCTATTAGAGAAGTCAATTTCCCTCAGCAAGGAGGTTCCATTCTTTGAATTGTGCCTTTTACGCTTTATTACCGATAGAGAAGAAAACCTAATCACCATGTCCAGCTACTTCTAGATGAGAATTTAGAGGGCAGCCATTTCCTAATAAAAATTCATAATTTTTTATTTGAGTTTCTTTTAATACCAATATCGAGAAGAAAAAAGTTCTGAAACTAATTATTAAAACCCCCTATCAAAGGATATGTTTACTAACCAACTCCATGGAGCTGGCAATGGAGGTCATGTAGTGGCAATGAGATAAGTAGTTCCAAGGAGGTGCAATGGTGTGATACTAACAGTTGCAATAATATGACACTATTAATTTGGCGATAGTGTAGCTTCTAGTGATGATGGTATTGAATAGATCTATATATACTGTTGGTAAAAGCAACAGCAGTCTCAAGGAGGCAGTAAGTCGCAAGTGAATTCTAGCTGAATTGTGGTAGACCTTAGTAAATTTGCGGTATACATATTTTTTTTATCGGTAGATGATAATAGTGGTATAATATTTCAAAGATACATGTCAGCCAATTGCCATGACATAGGTGATCATGGCATTGATGGTATCAAGACCAATGGTGCCAACAATAATGGCCTCATAGCTGCAATGATGGTTGTGATTATGGTGGCCAAGATAAATATGGTAACAACAAAAGAGGAACTTAGTAGAACACAGAGGCAAAGTTGAATCTAGCATTAATTCATATGCAATCTTGCTTACATTTTAAGAATAAAAGTGAACTTGGTATGACTAGACTTCAAGAGTAAAACAGACAGTTCAGACGAAATACAAGTAGAATATGATCCCCAGCCAAAAGCAAATTACTCTAAAACTTCTGCAGCATACAATACCTCAGAATCATATCATGGAACTACACATTAGCTAGTAAAATGTGTGTGATGGTACTGGGGTAAGGTTTCAGAGGATGTGATGGTACTTGGGTTGTGGAAGCATATAAGGCAAGGGTGGGGGGATATTCGAGAAACACTAGGCTGTGTTTGGGGGATGGCAGAAGAATTAGCTTTTGGGAGGATGTGTGGGCGGAAGATTCGGCTCTTAAGGATGCTTATCCTAACATTTTCAGAATTGCATGAGATAAGGATGCTATGGTGGCTGGTGTGAGGGCAATTAGTCATTGTTTACAGGTGTGGAATATTAACCTCACTAGGGAGGCACAAGATTGGGAAGTGAGTGTGTTGGAGGAGTTCTTCAACCTGCTGTATAACATCAGTGTGGGAGATCCAGCTGAAGACAAGATGGAATGGAGACCTTCTAAGAAAATAAAATTCTTGATTCGCTCTTTTTATGATATGTTTTCAGCTCAAACTAGGCCTTATTTTCCATGGAAGAACATCTGGAGGACTAAAGCACCCCCCAAGGCTGCATTCTTTGTTTGGACAGGAGCTCTAGGAAAGATCCTAACCGTTGATAATCTAAGAAGGAAGGGAATTATAATTATGGACTGGTGCTGTATGTGCCAAAAGAGTGGGGAATCGGTACTATTTACTATTACATTGTGATTTTGCAAGGGAGATATGGAACTACTTTTTCAGCAGTATGGGGACTAGCTTGGATAATGCTGGGAAGGGTGGTAGAACTGCTAGCTAGCTGGTGAGGGATCACAGGGACACCACAGATTGCAGCAGTGTAGAAGATGGCTCCTATTTGTATTTTCTGGTGTATTTGGAGCAAACGAAATGATAGACTTTTTGAGGATCATGAATGTTCCTCGGAGGATTTTAGGAGATTTTTTTGGAAGACTTTATTTATGTGGGCCATTGCTTTAGAGTTAAATGGTCTCAGCTTCCAAAACTTTATTGTAACAATTTATAGTTCTTAATTTGGTATATTCTTATGTATATCTCTGGTGTACTTGGGCTATGCCTATCTTTATCAATACAACTACTTATTACTTATAAGAAAAAAAAATATCTGAGAAAGAGCAAGACCATTCGTTATATACTAATTCCTAATGGAACTGAAAAAGCCTTTTCATGGTCTCCTCCCCAACCCCACCCTGCTTTCTTTTTTTGATTGGTACCTGGCTCCGCAAAGTCCCAAATCCCGGGGCTGAACAGGCCCTCAGCAAGGAGTTTCCCATTTAAATTATTAGTTTGGAACATATGGAATGATTCAGCTTAAAAAATCAGAACAAGGAACAGACGTGAACTGGAAGCAGAAAGCATAATCATATGTTGGTAGTAAAACAAGACATCGAACAGAAAAGCCAAACGTAAAAGTCCAGAACAAAGGTAATTTATTGCAAATATAAAGGGCCTAGTTGATTAAGATTTTAGCTAAAACTAGTAAATCATCGGACAAAAGCTTTACTGAGACTTCAAGAAACTTAATGCTTTAAAGAACAAACCGCCATATCTTAAAGAACAAACTGCCATATCTTAAACATAACTGACTAAATGTTTCAGAAAAGGAAAATGCTATAAAGTGCACAACTATCCCACCATTATCCCAGTTTATTGGCGTGGCAATATTTAATAAGCTCAGATCAATCATTGTTAAAAAGAAAATATTTCCTTTTATAGATAAAGATCAAAATCCAGGAAAAAATGTATCAGCTAAATCAAAGAGATCCGCCATATTTAATAGAGAGTCATGGTAAATAAGGGTGAGAGGTTGAAGTTTATATATATAAATCCAATTATTATTAAACAATGGGAGAGTAGTGTAGTCTCTAGCATTAGTCTTAAAAAAATTATAAACCTCAGAGCACAATTAGTGAAATCAATCCCTTCAATACCATCAGCCGACCCACATTAGAAGGAATTAAGTTGCACCCACCTCGCTGCTCAGTGACGTTGGCACTGACATTCAAGTTTTTCAAACTCTTCAAAATCTCGTCGGAGATCTTCTGTTTTAAAGGGCGGGGCAATTCGACCACAACCTCTCCTCTAGAAAGCCCCTCCTTAAGTTCCTTCACCTATAGGCCATAACAAAGAATTTCAGGAACCCCTAGGGCAAAACAGCTCAAACAACACTAACGATAAATATGCCGATCAAAATATATACATATACCTAAAACAGATCTTACCAATTTAACAAGCTCCAACGGTTCGGACGCTCTCCGAATCCGAATCGATTCTTCCATTTTCCTAATCTGATCCGGGGTATAGTTAACAACTGAAAAAAATAATTAAAAAATAAAACTTTAGAACCGGGTTTTCATAAAATCCCCAAAACAGAAAGTGGGCGGATCCAAAAATAGAAAGAATTATTTAAAGCTGAAGAGGATGGAAACGAAAAGAGAGACTTACTGTTTCTCGAGACGTTACCGGAGTAGATGTAGAGAGAAGAATAAAGAGAGCGAAGAACGTAAAGAGCGATTACAATGTTGATGGAGCAAACGACCAGAGTGGTTTTCCTGTACGAGCAACCCCACCTCACTCTCCCCAGCGCCATGTCCCTCTCTCCCTCCCTTCTTCTTCTTCCTCACCCTCATTCCACCATCTCTCTGTCACCGTATCTGTTTCTCACAACAATTTTCCTCGCACAGGAGATCCTTCTCTATCCACCTCAGGGTAGATAATAGATAGATCAACCGGATCGCAATAATCAATCAAAGAACTTTGCTTTGTTTTATTGATGATAAACCCCCCCCACTTGTTTTGCTTCCTGCCAATATGAGTGCAAAGGGCGGTGATTTTGATTGCTTCTTTATGCCGTGCAGTGCTGTAAATGTGTTGTTGTCTGCTAATCTTGTGCTTTAAGCCTTGTAATTGACATGCACCTTTTAGCTGCAACGGTGTGCACTTTGGTATAATTTATGAATGTCAGAGAGAATTTTAGCCCTTTTTTTTTTTTTTTTTTTATTTTACTTTTCTCTATTTTAGCCGCCAGCCATTCGTTGCATCACCACTCATTTGATGGAATGAAATGAAAGGAGATATTTTATTAAAAATTAAATAAAATATTATTAAAATATAATTTTTAATATAATTTTAAAAAGTTAAATTATTAATTATATGTTATATAAAAATTTAAAAAAATTATAATAATGAGATAAAATAATTTTGTGTATCCAAATCGATCCTAAATTTAAAAATAAATTAGAAAGTTAGAAATGGAAATAATTTATATAGGACATGTAAGTCTTGGATACTCTTTAAAGATAGATAAATATGAAATTCATATAAAAAAATTAACTTTTTAACGATGAATCTCACTTTTTAAAAAATGATTTTATTATACATCAGTCACTATTCATTCTCACATACCGCACCTAACATGTTTTTCTTTTCTTTTTTTTTTCATTAAGTATGAGATGTTTTTCATAGAGTGTGGAGTAGTGAATAATAACTTATGAGAAAAATTATTCTTTAAAAAAATATATACGAGACTTACTCCTAAGCAACCAAATAAAAATATTTACCATAAATATATATGTATAAGCCAATCAAACTTAAATTTTGAAAAATACAAATACAAAGTTAACTCACACTTGTGTGTCTAAATAAAAATAAGAAAAAAAAATAAAACAATCAAATATGATCAAAATTTATTTTGTGAACTTTAAGAGATCCAAATAAATGAAACCATTCCAACTTCCCTAATTATTTATTTAAAATGTAGTTTAAAAAGCCCTCAAACTATAATCTTTTTCTAAAATAGCTATTCTTTTTTTTTTTTATGAAAAATTGTAGACATAAGACTCACACCTATACACTGACTTAAAAACATGTTTACTTTTTTACCTACGTAATGAAAATTATTCCAGACATGTTTGTAAGTAAAATAGGATAAAAAGATAAAATAAAATATTTTTTAATAGATGTTCAAGGTGTGAGGCTTTTGAATAGCACGGCTTTTTTTTATACTTGAAAAATACGCTATTCATAACAACTTACTTTTTAAATTGGATTTTTTTATTATAAGTTCACTTCTAGGTCAACAGGAATAAGAAAATTACGTTATTGCCCTCATTTATTATGGAAATAACATAATTGTCATTGGAAAATTCTTGACAAAAAACAGAGAGAAATTGGGGACCACTTTTGGATCTGCAATCATGATCCCCCAAGTAATATGGGAGCCACGGCCCAAGGAATGTTTCCAATAAAATATGACCATTTTTTAAATATATATATATATATATAAATACAAAATTAATATTTTAAATCTTTATTATTTTATAAATCGAAATCATAGTTTTCGTCTTTCACAACATTGATACTCTGGAATAAAACAATATATATATATATATATAATTAAATACTTTTAACAATCCACCACAATATAAAAAAAAAAAAAACCGATCAAATCGTATTTTTGATCTTGTTTATGTCGTGTAAAGTCATAAATATTTAACTATATAGATCAATTCAAATACAATATATTAAGTTAAACGTGTCAAACTTTCAAACCATAACCCAACTCATTTAGATAACGGGTAATGTAGTGTCATCCGTTTTGATCCATTTAACAATTAATTAGAAATATGTTAACACGACATCACTCATTTAGACTCGTCTGATTTATGTAAATGGATTGAACTAAAACGCATAACTCATTTTACCTGATTAACATAATTTCACATAAAAGTTAAAATTTATATTTATTAATAACTACAATATCTTAAAAATATATATCAATATTTTTTAAATTTTAACATATAATAAAACAAATATTACAAACCATACAATAATAAATATGAGGATAGGTCTAAAGCTAAAATTCCAATAATAAAACATACGCATACTGAGAAATATCGATATTACAACTTATAATAATAAAATTTTAATTTTGAAATAAATTCTAAATGGATCAAAACGAATTGATTTCGTGTTAAACGGATTGATCCGTTATAGATCAGTTTATAAATTGTGTCTTAACAAGTTAATCCGTTTTAACTCGAATCCCTTGACATTAAACTCAATCTATTAATTTCGTATCGTATTGGTATTAGTACACGGCAGCATGTGACGTCTTAAAAAAAGCTCGATAAATATTAATAAACCAGTTCTTAAGTGTTCATCATCAATCCCAGTTCAAGCCATTGTCAAGACTTCTTCTCAACGAGCATATCCACAATATTGCCGTGGAAGAAAAAAATATTATAAAATAAATCATTCAAAAGACATAATCTTATCTTAATGACTGTATCTTATCAAGTTGGTCCGTTGCTTACAAAAGAAAACGACTGCATAATTTTAGCTAAAAAAACAGAAGGCTTTCTGTCATCTTCTCTGCCCAATTGTTGGTACCGCTCTGTTTTCTTGACTCCATTGATAAAAGTCGAAGTTCGCTTCACCGCGGTGAGATTTTCCCACTTTTTTGGATAAGTGTGTCCCAGTTCAGAAATTGGCAAATGTATTCCAGGAATTTGAGTTCCTGAAAAGAGGAGAAAAAGGAGGAAATGTGGGGATTTGGGGGCAGATGTTATTGGGGAAGAAGGGAAAAGGGTGGGAAAGTAGAGGGGATAGTGGTGGTATTCGCATGGATGTCGAGCCAGGAGAGGCACGTGAAGAGCTACGTAGAGCTCTACGCTTCTTTGGGATGGAATTCACTTGTCTGCCATTCCGAGTTTCTCAATATGTGAGTTGACTTATTTGTCTCTCCATTTGATTACGTTTTATATCTGAATCTGTGAGATTGAGCATTTGGGGTTAGATTGGCGGGTTACTAATAAGCTGTTTTAGTGGAAAATTTACACCTTGCTGCTGAATTATTGATTTTTTTTAATCAATGGAAGTTGGCTAACCTGGTTATTGTTCATAAAAATTGTGAAAAGACTAGAGCCTGTTCTTCTATTTTTTCAGTAAATTAGAGCTTTATTGGCTAGACTCTAAATTGGGTTGCTTTGGATGAGACTTGGGTTACTCTCTAATTCATGATTCTTCTTAACGGTAGTTGATTCAATATATTGCAAGTAAACAAAGGTCCTTTCGATTTATACTGAGATATGTATGCGCCCCTGCTGATCTTGCCTTGAGACATGGGTTCTGACAACACAAGTATTGCGCACGGGGGATATTGGTATCTCTTTGAACAATGAATCATTTATGTCAAATTCAGTTGCAAAAAATTACAACTTGAATCAGGACAGCTATTTGAAATCTTAGCGAAAGACTGGATCTGTTATCTCATGTTTGCTTTTGTGAAAACACACCAATGGAAGTATATTGACCAGCACGTATGCAATTCTTATATTAATGAGTTTGTTTTGACAAATTTCATTTGTAGTATTAGTGCTTGTCGACTCGATAATCTTAGGTTTGTTTGAAGTGACTACAGTTTTTCCCGTGTATTCATTTTCTGGCACCAGAATTAAAAGATGAAATTTGTAATTCCTCTTTTCTATTTTTTTTTTCATTTTTAATGTGATATTGATTTTGGACCTCATCTGTTATCTCTGCAGGTTTTTCCCTGAGAAGGCCACGACTCTAGCAGTTCATGTTCTCAATGAACTTGCTCAGGTCAGTGCTTATTTTAGTTATCCTACAATAACAGGTGATGAAAGCTTTTATTCAGCTGTTTCTTTAACCTATTCTTATTGAATGCTTGTGGAACTGTGATCTTTTGGAATTCCTGCTTCAGTTTCAATGCCATCTTTTATCTTTTTTGTCTTGTATTATTTCATTCCAGAACCAAATGTTTCCTTTAAATTAAGGTAGCAGCACTCTATATACGTTTTCAAGAAGTAAACTTTAGTGCTCTTCATGCTCTAGTTTTTGCAAGTTTCATCCATTGGACGAGGTCATCTGATAAATGCCTTTTCTGGTATTTTGGATGTGTAGGAGCTAACGATTAGTCCATGCCCTGTAGTCCTTGCTTCTTTTTCTGGTGGTCCTAAAGCTTGCATGTACAAGGTCCTTCAGGTAATTTCTTTTAAAGTAAAGGCGGCCTTTATATGTGAGTTTGAAAAGAGCTTCTCAGTAGGTATAAGGTATCAGTGCAGCTATAAGAGATTAAAAAATCCTTTAGAGATAGATAAGTAAAAAGATTTATCTTTTGTGGCAGATAATTGATGGAAAGTGTGAAGGACAGGAAAATCTGGTATTCTCTTATTTTCTTCTACCCTCCTCCCCCTTCTATTTTGCAATCAAGCAGAGAGTAGTCTCCATTGTATTAAAATGCATATTGAGGAGAAACTCATTATTATTATTATTATTATTGTTTTCCAGCCGGCTTTATATGGTGGGGGCAAACATGTTTGCTGCTCACATGATTTAAGAACTTTAGAGCTCACTTGATTTAAGAACTTTAGCACCCAAATATAATTATTATTATTATTATTTTCTCGTGAAGGATGACTTCCGACTGGTTAGATACTGCATATCTGGTCATATCTATGATTCCAGTCCGGTTGATTTTACCAGCAATTTAGGCACAAGATTTGTTCTTCACCCAACTGTTCTCAAAATGTCCCATCCACCACGGTTAGCATCATGGATTGCCCACAGCATTTCTTCTGGTCTTGATACCCTCTTTCTCAGCAGATTTGAATCACAGCGTGCTGAATATTGGCAGACTCTGTACTCTTCTATTGTAAGTATGGGGGAATTACTATTGTTTTTTTTTTTTTCCTAGTATGAGAACTTACCGTCCTTACATTTTTACTTCATTTTCTTCTGCATTTATTGAATTTTGTTTTTCTACAGGGCATGAAGGCCCCATATCTCATTTTTTGCTCTGAAAATGATGATCTTGCTCCTTGTGAAGTTATCTGCAATTTTACTCAACGAATTCAAGAGCTTGGGGGTGATGTTAAGCTGGTGAAGTGGAAAGACTCTCCTCACGTAGGTCTGTTTCTAAACTTAATGCCTTTGTGTTAGTTAACATACACTATCTTACATATATTCAATAGTGCTGAAACCATCCTATTTACATCCTGAATGCGCTCAAATACACTTTCAGTGTTGCAAATTCAAAAGGAAGACATCATTTATATACAAAATTGGGTAGTAACCCGTAAGCATGTACCGGTTATGATACAATTTAAAATGTTGTTTCTTTGTGTTTTTCCTTAGACAAATTGACAAAGACATAATCGGCGCTGGGTTTATTCTTCCCATTTCTCATGGTTTCATTTCCGAATTCTCCTTTCTATGATATTCTTAAATGATATTGTGTGATTTGATCTTGTCCCAGGTCATTTTCAGCATTATCCAATTGAATACAAAGCTGCCTTGATCGAGCTTCTTGGTAAGGCAGCTAAAGTTTATTCTCTGCGAACAACTCGACTTGATGGAGAAAGGATGGGCATGGAGAGAACAGGGGATGAGATCCCTGAGCCAAGATATGGTGACCTCAGGAAAGCAGCAACAAATAACTCGAATAGCTTTTGCGAAGTTGCTACCGGACCAAGTGACAATTACTTCTTACCCACTTCGATTGAGTATTGCAATGGCAAAGGTGTTGGTTCAATGCAAGATGAACATAAGCAAGGTTTGATCCACCTGCATAGTCTACCAAGCATTAGTGTTCATGGTGTGCTTGGTCAAATGCTTTTTGATGTCTGTATTCCCAAGAATGTCCAAGATTGGGATCTCAAATCAAGTCCTTCAAATGGTCGTTGGTTTATTCCCACAAAGAAGAATGCTCCTTTTAATCCCATCAAATGCATGCGTCGCTCTAGACTTTAATCTCTCTTCACCCTTTTATGAATGAAGCTGATCTTTGGTCCAAGAGTTTTGCGACACAAAAAATAGGCTTGCAAATAGATTTCTTTATAGATCCAATGCACTCTGCTCATGGAATCAGCAGAGAGTCCGGGTAGACAAAAAGGGGGGAAGAGAGATATATAATGAGGTTGCGAAGAGAGTGATGTGCTGTTTTTGTAGTCAATAAGAATAACAAAATTTTTTATATCATCTTATCTAATCATTACAATTTTCTCAAATTTTCATACAAAATAAAATAAATAATGCAATTTTTTCAAATCTCGAAACAAAAATAATATTAAAAAAATATATTCTAACAATATTTTATTTAATTTTTAATTTTTATCTCAATTCATCTCATATCATCTCATTTACGAAAACAAACTAGGCCTAAGACATATTTTTAAGCTTTTTTTTCCTTCTTTGGCTGTTTTCTTTTTCCTCTTTTGGGGATAAAATAGGATGCAGTAAAGTAAATAAAAATCACAACACCACCAAGGTGGTAGCTCAGTTGGTACGAGCTGGTATTCCATAACTTCGAGGTTAGGCGTAAGTTGAAACTGCTTGCGAGAGTAGTGCCTAACTAAGGGTATATGGGATGGGCTTTGGACCGGCTGACAGCTTGGTGGTGCTGTAGTAACGGGCACGCCAATTGAGCAGTAGCTATGGCTCAAACTGGACATTCCACAGTGGGGAGGGGCTCCACGCCCAGAGAGGGTAGCTACGCCGGTCGCCCCCACATCCCCTTTATGATTTGATTAGAAAATAAAAATAAAAATCACAACAATAGAGTATAAGATTCCTAACAAACACCCTCACGCAAATGGTACAAAACAAAAAATTGAGAGTACATAGTTCCGGAAATTCCTGTCTAGTTGGTCTCATATTTTTATTTTTTTTTATACAATGGGGGTGGGGGGTTTTGAATCCAGATTTTTCATTTGGAGAACAAGATCATATATCATCAAGCTCTTGACAAGTTGATCTCATATTTGGACTAATGTCAATACAAACAATCATTTTTATAACATTTTATATAATTATGTTTTAAATTGAGAATATTTTTATAAAATGACGTTATTTTTATAAGTTATTTTATAAAAAAAATGTATAATTTAAAAAGGATCGAATAAAAAGTTATAAAAATGCTGTATATATATTATTTTTTTATTAAAAATTACTCTCAAGGGCAAGTTCTCAACCATTCAAGCGATGGCCTTACTTTGAAATGTGTGTGTGATGAAATATGCAATGGAGGTCTAGGTTGAAATTTTAAAATAAGAACATTTATATTTTAATATAATAATTAAATAAATAATTATATATTTTTTTCATAATGGAATGATGGGCAATGGGGAGATGACAATTAGGCTGCAAATAAGTTATTATATTAAATAAAAACTTGGCTATATTATAAATTAATTATAAATTTATACATGAATTTTGTGAATATCCATTTAGATTTTACGCCGACACTTTTATTTTTACCTTCGCATTTACACCGTCCTTTTCGTTTTCACCCGCCTATAAAGTCAATATCCCTTTTGTTTTTCAGATCATTCATTTCTTGTCCTAAGATATAGAGCCAATGTGTCTTTCTTTCTTTCTTTCTTCACCTTTTTCCCTTTTTCTATGCCATCTTTTTAGCAACTTTTTGATTTTTCACGTTTGGAAACCGGCCTATAAAATATGGTTTAAAAGTCGTTCAAGAGGTTTGATAGCAACGCTTCTCTGTTTTTTTGTAAGGGAAATGATATTCCCACTTAAGAATATCACCAACAGAAGTCACCGATTGTGTTTTTTTTCTTCTTTTTATTTAATGGTTAAAGAAATATTTTTTAATTTTTTTTATTCTTTTAGAAAATTATTAAGGGGTTTAAAAAAATGTTTGAAAAAAAAACCAAAAAAAAAATGCACACTCATTGACTTTTCTCGGTATTATTAGGGCTCGTTTGGATATAGAAACCATCTCATCTCATAATTACAGCTTTCTCAAATTTTCACACAAAATATAATAAACAATTCAATCTTTTTAAATTTTAAAAAATAATAATATTAAAAAATAATATTTTATTCAACTCATATAAAACTATCTCACTATCCAAACGAGCTCTAATTATGTGGGTGTAGCAGTACCCTTTTGTAATAGAATAAATATAGATAGAAGCCATTGTTGAGAGTAATCATTTTGCACACATGATGTGTCATCATATAGACCACACATCTCTCAAATCTAAAAAAAAAGAAGTAGAGAACTAGAAGCAGCTAGTGAGTGTAAAGTGTACACTGCTACAGTGACTTCTCTCTAGCATTACTCTTTGTAATATTACCCTCGATATATTCACAAGAGAAATTTACAAATTTTGCATGTAAAAGTGCAATATTTTTTATTGTTCATGTTACTATTCAACTTGACATTTTTTTTATTTATAAAGTTAGAACAAGTTTGTCACCTCGAGAAATATTTACTTAAATTTATAAATTAGAACAAGCAATACTACTTTCTAGTTTCTATCATGAATTTATAAATTATGTTAAGTGATGCAGCATGTTTTTAAGTAGCTTTTAATATTAAATGATTAATGCAAGAAATTACTTAAAATACGATATGAAAACCATTGAAACTTGAAGTGATAAAATCTTGAAATAGAATAGGATTCATCTGCTAATAAGTGAAGAGTTTTGTTACTCATCATCCTCACACATCACACACCACATTTTTTTTTATTTTTTTTAAACTAACTAAATTATTCTACTGATCATTCATATATTACACATTTTCTAAGAAAAAAATAGAAAAAATGTGATGTGTGGTGATGATGAATAGAATTTTTCATTACTAAATGACGGTTTTTTTTATTAAAATATATTTTTTAAAAAATTCAGAGAAACACAATATATAAAGTTATAAACTACACAATATTATATTTACATAAAATACATAATGGGTCCGAAAAAAAAAAGGATATTATAAATTTCAGTTTTTGTTCTTCATGTGAGTCTTGTAATTGTCAAACAACTTTAATCATGATATTCTATTCCTACAAGCGAGGATTTACGAATACATTGTACGATACCCTCCTCTTCTTTTAAAAAATAAAATCGTATTTTCAAAAAAACTTTTTGTTTATACTAACAACGTATTCATAAATTTTTATTTAAGAAATGTTTTAGCTATTTTATAAAAATAAATTTTAAATTAATATGACTTGATGTAATATATTAAGAGTAATGCTTTATCTAATTTTAAGATATACAAGTTTGACATACTCCTTGGAAAAAGAGTAATGCTACATACAGTCGTAGAGTGCACAAGCGTTGTGCAGTCATATAGTGCGTAAGTATTGTGCAGTCGTTTTGAAAAAGAGTGGAGTCTATTATTAAAAAATTAATTTCTTTTCATGTGAGTCCCATATTTATTTATTTTTTAAAGCGACTGCATCACACTTATACACTCACGACTGCAAGAATCAATATTAAAAAATAATTTTTTCATTTAAATATTATATTTATCTATTTTTTAAATAAACTACGCAATCATTGCATATCTTAAGATAATTTTATAAAATTAATCATTATAAAATTATTTAAATCTAAAACTTACCTAATTTATTTTGGTTTTTACTAGTTGCCGCCCAACTCGGTTGAGTGTGATTGCTAGTTCATTCATTCGTTCTGTTTTTAAAATATTTTAGAAATTACACAAATTTATTTCTAGTAAATTTTTTATACATTAAAAAAATAAAATATACTAAGGATAACTTTATTGAGAGGATTAAATAGTATTTTTATTTATTTTTATGGAATATTTTTAGGACGACTAAGCCGCTAAGCCATTTTTTCTAAAGCCGTAAAGCTCTATTCAGCCGTTTGGCTCGCTCTTATTAATCAAGTTCTTTCATTCACGCGGTGTTTGTCCTATAACTGACCATTGAGGATAGCTTTGAAGTGAAGCACCACACGCGCCTCTCGTCTCCGTAACCACACGCTCCAATTCAATTGACCCCAAAGCTTCTTTCCATAGAAAGGCTTTATTTACTGAAAAAATATAATAAAAAATAAATTTAGAAACTGATTAGGGTTTAATAGCTTGAATCGTAAAATTCGTGAAATAGGTTACTATTTAGAATTTATGTAAATAATATATCTTTTAAATATATAACTTTTTAATTATAAAATTCTATTAATGAAAAGCTATTTACTGTTTATTAAATATACAATATACAATAGCATTCAGTATTATCTGCATAAGTTTTTTAATAAAAGTTTTAAATATTTAATAAACTTACCAAATATATAATTTATTAAAAGGGACCGTAATAATTTTAAAAGCGCTATATTATTACCGTAATAATCTTACCGTAGTAATAATAATAATAATAATAATAATAATAATAATAATAATAATAATAATAATAATAATAATAATAATAATAGTTCTTCTACAATCTTACGGTATACATATATTAATAAAAATAAAAATGTGATGTAAAGCTGTTAAATATAATTTTAATAATAATAATAATAATAATAATAATAATAAAATGAAAGAAAAAAAAAAGAAAAGAAAGAAAAGAAAAACAAAAAAAAAGAAAAGGAAAGAAAGAAAAGAAAAACCACTTTGTGCATGGACGTTGGGTGCGTGTGGGCCTTGCCGGTGAATTTATTCACGGACTAACTGGCGCCGAGAATTACGGGCATACACGTGGAGGTCAAACAATGGTTGTATTGAAAAAATGAAATAAATCATGGGTGCCTGCCCTGCCTGGTCTCTCAGAGGGCCCACGCGCCATGGTCCGCAGGCCTCACACATAACACAACAAGCTTGCCACTTTTTAGTTTTTTTTTTTTTAAATAACCGGCTGTAAAAACTCCCGTAAAACTGGTTACATAAAAAATTTTACAATTCTCATAATTCAAAAACCGTGGTAGAACCGGCTGATTTTTTAATTATTTATTTTATTTTTTGAATTAAAATAAATTGAGAGGCCCAACTAAAAAGAGAGAGGATCCACCAATGCTTCCCATATCTTTTATCTTTCGGTATCCGTACAACTCTATGGGACCTGCTCCAACCATTCCATCTTCATCTTCTTCACCCTCCCGGCAACCCCATCTTCATTCAAAGCAACTCAAAGGTTTGATTGTATTTCTTGAAACCCTTCTCGAAGAGCATGGAAACATCATAATAGATGCAAGGGAAAACTTCTCACACCCCACCTGTTAAAGAAAAAACAGTTGTGCCAGTATCTCAGCCTAATTTCTCGAGTGAGTGAGATAGAATTGGTTTTTTTTTTTTTTTTTTTTGTTTTGAACCGAAGAACTTGTAGAACTGGGTATTTGTTTCTAGCTTTCACTGAAAAATTGAATTGACAATTTCAGCGACAATTAATTTCATTTTGTAGCATTTGATTGCCCAGTGGTGATGATATGTTTATCCGTAGGTGGTTCCTATCATTTTGCTAATGTAAAATATTTATTTCCTTTTACATGGTTTGCATTTCTGAATTCTTAATCAAGTTTGATGAATTTTTACTTAAAATCTGAATAGAGATCGACTGAGAAAGAGAGAGAGAGAGAGGGGGAACGAAATGAGAGGGAGGGAAAAAATAAAATTTTGAGTAATGATATATATAGTCGCAGAGTATGCAAATGCCGAACAATTGTTTTGTAAAAAAGTGAGTTTCACTACTAAAAATTTATTTATTTTTTTATGTAAATCTTATATTTACTCATTTTTTCTAAAAAAAAATTACGTGACGCTTACTCACTCAACGATTACAAATATAATTCCTCTATATTATATCGTGATAGTTTTATCGTGTCAACATATCATCATTAAAAAAGTGGTTATGTCGAAAATTTTATGATAAGACCTAATGATATTTTATGATACGATGACAATATTATAATATTTATACTTTGAAATTAACTAATAACCACTCGAGCAACAAGAGTCCGATAGTTACCCCTCCACAAGAGACAAATCTTTGGTTCTGATCAAATTGATCACATGATACTCTTAAAAAGATGTTATTAATGATAATTTTTATGAGGGATGATATTTTCTTATAATAATATTTATTATTATTAACAATGCTTATTGATGTGAAACATTTAATTAAATTAAATGAAGAAGAGGATGTTTGGATATAAAATGTTGAGAAGTTTCTTAAAAGAATAATGTACCATTTGGATAGTGAGTAAATATGAAAATTGAATAAAATATTATTTTTTTTAATATTATTATTATTTTAAGATTTGAAAAAATTGAATTGTTTATTATATTTTATATTAGAATTTGAAAATATTGTAATGATGAGATGAAACACTTATTGTATCAGAACTGGGGCTTTAATTATTGACTTCTTAAAAGCAGCCAAGAAATGGAAGAGAGATTTTATAAATTTTTCTTAAGTACATTTAGTATTTTTTTTTTATATAAATGTGGGTTCTACTCTAAAAAATTATATAAATAATAAATTTTTATAATATTTATTATTTAAATTAATGCTTATTTGTATTAAAAATATATATTTTAATAAATAAATAAAATATATTGAGAATATTTTTGGCTGTAAATGAAAAACTACTCTTATATAGATGATTTAATCCAGCATCCAAATATGTACTTAAATAAAAGATTTCTTATCCAAAGCCAACCAACCCATTGACAAAAGGGAAGTAATGCTTCTCCATCACATTTTTTTGTTATTTGGAAAAAATAAAATATATTCTAGTCATAAATTTTTTTATAAAAAGGTGTGATTTTATATATATATCATGTTAATACGTAATCGTCGTGTAATTATTTTAAAAAAGAATAAAAATTATTATTAAAAAATTAATTTTTTTTATATAAATTTCATATTTATTTTATTTTTAAAAGATTAAGCAACGTTTAAACACTTTCTAACATTTAACATCATCCATAAAAGAAGCCACGTGTCCGAGATGTCCCAAACATTTTAGAAGGTGGGGTCGGCCTTTACGTCCCTAAAATTGCCTAATCCGACGGTTCGGAAAGAGCCGCAAGCGAAAGACAACGATGTTGGGTCGAGCCCACACGTCGGCTTGGGTCGTGGGCGCCGAACGAGCTTGGACTTTGTGTTTTGGTGCCATGTTGGCTGCTTAAGAGGAGAGAACAGCTGCACTAGAGCTTTTCTTCTTGTTCTATTTTTTTAATTTTGGATACTCTTGTTTTTTCTTCGACGATGGAATTTTTGCAGTACGCCGGGATCCATGTTCCTTGGTCGCAGCGCCTGTTCCGATTGCTATCATCTCGTTCCCTTCGCCGTTCGTAGCCAACGTCAGCTTCCATTCCCTTCCGTAAATATATCCCCTTTTTCAATTCATTTTTGTTTCTCGATCTTGTGATTGTATCCATCAGAATTTGTGAAATCTTGCCTTTTTAAAGCTTTCTGTGGATTTGTTATCATCTACATTGACATGGGTTTACGACATTATTTTCTCATATGCGTTTTCTGATCAGTTTACGATGAGTTACTCCGTTATGGAGAATTACGGTTTATTTTTCTATGTAATAAATTCTTGGTTGTAATATTATTTCTCCTTTCTATGTGTATCCATTCTATTTGAAGATCCTAACTCTTTTGTCTCAGTGATCGCTGTGAAGCTTTCGAAATCTATGATTTTCCGGTCAAAGTTGGAAATTTTGGGAACTTATTTATGAAGTGTCTGATTCTTGAGAATTGGTTGATTGTTTCAGGGCTTTGCTGAGAGCACATGGAGGATTAGAGGTTGGTGGGTGGGTACATTCTTTGGCGAGAGTCTATATTGGGATTTCTTGCGGCGAGAACAATGTCAACGAGGAGTGAGCGTCACACAGTCCCGCTTTCGCTGCTGCTCAAGCGTGAATTGGAGAACGAGAGGATTGAGAGGCCCGAAATTGTCCATGGTCAGGCCAGCCAGAGCAAGAAAGGGGAGGATTTTACCTTACTGAAGACGGAATGCCAAAGGGTGGTTGGAGATGGGATCTCTACTTACTCTGTTTTCGGGGTATGGCTTTTTTTGTTTGAATATTACATTGTGTGGGATTGCATCAAAATTTCTTGCCCTGGTTTGTTATGTTGATTGATTGGTACTTGCGTTCAGTACGTTCTTTGACTTTAGAGTTTCTTGTTATTCATGGTGGACTACTTTTGAGATATGGGTTGATTGTATAGGATGTCAATTCATGATCTTTCAGCAGTTTGAATAGAATTAAGGTTGATGAATTGGCAGAAACTTAATATTAGAGGCCTTAAACTTATACATTAAAAATGGTTGCTCGGAAACATGGAAAATAATGTTATTTCTACCGTGTCTATCATTGACCTTAATTACTTAGTGCCACATTCCATTATGTGCATGTCTAGATCTAAACCGTTCAAATGCTAGTTGATAGCTGAAAGGAATCAGAATATGCAGGTGTGTAATGATGGGGAATTCCTTGGGAAAATCAAGGTTAGGTTGATTTCGAGTTGGCTCTTAGCTAGACATGAATGATTTTCTGTATACAGGTCTTCCCTTTTTGGCAAAAGATTGACTTGGTCTTCACAATATTTTAAGCCATACAAGGAATATCAAGGCTTGGCTTTTGGGTATATAGTCATCAGTTAGTTTGACGTGAATTTGCTTATATTTTCTCCATTTTTGTTTATGCTGATTTGTGGTTTTTGGTTCAGTTTTGGTATATTTGTGCCTTTTTACTGCTATATTAGTTATCTATGAGATTGAAAACCATTGGAGTACTGGTGCCTACATTTCATCTATGTTATATTGTAATATTTGATCCTTCACAGTCCCCTTCATATTTTGTAGGCTGATCTTACTAAACCATGTTTTGCAGCTATTTGATGGACATAATGGATCTGCTGCTGCTATATACTCTAAGGAGAATCTCCTCAATAATGTGTTAGGCGCTATTCCTTCAGATCTTAATAGAGATGAATGGGTTGCAGCACTTCCTAGGGCTTTGGTTGCAGGCTTTGTTAAAACAGATAAAGACTTTCAAGAACAAGGTATGAGTAGTTTCTACATAAATGTTAATTTTTTGTTTTATTTTCTTATCCGTAGGCTTCATAGCATCTATCCTTTCTTTCTTCTTCTTCTTTTTTTTTTTTTTTTTTAATTAAAAAAAAAACAGTATATAAAGAGGTAATCCGGGTTCAATGTAGATATAATTAAGTTGGTTCCTGTTATTTTACCTAACTTATTCAGACTATTAATCAATGCCTTTGTAACTCCTGGCATATTCACAAGTTCAGGACCTCAGGTTTTGCCAGATCCGTTGTTGTGGAGCTTTTATGTAGGCATAGAATTATATTTATGCCCTCGATTTAAAAGCTCTGGAATTCTGTATTTCTACTTGTGTGCCATTTATGTAGTTCTAGTTGTTTAGGTTGGTAGCTAACGGTTTTCCATATCATCTTTCCAAAAATGCAGATACATATACTACTTGTCATGTATACATGTGTAACAATTGTAACAATGATTACCTATATAAAAAGCAATAATAAACAATGATTAACTTTTGCTTTTCTTCCTGTAAAGGTTTGTGTGTTGGACAGTTTGCTATGTAGCTTTATGTCTCTACCTATAATGTCTCTATTTCATTTTCTTGTACTATACTTTCCATGCATGCCATTGATGCATTTGTTATGGTTACCTCAGCACAGAGATCAGGAACAACTGTCACCTTTGTAATAATAGAAGGATGGGTCATAACAGTTGCATCTGTTGGTGATTCCCGTTGCATACTTGAACCCGCTGAAGGTGGTATTTATTACTTGTCGGCAGATCACAGACTTGATTGCAATGAAGAGGAGTAAGTTATCAATATAAGGTGTTTAGACTCACTTATCAATGCCCCTTTCAGCCCTAAGTTTTCTCTATTTTATTAGGAGGGAGCGAATCACTTCTAGTGGGGGTGAGGTGGGTCGGCTTAATACAGGTGGTGGTGCAGAGGTATCTATATGTCTGAATTTCTTTTGAATTAATTCTCGAACTTAATAAGGTGGTGAGAAAGTTGTAATCCATCGCCCTTCGTAATTATAATTCTTTTTTTTCATCATTGA
The DNA here is from genome assembly GCA_022457165.1 of Juglans mandshurica. NCBI lineage: Eukaryota > Viridiplantae > Streptophyta > Magnoliopsida > Fagales > Juglandaceae > Juglans > Juglans mandshurica. Next base: position 6,149,178 of record CM039634.1, on the reverse strand, counting down.
TTTTGATTCCAGACATGAAAATTTGAATGAAAACCAGGTCAACTTGAATCATTGAGAAAAACATGGGCAATTCTTACCAAATGAACCATATTTTCTAGGTTATGATTGATTTGAATCATAGGAACATATAACTTAACGCATACAAGATTTTAGAATCTTTCAAAATCTTTTGCAATTAAATATTTCTGTTCAGATACACCCACGATGTTGATGTCAATCTGCCTGTATATGATGCTAAATCGATTTCTCCTCCTGTTGAATTCTTTGGAATCTTTGAACACTCTCATTGAGGAATTCTACATATGATTTTACATCCATGAAATAAAGCTGGTTATTTAACTAGTCTAATGATTTTTTTTATTTTTTGTAGATTGGTCCTCTGAGGTGTTGGCCTGGTGGTTTGTGCCTTTCCCGATCAATTGGTGATATGGATGTTGGCGAGTTTATTGTTCCTGTCCCTTATGTAAAGCAAGTGAAGGTTCGAGGATACTCTACTTTTCTTCTTCTTCTACTTCTGGAAATCTCCAATTGTATGATTAAATTCGAGGATCCTCTCTCTATGCGAATTTTTTGTTTGATCTTCCTTGTTTGCATATGTACCTATTTCAATACGAGTCCTTCTACTTGCAAGCTGGTGTGGAGAACACACTCCACACTGCTTTGAGTTGTAAAAGAAGTTTAAAATTAAATTATCTTGCAAATCAAATTTGACTAGGTTAGCGGTATGGAGGATGTGCCATATACACCAGCGTGATAATTTTTCTCAATCCAAATATTTGGATGTCTGTGCGCCCGGGGGGGTTGGGGTGTTGGAGATTGAGGGCAATGCTATAAACACCATAATGGGCATGATAACATCTATAACCATAACACTTCTCTTTGCAGATAAAAAAATATCCACAATACAAGCCGGAGTAATTTATACATGAGAAACTATATTAAATTTTCTAATAACACAATATTATTCAAACTGCTAGTTGAGATTTATCATATACACATTACAATGTACATTATAACAGTAACACCCCAGCATGAAGTATACTGAATTACGCAAGTAAACTATTTACGGAAGTGATGGTGTTTGGGATGCTTTAACTATTAACATTACTAAACTATTTAGTTGACCTTTTTTAACATTTGAAATCCTATATCTGCAGCTATCTACAGCTGGTGGTAGGCTTATTATCTCAAGTGATGGTGTTTGGGATGCTTTATCTGCTGAGACAGCTTTTGATTGTTGTCGTGAGATGCCGGTAGATGCTGCAGCTGCACAAATTGTTAAAGTATGTTATATAATTAAAACAGATGCTGCTTTTTTAAGAACACTTCAAAATTCCTTCCGTTAATCACAACATTTACAGCCCTGACTCCTAAACTTTTCAAATTCCATGCCTGCTTGCCTACTTCTACGGCTTGTTTTACTCTTTCTTGTTCTACTTCAGGAAGCATTACAAGCAAAGGGACTTCGTGACGATACAACCTGCATTGTAATTGACATATTACCACAGGAGAAGCCAGTTGCTCCTTTACTAGCGCCCAAGAAGCTGGGAAAAGGTGTGTTTAAGTCTATGTTTCGTAGAAAGTCCTCGGAATCATCTTCTCATGTTGATAAAGAATACATTGAGCCTGATGTGATGGAGGAACTATTTGAGGAAGGATCTGCTATGCTTTCAGAGAGGTTGGTGCTTTTAAAACTATATCTATTAGTCTGAGTTTTCCCCATATCCGGTATCATGTGACCGATGCCTATTTTCATACCTGTCCATTATGTTGGCACGATCTTGTGTGCTTTAGTGATCATGTGAATTTGTATCTTTGTAATGCAAGATGTGCTTATGTGGAATGCAGGTTAGATACGAAGTACCCGCTCTGCAACATGTTTAGGTTATTCACGTGTGCAGTCTGTCAAGTAGAGATGAAACCCGGAGAGGGTGTTTCAATACATTATGGTTCATCAAACCCAGGAAGGTTGCGTCCATGGGATGGCCCTTTCCTTTGCTTAAGTTGCCAAGAGAAGAAAGAAGCCATGGAAGGGAAACGATCATCTGGAGGTATGACAATTCTCCCTCTCCCTTTATATTGTTTTGAAAATTTAACTTATGCTTCTTAATTTAATCTTGCTCTTATCTTTCTCAGATAGACATAGTAGTGGAAGTGACTAGTCATCTCTCAGCTATATCCATATTTTGAGAGCATTAACAGTTGTTTCAAATTTGATCGTAAATGGAAAGTTGAAGCTTCCAGAAAATATTATTTCCCTTCAATTTCACATGGATGGTGTTCAGCTCTTGGATCTTTTTGGCATTCCACTTTGGATCTTTTTGAGGATCACCTTTTTATTGTTTCATTTCTTCAAGTCAGATGATCACAGTTAGAGGTGTTTCATGTTTTGAAGATTCATTATCTGACCTCCAAACAACACTTCCTGTGCCTTCCTCCCTTTAAAGAGTTGTGGATGCTTTGATAAATTCACTAGTGCAGAATCACGCATTGTAGGTAATTCATTTCTTTCTGGATTGATTCCACTACACGCCAGTTCTGCCATTTCATAGAGTTAACAATTGATGAAAGCAGCGTTTGGTGTAATGTATTATATAGGGAGTTTGATGAGACCTCTAGATTCAGTCCAAATTTGGGAAACTTGTTTTACCAGCTTGCTGAAGAATGTGTTCATGTAGCATAAAATTCATCCTTCCTTTGATGAGCTTTCAGAATAGAAGATTAGCATTGATTTTCTGCTTTTGTTTTGTTTAATGTGGTACTCATTGCTAAGCTGTATCTCCTTTGTTTTATAAATCAATAACTAACTTGGAATCTCTTAAAACAAAATATCTGCCGCTTTACCTTGTACAATTTCTTTGGTTTTGTTATTGTCATCAAATTCAAAGTGAGCCGCCTATTGTAATTCAAATTTGTCTATGCAAATAACTGTTTGAATCAATTGACAAGTTTTATTTGACCTCGCTTAGTCTAGGCATTCAATCTAGTTAATTGATGCACTCCCTCATTATATATTGTTGCATATTAACTTTTGTGATACCATGTTTGTCTCTTTAGGCTGTGGTTTAGAATCTTATGATTGAGACGGACTTTGGATGGGACAAGAATTAGACAATGCTCCTGTAGGTTTGTTGGAGACAACTTACAGGTTAACTGACTAATTTTCTTCTTTGCTGTCCTTGCTATTGTGTTCATCTTGCACTTGTTCTGTTGAGATCAATGAGAGGAGTAAGCATCCGAGCTGGATTCACATAACAAGCTAAACAAAGCTATTATCTTTCAAATTTAACATCCCCTCGACTTTTTGGTTCTGGGTCCATTAGTACAGAAAGCTCCTTTACGTTTACACCTTTTTGGTTCTGGGTCCATTTCATGGTCTTGACTTGACTCTTTATTCTTGGAGATAAATTGATAACTCCTAATTTTTATTTCACAAGTTTTTAAAGCACCCATATTCACCACCAATATGCTTGCCCATACAGAGTAAAGATGATAGATACTTTTTGTCTGCCACCTTTGCTTCTTGGCTTTTATCCCCAAAGTCTGAGTCAGTTATGGAGAACTTATGAGGTGGAAAATGATTTGTGCGGTCCTCAAGAGTGCAAGTCTCGTGCAGATTCTTTGAAATAAGTGAGACTTATCATTAATAGTTAGTTTGGATTCAGAGATGAGATGATATTAGATGAAAGATGACAGTTGAAAAAAATATTGTTAGAATATTATTTTTTAATATTATTATTGTTTTGGGATTTGAAAAAGTTGAATTGATATTTGGAAAAGTTGAATTGTTTATTATATTTTTATGGGAATTTGGAAAAGTTGTTATGATGAGATGAGATGAGATGAAACACTTTCTGAATCTAAACAGGCCTAAAAGTGATGGGTACTACTTGAAAAATTCAACTTTTTATGGTGGATCTCTCTCTTTTTCAAAAGGATGCACGAAACTCACGTGTTCTAAACTTGTATATATCATTATTTGGCTAGTGGCAAAAGGCAGAAAAGGGAAAGTTACTACCCACAGACCCATTAGATTTTGCAAATGGTGTTGAGTGCGAAATCTTTGTTGTATGCTCTGTTTACTAGTCTTCACTCTTTATCTGCAATTCTTTTCAATGTAAATGATTTCTGCGTGGTTTAATGAGGAAGATGAGAGTCAGTATACCAAAATAACGTCTCCATGACTGATATGTTGACCTTAACTAGACTCACAAAATTCCTCCATGCTGGTTGGACCAGCTTCTGCACGTGTGTGTGGGCCAACACCTAACAGTGAAATTTCATTTTCAGGTCCATTACCCCTTTACCTGGCTATAGTTTTCTTAACCGTCTAATAAAAGGACGGTCATAAGCAGGTGGACGGTCACATGGCGGCCGTCTATGAACCACACTAGTTTCTCCTTTCTTTGTTTCTTCTGGTATAAATTGCTTAATGGGTGAAACTCAATTGAGATTCATTCCCTTTTAACTTGTTGGCCAATTTTGAATAGTCGAATGTAGAGTGCGATAGAAACAATACTGAATATTTACGTGTGATTTAATACCGTGATCAGCTTTAAATATTATAGAGTTCACTTGATGTGTCTATCTTTCTCTAAAATTAAACCGTCTAATTTAGTCAAACAATCTCCGTTACAGTGAAACTAAATCAACCCGTCATGTCGGAGGCCATTTCTGCTTTCCTTTGTTATAATCAATAATCATTTTGGGGTCATCTGTTAATCCAAGAATAATAGTTTGATCATGATCTTATGTTGTCTGTGTGAATGAGATGCAGAACATTTTGGTACTTCCAAATGGCCACCAAAACTATAAGGAGGTTGAACTACAATATCAGAATTAGTTTAGCAGTTGCTGACTGAAATATGTGTCGACAAAGACTGCTAATATCTCTCTTTTTATGTTGATTTAAGTAATTGATTTAAGAAAAAAGATCAGGAAGCCTATCTTGTTGAACACTTTTATTTTTTGATTATTTGGTTTCCCAATAATAATAAAAAAAAACACATGATAAGTTGATAACACAGAAGATACATGTTATATATGAAAATTGAAGGGCTAATACATTTAAATAAAAATTAGTTATTTAATTAAAGTATTTTTTTGATTTGTTGAGTTTAATTTAAATAAAAATGAGTCGTTTAGTTACTCATTCAATAAGTTTATTAATGGTATATATTATTTAGTTTTATTGATAATAATACAACGGAAGATCAGTAGATCATGAAGCTCATGTGGTTATAAGAATAATTTTTCTTTTATAATAATATTATGAGATGGAGGATGATGTGCCTCATAACTCTATTTTTTGAAGAGAAATACTTTAACTATAAAGAGATTCCACAAAATTAAACTCATAAACTGATGTGGCTTGATGTAGTATATTATATTGTAAAACTACTTTTATTGTAAAATTACTTTTATTATAAAATAAATCTAACGTATTATATGAAGATATGTCAGTTTGTAAGTTTACTTTTATGAGATATCTTTGTGGCGGTAACACTAATCATTTTTGAAAATTATGAAGTATAAAGGTTGTTGTAAGAAATATGAAACTAACCATCCTACATTTGACATGAGCAAAAATAGATTTGTATTTACAAATATTGTTAATTAATACACATATCAATGAGAAAATGTGTAAAGAAGTGTCTGAATTCATGAAGAGAGAGTAGAAGCTCTTGCAAAACACCAAAATGCTAGCATGAACCACCTTGCCGCCACTTCTAAGTAGGAGCAACTCCTCAGTCTAGACTTGTCGCTTGAACTTGCCCGCCCAATGAGCCAAATTATAGGCATATTAAGGGCAGGTTTCGGGGGTGAGATGAGAATTTTGTATTTTGTTTTGAAGTTTAAAATATTATGTTTTAATATTATTGTTGTTTTGGGATTTGAAAAAGGTGTATTGGGATTTGAAAAAGTTGAATTGTTTATTATATTTTGTATGGAGATTTGAAAAAAGTGTAATGATGAGATGAGATGAGATGAGGATTTTGTGTTTTGTCTTGTGCCCCAAACCTGCCCTAAGAGTAAATTTTTGAAGAATCGAATAGGTAGTCCACTAGCTCGGTAAACGACCCACCCATTCGCGATCAACAAGTACATGAAAATTCAGCAAAACAAAAAAAACAAGTACATGAAAAAAAAAAACTTTCTCATTTCCTTAGCCGCTCGACTTCTCTATATCTTCTTCTTCTCCTTCATCTTCTTCTATTCCTCTTCCTCTATCATTTCTCGTGGTCCATGTGCACAAACCCAAGGCTATGTCGCAGGTCTTGGAAGTTGTCGTGGTCTACGACCACATCATGTGTCTCAAAGGACAGACTTGTGATCACATCGTGGGTCTTGAAGGTAAAGATTGACGAGTCTCAAAGGTTGACACCGATGATGACCACAACTATACCTACGGGTCTTGAAGGTATAAATACTACAAGAAAATTGCTTATTTGTGGCTAGTTATTTCCTGCGAAAATGACTATTTCCTGTTAAAATGAGTCTGTTTTTATCGTAAATAGTCATTCTTGTCGCAAATAATCCATCACAAATGCCTATTTTTCTTGTAGTGAATGCGAGACATCTTGGATGGATTTGCTTTTGGTTTGAGGTCCTAGAATGATTGAGGTTTGATTTTGTATGAGATTGGCAGAAAGATATAGATATGGGTTGGGTATCCAAACACTTGCCTTGGCAACCCTCCTGCTTGTTCTGCAATTATTGGCGGGTAAGGAGGTTGGGGTCGGGGTTGAGAGAGGTTGATACTCGCATGTGTTAATATTGTAAGATCCGCATGATTTGTCATTGGATGATACAATTAAAAAATAAAATAAAATGAGATCTGACGTTAGAGCGGAATAAGAATTGTTCTGAGATAAACTAAGTAACGGAAACTAGAATATCTCTAAAATCTAGCAGAAAATCCGGAATAAAATCGTTCCTAAAAGTAAACATTACCATAAAAGAAAAATGACTTAAAAATGGAAACAATAACTTAAAATGATGATTCAGAGCGAAAAATAGTTAATTTTGGGGTATAAAAGGGGACCACCAAGCGTAACGTGGTGACCAAGACATGTGAGTCAAATAGAGCTTTCCAAATTGGGATCATATGAGCTATTATGATATTCGTAACTAAAGTTATGACCAAAATACTGACTCGTGTGCATTATCGCCCATCTTTCCTCGCCCAACCAAGGAATGCCATGTTGCCCCCCTTTTCTCACCCAATCGAGGAATGCCAACCTTTCCTTGCCTAATCGAGGAATAGCAGCCTTTCCTCGTCGAACCAAGAAATCTTCACCTTTTCCTGCAGTTTTTGCGATGATTTTCTTTTTTAAGATAGTCCAGTGCTATTAGCGTCGAGTCAGCCAGTTCAGTATCATCGAGCTCGAATCCTTTTGCATCAGTCTCCTCGGGTTGGAAAAAACTTTCCCTCAAGTTCACGCCATCATCGATAATCATGGACTGGGGTGTTTGACGTTGAACGCATCCGAAGTTTTCATATGATTGGGAAGACGTAACCTGTATGCATTGTCGTTGATCTTCTAGAGGACTTCATAAGGTCCAATCTTCCTATCCTTCAACTTATGGTACTCACCAACAAGAAACGATGACTGGTTAGCATAGCCCAAACAAAATCCCCAACATAAAAAAATTATCTGATGACGGCGATTGTTGTGTACTCCTTGAAGGTGCATTGCCATCTCCTTAGGCTTAACATTCGGATGACCAATATGTGGAATGGGTGCCAAGTCAAGTATGCTCGACAAATTCTGCGCATACACAACCTCAAATAGGCTTTGTTGTGTAGTTCTGTTCTTGGAGCGATTGTAAGCGAACTCGTCCTAAGATGAGGCGAGGTCCCACTGTTTTGGCTTAGTACTGGCCAAGCTCTGCAGGTTGCCCAAACTACAATTCACAACCTTAGTCTATCCATCTGCTTGGGGATGGTAGGCACTGCTAAAGTTTAGTTCGTCCTCATTTTCTCCCACAAGCTCTTCCAGAAGTCACTCATAAACTTCGCATCTCAATATGAGGTGATGGACTGAGGAATGCCATGTAGGTGAACAATATACTTGAAGTAAAGATGGGCAATTTGTGAGGCATCCATGGTCTTTTTGCAAGCTTCAGTTACCTTAGTGAATATTTTCCCGAAGGAAGGATCTTCCACATACAGATCTCTAAAAGTGTCAAAGCTCGTCAATTGGAGCTCATAGTAATGAGGGGTGACACCCGTCGACTCAAAGCATTTGCTACCTGGTTCAAGCTCCCAGATTGGTGCCTCAGTGAGGACGTGAACTCTTGTAGATAGGCAACCCACTTGGCATATCGCCTACTCAATTTCTGTTAGTCGTTGATGTACTTCAAGGCCTCGTGGTTAGTTATCAAAATACCAGATAGTGCCGCCAGTGCTTCAGTGACTGTGCGATGGCACAAAACTCTAAATCGAATGTGGAATAATTTTTCTTCGAACCCAAAAGTCTTTCATTGAAGAATGCAACGGGTTTCTTAGCTTAGAACACCGCCAATACCCACTCTAGAAGCATCACAGTTCACCTCGAAGATTTTCTCAAAATCAGGCAGGGATTGCCAAAACTGGTGCTTCAGTCATCTTTTGCTTAACTAGTCGGAAACTGGTTTCTACTTCTTCGGTCCAATAGAATGCCCGCCTCTTCAGGTAGTAGGTGATGGGAGTAATTAGAATGTTGAAACTTCGGATGAATCAACGATATAAGGACGCCAATCCATGGAAACTCCGCACCTTCTGCACAATCTTGGGCATTGGCCACTCCAAAATGGCTTCTACTTTGGACTGATCTGCATGAACACTGTTAGTAGAAACAACAAAACCAACGAATGTGATAGAAGTGGTAAACATATGAACACTTCTTCCGATTAACGAACAAACACTCATTTCGTATCGTTTCAAAGATAGCTATGAGGTGCTTTATATGTGCCTCCAACGTCAGACTCTATATGAGGATGACCTTGAAGTAAACAACGACAAAGTTCCCCACACACGGCCGCAATACTTGATGCATAAACATCATGAATGTACTAGGTGTGTTGGACAGTTCGAAATGCATGACCATCCACTTATACAGACCATGTTCGTTTTGAATGCCATCTTCCATTTGTTGCCAGGGTATATCCTGATCTAGTGATACCTGCTCTTAAGGTCAATTCTGGAAAATATCTTAGAGCTTGACAACTGGTCTAACATGTCATCCAGGCGAGAAATCAGAAATCTGTACTTCAAGGTGATCCTGTTAATAGCTCTGCTATCCACACACATAAGCCATGAACCATCCTTCTTGGGCACCACGATGATCGGAACTACACATGAGCTCATGCTCTCATGGATATAGCCCCTCTCCAACTACTCTAATACTTGGCGCTGTAACTCCTTAAACTCTTTGGGGCTGAGGCGATATGCTGGTTTGTTGGGCAAGTTGGATCTCGGCACCAAGTCAATATGATGTTGTATATATCTCATGGGTAGAAGGCTAGGGGAAGGTCCTCCGACATTAGATCTGCAAACTCAAACAACATCTGTTGCACTTCTGGCAGTAAATCATGATCAACCCCATCACTACCGTTACATGGCACCAAGGCGAATAACATGCTCTCTTTCTTAGCCTTCTCCCATAACCTAGCCCTTGACATAAGATTGTTTCCCTTTTCGGCCTCAAGAGTGGAAACAACTTCCTCCCTATAAGGTGCTAAAATGACATTCTTCTCTTTAATGCTATGGGAATAGTTGTTTTTGTGCCCATCGTTAACCACACTACGATCATACTGCCATAGTCTTCCTAACAGTAAATTGCAAACATCCATAGATATCACATCACACCATGCATTGCCAAAATACTTCCGGTCAATAGAAAAAGACACCAAACACTGCCGGTCGACTGTGACCTCATTGCCCTTCTTTAACCACGACAGCTAGCACGACTTCGAGTGACGGTCTGTTTTGAGTTGGAGCTTTTGAACTGCTTCCTCGGAGACCATGTTCTCACAACTACCAATATCTATGATCAGTTTGCACACCTTTTAAAAAATAGTACAGGTAGTGTGAAAAATATTAGTCCTCAACCAGTCTTCACCCGAATCACCCTTTGGAGTTAGTAAAATTTTTCTGACGATAAGGGTCTCGTTACCATCTTTGTGCAAAACATCCCCTCCATTGTCATCCTCATCATAAACTGGTTCTCCAATGTCCTCAACATCCTTATGTGATCCTCGTTAATCAGAAGGTTTTTTTCCCTTTTGATTAGCAGACTTTATACATTTAGTTGCCCTATGACCGGGCTTCCCACATATGAAACACCGAATATTAGTAGCACTCGAACTTTGACCTTGAATTGTTTGCAGAGCAGGCCCGAGTGTCCCGTGGATGGCCCCCCACATGTGTTTTGATCTCCTCTAGGCGTCTGTCGCCTAGTTTGCTACTTTTCACGATTAGAGCACACTGATGACCTAAAAAACAGTCCATAGAGAGTAGAGGTTGAGGACGTCTTGCAAAGGATGCCGCAAACCACCCAAATATAGTGCCACCATTTGCTCTTCAGTCTCAAAAACTGAAGAGCATTAACGGTGTAATCATTAGAATTCCTCAATGTAATCATTAACAGATCTTGCCCCTACCTTAATATGTGAAGTCGTTGAAACATTTGAGTATATTTGAACGAAAAAAAAAGTGACCCTTCATCTTCTCCCAATCGCCAATCTTGGCCTTGCCCTGTCGCTCTCGAGATTGCTTCAACCAGGCAGACGCTCGACCGTTCAAGTTAATGGCGACCAACTTCACTTTCATATGATATGGGATATGTTTGTAATCAAATATATGCTCCACCTCATGCAACAAGTTGATGAAACCCTCAGCCTGCAAATTATTAGAAAATTTCGGTAGATCAACTTTGAAGCCTAGGTCTCCACCTTGCTCCTCCCTACCACGTTACTCCCGAAATGGAGCACAATTGTGATATGGGTTCTCAAAATTGGAGCCAGAATATTGGATCAGGGGTGTACAGGAATCGCTGGAATCGGTCGTGAATCGATTAGACTGACCACCAGAGCATGGAACTGGCCGGAACTGGCAAAGAACTGGTTGGCGGTTGAGAGGAATTGAGGGAAAACCGATATCGGTGGTTTGGCATTGGTTTGAACCCCTGGGAAACCGCTGAACCGACTGATCTGGTCTATTTATATTTTTTTTGAATATATGTATATAAAACGACGCCGTTTCACTTAAATGAGTGAAACGACGTCATTTTAGAGCTTGAAAGTTAAAAATATAATAGAACGGCGCCGTTTGACTTAAAGCCAAACGACGCCGTTTCAAAATGAATTAATAACCCCCCCACTCCACTTTTTCTTCCCCGCGTCGTCTTCTTCCTCTCTGCAACTCTCTTCTTCTTCCATGGCAACGACAGCGCGATGCTTCTTCCTTCTTCCTTAGTTCCTCTTCACAGAAGACGCCGACGGTGGACCAAAGACCGCACCGACGCAAGTCGAGACCGATATGATTCGTTTTCTCTCCCCAAATCCACGGTTTTGGCCGGTCTAATAGACCCATGGCAGACCTCGGTGGTGCCTCGGTTTTGCGCCGAAACCGACGTCGAACCCATCGGTGTACAACCCTAATTGGATCATACATCTGACCCTCCAGGTTTTTCTCCTCTAGCCGTGGGGATAATTCTGCTATCTGCCTCTACAAATCTGCAATCATCGCGTCTTGTATGTTACGATTGCGGTGAGGAACTTCCTCAATCAGAACCTACCCACACCAACCACGACCTTTACCACCAGCCATGAAAACTGATGATAAATCACCTCATGAAAATGCTAATGCTCTGATGCCCACTAATGCTGGAGCAGAATAAGAATTATTCTGACGGCTAGCTAAGCAATGAAAGCTAGAGATTGCGATTAAGAAAAATGTAAATAGAGAGAAAACTCTGAGATTGGTTTCTTTATAAAAATCGAATATATGTTCTGAAGCCCACAAGCTGGGCTTAAATAGCTAAGGAAAATAAAGCAAAATTTCAATTGTGGACAAATAATAAAATATGGAATAAGATAAGTATCTAGCTAAAAATCTGGAATAAAACCGTTCTTTAAAATAAACATTACCATAAAAGAAAAATGATTTAAAAATAGAAACAATAACTTAAATGACGATTCAGAGTGAAAAAGGCCTGATTTTGGGTTAAAATGAGGACCACCAGGTGTAGCGTGGTGACCATAATGTTTGCATCGAAGAGAGCTTTTCCAATTGGGGTCATATGTAAGATTCTTATATCTGTAGATAAAGTTATGAACAAACTACTGACGCATGTGTGATGTCACCCCCTTTCCTCGCCTAACTGAGAAATGCCAACCTTTCATTGCCTAATCGAGGATACTAGTCTTTTCCCGTTGAACTGAGGAATCTTCACATTTTCCTGTGGGTTTTGTGCTGATTTGCCTTCTTGAGGTAGTCTAGTGCTATTTGCGTCGAGTCTCCCAGCTTAACATCATCAGACTCGGATCCTTTGCATCAAAATCTTAATATTTAATATTGTTTTTATTTATAAAATGAAATAGAATGAGAGGTCAATTTATATTTTTCCAAAAATGGTCTCCAAGATTTAAGTCCTCGAGTCACATCACCTTTGTGTAAGTATGCCCAACTACATTTGAAAAAACAAAAGCCCAACTACATTTGGTCACATTATTTGTGTCTCCTAAATTGTTGCTCAGTAACACATAAAACTAAAAAAACACATTTCCCAATATGGTCGCTAAGATACCTTTTGAAAAATGGGTGTGCATTCAAACTTCTTTGGTTACCTTTTTCACTCTCTAAACAAATCAAACCTAATCCAACTTTTGGCACAATTGGATATTTGTAATCTCATTTTCCATATCAAGACCCCAACATCTAGAGAGAAGATATCAAGACCCCAACATCTAGAGAGAAGTTAGATTCGAGGACCCACCAACAGATAAATGCATGACAATAGGTGAATGTATGATGCAATTTTCTGCACAAAAAGGCTGACAAGAGTCTCTCTCTCTTTCTCTCTCTCTCTCTCTCTCTCTCTCTCTCTCTCTCCACTGCTTTCTGATCCCTTTATCCCTCTCCAAAGGTTTGCTAACATCCATAGAATCGAAAACTAAATCAGATAGAGTTCCAGATTTAGTATCTGTCTGCAGAATAATCTTTTGAGTTATGGACAGAAACACCAGAGTGAAATTAGTAGACAAGCATCATGAAGATAGGAAGTCAAAACAAGAAGGAAAAGAAGCCATAGCAGCAAAGCAACAGTCACCAACATCTCCTGTATCACCACCTTCAGCATCCTCCTCTCCATCCCATGAATTCTCCTTCACAATCTCTCTCCACTCTTCCTCAACACCAATCCATGATAAAATCAATTTGCCACCTTCAGTTGCAGCTGATTTGTCTCCTGCAGATGACATTTTCTTCCATGGCCACCTGCTTCCTCTCCGCCTCCTCTCTCACCTCCCTGTCTCTCCTCGCTCCTCTACTAATACCTTGGACAGCTTCAGCCTCCCAATCAGAGGCTCATTGGATGAGCAAGATCCCAATAAAGACAGCAACAGCTGCAGCACCAGAAATGGGAACAGCATCACCAACAACGTTAACAAAAGCAACCACTTTCAAGGTAACTTTGGGGAAACAATGGGAAGAATCAAGTCGAAGACTTTGTCGTTATTTGGGTTGGCAAGACGGCGAAGGGGGCCTGAAGTTACAGAGAAGAAAGAGAAGGAGAAACACAAGAGGAAGCTGAGGTTCGATGTGAGTCATGTATTGAGGAGGTACGTAAGGATGTTCCGGCCATTAATGTTCTTCAGAAGGAGAGGAGAGAATATCCAATTACGTCGCCAACCGTATTCGTTTTCAGGTGACTTAAGCATGAGAAATAAGCACGAGTTGGGAGGAAGAAGAGGGGAGTTTTCAGCACCAGCGTCAATGAGGACATCTCCAAAAAATAGTGGTCTTCTTGTAGCATCTGCAGCGCTTCCTTCTTCTACTAGTGACAGCACCATGGAAGAGTTGCAGGCAGCTATTCAAGCTGCGATTGCTCATTGCAAGAATTCAATTTCGAAGGAAGAGAAAATCAAAAGCTTAGATTAGATTGATATTTCAATTTCCATTCTAAGTTCGATTATTACAGGGACGTTTGTGTTATATAAATAGAAGTATATATTTGAAGAGTTTGAAAAGACACTGAAAAAAGTAGATTGTGCAGAAGTTTTTTAAACAGTTACCGCATGGGAGACAAGGTAAAAGTAGCGGAGATTGTTTTTGGTGCTTCTTGGAATTGGCTTTGAATTCTCTAGAATCGAGGGAACTCACGACAAATGCTTCCCCTGATTTCAAACCAAATACCTCTTTGGTACCCAGAATGGTATCTCTTCCATTAAGAGTGCACGCAACCTGATTTGATATAGTGGCCCTCGATTTGATTGGCATCAAGGTTTAGTGCATGGTATGCTTTTATTCTAGGAAAATGATAGGGTTAGTATCATTCTACTATCCATTTACTATTTTTTTTGTATTTGATTTTTTTTTAACTTGGTTAAGGAAATAACTACTAATAAAATTATATATTTTTTTAATTTTTTCTTAATGATGAAGGATGTTAAAAAAATACTTAAAAGAAAATGATAAAAAAATAAATACACTATAAGTAATAAATGAGTAGTAAATTGAGAGTAACCCTATCATGGTTTTGCCATCAGAGGGAGACTTAACTTGCAGGAGAGACTTTGTGAAGTTGATCTAATTCAGCATGTTAAATGTTTCTTTTGTGACTTAGAAGAGGAAAATCTCGAGCACTTTTTTTTTCCTCCTTATTCCTTTTCTGTGAAAATCTTGTTTTACCTATGTACCAAGCTTTATATCCCAAGAGTGAAAAACCGGATAGAAACAGGACAATGGCTGGCAGCTAATTTCAATGGCCAGTGTTTAAAGCACTAAACCATTAAATTCATGGTTGATGCTGCTGCTGTCTACAATCTATTTGGATGAAAAGGAGCTCCAGACTTTCTTTAACCAGTTGAGAAAAAAGTGGAATGAGATATACTGTTTTGGGTGAGGAATATGTCAATCGAGGGATGTGTTTGCTCTAAAAAATACATGGCTTTTGAGTTGTGACATCTTGGGGCGGATTTCCAACAATATATGCAGTACTTCTCCAGGATAATTGAAAGAATTTGTGTTGTAATATGTTTTTTGATGCTGGTTCTGATGCATTTATTGGTACCATCAGGTGTACTTCAGGGCATGGTGGACTATGCCTTGCTATTATGCATGACAGTTTTATGGGTGTGCTGGAACTTGCTGTTAAGGAGAGGTCCATCAATCCTGGGCCTTGTGGATGGCCAAACTGTATCCATTTTTTGTTTATGCTGAAGAGGACCGCATGAATGTTAATGTAAATGGGTGTCAACATGCCTCCATGGGTCTACTGTTGATTTGATTGGCTGTAGTGTAATAAGGAGAGGTTGGGTTCATTCATGTATTTGGTAGTTGCATGGTGTATTTCTGCTATTAATACTCTGGGCCATGCACCAATGTAGTTATTCTTTTCTAATAGGAATTTGGTTGCACAAAAAAAGGTTGCTTTCTTGTTTTCAATGCTTGCAAGGTAAACTCTATTAACTGGGTTTGATGAACCTTCAAGTTTATCTCAAACTATTTGAGGAATCAGATGCCTGCTCAACTGTTTCATGAGTCCTGAAAATCTCCATGGAAATTAAACTGTTTTATTTATATACAATAAACAACTAAGTTGTAATAAAGCATTCTTTTGAATCTTTTGTTAATTTTAGCATATAAACAAAAGGACCCGAGTTCTTCACTTATCCTGTAATGGTATTGATGTCTTTATTTTGACAGAATCCACCAAATTAAAGTTTAAAAACCCATGTAGGAAATATAATACAGCAGACATATATATTTGAAGAGAGTAATTCTACATACAATCGTAAAATCTGTAAATACCGCGTAATCGCTTTGAAAAAGAGTGATGTCCACTATTAAAAAAATAATTTTTTTTATATGGGTCCCATGTTTTATTCACTTTTTTCAAAGCAATTACGCAGCGTTTACACAATTCACGGTTGTAACTTTTCTCATTTGGTAGGTGTATCCAAGCATCCCAACTAGAATTAAAAAATACTTTTTTTTTTTTAACCCGGTTTGTCTGTCTGAAGAAGTATTATTGTAGTTTTACAGTACTAATTCTCTCATGTAGGTGTTGGGAGATTAATGGGCCATGGCAGGTGTTAGTTGATATCAATGCCAACTAATGTGCATATCTACCCACATAAACGCTTTCAGCTGTAGGCTAGGAATCAAATCATACCTAGCTTCTCAAATCCAGTTAGTCATGCTCTTCTTTGCCAAACACATCTTATTTTGTAATATATATTAAGAGAGACAAACTACTAGAGAAAATGTTGTTCTTCATTTTAAATTTGATTTCAATTAGTTTTTCATTCAAGTAGTTAATACGGAAAGTCTCTTAAATTACATCATATCAATTAGTGTGATTAGAGATGATAAATTTACAATGAATAATGTTAGGTACAAATTCTAAATAAACAAGTCTCGCATAGATCATTTGTAAAAAAGTGGGTCTCACTAAAAAAAAATAGTTTTTTTTATACTTTTTCATAGTTGAGTTCACTTTTTTACAAAAAGACTGAATAACTTATTTATTTGAAATTTGTACAAATTATTACTCATTCACAAAAAAGAGTATCATTACTCAATCACAAAACTAGGTTCAAACTGTCAATACTATTAAAAGGGTGGGAGCAGTTTCATCATGGCTCACTGTATGTATTGGTAATGTAGGTTATATATGTGCTTAATGAATCCTCACATCAATCAATATATAACTACTGATAAGTAGTTATTGGCCTCAAGGGAATGATTCCCCTTAAGAGAAAAGAAAGCAAAAAAATTAAAAAGAACTTGAACCTTTCTAATCAGAAACTTTGCTTCAATGTCGTAGGTCTGGGAGTGAACATTCTCTTCCAGGCGATTTTTTTCTCTCTCTTCCAGCATATCGATATAATCCTCCCATCGCCCACGCTCCCCCTATCCGGCCAACGTCGGACCTGTCCATTGGTTTTTCTTTTATTTTCCATCCATAGCATCGAGATGTGTTGATCTGCTGCCTATCAGCCTCCTACGCAGCCATGCGCCCCACCACCAACTGTTGATTTGTCGGACGACAGCAGAAAACGGACCAAAAGAGCGGCATGTACGTCTTATGCGCAGCTCACATTGCGCGTGACCTACACGTCTCATGTGAGTTTCACACACTGCCACACCATGGGGGAGTTTGTTGCTGCCATGCGCGGCACCATCTGGGTCAGCGACTTCGGATATCTTATATCTGACTTTCACCTTCTTTCCAAAAGTGGCGCATGACCTACCCGCACTTCCACAACTAGTGTTGATCATTTGCTGGCGAATGGACCCATCTTTCGGTTGCTATTTCTCTATGTTCCCACTTTTTCTAACCAAGAATCAAGATAAAGTGGTCATGAAAGTCTCATTCAGCCAATCCAGACCAGCAAAATGCAGCACACAACAATCTACTGTGACTTCTAATTATAGTTTTATAGTCTGTTTATCAGACTACGTAAAAATCGTTCCAAGCGGCTTTTCCTTTGTGAGAAATGGGTGGGAGCCAAATCTTTAGCCTAGATCCCTTTGTTTTATTTTTCGTGTGTTGTATGTGTTGGTTTTGGGATGCTTGTTGAGGGCTATGATCACTGCTTAGTTTATCTACGAAATGCTTGCTTAAAAAAAAAGAAGATAAAATAAACCTTTTCTAATCATTATGCAGCGGGATCAGGGCTTTGAAAAGGGAAAGTGTCGATGGGATTAAAGGAAGCCGTGGGTCTCATGAATTGATAGGCTGCAGAGTGTATGAAAAGAAACAGTGTACAAGAATGACACATGATTTACATTAACGTAGAATCATGTACATGTGATGGACACAAAGTCATGTAGTGCTATGTTTTGGATTTTGACAATGATATATATTATATATATATATCCACGAGAAAATGTAATGATGGGTGCAATCGAATGAGTCCTTCACACGAGTCAGGACCCATTATATAATCGTTAACATATCTCAAGATAATGCTTTTATTTTTCTCCGCTGCAACATAGAGCTCTATGGAAGTTTGAGATTGTGTATTATTTCACATATTAACTTCGACCTAAGCATCGTTGTCTGTAAAATCTTTGCACTTCATTTATTTGCTGTATTTTATTTATTTATCAAACCATGCGCACTCACAGCAACCGCTATAAAAATAAAGAATAAAATTAGATAAAGTTTTAGAGTGTGTAATCTGTAAATACCGTGCACTTATTTAAAAAAAAATAGAGTCTAATGTTAAAAGGTTGATTTATTTTACATGGGTGCTAAATTTATTATTTTTTTTAAAGAAAATACGAATGAGTTACACATCTAATGTGTCAAACATTCACATTAATGATGCGTTTTATTTATTAGTAAACTCACTTGCAAATAAAATTTATATCTCTACTATTCCACCAGATCAAAACCCCACTCAGATTAAAGCTTTTTTTCCCCTTTCAACCACCACTCGAAATCCATGAAAGAGCATAAAGGGCACAACAACCGACCAGGTGGAAGGCACACTTGTAATTGAAGTTTATTTCAGGAGCTGCAAATACAGTATGCCTATCAATTGCATTGGATTTGTCAACCAGAATTTCTCTTTCCCAACCATAGATCTTTTTCTGTGGGGCTCATTTTTTTTCCCTAATCAAGCATATAAATCATTAACTTAAGTAAACAAAGATATATGAGAAGGGGTGAGCTTCCTCAACAAACGCCCTATTACAACAATCACATTGTAAAAAAAAAAAAAAAAAAAAAAAGGAACAATTTTGGGACAAAAAACTTGGTCACCACCCATACCTTATAAAGAGGACACTATCTTAAATGACAGTTTTTTTACAGTTTGCATAGCTGTGCGAACTGTGATGTCACTGCTAGAGGTAGTGGATGTTGAAGGTGCGCTGCAGTTTATTGTCCTGAGATGTTTCCTGAAGAGACCCATATTCCCTACCTCAAGATCAACGATTAGGAAAAGCAAAAAATATAGTAGGAAGACCGACATTGAATCACTTGGACTGTGGCTGACCGAGTTTCGCTTGTGACGGTGTGGAGACCACGTGCAGGTGATTGTGAAATGGGGTGGGTTAGATCTATAAGATATTGAGGTGGCGAAACTACTAGTACGACATGTGTAGCCGTTAGACGCATTATGGCGAGGTGGCGCATGGTAGGCATGCGGTGAACAAGCTGTGCATGAGGGTCATGCATGGAGATTTTCGCTGCAGTTCTACTTCGTCCTAGTAGATCGGTGGCTGGGAGGTTGCATGGTGGGGCACGTGTAAGCAGTCGGTCGCCGGAGTGCGATAGGTCTAGACAAAACTAAGCAGTACATCTTTTAGGGCTCAATCAAAAGACCTTTTTCTGGTGATTAAGCTATCATTTTTTTCTCTTCTTTGCTATTAAACCATATATCATGTTAAACCATAGAGTGTTCCATTTTGTGTGACATGAATTATCATCTTTTAATGAAATATTAAATTAAGAAATAAAAGGTTAAAAAAACCTCACAATTAATATTAATGGATATTCTTTATTTATATCTAAATGATGCCAAGGTCCTTTAGACCAATTGACAACATCTTGATTTCTTACTAAGAGAGAACCAAGGATTGAATACTCCCTCCCCTACGTATAAAAAAAAAATTCTAAATTCTAAATGATGATATGTTAATAATAAGCAAAAACAATTCCTAGATGTTGACTCAAGTGGTAAAAGTCTTGGTCTTGGTGGTATGTGCTTTTCAGGTCTAAGGTTGAAATCCTCTTGGGTGTAAACAATTTTTAAGGGCCATCGGATTGAGGAACTTTTCCTTAAATTACTTAAGGTGCATTTATGAGAAACTCCTTGCCAATGACCTATCCACCTTTGAGATTAGTCGAGACTTTTTTCTTGGACCTCCGCTGCGAATAAAAAAATAATAATAAGCCAAACAAAAAGGGAAACATAGACAATAATCAAATGTTATTATCATATTCTAGGATCATCAGATATCAACATTTTTGTTCTCGGACTTCCAGAAACATATACAAAGTTTGATAGATGGATATATCCAAAAAGGTAGTATTATGTTATTCATGATCCAATTATGGATAAACGAAAGTAGATAGAAGAATGGCTATAACCTGCCTTCCTTTAATATTTATTTACAGAAATTTAAAAAATTTCAAATTAACTAATAGGCTAGTATAGACATTTGAAAAAGAAAATGATTTATACAATTTTAGAGTGTGCAAGTTTCACATAGTCTCTTCAAAAAAAAAAAAAAAAAAGAGGACAAATTTAAAGTTTATATTAAAAAATAATTTTTTAATAATGGGTTTCATTTTTTTTTTTTTAAAATGAGAGTGTGCAGAGCTTGCAAATATGGGCTTATTATTGTAATAAAAATATATATGAGCTATTTAGAATATAGATAACATAATAATATTGTTTTCCTATTATATGATACAATATAGTTAAAAATTCTTTACATAATTACTCTTTTTTAATAAAAGTGCATCCTTTTTATTTAAAGAACCATACTTTTCTTTTCATTATATTCTCGGCTCAATACATTGTTTTTCCTTTACAATTAAATCATGTTCTATCTATTGTGGTCCTTCTTTTATCCAACATATTTCCCCAACGTATGTACTACTTCATTCCCCTACCTATGTATAAAAGCTAAAGTCCATCTTGAATTCAACTTCAATCTTGTCTTGAGATCTTGATCCACTTTACCCTTGCTCGATTCATCTGCTGCTTCAAACATTACTGCATCAATCATTTCTTTTGCATCCCCTTCAAAGATAGTCTCCCCCAATCCCAATTCCTCACAAAAATCCATTGATCTCCATAGCGCATGGCATTCAACTAGAAAAGGAGAAGTCACATACGTCATTTGGGAGCACATAGCAGCCAAAATTTCACCTTCATGATTTTCGGCAATTATTCATTTTCCTATCTTCTGATTCTTCATGTCTAGAGCTGCATCAAAGTTGATTTTGCATTTGTTTCCTTAGGGCTTCTTCCATTTCTGCTTTCCTTTATAAGTAACATCCATTCTCAGCTCATGATTTACCCTATTTTTAGCCTCCTGATAAGCCTCTAGGCCTGCTACTACTCCCTGCACTACCCTCATTGGGCTTGAAAATTTATCCTCAAATATAAAAGTGTTTCTTTTCCCCCATATTTTATTCATAATCACCACTACTAACTCCAACTTATCCTTCGTGAGGCATTCATACATCTCCACCCATAGTTGCTTAAAATCCCTCCCATCTACCTGCCACTTATGCACTGGAATCCCTTTTTCTGCCTATACATCCCCTGTAGCTGGACAACTCCATAGTACATGGGACACTGTCTGCTCTTCACTTAAGCACAACGGACACATAGGGTTCTCAACCACTCTCCTTATATACAAATATTCCCTTGTAGATAGATTATTGCTCATTGCTTTCCAGAGGAATTGTTTACAAACCCCTGGTATATTCAGTTCCCATATTTGTTTCCAATGTTTCTGCTCCTATTTCCCTTCTGAAGCCTCTCCCTCTTTCTCATTCAATCTCAACATCTCACTATAATATGCACTCCTTACTGTAACTTTCCCATGTCTAGTCAAACCCCAAAAACGTTTATCCTCACCTCCCAGTCTGCTTATTGGAATACATCAGATTACTTTTACTTCTTCCCTTCAGAAAATACTGTTAATAAGCTCAACTTTCCATTCTCTTTTTTCTTAATCAATAAGTTCACTTACTCGAGATTCTGCATTCAATAAGTTGATAGGAGATTGCTCACAAAAAGTCATAGGAGTCGGCAACCATTTCTAACCTCATTTTTATCTCCTTTCCATTTCCCACCCTCCACCTTAGCCCCCTCATCACCACCTCCTTGGTTGACCAGACACTTCTTCATATCAGTGAGGGTGCACTTCCAACCTTTGACTCTGCAAAAGAGATAGATTTATAGTATTTTTCTTTAAAAATAGTAGCAACTAAGGCATTAGGGTACTTCATTAGTCTTCACACTTGTTTAGCCAACATTGCCTTATTAAACAATTCCATATTTCTAAATCCCATCCCTCTCATAGCTTTTGAATAGCTCATTTTATCACAACTCCACCAATGTATACCCTTCTCATTTTGTTTATTCCTCCACCAAAATCTTGAAAACATAGCCTCCAAATCTTTACAAAGCTTCTTTGGGACTATGAACACACTCATAGAGTATGTTGGTATGGCCAGCAACACTACCTTAATAAGCACCTCTTTCCCAGTTTTAAAAAGAAAAGAATTTTTCCAGTTCTGTATCCTTTTCCACACCCTCTCTTTTATATTACTGAAGATATTATACTTTGCCCTCCCAACCACTACTGGTAATCCCAGGTATTTTTCATAATTCTCACAAGACACTGTCCAAACTTCATTAACAATCTGCCTCTTTATAGCACTGCTTGTATTCGAACTAAACAAAATTGATGTCTTTTGTTTATTCAATGTTTGCCCTGAGGCCTTTTCATATCTACCCATAATTTCTTGCATATGTTTCCATTCCTCATGCCTTGCTCTATTGAATATAACACAATCATCAGCAAACATTGAGTGGTTTACACTTGTACCCCCTTTGCCATAGCCACACCCCTTCTTTCTCCCCTCATTTCTGCATCTTTGAAAAGCTGGCTTAAACCTTCAGCACAAATAATAAAATGGTAAGGAGAAAGGGGATCCCTTGTCTTAAACCTCTTGTAGGAGAAATCATCTTCCCTGGCCTCCCATTAATCAGCACTGAGTACTTCACTGAGCTTACACATTCCATAATCAGCTTGGTTATTTTCAGTCCAAAGCCTAGCCTTCTTAGCATTGCCTCTAAAAAGGCTATTCAACTCCGTCATAGGCCTTGTACATATCTAACTTGATTGCCATACTACCCTTGCCTCCCTTCTTTATTGTCTTCATATAATGCAGTAGTTTACAAGCAATCATAATGTTATCCGTGATAAGCCTTCCTAGGATGAAGGCTCTCTGATTAGCAGCAATGATCTCATTTAGCACCCCGTTCATCCTATTTGCTAGCACTTTAGAAATAAGCTTAGATAACATTACATAAGCTGATTGGGCGATAATCCTTCATAGAAGTTAGTTCCTTGACCTTTGGGATTAAGGTTAAATGCGTATGATTAATACTTCCCTGTATCTTCCCTATTTTTAGAAACTCAATAACTACCTTGCATGTCTCCTTGCCTACAGTCTCCCAGTGATTTTTATAAAAACTAGCCCTAAACCCGTCTGGACCAGGTGATTTGAGTGCTAACATTTGCTTTAGTGCCCTTTCCACCTCCTCCACCTTGAAATCCTTCTCTAGCATACCCCTCATTTCATCATAAATTTTCATCTCCACAGACCCAAGACATTCTTCTAGCTGATCTGTCATTGGCTTTGAAAAAGTATAAACTTCTGCAAAATACTTTCTAAAAGTAATTGCAGTATGTTCTTTCTCAGTTACTACCCTTCCACTTGGGTCTTGAATCCTCACAATTGCATTCTTCCTCATTCTTTGGTTAGCATATGCATGAAAAAATTTCGTGTTCCTGTCCCCTTCTTTAAGCTAGTATTTTTTTGCCCTCTGCTTCCATTTCAAATTCTCTTGATCTAGGAGCACTTCAATTTCCTTCTGTCTTCTTTTGATTTCCAATATCTGCCCAGGTCCTTCTTGAAGAATTTTATTTCTTCTATTTTATCTCTTATAACCTTATATTTCTCCTTCCTTATGCCCCTATTCCACCCACTGAGTGCACATCTACATCCAGATAACAAAATCTGAAGTCTTTTCATCGAATTCTCTTAATCATTTCCCTTGCACCATTCCTTCTTTATTACCTCCTTGCACCCCTCTTCCATCTCCCAACTCAACTCATATTTGAAGCTATTTTTTCTATAACCCCCCAGCTCCTGTCTGCTCCTACTACAATTAAGAAGTAAATGATTGTGATCAGAACACATGGTCACCATAACTTCATTTTTTACTTTAGGAAATATACTCAACTAGGCTTGATTTGTAACAACATGATCAAGCCTTTCTCTTATAAAAGTATTATCCTCATGCCCATTGCACTAGGTGAATTTATTTTCCATCCACCCTAAATCAGATAAATCTCCCCTCTCCAACTCCCTTCTAAATTGGTCCATCTGTTCCTCACCCCTCTGTCTTCCACCTTGATTTTCTCCTTGACATACAATCTCATTGAAGTCCCCCGCTACACACCAACTCGTACCATTTTCAGGTTTAAAAGAAGCCAACATATCCCACACTCCTTTTCTTTTACTTGCATCTGGGTGTCCATAAAACTCTATTAACAGCCATTTTGAGTCATCTCTTCCCTCTACCCACATACATTTATATGTCACTGTGAGTAATTGATTACCTCAACATTCTTCTCTTGTCCTCATCAAAATCAGACCACCACTTAACCCTATTGGATCCACCACTAAACACCCTTCAAACCCCAATCTCCTCCTTAGGAAACTAGCCTTACTCCCTTGAATTTTGTCTCCATTAGAAATAATACATCGGGCAACTTCTCCTTCACTATCAAGCAAAGGACCTGAACTGTCCAAAGGTTCTCAAGCCCCCGACAGTTTCAACTTAATATTTTCATGACTCCTGGTGGGGTTGCTTAATAGCCACCGCCAATCCCATCTTAAATTTTTCAACATTTTCTTCCTCCCTTATTTTACCTTCTTCAAACCATCACTCTTTTCCTTCCCCACCACCTCTTCAATCCCCCCTTTTTTTCCTTTTGAAACAGATCCCTCTATCTTCTTTTCCCCCTCTCCTTATTCTCTAGCCCTGCGTTTCCATCTCCCCTTAGATTCGTTGTTACTTTCTTTCCCTTGGCCACCCACCTTTTGAGAATTCCCACCCCTCTCATTTTTTCCTTCTCTTTGCTCTTGAATAATTTTTTCTTCCTCTCTAGCCCCTCCTTCATATTTCCCCCCTGATCCTTCTTCTCCACCTTTCACCATCTCCACCAAACTGCCCTTATCCTGGTTTCCCTCTACTTCCCTCCCTTCTCTACCCTCAACCATTTTCTCCAAGACTTCATCCCTGATTTCATTTTCCAGACTTCCTCTCTGGCTCCTCTTCATCCCTAACCAACTATTTTCCCCTTCACAACTACCATCCTTTTTATCTTTACCCTCACTACCTCCACCAACCTCTCCCTCTGCCCTTGTAGCACTTTCTTTCCCCATCTGGCCTTCATAACCTCCCTCTCTCCTTGCTGGAATTTTTTCTTCATACTCCACCTCGTGGATTCTTCTCAGCACGCAACCGTGGACCAAATTGGTCCTTCTCCCCCTCAGTCTCTCCTTTCACAGAGTAGCCATTCTCACTATGGACCATCCATCCACATCTGAAACACATCCTAGGTAATTTCTCATACTGTAAGTTCACCCAAATTCCCTCCCCATTCACCGAAATAAACCTTCCTCTCACAATTGCCTTTCGGATTGGAACCTCAACCCTTACCCTTAAGAACCTTCCCCATCCTATTACATCTTCTGGTACATCCACTTCTAACACTCTTCTCACCGAGCCCCTAATTTGTAGACCACACTTCTTATTCATACAACCCAGGGGTAAGTTATGTACCTGGATCCATAATGCATTGCTCTCGAACTTCAAGTTGCTTAGCTGCGTACATATATCGAACATTTAGAGTGCAAATAAGTGATTGTCAAAGAGCCATGGCCTTCCTTCCATCACCCTCATCTTGTCTTGCAAATGTGATGCTGAAAACGTTGCTTCCAATTTCTTGGAATCTTGCCGGTCTACTCACCTTCAAAACTTTCGCCCTTGTAGCAGTAATCACCTTCCTCCCAATCTTACAATCCATGCATACTTTGGCCACTAAACTCCTATCCCCTTTATCTATCATGTTTTCCTCCACTCTATCTAACTCGATCTTCATACTTTCCTCCTTCGTTAGATGCAAATTTTCCCATAGCTCCTCCAGTGATCTCCACTCTGCCACCCCCCGTCTCCGCCATTCACGGAGGAAGTTAGTTAGAATATTCCCTCACACACACCACCTCTGTTTCCCGCGAGAGAATCCAGAGAGGAGAGTTTTAGATTTAAAATTTAAGATAATAAATAAAACTGCATCTTGAATAGAATAACACATATCTATAATCAATATTTATGCGTGTGATGGAAGTTTTACATATTCAAGTAGTCATAGACGATAAATGCAGACTAATCTTAGTAGTAAGCTTATCATTTTCCTAAAAAACCAAATTATTGCTGATCACGAAAGGCAAAACCAAATTATTCAAACAACAAAAGAACTAAAAATATTTTTAGTCTACCAAAATAACAATGAAAGAAGAGCTAACTATTTATCCAATGAGCTAGAGAATAATACCAGAAAATATTATTAGAAAAGCTGAACAAGATCAGGATATCACGATGTTACAATCTCGAGCATCCATCTTTGTAATATTTTAAGATTATGATCTACTTCTCTTTAATTTGTAGAGGGAATACGAAATTAATAAATCATGAATTATCTAAAGAAATGAATTTTAGAGAATTCGAACTCGTAACCTTGCTTTCATTTATGTAAAATTATGAATTATCTTGAAAATTCAAAGCTAGTTAATCATGACATATTCTTGGATTGTTTAATTTAATTTTTTTGTTGTTGTGTGTGTGTGTGAAGTGAATGGTGTTAATTGCTCGCATGGGTCCTGCCAATTACAAACTGAAAAAATAAAAAAATATATTTGCAATTTATTTACCCACAATGTTAAAAAAATAGTATTGATAATTAAGTTTTTTTTTAATAATTAAAAAATATATATCCCACAACGAGTAGAACGTTGACGAGCGAATGATTTGAAGGCTTGAAGCTTGGGTTAGCTGGCTCAAGCCCAACAACCCATTGGCAAGTTTTATTTGTAACTTAATTTTACATTTTTTTTTCCTTTGAAGAAATTGATAATTACTTTAGGCTTTAGCCTTTTCTCTTGAGCAACCTTAAAGTTTAATGTTTAGTTTAATTCTCATTTTCAAATTGCACCTCAAACCATAAAAACCCAACAAATTAGCACCACAAACTAATCAACCAAATTCCAACTAATCAGTTAAATATGACGAAATCCTAAAATTTTCAAGTGAATTACCTAAAACTCCTTCCCCCAAAATAAACAAAAAGGATAAATAATTAGTAAATATAAAATTAAAAGGGTCATCATCATCCACACTTTATATGATTTAGATTGGATCATCCACAGGACGGCCGCCAAAGGTGGTCGATTTGCTCTCAAACCTTGATATCATCATCCCACACCACATATAATTTGTTGGCGAATCCATCAAAATTAAGCATCGACGATCATAAACGTCGAGAACTAAGTATTAGTGATCAAAAGAGACATGAAGTCCATATATATTATAAATGAAAACATGACACATAGAATTAAGCATGAAATGGCAAATATATATAATATATATACCCAAACTTTATAACAAATTATATATAGAAGCAGTAGTGCTTCTTCGTACATAATAAAACCAAAACATGATGACATGTATAGATCAACGTACAGTATTTAATCAGTTTTAAACAGAAGATGATTTTATTAATTGGACATGAGTACAACATGATCAGTAGTATATATATATAGTTTGGGTATATATTAATTAACGGAGTATCCAATTTTACTAGCATACTGGATGAGGGCTTTGAGCTCCTCCTCATCGACCAATCCATCATTATTGGCATCGGCATGCTGGAGCGCACGAGAGGCTCTCCAGCCGGGCAGAGGATTACCAAGGGATTGGAACGTCGCCCTTAGCTCTTCCTTGCTGAGACGACCACCATTGTTGGTGTCGTGTTTCTTGAGAATATCCCCTAACTGCTATTCAGTTAGGGGCCCTGATTGCTTGCATGGACGCAGTATTAACATATCGACGAGTCATATTATTACAAAAGGGACGTACGTACGTACCCAAGGGATGGGCGAAGTACTAACAGATGATCTAGATAAGCTGGCCGGTGGCAAAGGCAAATAGCTTAGCTACGCGCGAACGTTTCTAGACTTTTTTGGTGTGTGATTTTCAAATTATAATTAGGACTCACTACAAGAAAACTGCTTATTTGCAGCCAGTTAATTCCAGCGAAATGACTATTTACAGCTAAAATTAGTCTGTTTTGGTCACAAATGGTCTTTTCGCCGCAATTAAATGGCCATAAAAGCCCATTTTCCTTGTAGTGACTCCGGCATGCATGGGGGGATTTTTGTAGTCTTCTTCTATGGTTAAGGACCATAATTCAAGTGTAAACATGAATACTATCATGGCCTTGTGATCAGAGAATAATAGATCGTATATATTCTTAACTTATCTCGATACGCAAGTGATGATCATATCCTGTCATCTATTGAAAACTATGTCTATTTCAATTAGAATAATTCTAATCTCAAGCTGGTGTATACGTAGAACAAACAGGTATTTATTAAAGTATTTACGTGATATAATTTGATTTAGAAGATAAATTTTAAAATTCGAATCTTACAAATCAAATCTTACAATTTAAATGATGTGGATGACGTGCTGGTCTACACACCGGCTTGAGAATAAAGTAAGTTTTTTACAAGTGTAAAAATGTTAACATACAATTAGGATTGGAATAAAGATAAAATGGAGATGTAAAGGTAAATAATTCAAGTGGTTGCATTTACTTTATAAGAAGATGGAGTGGAATCCTGTCATCTTTACCACAGACATGCCAATCTCAAAGAAGGAAGGAATCGAAGGGTGTTGCATTTACTTTATAGGCTTTTTTCATGTAAACATTATATTATGGTGAGAGAATATATTCCCACTTATCTTGACAGGTAAGTGCCCTATGCTTTGGGAATTACGTCTATTTCAATTAAATCATGATTGGACATTAGATTCTGTAACCCTTCTTCTAATTTCTTTCTTTCTTTCGTTTTTTTTTTTCTTTAAACCATATTTTACAAGTATTAAAATGCTTACATACAAGAATTGGAGTAAAGATAAGATGGAGATATAATTCAATGCAGAAGTTGGTTTTTACATGCATGGATGAAAGAATCATTAAACTAACATTGACTGAGCTATCAGTAGTACTAGAGCTGAAGCTCTCGTTTAGTTTAAATTGGAAAATTATTAGATAATTTAGAAGTATTGATAACGTGTTATTATCATCTTATCATAGATTAATGTCATGACATCAAAATATAACATCAAGTCAGTGGACATAGGTTTAATATAACGCATATATTTCAAACATAACGGAATATTTATTTCACATCAAACTATCGGATGGTATAAAGTTTTCAATTACGTGGTCCAAACATTTTTCATGGAATGGGGAATAAGCTTTTGAGTCGGGCTACTCTGCAGTCCAGAATAGCCTGTTCAACTAGACCGATAGGCAAAATTAGTGTTTTTATTTTTTCTCATTTTTTAAATAAATTTAAATATTTTAAAAAATAAAAAATACACTAATACACTTAAAATCACTTCCTTAATCACTAAGTAAAAAAAAAAAAAAATTTGACCAGTGGTCAATTAGAGCGGTCAAACTAGTGGGCAAAAAAGCTTTTCCCTAAACTTTTTCATAGCCTCAGTCTTATCTAACTTTTGGATACAATACTTGAGGTTAGAAGTGAAGACCTCTCTAGTAGGTTCTCTCTAATTATCTTCCCATGCATGCTATGTTATTCTTTATATTCTTAGTCATCCCTTGCAAACTCCTTAATTAATTGTAGGCGATTATTTTCAGTGCAAGTAATTTCTGTTCTTTCATCTCCTCTTTCATATGAAAGCAAACACATCTACAAAAATACATGAAATCTATTGGGGGATAAATATACCTAACAGGCGGACAAAGAACCACGGGTGACTAAAGGCTACAGCCACGTGAGAATCACGTGGCGGATGTAAATGCTCTCTTTGGGCTCGTGGATCGGGCCTACAGACCCCGTCCTCCTAACACCGGGCCGACCCACCAAGATAGACCTTAAAGATATGTCCACCCAACTGGCCATATATATCTCAACAGGATATGGTCCCGTAATGATCAATCCATGCGGAGTGGGCGCACTGAATTTACCTTGTTGGCAATCAAATTAGGCCTAGAGGATTACCACGTGCCCCAGACAAATGGACACTTAGGAGAAATGAACGTGTCAGACCATGAAAGTCAGATACGGAAAGAGAGGCTATATCACACTTTCCATGACAGTAGTGTGAGTTTGGATCACAAATTCATCTCAACTCATCATTATAATTTTTTTAAATCTCAACACAAAATATAATAAACAATTCAACTTTTTCAAATCCCAAAATAATAATAATATTAAAAAATAATATTCTAACAATATTTTATTATCACAACTCAACTCAACTCAACTCAATTCACTTCAACATCCAAACACACCGAGACGTCAACTAAGAGGACTCTTAGTTTTTCCTTTTTTTTTTTTTGGGCATTTGCACACTAAAGGTACGTTTGGATAGTGAGAATACTTAAAAAGTGTTGAGAATGTTTGTGAATAGTTATGAGTAGAAATTGGAGTGAGTTTGTGGGTCCCATTGAGAATATTTTGAGTTGTTTGAATGTGTGAAGTATGTTGAGTTGTTAATTTTTGAATAGGTAGTTGAAAAATGTGTGGGTCCCATAAATATTATAGTGATTTTATTTTTAGTAATAAATATTATAATGATTTTATTATAGTGATTTTTTTTTATATTAATAAATATTGTAGTGATTTTATTTTATTTTTATATATAATAATGATAAATATTATAATGATTTTATTTTTAATTTATATATAATAGTGATAAATATTATAATAATTTTATTTTCATATATATAATAGTGATAAATATTATAGTAATGTTATTTTTTATTTATATATTATAGTGATTTTATTTTTTATTTATATACGATAGTGATAAATATTATAGTGATTTTATTTTTTTATTTATATATTATAGTGATTTTATTTTTTATTTATATATTATAGTGATTTTATTTTTCTATTTATATATAATAGTGATTTTATTTTTTATTTATATATAATAGTGATTTTATTTTTTATTTATATATTATAGTGATAAATATTATAGTGAATTTATTTTTTATTTTATATTATAGTGAATTTATTTTTTATTTATATATAATAGTGATAAATATTATAGTGATTTTATTTTTTATTATATATTATAGTGATTTTAATTTTAATTTATATATTATATTGATTTTATTTTTTATTTAGATATAATAGTGATTTTATTTTTTATTCATATATTATATTGATTTTATTTTTTATTCATATATAATAGTGATAAATAGTGATTTTATTTTTTATTTATATATAATAGTGATAAATAGTGATTTTATTTTTTATTTATATATTATAGTGATTTTATTTTTTATTTATATATTATATTGATTTTATTTTTTATTCATATATTCTATTGATTTTATTTTTTATTCATATATAATAGTGATAAATAGTGATTTTATTTTTTATTTATATATTATAGTGATTTTATTTTTTATTTATATATTATATTGATTTTATTTTTTATTTATATATTATAGTGATTTTATTTTTTATTTACATATTATAGTGATTTTATTTTTTATTTATATATTATATTGATTTTAGTTTTTATTTATATATAATAGTGATAAATAGTGATTTTATTTTTTATTTATATATTATAGTGATTTTATTTTTTATTTATATATTATATTGATTTTATTTGTTATTCATATATTATAGTGATTTTATTTTTTATTTATATATTATATTGATTTTATTTTTTATTTATATATAATAGTGATAAATAGTGATTTTATTTTTTATTTATATATTATAGTGATTTTATTTTTTATTTATATATTATATTGATTTTATTTTTATTTATATATAATAGTGATAAATAGTGATTTTATTTTTTATTTATATATTATATTGATTTTAATTTTTTATTTATATATAATAGTGATTTTATTTTTTATTTATATATAATAGTGATTTTATTTTTTATTTATATATTATAGTGATAAATATTATAGTGAATTTTATTTTTTATTATATATTATAGTGATTTTATTTTTTATTTATATATAATAGTGATAAATATTATAGTGATTTTATTTTTTATTATATATTATAGTGATTTTATTTTTTATTTATATATTATATTGATTTTATTGATTTTATTTTTTATTTATATATTATAGTGATTTTATTTTTTATTTATATATAATAATGATAAATATTATAATGATTTTAATTTTAATTTATATTTAATAATGATAAATATTATAATGATTTTTTTTATATATAATTGCGATATATATTATTGATTTTATTTTTTATTTTTATTTAATAGTGATAAATATTATTGATTTTATTTTTTATTTATATATAATAGTGATAAATATTATAGCTACGTTTGGGTAACAAAAATACCTCAGCACTTGGAAGCCTCGTTTGTTTTCAGGAAACATCTCATTTCATCTCACCTCATCAATTCAACTTTTTTAAATCCTAAAACAAAAATAAAATAAACAATTCAACTTTTTCAAATCTCAAAACAAAAATAATATTAAAAAATATATTCTATCAATATTTTATTCAACTTTTTAACTCTCAACTCAACTCAACTCATCTCATTTCATTTCAACTCAACTTTTTAACTTTAATCTCGTGTTACCATCCTTGAGTCTCACTTTCTAATTGCAGGACAGAGGGTTGGCTGCAGGAATTCTTCCCCCTTCACATCCCGATCTTATCAATCACGTTAACGGCCTCCTGACGATTCTTGTGGTGGCAGATCTTCGCCACCGAAAGGCTTCAAAGGCTGTCGTAGGACTGCCACCACTACTCAAGTGGAGTTAAACTTTGCAAGGGACTACTGCAGGATTTCAGAGTCTGTCGAGTTGACTCTCTCTAGTCCGCTTGACGACATCACTAATCTTGAGGGGGTTGCCGAGCGCACCGGACTGTTTGTAGGCATGTTTCAAATGGGGGCTACGGCTTACCTTTTGTCACCTAGTCCTGCAACGTCTTAGATTTTCTAGGGATGGCTCCTGCACAATAGTATGCTGGATCGTTTGGAGGTAGGCCTTGGAAGCTGCGGGTGAGGAGAACCCTGATCTCATTGCCCACGAATTCTTCTGTACTCACAGTGTTTGGCAGTACAATGGGAACGAATTTAGCTTTTGCTTGTGAACGGACTATAGGATTGCCCATCTGGAGCCTTGCTATTCTCATGTACTTAAGAACTAGGATCAAAAGTTCTTCTTTGTCTCTAGGGTTGGATGGGAGTTTCCTATCGGTGAGGCCGACCGTTGTGAATAGGCTTATCCGGACTCTAGAGCCTAGAGTGAGAGAGATAGACATAAATTAGGTTTCACAACATTTTTGCCTGCTTGAGTAAATTTGGTTGGCAGCCTTTAAATACTCAATAAATATTGCGAGATTTACTTTATATGTCTATATGCCAGTTTAGGTCCTAGAAATTAGACATGAACTCTAGGGGATGTAAATCCTTATATATTAGCTACCACCATTAATAGACCTTTGTTGTGGTTAGGATTTATTTCTTATTTTAAACGAATTGTTGTGGTTAGAATTAGATTATGGCTAAATGCAACTTGCAGGCAGATGGTTACAACTTACCCATCTTAAATTGTAAGTTGTGGTTATTGTTTGTAGTTGAGATCCATTCTCAACCTTGTAATTGGAAGGTTGAAAATAAGGCTTGGTTTGGTTTTACAAACATTTGAAATCATTTCATCCAATCTCATCTCATATCGTCTCATCTCATTTCAACATCTAAATACCATTCAAACACAAACATTTTTCAATTCCAAATTTCAACTTTTCAACTTAATAATTCATCTAATCATTGCAACTTCCCCAAACTTAAAAAAAAAAACTCAACTTTTTTCAAATCCCAAAATAAAAATAATATTCTAATATTCTTTTAACTTTATAATTCTTTTACTCAACATTTTTCCTCTCATTTTTCAAAATCCCATAAAAATCTTAACTCAAATCATTTCACTACTATTTACAGATTTATCAATATTTCATCTCATGATTTCATCTCATCTATGTAATCAAGCGAGACCTAACCGTGAACAAAAATCTAAAAAAATGAAAGACAAGGAGGCTAAAAGCTGTCCAAATTGAAGATTTTTTTTTTTTTGCGTGATTAATTGTCTAAATGGCCGTTTCCATAAAATTCCATCAAATTTAACATTTTACTAGTTACCTAGCTAATTGTTTTCTCACATTTTCACAAAATGATCAATCGATTTGATAAATATTCCAATTTACGTCAAGTAAAATCTAAAGATAATTCTAATTATATATATTTGCAGTTTAGTTTGGCTTCTCGAGTGAAAAAATCCTACTTAATTTCTCTGAAAACTTCAAGTTTAAGTGCTCATGAGTGGATAAATAGTCCTTATCATGTTTCTACTTTGTTAAATTAATCATGATCTCACTGAGGCCGGACAGAATAATGATTATTCTGCAGACTAGTTTTAATAGATAATCCACATGAAAGAAGATAAGAGAATTGCCCAAAAATACAGAGAAAATGCCTCTGATGTTCAATTTAAAATTATCAATATCCAAGAATGACGAAATCAATCCACAAGGCGGGTTGTAATAGTTGAAAATCGACTATATCAAAATTTTACCAAAAATAACAAAATCTCAATAATTATGCCAAAATTAAATACTTAATGAAAAAAGTAATCTGCCATAAATCTGGCCCAAATTGAGTTCAGAATCACTTTCTAAATAAAAAATTAAATATTACCATAAAAGATAAAAAATAACTAAAAATAGGAATTTAGAGGGGAAAACAGTAAAATTTGGCCTTGAAAATGATGCACTATGCTCGGTGTGTCCACAACGTTTGCGTCGAAAAGAGCTTTCCGAATTGGGGTCATATGCGTGATTATGATACCCATAATCAAGGTTATGACCAAAATACCGAAATGTGCCCAAAACTGCTTTAATCAAGGAAAAATCATGATTTCCTGCCATCTTTGTACTGATCCGCCACCTTAAGGTATTTCAACATAGTTTACGTGCAATTTAACAACTGATCAACATCATCTGACTCGGATCCTCGTGCATCACTCACTCTCCCACTACTCCACCTATTTTTTTACTGGACCTACCAAAAGTATTATAGACAAGAACTATTTAAACGAGTCCATGCAGATATAGTAATCATCACAATATTGGATAATGCTAGAAACATATATAGAAGCATGCATGACAAATAACCAAGCTTACACAAATTAAGAAGCACTACTTCATCATACATAATAAAACCAAAACACATACAAACATTGAACCTTGCACATGACAAGGCCGGAGCTGGCCGCCGTTTGGTTCTTACATCAGCTAATTAGAATTAGTTGAAACTTAGCTACTGCAATATTAATTATATAGAGATAGCCCTTTAGTTTTTGTACAGCATTTTACCATCATATCCCTTTTTCATAGCATATTGCACGACGCCGTCGAGCTCCTCCTCTCCGATTAATCCATCCCTGTTTGCACCAGCATGGTGGAGGGCACGAAGAGCTCTAAAGTTGGGTAAACGAGAACCGAGGGATTGGAAGGCATCTTTTATGTCTTCCCTGCTGAGAGAAGACCGTCATGCAGGTTAGCATCGTGTTCTTTGAAAATAGTCCGTAACTGACTTTCAGTTCGGGGCTCACAACGCCTGACGTAATTACAAAAGGTATCCGAGGGATGTGGAGCTGGGTGGCCGCAAAGGCAAATTAATATATAGGTTTATAGGCATTTTGGGTTAGATTTTCAAATGACTCCAGCATGCAGCATATATGCATGGGGATTTTATAGGCCCTTTCTTCTATTGGTATTAATTCAAAGAGCATGATTAAAGCATTTATTCGAATTAAATTGTATTGATCATGACAAGCAAGTGGTACTTCATGTTGCATGCAATCGTGTCGACGGAGTACAAACAGCAGGACTAGGGGGCGCCCGGGGGATTGACCCTTGCAGAACCCAATAATATTGTCGACTAATGTCCTATCATTAGTAGAACCCATCAATAGGGGAACAAATTTCAGAGCGCGAGGTACAAAATTATGAGAATAGAATTAACACACGAAATATGGCAAAAGTAATTCACTTATTGTGCCAACAATACTGTTGTAACGTTCCAATAAAAGGCCTAAACAACATGATCTATACTTCAAAAGGACTAATCAGTGATACAATTGGAGCTCTATTAGAACCTATAACTTAAAAACATGTTTCCCAACACAACTAAAATAAATCTCCAAAACTTTATAATCAAAGCTCAATCTCATGTCTTATAAATAAACACCTGGAAAACTCCGCAAGGTCATTATCGCAATAAAAATAAACTAAGGGGTCTAATATCTCCCAGTAGTCATAACAAACCAAACTGATAATTTCATAAGTTTTACTAAACCCAAGATATAATTAAATCTAAAAGACATCAAATCTAAAGGACATCAGAATTCCCTCTTTTAACATTCTCTCCTCAGCTTAATCATGCTCACCAATCTAATCCAGGTCCTCAGTTGGACTCTCCACATCATCTGAAAATATTATGAAGATAAGGGGGTGAGTTATCAACAACTCAGTAAGCAGATGACATATGCTAGCGTGCAAACATGAGCATTTACAACGTACAGTATGTAGAACAAAATATTTTCCAGAGTTATCATGCAGAACAAAGCATGTTTTCAAAAGTAATAGAGCGATAGTTTTAAAACAAGTAAAACCCAGAGTACTTTGGCATAACATAACCTGAGCATCATCATCACCTAAAAACAGAGCATCTTACAGAGTAGAGACCATGTTTCATCCCCGTGGTAGGGTTGTGCTAACCCCGGTGGCCAAACCAGGCAGAGACAGAGGTGAAATCTTTCTCTTATTACTCTCGGAGCCCTGAGTGTGCACACAGAAAAGACCACATAAAAATCACTTTGTTTCCAAAGTGGGTGCACTCAGAGACAGAGAAGTTGGTACCAACCCAAACAGAGCAGAGCATAACAGAGCAGAGCAGAGACATAGTCAGATACAAGATCAGTATATCATGCCGAAGGTTTTCAGATGCCATATTAAAATAAAACAGAGTACCAAAACATAATCAGATCCTTCTCACATACTGAAAACAAAAGTCAGAGCATCTTTCTAAATAAATGCACAATTTTTCAGATTCTCAATATTGTTTTTTTTTTTTTTCCAGAGACCACATGACAGAATTTAGCTCACGTCTATATAATGCATGTCAGAAAATATTTTTCTTTTCACATAGGTTTCGTGAATAATGCAAATAAGCAACCGAGGTTGGTTTTTATTTTTCCCAAGTTCTCATTACAACACAAAATATGCAAGTTATCAGAAAGTCAACCTCAATCTTATTAACTCGTATAAAAGCTAGCATAGGAACACCGCTTACCTGACTCCTACAGCGTATTATCTATGCCTTGAAAATGACCTCTATCACTCTCGTCACCTATTCATAAAATTAATATATATATAAACTAAGTATTAAAGTCCAATAACACAATTTTGGTCTAAAAATTTAAGACCCAAATTCTAAACCATATTTCAGCAAATATAACTCAACTCAAACAACCATATAATCACTTGGACGGCCTACACTTCAACCCAAAATACCATATACCAATTTCAACATTGGCCTAAACACCCACCGAAATAATTCATCCTCAAAAACCATTCCAACACATGGTCTTCCGCTTACACAAAAACATTCCTAAAGAAAACCCACGAACTACACTATATAAAGAACATGACCCATAAATTTCATTGGAGTGAACTAAAATAATTGAAGTGAAAGTGTGTGTGCGGGTGAGAAAAAAAACAAAGAAAGAGAATGGGTTATCGGTGCAAGATAGTGTCACCAGATGTGGCTTCGAT
This sequence comes from Juglans mandshurica, assembly GCA_022457165.1. Classification (NCBI taxonomy): domain Eukaryota; kingdom Viridiplantae; phylum Streptophyta; class Magnoliopsida; order Fagales; family Juglandaceae; genus Juglans; species Juglans mandshurica. Next base: position 6,110,974 of record CM039634.1, on the reverse strand, counting down.
GGTTATAAGGTTTTAGGGATTAACGACAAAGCATCACAAAATCACACAGTAAAAGAAAAAGAAATCTGCATTGGAGAGGAAGAGAGAGTGCCGACAGTGAGGGCCTTGAGTTTCGGAATCAAGGTGTAAAATGAGAGAGAGAGAGAGAGAGAGAGAGAGATACCTAAAGACGAAGACATTGTGCAAGAGGGAGAGAAGAGCCGAGTCTGAAGAGAGAACACCAACTGCAGAAATAGAGGGACGCGAGAGATAGATAAACCGATTTTGAGGGAAAAACCGAATGTGAGGGAAACCAAAATGGAGAAATGCTAGGGCATTAAGCTCGGACTCACAAACAGACCAAACGAAAAGAAGAGATGAAATCGGGAAGAGAAAGTGGGTAACGGGAGAGAGAGAGAGAGACGTCTGGAATTGGGCAAGCAAGAAAAACCGAAAGAGAAAGAGAGGGAGAAAGAATCGGGAGGAAGTTGAGGAAGAAGCAGAACTTACCCCAAACGGCGCCGTTTCAAGCTCTCCAAGAAAAGGTTGGGCCTTTGCGCACGGGTCCGGGCCTCACGTCGCTAGGCCTTACATCCTCCTCCCTTTACAAAAATGCTGTCCTCGAAATTTACTACGAGCTATAAAAATTCTCTTCGAACAAGTGAGGATACTTAGCTCGCATCTCTTCCTCGAATTTCCAAGATGCTTCGCTGATAGCATGATTATTCCACAATACTTTAACCAAATGGATAGTTCGAGTCTATAACACTTGCTCTTTCCTGTCCAAAATCAGCACTGGTTCCTCGGTGTAAGTCATATCCTCTTGAATCTGAAGGGGTTCATGATCTATAATGTGGGTGGGGGTCATGGATGTACTTTCTCAACATAGACACATGAAACACATTATGCACTCCCGAGAATGCTAGTGGTAGGGCCACCCTGTAAGCCACTGGTCCAATCTGATCAAGAATTTCAAACGGTCCAATATATCTTGGGCTCAACTTACCCTTCCTTATGAATCTCATAACTCCTTTCATCGGTGTTATCCTCAAACTCTAATTGGCGACGGCGTTTATCTGCATAACTCTCTTGTCGGCTTTGAGCTGCTTTCATTCTAGCCCGAATGGTATCTAGCTTCTCTGTGGTCTGCTGAATAATCTCTGGCCCCAAAAGTTTCCTTTCACCTACTTCATCCCAAAACAATGGAGATCTACGCCTTCTGCCAAACAAAACCTCGTATAGTGCCATCCCAATGCTAACCTGGAAACTATTATTATAAGCAAACTCGACCAATGCTAAATGTCACATCCAAGTTTCCTTAAAATCCAATACACATGCCCTCAACATGTCTTCTAAGATCTGAATAGTCTTTTCTGACTGCCCATCCGTCTGAGGGTGAAAAGCAGTACTGAAACTTAACTTAGTACCCATTGCCTCTTGTAAGCTTCGCCAGAACTTGGAAGTGAAACAAGGGTCTCTATCCGACACAATGGATACCGGTACTCCATGCAACCTCACTATCTCCTGCACGTACAACTCATGTAGTTTCTCCAGTTTATAAGGAACTTTAATGGGCACAAAACGAGCGGTCTTCGTTAAGCGATCCATGATCATCCAAAGTCCATGGAGATATGCTCCCACTTCCATTCTAGAATCTGGAGTGGCTGCAATAATCCTGCAGGTCTCTGATGCTCCGCCTTCACCTGTTGGCAAGTTAGGCATTGTTCCACAAATTTAGCAATTTCTCTTTTCATACCATTCCACCAAAAAGACTCTCTCAAGTCCCAATACATCTTGGTACTCCCTGGGTGAATTGTGTACAAAGAACAGTGTGCTTCTTCAAGAATTACCCTTTTTAGTTCATCATCAGCAGGTATGCATACTTTACTTCTAAACCTCAAAACTCCATCGTCGGAAACGCTAAAATTAGGTTTGTCCCCGTTCCGGACTTCTTCCACTAGCTTCACTAACCCCGAGTCCACTTTCTGAGCAGCTTTGATTCTATCTATCAAGGCAGGTTGAACTATTAAACTGGCCATGAAAGCATTTGTATCACTAGCGATGACCTCAATACCGGCTCTTTCTAGGTCCATTAACAATCTATGTTGAGTGGTAAGGGCTGCAACTGTCGGTCCCATTGACTTTCTACTTAGGGCGTCGACTACAACATTAACTTTGCCTGGGAGATAATTATTGGTGCAATCATAATCCTTGATCAACTCAAGCCATCTCCTTTGCCTCATATTTAATTCCTTTTGGGTAAAGAAATATTTCAAACTCTTGTGATCCGTAAAAATTTTGTACTTTTCCCCATACAGATAGTGTCTCCAAATCTTAAGTGCAAAAATGACTACCGCGAGTTCCATATCATGTGTGAGATAATTTTGCTCATACACTTTCAGTTGGTGTGAAGCGTAAGCTATAACCTTCCCATGTTGCATCAGTACACACCCCAATCCAAGCCTTGATGCATTGCTATAGACAATAAATCCACCTTTAACTGTGGGGACTGTTAACACCAGAGCTGTCACTAATATCTGTTTCAACTATTGGAAGCTTTCTTCACACTTTGTTGTCCATTCAAACTTATTATTTTTCCTAGTGAGTGCTGTGAGAGGAAATTCTATCTTAGAGAAACCATCAATGAATCGACGGTAATAACCCGCCAATCCCATGAAACTTCTAACCTCATGAACATTCGTTCGGCGCCAACCAATTAATCATTGCTTCCACTTTTCCTGGGTCCATTGAAATGCCATCTTTCGAAACTATATGCCCCAGAAACGTGATTGAATCAAGCCAAAATTCACACTTCTTCAACTTAGCAAAGAATCGTTTATCTGTAAGTGTCCCAAGTACTAACTTCAAATGTTCTTCCTGCTCGGTCTTGCTTTTGGAGTATATTAATATATCATCAATAAAAACAACCACAAACTTATCTAAAAATTCATGAAACACCCGGTTCATCAAATCCATGAATACTGCTGGGGCGTTAGTCAGGTCAAAAGGCATGACCAAAAACTCATAATGGCCATATCGGGTCCTGAAAGCCGTCTTAGCCACGTCTTCCGCCCTGATCTTCATTTGATGGTAACCCGATCGAAGATCAATCTTTGAAAATACCTGAGCACCCTGAAGCTGATCAAACAAATCTTCTATATGGGGTAGCGGGTACTTATTCTTTATAGTCACCCGATTAAGTTCCTTGTAATCGATACACATTCGCATAGATCCATCCTTCTTCTTTACAAAGAGAACTGGATCTCCCCAAGGTGATACACTGGGCCTGATGAAACCCTTGTCCAACAAATCTTCCAACTGCTCCTTGAGTTCCACTAATTCAGACGGTGCCATTCGGTAAGGTACTTTTGAAAGGGGTGCCGTGCCTGGGACTAGTTCAATAGCAAACTCTACCTCTCGCTCGGGTGGAAGTCCAGATAAATCTTCTGGGAAAACCTCTGGATATTCACTCACAACAGGAATCTGTTCCAACTTCAACTCCTCTTTTGGTGCTTCTACCACACAGGCTAAGAATCAATGACAACCATCACGTAACAATTTTCCAACCTGAATGGCAGATATGATGGGTGGAACCAACCTCACTTTCGACCCTGTGAACCGAAATTCACTTTCTTTTGGGGGTCTGAAAACCACTTCTTTTTTAAAACAACCAATATTGGCGGAGTAGGAAGCCAGCCAATCCATACGCAAGATCGAATCAAACCCAATCATGTGAAACACTATTAAATCTGCTGGCATTAGTCTTCCCTTTATAGACAAAGGGCACCCCGGTAGAATCTCACTACAGACTACCGAATTTCCTGTTGGGGTCACGACCACTAGCTTGTGCTTCAACCTTTCAGTTTCTAAAGTGCAAAATCTTGAGTAAGCCGTGGAAACAAAAGAATGTGTCGCTCCCGAGTCAAATAACACAACAACGTTATTAGAAAACAAAGAAAGAGTACATGTGATCACATTCAGCCTTATTGATGAACTAAAATATTCAAAGTCTTAACCAAAACCAACAAATAGAATAATAATAAAATAAAATAAAATCCTTAAAGCAAAACAAAGGAGTCATACCAGTGATCACATCGTTCCTATCCTCAACCTCTCCAGGTGTTAATGCAAAAACTCGTGCAGGCGCAGTGGAACTTTGATTGCTGCCTCGTGCTGGAACTTCATTTCTCTGAGGTGGCAATATGGTCGCCTTGTTGCTACCCAATTGCATTGGGCAGTCCCTGATGTTGTGTCCTGATTTGCCGCAACGGAAACACAATCCTGCCCCTTTTCTGCACTATCCGAAATGCACTTGATTGCATGTCCTACATTGATAGGCCTGTTGGTTACCCTGAACCGGCCTCTTTCCCGAGCTACTACCCTCGGTCATCTTTTTCCATGGTCCTTGATCTATGCCAGAATGGTACCCAGTTGGAGTAATCCTCTTCCTTTATTCATGCAGTGTAGCGCTTCTTTGAAGGCTTCGTTCAAAAACTGTGGCTTTATTCACCATTTTTGAGAAGTTTCGAATCTGGAAGCCCACCACTCACTCATAAAGTTTCTCATTCAGCCTTGCTCGAATTTACGTGCCTTCTTTACCTCATCGGGAATCAGATACATAGCAAAACAGGATAACTCAGTAAATCTAGCAGCATACTGGTGTACCGTCATTGTTCCCTGCACCAGGGTGGCGAATTTCATAGCCTTGTCATCTCGGACCTAGCTAGGGAAGAAGCGCTCAAGAAAGATTTGCTTGAAATGCAACCAACTAACTATCTCTGTCCCTTCTGCTTCTCTGATAGTTCTTTCAGAAATCCAACACCTCTTCGCTTCCCCGGTAAGCTTGAATGTGGCAGCCACCTTTTGTTCATCTGTGCAGGTTAGGACCCGTAATATCTCCTCAATGTCCTGAATCCAATCCTCAGCCAGGGTTGGATCACCTCTCCCATCAAATAAAGGGGGGTGCATTCGATTGAAGTGCTCTACGGTGTAGCCTCCTTCATTATAGTTACGTTGGCGACCCGAGGGATTCTGCACAAGGTCATCAATTAATTCGGAAGCACTCGGGTTTGCTTCCCTTTCGTTCTCGTTTGCATTCAGATTCGACATGCTTTGTTCTCTACGACGAGGTGGCATCCTGACAAAAATAACTTGGATCTTTAATACCAGTTTTAAAAAAAAAAATTAAAGGGTTCATATAAACATAATTAATTAGTGGTATTCGTAAAACAAAACATATATATTATACTTCCAAATTATAAGGATACCTATAATAGAGAGAAATGAAGTACGCACAACGGTAGTAATAGTCAATCTCCAAAATCTAAAACTTTAACCCCATCTCAGAAGTCTCTGGAATCAAAACAAACCTCAATAAACCTGAATTTAGCTCATTGACTCGTAAAAACCTACGAATCGAAATCATTCCTAAAGTCTGTAAATTCTAAGACTTCCAATACCCACAATACTCAACCTTATAGTCCGCTCCACTACTACATCAAATCTGAAAATGATTTCTCCAAGACTATCTATGCTCCGAAATCTTACATACTATATTCTGCAGAACTTCAAACCTGCCTCTGATACCAAATGTAACGCCCCAATGAAAGGCCCAAACAACATGGCCTATACTCAAAAAGGAATAGTCAATGATACAATTGGAGCCCCATTAGAACCTTATAAAAAACAAGAACTTCTCCTTCCCAAGCAATGTTGGATCCCATACACCACCTACCCTTATCCATATCATATAGGGTATCACAACTGTATAGATCATGAACAATAGATATTGTATATGAAAGGTTAAACTAGTACAATATAACTTGGGTAGCTCATGAATATGAGTTGAATCATATATACTTCAATATTTATAAAAGTTATTATAAAGGAATCATGGTCTTTTTAATTAAAAGGTTTTATTGGTTGAAGAAACTGATGCTCTCATATTTGATCCAGTACCCTATATATGGTAATGATCTGCAAGTCGCAAGAAAATCTGTAAGCAGGTTGGATAAAGAATATCATGATCTCCATTTCACTTGAAATGTTATAGATAACATCAATTAAGTTTGTACTAAACATAAGGTATATATGTTTGTCGTTGCCTTTTTAAGAAGGATTATATAACATTTCAAGTGGCTATTGGTGCTGTCCACCGGTGGCCAGCACCGATAGTTGTGTCGTACGTTACGATATCATGTGAAGTAGAGAGGATCCTTATCCAAATTTGTGGGCCATGTAGTCATCAGAACAATTAGAAAAGAAACAAATCTTTCAATTCCTTTTAATTGCTTACATAAAAACTCGAGTGATCCTAGTAAGATATATATATATATATATATATATATATATATATATATAGCATTATTTGAAGTATAATCCAAGTTAATGCTGAACTGATCACAATATTCCACCAAAAACTAGTTGGCCATGAGTCTGAAATTTTGTTCCACTTTTTTCAAAAGGATTGTGCAGGATTTGCATACACCAGGATCTAGATTGAGAGCAAGTTAAGAGATAGATACATATAATGAGTCCCATACCATTTAAGGCTTCCCGAGTAAATTTTGTGGGCAGCATAAAATACTTAATAAATATTGTGATTAGATCCACTTTGTATGTCTATCTTCTATCTTCTATCTCCTACTCTAAGCCCTAGAGTTTAGACAAGAACTCTAGGAGATCTAAAAACCTATATATTAGCTTCCTACAATTGGACCCTTGTTGTGGTTAGAATTAGATTAAGGCTGAATTCGTCAGGTTGTAGGCAGATGGTTATAACTTATTACCCTTCTCAAATTGTATGTTATGGTTATTTTTTGTAATTGAGATCCACTCTCAACCTTGTAATTGGAAGGTTGATCATATGTAACGCCCCGTACCCGAGGGTCCGGAGAGTTAACTCTTGTCACTTAAAAATCATTTTCCTTTCACATAGTACATATTCTAATCTTTCTCAATCGTACAAAATACTCATATATTTACATCAATTACTCCAGAATAACTATTCTAAGACGATACAAAATTTAATATAAACATCAATCTCCCAACAAATCACATCATCAGAGCACAACAAACTTACTGAATGAAAATCCTCAATACCCATATAAACCTTCTATGCTTAAACCATTATTCTTAACTCTTCTCACCCATGCTCCATATCCTTGATCCTCAATTGAAACATTCAAATCATCTGAAAAATATTGTGGAGATAAGGGGTGAGTTATCAACAACTCAGTAAGCAGAGAACATATACTAGCATGTAAACATGAGCCTTTTCAGAAAGTTCAATATGCAAAAACAAAACATTTTATTTTTATATGCAGATCTCAGAAAACGTGTTATCAGAAAATCAGAGCGACTTTTCAAACATTTCATACTCAAGTCAACAATTCATATTTGAGGATCCATTTCATATTCAAAAACACTTTGGCATAACATAACTGAACATATTCATCTTATCATATCATATCATATACCATGTTTAACCCCCGTGATAGGGTTGTGCTATCTCCGGTGGCCAAACCAGGCAGTATCATGTGGTGAACTTTCCCTTTTTCAATCTCGGAGCCCCGAGTGTGCACACAGGAAAAAATACGTAAAAAGACCACTTTGTTTCCAAAGTGGGTACACTCATATCATATCATGGTGGTACCAACCATATCACGTGAACAGTATCATCATATCAGAACCATATTCAGAACAGAGAAGTATGCCAAAGTTTTATCATATCCATATCATATCAAAACACGTGCGAAACATATTCACATCATTTCTATTTGATCAAAAACAGATCCATATCATTTCATATCACATGCATAAAATTTCAATGATATCATATTCGCTCTTTTGTATATTTCAGAAACATGTCAAATATTGCTCATGTCTACACATTTCATGTCAAACATTTCTTTTCTCTTTCATACGTATCTCATGAGGGAATGCAAAACATAGACTGAGGTTGTTTTTCACTTTTTCTTTTTAAAACAACATGCACATTTTTACAAACCAACCACAGTTCATTTCTTTTTATGCAAATCCAGCATAGGAACCCCGCTTACCTGGACGACTTAACTTTTCCAAAAATTTCCTCAAAAATGTCGAGTCGACTATAAATCGTCACCTATAAAAATAATCACGTAATTTCTGTAAGTTTCCAATAGATCACATATGTCGATATTTAAACCTAAGCTTCTTAAATAACCTATTTTAAATTTCTCAAAACTTAACACCTTCATAATCCCAAAATATATCATTACTTCATAAAATCACCAATATCCACCACAACCCACGTCATACACAAAACACCAATATTTAAACCCGAACAGCCAACAAATCTCATAGTCTAAACCAATCATACTAACAACTCCATCACCCAATCCAATCAACCCCGTTACTTCTCGGACTCAGTCCGGCAAAACCAATCAGCATTTAAATATAGTGTAATGTGCTAGTGTAAAAATACATTAAATTCACGAGAATTCTTTGAAAAATACTTACATTGCTATATAATAATTTATGGAGGATCACGGAGGCGCAAGAAGTGGAAAAATAGTTTCGGAACAGTGCAAAATACACTGTGGCCGTGGGTCACAGATACCCACTTTTCAACGGGTGCAAACGAAGACCCGAGATTGATAGGGTAGGGCCTAGGGATGTCGGTGAAGCTAGTGGTGGTGATGGTTGGCCGTGGGTGGCGGCGCAAAGGGGTGGTTTAAGGTCAAAAATACCCAAAACGGAAATGGAGTTGGATGTGCTTCACCGGTGACGGATCGGAGGTGGGGTTGGGTTCAATGGGTTGCTTGGAGGTCGAGGATGAAGTGGTGAAGAAATGGCGGCCAAAGGTGGTGCGACGGCGGCGCTGGAGTGAGGAGAAGGCCACGGCTTTGTGTGGCGCGTGGAGGCTAACGGTGGCGCCAGAGGAGCTGAAACTGGAGGGAGGTGGTCGCCGGCGGCAGAGGAATCGAGTGGGGTGGGCGGTGTCGCGCACGGCGGCGCGACGGCGGCGGGTTGGGTGGAGAGAAGGGACTCACGGGGAGAGAGAGAAGGAGGGAGGGCTGCGCGGGAGGAAACCAGAGAAAGAAAGAGAAAAGAAAGGAAGAAAAGAAAAAGGAAGGAAAAAGAAAAGAGAAAAGAGAAATTGTAGGGAAAGAAATGAGGTCCAATCCTCACATCTTGGGTCACAAAAATGATCCAACAGAAATGATTTTAAAACTGCAAGTGAAATAAAATAATTCAAACACAGTGATTAAATTGAAAATAAATAATTAAATCCAACAATAAGTTAATTTAATTCGAGAAGAAATTTAAACACATAACAATAATTAATTTAAAGAAGGCACTTCAAAAAAATAATTTTTGTAAACTAAAAATCATAAAAATAGTCTAATTAAAAAAATCCAATAATTTTAAAATAAGAGAATAAATTCTAAATAAATAAAAATAATTCATTCATTAAAATACATTAAAATACGGGGTGTTACATCATAAATAATATCCCAATTTACGTCAGCAATCTAAAGATAATTCTCATATATATATATATATATATATATATATATATATATATATATTTGCAGTTTAGTTTGGCTTCTCGAGTGCAACAATCCGAGTTTCAGTGCTCAACTAATTAACCGTGCTTACCGCGTGTCTACTTTCCCACTCTACTATTTTTTAGCAAGTCCACCTAAAGCATTATAGACAAGAAGTATTTAGAGACAAGTCCCCAAAAGGATCCAATTCTAGCAAGTTTAAAATTCATAAGAAAAATTGCTTGGAATTGGTAAAACTTATAGTAATCTTCCCATTGGGTACGAGCTGACGAAAACACTATATAGAAGGAAAATAACAAGCTAGCACAAAGAAGCCCTACTTCATCATCATATAAAATACATACCAAGCAGTAGTACTGAACCAAAACACATACAAGCACTGAACCTTGCAGTACACAAGGAGCCGGCCGCCGCTTGGTTCTTACATTATGTGAAGCTGAAACTTAGCAAGCTACTACATTTATATACTAACATGTTACCAGACACACTATATATATTCGATATTATAAGGTATAGGGGAAGATCACTATATGTTATATCCATGTTTCGAAGCATATTGCAGAAGGGCGCCGAGCTCCTCCTCCCCGATTAATCCGTCTCCGTTAGCATCAGCATGGCGGAGTGCACGACGAGCTCTCCAGCCGGGCAGACGAGCACCGAGGGATCGGAAGGCATCCTTTAGCTCTTCCTTGTTTAGACCCCCGTCGTTGTTAGCATCGTATTTTTTAATAATACCCCGTAACTGATCTGCAGTTAGGGGCCCTTGCTTAGCCACAATACGAGTCATGTTATTAGAACAGGGAGCTGAGTGGCAAGGCCGCAAATAGGTTTATAGACTTTTCTGATTTGGTTTTCGAAGGAGTACTCCCGCATTGCATGGGGGTTTTATAGTATAATTTTTTGACCTATGGTTAAAGAACATATATGATTGGAGTGTAACTGTTACTATATACTATGGTGAGACAATATATTCGAAATTATCTTGACAAGCAAGACGTTTCCTGTACGTGTATAGGATTAGATATATAAGAGATGAGATACAACAACCACAATATACAAAAGTAGTTGTTACATGCACGCATGAAAGAATCATGAAAAAAGAGATGGCCGGGCCAAGTTGTTTGGCTTGACCATCGCAAAACCATTGATTGTGATATTATTAGTAGAACCCACTGGCATGAGAATAAATTACACCTAGCTTTTTGCCAGAAAGTTGAGCTGCCCATGAGAGCTATCACTAAAACCGAATCCCTCGTTCAGATTTAGATATTGTTTGGTTCCATATATGAGATAAGATGAGAAATATGTAAATAGTAATTAGTGAGATAATTTGTTAATAGTAATCAAATTATTTGAGTTAAGATATTTTATGAAGTTTTAGAAAATGAGAGAAAAAATGAAATAAAAATATTATAAAGTTAAAATATTGTTAGAATATAATTTTTTAATATTTTTTTTATTATTTTGAGATTGAATTATTTTTTGTGTAAGTTTGGAAAAGTTATAATGACTAGATAATGGTAATACTAAAAAATTGAAAAGCTGAAAATTTGAAATTAAAAAGTGTCTATATTTAAATGATGTTTGAATGTTGAGATAAGATGAGTTGTGAGCATCTCATGTGAAACTAAACGGGGCCTTAATCTAAGAATTATTTAATAGTTTGGAAATAAATATCGATAATGTATTTAATATTGTGGTAATCTCGTACTATCAGTACATGAGAATCATGTCAGGCTATTAACTTTAATGACATGTCATCATGTGATTAGAACAAGATTGCATACCATTACTCTAAAATTACCTAATAACTACGCATTGCATGATACTTACAGATCTTCTTACAATTCATATAATCAAACATCTCAAAAAATGTAATTCCATTTTTTCTGGTCAGATAAACACAGGAAGATGCAAATATAGTAAAGATAAACGAATATTTCAAATCAAAATATATTTCAAATGGTATAAATTTTTCGATTATAGTAAGTGGTCCAAACAATAATAATGGAATTGGGAATCACCTCTTTCAAATTAAACCTCACTTTTTATGTAACTTTTGTTGGATGCATTTGCTGTTGGCAGATACTGAAAACCCGGCCCCTCTAGTACTATAGGTTCTTTCTTATCTTTATCCCATGTTCTCATGTTCGGTACTTTGTTCAATATCCAGCACAGTGCCATGTTGACCAAGCCGACGTAGTAGTGCCACATGACACTGGCACGTCAGCCTGGCCGGACACAGTCACTACAACAAATTTAAGCTTTTGGGACGAAATTATTTAGGGATGAACAAAATTTCATCCCTAAAAGTCATTTTTTGGGATGGAATTTAAATTTCGTCTAAAAAATTGATGACTTTACAAAATCGTTAGAATGGTCAAATAACCATTTGAACAATATCTTCTGTGACAAATTAAATCATCTCAAAAAGTTTTTTTCCGTTCGAACGATAATTTGTTGTGTTCGAACGAAAAATATTTGGTGGCAAATCCTGGCGGGAAGCTTTCTAAACCGTTCGAACGGAATATATTTAGTTAGAACATATTTAAGCACCACATTTATACATTCGAAAGTATAATATTAATTTCAGTATGAAACTCAATATAAAAAATATATATATCATATATACAAATTCATTAATTAACTTTATGTAATTAATTTAAAAATATTTTAATGATTTCTTTTATGTTAAAATAAGATTTTTAGTTAAATAAATATTATCAACCATACACCACATAATCTAAATCAATAATTACTCTAGAAAAGATAAAATATTTAATTTCAACTAAAGCAAATTATCAAAACACCATATATATTGTCCATAACTATAACAAAAAAAATATAAATAAAAAATAGAAACTATTGTGATGCGAGGTCTCTACACACATCCTCGACTGCAGCTAATTGTCTCTCTACTTGTGCCAGTCGAGTACAGAGCGTGACCTAAGTTGCATTATTGGCATTAATCTTTGTAGGTAACTCATTAACCTCTGTACGTAACCCAGAGACGGTAGCCATAATCTCTATATGCAACTTAGACATGACAGTATGCACTGCATCAATCACTGCTGATGTGTGTACGCCGATCTCAGCACGTAGTATGTCGGCCATCTCCTCTCGAGTAGATGTGCGTGATGCCTCGACCTATGTAGATGTCTCACCAGCCGATACTCCAGTATCTCCTGGCTGTGCATCTCTCTGAATATTAGCCCTGTCAGGAACAACTCCACGAAAACGAAATCTCAAGTGTCTCGTGCTCCGTGACAGGGTGGTGCTATTGATCTATCGTAATGAACCAAGCCTCTGATCGGATCCTCTCAAATATATAACCCGCGAGATCGATCGGAATGCCACGAGTGACCCGTATCATAAATCTCGCTCGATCCATGTTGACCTTGGCCTTGTGCTGCCGAGGGTCAATATTGTTGGCGATGATCAAATTCATGATCCTGAAGAAAGAAGATAAATCTGCCTGCCTAATACTCTTCGTCCCATCGTACACTGGAGCATCTGGACCAACAATCAAGTCTCTGACCTCATGATCAGTAAGTGCGTTGATCTCATTTGTGTAAACTGGTCCTTCGTCCTTCGTCCTGAGACATCTCTGCATCACCTGAAGGTTCAGACTCTCTAGGCGGCAGGTTCGGATAGGCATCGAGAAGCATAGGAATCTGGAGATATGCAGCGAGTCCGTCTGTTGAAAATATAACAGGAGCTCGTCGGACACAGATCTTGTATGCCCTTCCATCGTCTAGGCTGGCACCATCGAGCTCTTTATAGAACTCAATAACGATCTCAATGTAGGAAATGAGCTCCATTCCTTCTTCTCGCTGATCTAAGATTGGTGCCCAACCACGATCATTGAATACGGATGGGGGGAATGACCCTCCCATATAAGAGCCACAGAATCAGACAGTTTTACCTGTAGCTCAAGTAAAACAGTCCGCTCTTGAACTGTTTGGATGGAAGGTTCTCCTGATCTACCACGTTGATGGCCCCTATAAGACATTATTATGAGCTTGAAATTTTAAAAATAAAATATATATTCAACATTAGTGATAAAATCTAATTACGACAAAAAGATTTACAAAATTATATACTAATAGCAATTTAATAAATTAATTGATAGAACAATTCAATGAAACGATGGAAATAATTTAATAAAGAGAGCCACTTGAAGTCAATTATGTACTAAAACTCAGTGGTACGTGATAAATAATTGCCCAAAGATAGAGGGCCACTTTAAGTAAGTTCAAATTAATTATTAATTAATCATTGAATTTACTTATTAAACAATTATACGAATATACTTATTGTTGGTAATTTTTAATTTCAGTGATCATATTAACGTGCTAAAAGAACTGGGAGTAAATGATATAGACTAGAGACATGAATAGGAGTTCCCGAAATGGTTCGAACTACGGGTAATGATATTAATACAGATACAATTTTGCACTAACATATTTTAAATAGAGAACATTGTTAACGGTTGAATGTTTATACTTTATTTAATATGTAGGTTGTACAAATGCATGCGAGTAATCCGAATGATATATCAGATGAACTATATGCACTGGCGCGTGGACCCTCGAGACGTGCTGCTCGATATTCTGCATGTATTTCTCGAGGAAGTAGGTATCACACAATTGATCAAGAACTTTATAGGAAAACACAAAATAGTGGTGTCCTTGTCGAAGAGAGTCATGATGGAGACAATGTTGATTTCTATGGAGTTATCATAAATATAATTGAAATAAGATATGTGGGGGAGCTTGTGGTTTATATATTTAAGTGTGATTTGTGGGATTTAAGCAATCCTAGAAGGGGAAAATGGCAGGATGAATATTTTCTGAATATTAATACATCAAGAAAATGGTATGAAGATGATGATTTTATTTTGGCTTCCCAAACATCTCAAGTATTCTATTTAGACGATCCTCAGTTAGGAAATCAATGGCAAGTAGTACAATTTTTTTTTTTCTAAAAATATTTATGACATTATCCCTGAGGCGGAGAGATAAGATGAAGAAGAAAATGATTCCTCTACTCAAGAAGCATACCAAGAGAGTTAACTTGCCTTTAACTTATTTGTAGATTTGAGCCAGTATGAGATGATTCCATTATATCAGGAAGATATTGAGGCTAAAATAGTTGAGGCGACAGTTGATCAAAGTGTTGACTCATCTGAAGTATCTACAGATGATGAGAGTGAATCTATAGATAAAACTGGTACAGATGATTGATCGGTTTTGTATTCACATTATACAGTATCTCGCAATTATGCCACCAAAGAGGAAGGAAGTTCACATCCCATCTCCACCTATTTCTAGCTCTCCGTCTGACTCACTATTAGAGACTGACTCTATGGAATAAGGTAAATAGCTAATACTCATTTTTTTAATTAAGTTATATGATAATTGATACAAGGTAAATAACTAATATTATTTTATGGAGATAACAGTACAATCTTGTCACGGACGAGGCACCACTAGAGGCGTGACGTTAGAGAAATATTGTAAAGTAGGTAAGATTAAGGTTAACATTCCTAACTAACATAACGGAGGCGAGGGATAACAAGCAGCTTGGCTTGCATCGGATGTGGGTGCTCTTACGCGGACTTATGCACATTTGGCTATGAGTTCATGACATAAAGTCCGACAAGATGTGAAAGAGCTTATAAAGAAGCGTTGTTGGGTACATAATATTTAAATAATAAAATTTTGTTGATATTATTTAATATTCTAAATGATAATATCTTTGTGTATATACTTTTTCAAGGATGACTTCGAACTAAATTTTGGTCGGAGAGGAGAGTGTAGGATTGTCGAAGAGCTAATGTGTAATACATTCCGCAAGTATAAGGTGAGGTGTCACGAGCATTACAAGAAGTACAAGAACAAGGAAGATGCACGCCAGCATCCTTTTTAGGATGTCCGACCTGAAGAATGAGGAAAACTTTGCGACATATTTGAGGATCCATCATATAAGGTAAATTAAATGAATTCCTTATGTGTCATTTGTAATTTTCACTTACTAACTTTTACAACTCCTATGCAGGAGTGAAGTTTTATAAACAAAACAAATAAATCGAAGTTAAAGATTTATCATCATGCAGGCTCAAGATCTTTCCATCGCCTCTCTCAGAAATTGCTATTGTATTTTTTTTTAATTTGTTTATTCTATGTACTTTGTTTTTAATATAGACTTTATATCTTAACAATGTCTCTTATAGAAAGAATCAGACACCAATTATGATCTGACAAAATCATATGCTGCATCACATACTAATAGTAATGCAGAGTGGATTCATCCCGATGCTCGTGAGAATTATGTAAGTATTATAATTTCTTTTACTTAACCATATTTAAATTATTGTGTCAATATTAATTTTATATGTTCTTTGTTTGATAAAATAGTTACCCTCTGTGCTGAAGCTGCATAAGATCATAATTCATCAACAAGTGATGTTGAAATTTTTACACAAGTTCTGGGTCAACGTTCGGGCTACTTGAGGGGTTTGGGTCGCTGTGTAAAGCCTTCAGGCTCTTCATCAACGTCAATCACTACTGCCATTGCGTTAGAGAATGCAAATTCTAGGATCGAAGAATTGATGGCAAAACAACAGGAGTTAAAGGCTCAATTGACGAAACAAGCAGACATGGAGATGCGCATAAAACATCAAGAAGATCAATAAAGAGAGATGCAATTCCAAATGCAAGAACAACAAAGACAGATACAACTTTTAATGCAGATGCTTATGCAACAATTCAGGCCTCCAAACAATTGAATTTCATTAGAAGTGTTTTTGCATATTGAACAATTATATATCATGTACTGATAATTTTATTAGTATTATTAGTATTTTATTTATTTAATTGACTTATTAGATTAGTTTTATTTATATTGAATAATTTGTAATGTATTTTTGAAATATAAATATCTATTTGGTTTTAAATATTGTCCAAGAAAATAATAACTGTTTGAACTCTCATCAAATATTCGAACATATATAAATCGGATACAACTTTTCGAACATCGCAAGTTAGAGTTCAAACAGTAAAAAATTGCAACCGTTCGAACTCATTCGAACAGGCAATCACGATTTGTATTCAATCATCAATTTTTTTGTTCGAACGTTTTTTCATGTGTATTTGGTCGAACGGAGTGGTATCGATCGACCGGCCAAGAAATATCCATTCGAGCAATTCCTTATTGTTCGAACGTTAATTACGATGTTCAAACGGATTTCCGATATGAACTTAAATTGTCCCAGGAAAAAAATCCATTCGAACGTGTGATACCCCATATGATATGGATAAGAGTAGGTGGTGTTCAAATGGGGCTCCAATTGTATCATTGATTAATCCTTTTGGAGTATAGGCCATGTGGTTTGGGCCTTCCATTGGGGCATTACAGTTGGTATCAGAGACTGGTTTGAGATTCTGCATACTATAAACATTTTAGGTTTAGATATCTGTGGGTTTAAGAAATAATTTCAGATTGGAGGTATAGAAATTTAAAGATTTAGATTTTGCAAATTCTAAGAAATGATTTTTATAACATTTCAGGTTTTATATCCAGTAAGTTTATTCTGTAGGCTGTAGGACATGACTTGGTTATGATCTAAGGTTTAGATTTTGAAGTTGACATAAGCTTGACCGAAAAACCAAGTTTGAGGTTCTGTAGACCATAAACATATGTGATTTGGATATCTATGGGTTTTAGGGAATAACGTTCCTATTTGAGTCACTGGGATTTGAGGACTATCAGGATGATGATGTGGATATCTAAGGTTTGGGATTCTATAGACTTTATTGGTTAAGTTTTGGAATATGAGGTTTAGAGTTTTTTATCACAAAAAAAAAAAAAAAAAAAAAACGGAGAGAGAGAGAAAGAGATTTTGATGAGGTCGAAGGTTTTAGAAATTATGTAGGTACAGGATATGATCTTGAGGATATTTAAGGCTCTGCATTTGCTTACTCATGGAAGTGGCTTACAAAATCTGAGGCTTAGAGGTTTTGCATACTTCTAAAATGATCTGGATGAGACTTGAGGTCTTGGACTTTTTGAGGTCTTATACTTCTGGTAGGCTTATTTTGTGGACTGTAGGAAATGATTTTGATAAGATTTAAAGTTTAGATTTTGAAGGTATATACAAGATTGATCGGATGTCAGGTTTGACATTTTGTAGTCTGTAATATTTGAGATTTTGGACTTCACTTTTATTTTATTTTATAAATATATATATTTTAAGGAATTTTCTTGTATCTTTTGTAAAAGAAAAAAGAAATCTTCAATGATATGATCAATTTTGAACCCAACTACATTGTGTGATCCTCCTATTCTAGGTGCGAGTCAATTCCTTTACGACTACCCAACCCTATCCACCCCATGGGTTTGTTTTGGCGTATGGATTTCTGCATTTTCAGATCATTCCAAAACAAAAGGATGGTAAGGTTGTTGTGGGTAATAGTGGGTGGGAATCATACATGATTGTCTATTTAATGGATATTGATTGCAGTTGAGAATGGAAAAGGTTACCGAAAGGTACAAGTGAGCGTGCATGGCTTTGGTAGACAAGAATCCTATTACGTTATCATAGTGTGGTAAAAGTTATCTTGGTAGGTACTAAAATGGATTAGACTTTGCATTGAGGTATTTATAGATTTTAGTTTTAGAAGTTTTTACAAAGTTATTAGAGTGCGCAACGGAATCGTGATTTTTTTTAAGACGATGGTTTATGAGTAAACTTGGTGATCATTGGGAAGTGAGTTACAATGCGAGATCATGTAAGTTTTTAATATCGTGGCTTTAGATTTCGAGTTCGAGGATTTATAAGAAGGATATATATATATATATTTTTTTTTGGTATCTTGAGCTAAGTTGGGTTTTCTTTGTGATTCGAGTGTGGGATTACGGACCTCGGACTTTGGAGAGTTCTTATAGCTACCCATTTTAGGATAATAGTTCTATGTGCTGTTTCAAATGAAGTTAGGCTAAGAAGTTGGGTGAAAATTTTAATAGGCTTTTAATTGAACCGTTGTGGAAGTTTATACTTCGAGTTGGTTTGCACATTTAAATGTTGGTAACCAATACAATGTGCGTGAGCGTGTATGTCTAAAAGGAATAATTATTAAGCTTATAATTCCATTGTTGAGATTTATACTTTAGGCTTGAACTGGTTCATGAGTTTTATGAAAATCGACACTAGGTGCATGAATGGGTATGTTAAGAGGATTAGAAAGTATTTAAGGCACCGGGCAAAACTTTTTGAAAAAGGGTTTAAATTATTTAGGTTCGACAAGAATGATGAAGGATTAAAATAGGCACGTATTGGATGTGACGGTCAAGTGGTCAAGTGTGTACGTTTTGCTTGGGTTACTAGCAAATTCCGAGGATTCTGAGGACATAATTTTTATAAGGGGGAGGATGTAAAACCCAAGCCCAAACCAGTTCTCACCAAAGGAGCATTACGTTGTCGTTTTCAGGTAAGGCTTTAAGCCTTTGTTTTCCTTTATTTTTCTTTTCCTCAGATGGTTTCTTCCTCTCTCCCTCTCTGGTTTTCAATTTTTTTTTTTGTTTCGAATCTCACTCCCACAATTTCTTCAACTTCTCAACTGTATCTTTTTTTTTTCCATCACTTTCAGAAATTTCACTCTCATCAGACTCTCCCTCTCCCTCACATCAATTTCTCACCCTCGCCCCCAAAGCCCACGGTCCTAGACCATAAGGCAATGCCACTGCCACGAACCGCTAAGTACTGAAGTCCAGCCACCTCCCAACACCTCACCAGACCACCGCTAGAAGCCACCGGTCGTGCCTAGCTATAGCAAGATGGGACAACCTGACAGACCTCACGGCCTAGCCCCTTTGTGTCCTTAAACGGAAACCAAACCATGACATCCTCCTCCATGCCAACAATCCCATTTCCACCGGGGACCACCATGGGAACAACTGAAGGCAAACCCTCAAAAACCACCCCCTCCACGATGCCCACTGGGCAACAACTCCACAGCGTTGCCTTGCACCCCCGTACCCACACTTAGCCTCTTTGTCCCTTATTTGAACTCCACGAAGCAGAGCATCTTCTGTGCTCCCTAGCTCTTGGTTCCATTAGGTGCCACCAGCCATGATGGTGAAGCCTAGCGACGATGGCAGCCTTCCATATCGCCTCCACTTGTAGAGAAGATACCGTCGACCACCTCCCATCATCCAGTTGCTTTTCCTCTAGGTGAGATCACGACATCTCGTTGCTTTTACCCCACAGCCTCCTCTTCGTTACCTCTTTCTCTCATGGCTTTCTCTCTGATCTTAGTGCAGTGCCGTCGCGTGACCACCTTCTACCGGCGCCCACCTCCCTGCTCTTCGCGCCGCAGCTCCTCTCTCAGTGAGTATTGGAATCCTCAGTCACATACTGTTTTGGTCTAGAGCATTTCACAACTCAGTTTTCCTTTCGTTTTCATAGTTTTTCCCAATAAGCCCATGCATCTTATATGTATTTCCTAAAACACCGTCCCTTTAGATGGGTTCTAAATTAACCTAAAGTCTGTGTTAGTATCGTTTTTTTTAAAATTATATAGCTTATAAAGAAAATAGATAAAGTTTTGAATTATATTATTTGTAATACTATTTTTCTAAGATATGAAGTTTTGAAGTGATTAGTAAGTGCAAAAATTTTATTTTATTTTGAACCCATGCATTATATGGATATTTCCCAAAATACCCCTAGTTATATGTTGGGCTTGTTTTTAAAGTATATTACTTTTATTATATTATATTATCTAGTATTAAATTTTATAGTTTGATTTCAGTAGTTAATAAGTTAGAATTTAATATCTTAGTCAAAGATATTAAGCGGAATTTGAGAAGTGATGGTATTTTTGGGGTTATAAGAATTTTAGGTCTTGAGGTATTAAAATAGGTATTTCAGGTGTAATTACGAAGTAACTGTTCGAATTTGAGATTTATTCAAGTTACATGAATTTTTCTATAGGTGACGATTGATATTCGTTTGGCACTATTGTGAAGATTTTCTGAAAAGGTAAAAAGTCTAGGTAAGCGGAGTTCATATATTAGTTTTGTATAAAAGAAATGAAATGAGGTTGACTTTGAAAATTTTGTTTTTGAAAAGAAATCTGAAAATGACCTCAAATGTTTATTCTGCATATGCATAAATTCTATATAAGAGAAAGTATTTTCTGTCATGACTGTTGTAGACATGAGCTAATTTTGTGCATTCTGTTTTTGAACTATGAAAAAGAGCGAATATGAAATTCTAAAAGTTTTTCCTATGAATAAATGAAGATGTTTTTGGATTCTGTTTATTTCGAATATGTGAAATGATCTGAAGCTATTCAGTATTTTGTTTTGATATGATGTGTCATCTGAAAACCTTGGCATGAAGTTTTGATTCTGTATCTGGATGTGATCTGATTCCAATGATGTTCTGTTCTGTTTCTGTTAAAGCCTAGCCACGGGTATAATGGTGGTTTATAACCCTATCACGGGGGTGAAACATGGTATACGGCCCAGCCACGAGTATAATGGTGGTCTATAACCCTACCACACGGGTAAAACATGGTATACGGCCCAGCCACGGGTATAATGGTGGTTTATAACCTTACCACGAGGGTTAAACATGGTATTTGTCCCAATGTATGCTATGAGATGATATGAATATAATGTTTTAGTTTGGATATACCAAATGATTTTCTTTTTGGTAACAAGTTTGTTTTTCTGAAAATTTCGATCTGATATTTTGTACCAAGTCTTGTTTGTGCATTCTGAAAGTAAAATTGTTGTTTTTGCATTCTGAATGCAAATGTTTTGTTCTGCATACCAAACTTTTTAAATGCTCATGTTTACATGCTAGTATATGTTCTCTGCTTACTGAGTTGTTGATAACTCACCCTTTATTTCCACAATATTTTTCATATATTTTGATGGTTCAGCTGAGGAACAAGATTATGAGACATTGTGTGGGATGATTTAAGTATAGTGGTTTAAGCATAGGAAGTTTTTTATGTGTATTGTTGATTTTTATTAAGAAATTTTATTGTGTTATGATGACTTGACATTTTGAAAAATTGGTTATATTGAGGCAATTAAATTGAATCGAATTTTTTATATAATATTGGAAATTTGGAGTCTATTTTTATATTGTTGAAATGTGAGTTTAAGTGTTAGGAAGTAACTCTTCGACTCGTGCGGGACCGGGGCGTTACAGAACGAGATTTAATGGTCCAGCTTAATTTCATCCCAAAAGATATTTTTTGGGATGAATTTGTGATTTTTGTCCCAAAATACCTTTTGGGACAGTTTTATAGGGACGAACTTAGGATAGTTTTTTTTGTCCCAAAATATACTTTGGGACAAGATGCCAGTCTTTTGGGACGCAAATTTTCGTTCCAAAAGATCTTATTTGTTATAGTGAGTACATGTGTAAAAAGATTTTCGATTTTAAATTCTATTTTTTTTATAAAATTAAAGAAAAAATTAAGAAAGTAATATATTTATAACCGATCTGGAAAAAAAAAATTGTTTAAACATCCATCTAATCTCAAAGAGAAATTATATTTGCAGTAATGGAGCGCGCAAGCGTCGCACACTCTTTTAAAAAAAGTGAGTAAAGATGAGATCTATATGAAAAAATTAATTTTTTAATAATGAATTTTGCTCTTTTTCTAAAGGAGTGCACAATGCTTGCATAATCTATGACTGTATCTAACATTACTTAATCTCAAATCCATTTTCAAACTCTTGACAAATCACCGCTTAATCAAACTTCTTGTTATTAATTATAAGGACTTGATTTATGAGTCTGATCAGGAATTAGCTTTGACAATAAAATAACTATATTACCCTTTGCCCCATCTGTAATAGATGCAATAGTATAATAAAAATATATTACTTTCTTAATTTTTTCTTTAATTATAAACAAAACAAAACAAAACAAAAGGTGAATAAAAAGAAGAAATTCTTGGCCCAGTACCGAAGAAATATGGTTCCCACGGTCCCCATGAAATACAAAGTTATTTCTTTATTGAATCAAACATCGAAAGTTGTATTCATTCTTCTTCAACTGTTACACTTCTCTCCTTTAGAACATAATATTGTATGCCTATAGGACCTTCTTCAATCCAAATTCTTTTCTCATTTACAAGTAAAGAAACTTTTGCTAGAAAATGAGCTACACAATTACATTCCCTATATGTATGCATGACTGTCCAGTTAGATCTATTCTTCAAAACCTCTTTAATATCTTCAACCATTTGACCATGCCATTCCCAGCTAGATTCAATACCATTCACTACTTTAATCACACTCAAAGCATCCCCTTCAAACACCACTTCTAGTAAGTTCAACTCTGCACACAGCTGCATAGCACGCCACAAAGCCTGTAACTCAGCTACTAGAGGAGTACTTGCATTCCCCTTTTGAGTACACAAAGAGGCCAACACATCTCCCTACATATCCTTTATCACTACACCAATCCCCATCCTGCCTTCTTTAATCTTTAATGCAGTATCCCAATTAACCTTCACCTGACCTTCAGGAGCCTTCCATCTACAAAACCTTTTTGCCTGAGTGGTTATTGGTGTTGTCCACCGGTGGACAGCACCAATAGTTGTGCTGTACATTACGATATCATGTGAAGTAGAGAGGATCCTTATCCAAATTTGTGGGCCATGTAGTCATCAAAACAACTACAAAAGAAACAAAGAAACGAATCTTTCAATTCCTTTTAATTGTTTACATAAAAACTCGAATGATCCTAGTAAGATATATATATATATATATATATATATATATATATATATATAGCATTATCTGAAGTATAATCCAAGTTAGTGCTGAACTGAAAACATTCCACCAAAAAGTATGTACCAGTTGGCCATGAGTCTGAAATTTTGTTCCATTTTTTTCAAAAGGATAGGATTTGCATACACTAGGGTCTAGAATGAGAGCAAGAGATAGACATATATAATGAGTCTCAATCCATGTAAGGCTGCTCGAGTAAATTAATTTTGTGGACAACATTAAATACGTAATAAATATTGTGATTAGATCCACTTCGTGTGTCTATCTATCTCCTACTCTATGCCCTAGAGTTTAAGCAAAAACTCTAGGAGATGCAAAAACCTGTACATTAGCTACCTACAATTCGACCATTGTTGTGGTTAGAATTAGATTAAGGCTGAATTCGTCAGATTGTAGGCAGATGGTTATAACTTACCTTTCTCAAATTGTATGACGTTATAGTTATTTTTTGCAATTGAGATCCATATATATATATATATGGCTTCTCGAGTGCAACAATCTGAGTTTCACTGCTCAACTCAATAGCTCTGCTTACTACGTTTCAACATTGTTAAATAATCACCTCACTTTCCCATGCACTCCACGTATATATTTTTAGCAAATCCACCAAAAGCATTATAGACATGAAGTATTTAGAGACGAGTCCCCAAAAGGATCTAATTCTAGCAAGTTTAAAATTCATAAGGAAAATTGCTTGGAATTGGTTAAACTTATAGTAATCTTCCCATTGAGTAAATACCAAAAGGAAAACACTACTCCCACCTATAAAATCCACCGACAAAACCCACCGATTAATGGGTTTTTTTGTTTTTTGTTTTTTGTTTTTTGTTTTACTTCATAGTTAAGGAAGTGCTTTTTTAATAAATTTGTATTTTTTTGTATTTTTTTAAAATGTTTAAAGTGTTAAAAAAAGTTAAAAAAAAAAGAAAAAAAAAAGTTTTTGCCATTCGGTGAGGAGGTGAGAATCCTCTTTGCAGGGTGTAGCATCAGTACCCATACTAAAACAATATATATAGAAGAAATTGAAGAATGGAAAATAACAAGCTAACACAAAGAAGCACTACTTCATTATAAATACATACATACAAGCACTGAACCAAAAATTAAAATACATACAAGCACTGAACCTTGCACACAAGCAGCCGGCCGCTGCTTGGTTCATACATCATGTGAAGTTGAAACTTAGCTATATTGCTACTACATTTATATACTGGCTAACATGTTACCAGACACACAATATATATATATATATATATATATATATATATTCGATATTATAAGGTATAGGGGAAGATGACTACTACATGTTATATCCATGTTTCGAAGCATATTCCAGAAGGGCGCCGATCTCCTCCACCGTGATTAATCCATCTCCGTTAGCATCAGCATGGTGGAGCGCACGATGAGCTTTCCAGGCGTCCCACAGACGAGGCGCACCTAGAGATCGGAAGATATTCTTTAGCTCTTCCTTGTTTAGACCCCCGTCGTTGTTAGCATCGTATTTTTTAAGAATAGCCCGTAACTGATCTGCAGTTAGGGGTCCTTCCTTAGGCATAAAACGAGTCATGTTATTAGAACTGGGAGCTGAGTGGCAAAGGCAAATGGCTGGTTTATAGACTTTTCTGGTTTGGTTTTCGAAGTACTCCCGCATGCATGGGGGTTTTTATAGGCTAATTTATTGATCTATGGTTAAAGAACATATATGATATTGAAGTGTAATTGTTACTATATACTATGGTGAGACAGTATATTCGAAATTAATATCTTGACAAGCATGACGTTTCCTGTGCGTGTATTGGATTATGTATATATATATTATGTAAGGGAGATACAGCAACTAAAATATACAAAAGTAGTTGTTGCATGCATGCATGAAAGAATCATGAAAAAAGAGATGGCCGGGCCAAGTTGTTTGGCTTGACCATCGCAAAACCAAGTTGACTGTCCTAATATTAGTAGAACCCACTGGCATCAGAAAAAATTACACCTAGCTTTTTGCCAGAAAGTTGAGCTGCCCATGAGAGCTATCACTAAAACCGAAGCCCTCGTTCAGATTTAGATATTCTTTCGTTATATATTTGAGATAAAATTGTAAATAGTAGTTAGTAAGATAATTTATTAATTGTAGTGAAATTGTTTGAGTTAAGTTGTTTTATTGAGTTTTGGAAAATAAGAGAAAAAATTAAATAAAAATGTTATAAAGTTGAAATATTGTTAAAATATAATTTTTTAAAAAGTTGAAAAGTTGAATTATTTTTTGTATTTTTCGTGTAAGTTTAAAAAAATTGTAATGATTAGATAATGATAATACTAAAAAATTGAAAAGTTAAAAATTTGAAATTAAAACGTATTTATATTTAAATGATGTTTAAATGTTGAGATGAGATGGCCGGTTGGCGGTTGCGAACATAATAAAGATAAAAGAATATTTCACATCAAAATATATTTCAGATGGTATAAATTTTTCGATTATAGTAAGTGGTCCAAACAATACTAATGGAATTGGCCGGGAATCATGACCTCTTTCAAATTAAACCTCACTTTTATGTAAGATGCATTTGCTGTTGGCAGATACTGAAAACCCGGCCCCTCTAGTATAGGTTCTTTCTTATCTTCCCATTTTCTCATGTTCGGTACTTTGTTGATCAATATCCTTGACAGACCATGCACAGTGTCACATTGACCAAGCCAACGTAGTAGTGCCACATGACACTGGCACGTCAGCCTGGCTAGCTGGACACAGTGCATGTGCAAAAAGATTTTCGATTTTAAATTCTATTTTTTTTTTATCTAAAATTAAAGAAAAAAATAAGAAAGTAATATATTTACAACCGATCGAAGTACTAAATCTGGAAAAAAAATTATTTTTAAACTGTGGTCTAATCTTAAAGAGAAATGATATTTAAAGTCATGAAATACATAACTGCTGTGCACTCTTTTAAAAAAAGTGAATAAATATAAGATCTATATGAAAAAATTAATTTTTTAATAATAAATTCTACTTTTTTTTTTTAAAGTAGTGCACAATACTTATATAATCTATGATTATATCTCACTCGTTAACTTCTTGTTATTAATTATAAGGACTTGATTTATGAGTCTGATCAGGGAATTAGCTTTGATAATAAAATTACTATATTACCCTTTAACCCATCTGTAATAGATGGAATAGTATAATCGTCTACCACACTTCAAAAAAATAAAAACGAAACAAACTTATTTATTTATACTTTAATAAGCGGAGGGAAGTTATTTAATTAATTCTAAATAAGGATAACATGCATCTTTAAATTTAATGACCTGCACGTTGAGCCAGGGGCAACTAAGAACAATAATTTTTGTTATTTTTTGGGAAGGAAACTTCAATTCATTGAACTCAAACAATACATGATTTGTCAATAGAAATGATAGGAAGAACATCATCATATCCCTCCTTCATCCATACATGCTCTTTTCTAAAGAAAATGCCAGTTCTACAGCTCCATGAGCAACTTGATTTCTTTCTTTGCCAATGAATGAGAGCAGCCAACTTGGATGCCGTCACAAAACTATCTTTTGCTGTCTTCGATTACTTGGCCTATCTAAGAGGAATATAATCTGGTAGCATTAATAGAATCCACCACAGCCTTAGCATCCTTGTGGCGCTCCCGACCCCCATGTATGGAAACACGAGGATCGAGACGTCAGGATAATGACAACAAGATCACGCATTCCAACGACAATGCCAAGTGTGTGTACATGCAACAGTGTACAATAATAACGCAGTGGATAACTAAGTCAACTAAGTACTAGAATTTAAACACAATTTAAATATCAGTAAAGGTGGTTTAAACAGTTATACATTCATCCAAAATAAATATATTACAAGTCTCAAATAAAATGAGTGATCCCAAATCACTCCTCGGACAGAGACGAATCCTCAGGCTCACCCTCATCCTCATCTGCATCGAAATCTGCGTTACCATAAAACGGTACTGCAGGTAAGTATAAACCAAACAACTTTCAAGAATAAAAATGTATTAATGCAACCAACATGCATGCATATGATGAAAGATGTATTATTCTCAAAACATCATTTTTCCCGAAAATGAATATTTTCCAATACACGTCAAAATCCCATTTGGCCCAAAATATCTGCAAAACATTTTCCCAGAAAATGAATCACACACTAGGGATCATCCGCACACCCTGGCTTCGTAGCGATGCCCAGTTCCGCGCCCAGCGCATACATGGCCAAGCGTCCTCTACGCAATGAGCAATGCCTAGTTCTGTGCCCAGCGCGTACACGGCCAAGCATCCTCTAGTCCCCGCCAGCAAAGGGACCACGGAGTCGGCACAAGACCATCTCGTCCGATCCCATTATCGCATGGCGACAATTCAGGGGACGTCACTCAGTATATTCCGCTCCAGAGTGACCAGAGGAGCTCTATCGAGATAATGCCCTATCTCAGCTTGGGGTCGTGATACACACGCACCTAAAAACATTTCTCACATGAAAACCCAGTTTTCATTAAACACATGAACATGAATGCAATTACACAAAAACCCAGTTTTCTTTACAAACATGATCATGCGTGCAAATATACAATGTACATGAACAACACAAATCCCAACTAACAATTCAACACAGCCCAAAAGTACAATCAAACTTCATCCACTAATCCATCAAACCCCCGTACTCCTCGGACTCAGTTCGGCAAACCCAATCAACACACAGTGTAATGAGTTAGCACAAAAATACATTTAAATCATGAAAGTTATTTGGAAAATACTTACAGTGCTATTTATAATTTTTGAAGGATCACGGAACTTCAAGAAGTAGCAACACAACAACAAAACAGTGCCAAATGTACTGTGGCCGTGGGTCTCAAAAATTCACTTTTGAACGAGGACAAACCAAGACCTGAGATTGATAGGGTAGGGTTTAGGGATGTCGGTGAAGCTAGTGTTGGTGGTGATTGGCTGTGGGTGGCGGCGTAGAGAGCGGTTAGAGTGCAAAAATGCCCAAATCGAAAATGTTGATGAATGTGCTTCACCGGTGGCAGATCAGAGGTGAGGATGGGTGCATTGGGTTGCTAGGAGGTCGATGATGAAGTGGTGAAGAAATGGTGGCTGGAGGTGGCGCGACTGTGGCGTGCGAGCACAAGGAACGCCGCTGCTTGGTGTTGCGTGTGGGAGCAAACGGCAGCGCGGGAGGGGCTGGAAATGGAGTGGTGGGGTAGTCGGTGGGTGGGGAAGGAGGTGGGCTGGGCGGTGAGGCATACGGCGGTGCACGACGGTGGCTGGGTGTAGGAGAAGCAACGCACGGGGAGTGAGAGGGAGAGACGTCGCGCAGTGCGCAGGAGGGGAGAGAGAGAGAGGAGAAAAAGAAAAGAAGAAAAGAAGAAAAAAAGAAAAATAAAAAGTGAGGGAAAGAAATGAGGTCAAATCCTCACATCTTGGGTCACAAAAATGATCCAACGTAAACGATTTCAAAACAACAAATAAAATAAAATAAGATAATTCAAACGTAGTGATTAAATGAAAATAAAATAATTAAAACCAACAATAACTTAATTTAAGATGAAAAGTAATTTAAATACATAACAATAATTAATATTAAGAAAGCATACCAAATTAATTTTCACAAAATTAAAAATCATAAAAATAAACCAACTAAAAAAAATCCAACAACTTTAAAACAAGAGAATAAATTTTTGAATAAATAAAAATAATCATTCAGTAAAAATATACTAAAATACGGGGTATTGCATCCTCCCCTCGTTAAATAAAATTTCGTCCTCGAAATTGGCAATGTCAAAAATTAAACTAGGACATGAATAAGATTTGACTGAGAAGACATAAGGAACATACTGCCAGAGTCAATTAAACAAATACGGATATTGCTCCCACATGTCGGCTTCTCTCTCCCAAGAGAAATCTTGAGCCAAAGGATCGCCCCAAGACACTTTCACCAAAGGTATTGTCTTGGACTTTAGCCTTTGCTCTTTTCAATCCACAATCTGCGTCGGAGCAACTTCATAAGTAAGGTTAGGCAGAAGTTGAATGCGTTCAGGGTCAACAAAACGTGGCTCTTGTTGTCCAAAACTCTTCTTCAACGACGACACATGGAACACATCATGAACTTCCCCAAAATAGTCCGACAATGCAACTCTATAAGCGACAAGCCCAACTTTCTCTACAATAAAAAAAGGGCCAACAAAACTCGGACTAAGTTTTCCTTTCTTACCAAAGCGCTTAACGCCTTTCATAGGAGAGACTTTGAGATAAACCCAATCACCTACTTCAAAGGATAAGTCTCTTTTTCTTGTATCTGCATAACTCTTTTGGCAACTTTGTGCTTCCGCCATTTTAGTCCTTATAAACTGAACTTGATCTTTCATTTCTTGAATTATCTCAGGCCCAATTTTACTCTCACCACCTTTATCCCAACACAAGGGTGATCTACACTTCCTTCCATACAAAACTTCATACGGGGCCATCTGAATGGAGGAATGAAAGCTATCATTATAGGCAAGCTCAAGTAGGGGCAGATGATTCTCCCAACTTCCTTGAAATTCCATGACACAAGACCGCAACATATCCTCAAGAGTCTGAATAGTGCGCTCTGATTGACCGCCTGTTTGAGGGTGATATGCAGTACCAAACTTCAACTTAGTGTCTAAAGCTGCCAGCAAACATTTCCAAAAATGGAACGTGAACCGTGGGTCTCTATCTAATACAATACTCTTGGGTACTCTGTGCAAATGCACTATCTCTTTGACATACAATCGAGTTAACATACCCAAAGAGTCGGTATTATTGATAGGCAAGAAATGGGCACTCTTGGTCAACCGATCAACAATCACCCAAACTGAGTTCTTTCCACTAGGGGTCCTCGACAAGCCCACAACAAAATCTATAGAAATATCATCCTACTTCCATTCAGGAATAGGGAGATGTTGAAGTCTACAAGCAGGTCTTTGATGCTCAGCCTTAACTTGACGGCACGTGGCACATTTCTCAATAAACATGGCGATATCCAACATACTCGTATTAGTCCCCAGTGGCACATCACGACCAGTATTCCTAAGGTGACTATGCTATCCAAAATTTCATTTTCCACAAGAACCTTAATACAACATTCAATAAATTCCAATGATCAATAGCCCTCACAATAATATGTGCTAACCTCAATCGACTCCTATGCTACAACTTCTAAACCTTCATTGAATTCTACATTTGATAACCTAATAGCCACTTCCAAAGTTAACCATCAATAACAAATTTTGCACAACCAGATCATTAAACTCCAATTATAAGTATCTTCTCAAAATTTCAAGTTACCACTAATTCCTCAAAATCAGCACAAAATCTGAACTCCTAACTACAACAAAAAATATCACGTTTTTGCTGCGCACTCTAATTATTCGCCATATATATAAAATTTATGTTCTCATAAAACTAACACCATCGAGTACAAGGTGGATCCTTACCCACTAACCAAAACTCTTACCATATTTTGGTAGAAAACACTCTTCCCCAAAACCATGAATTATCACTCATATTCCTCAATTAACTCCCGCTTCTATGATCAAAATCATTATTCCACAAAATACATCCATTATCATAGACAGAAACCCAATATCAAACAACCCCAGCATTCCAAATTGAAAACAAGTAGCATCACCCCAAAATACACCCGTGTCATCCAAGATAAGGAACATACCCTAAAAGACTCAATTCCAACCTAACCAACCAATAAGAGCGCCTATAGACTTCTACATGACAACCTAAACCCAAAAGCTTATCACCTACATTCTGAATAACATCTAATCTAGCGGTGACTAAACTCACTACGAACCACCATTGACTTCACTAGAACATTATCAAAACCTTCTTGGTAACTCACCCATCTATTTCTACTCCCATAAGCTAGTATTAGCACGACTAGTTTATTCAATAGCACATCACTATTAAACCTCAAGCCAAGCCATACTGCTCAAATCTTCAATCCACCAAAAGCCATTGCACCACACCCATGGATCCTAATGATTTATTGACTCTCGTACTTAATTATGCTATCCACCGTTGATGCCTAAGCTCCAACTTCGAAGATCTTATCATACACCATACATGACGACCCATCAACCTCTTTTCAAGTTAAATAACAAAGTACATAATTCTCTCAACTGGGTGCTCAGTCTCCAAAGGAAAATATACCCTCACAATTTAAATTTCTAGGTAACCTCACGTCACAATTAATTCCTGTAGATAATCACAATAATTATTGCCAACCGTCATTCCATTGAGTAACCCGCTTCGACTATACACTTCGATCTACTCATCAAAAACTCCAAGCCAAGGTCTCTTGAATTTAATACTATTGTATTTACTCATCTTCAACGCCTACCCAAGCCACTTCCTCCAAGCCAAAAATGAGACTAGGACCTGTACTCTCCGAAATCCATAAACACTCACCACTACTACGCATTGATCTCATGCACCCTTAGCCACGAAAAAATACGCTCCAAATGCAAGTGGTCCATCACTACTATTTCCATCATCTAGACATATATCCTCGAAATCAACAAGAATTATTTCATAAATCAGTACCATCTATTATCCTTAAAATTGGTATGTATTAAATCCTCAACCTGTCACTTTAACCTCGAGCTAAAAACAATTATTTTCCGAACTAGATCAACATCTTCAATCCTCAGAAAATACATGAACTAGATCATTACCTTCCATCTCTAAAGAAATTCTCTCCCAGAAAATTTTCATATCAGTAACTCAACTCAGATAAATCCTATTTTAATTCAGCCCTTCAGCTCTGCAATTCTAAAATCTTAAACCAGATAAGAATCATTTCTCGAAATCCTCAAGATCGATGACCTTAAATCTAAAACATTCACCTTATAAAACTTGTAAATTCTAAAACTCCAAATGTTATCAAATTGCTTATCAGGGACGACAAGATCGAAAACTTCTAATCTAAGTAATCCCTCAATTGCTTGTTGAACCTACCACCTTAAATCCCATAAACCTATTTCCTAACAACTACGGGGCCTCAAATCTTAGATGAACTTCTAAAAAATCTAACCTTGAAGTTCGTTGAACTTACAACCTCCTACCCCATAGACTCATTACATAAATTCTACGGAACCTAAGACCTCAATTATCCTAAGCGATTTAAAACTATTCCCCTCCTTAGTAGCAACTTGAGTTCCTACTCGAAAGAGTTCACCCAGACCATGTCATTCCTTTCAATCCTCGATATTAAAACAAACCAATCACCAAGAGTTTAGGTCTACTACACTAAATGTTCAAGCCTAACAATGTCATTCACAGTCGTACCATCTTCTTGACATAGCACAACCCTTAACCCACCTTTCAACTCCGAACAAAACAAAAAAAAATAATATTCCATAAATAAAATAACATACGACAAAATGAATAACACCAATGAAGTAGTTCACAATAAAATAATTAAAACAAATAAAATGACCTACCATAAAATAAAATAATAAAATAAAACAACAAAATGAATAAACAAACAAGTAGTATACAATAAACTAAATAAAACCAATAAAAATCACATACTTTAAATTAAATAATTTCAATTAATAACTTTTTAAAAAATAATATTTCTGGTACTTCACCTAAGGGACCTGTGGATTTACCCAGAGCCGAACTGCTTTGATACCATTTGTGGCGCCCCCGACCCCTATGTATGGGAACACGAGGATCGAGATGCCAGGATGATGACAACACGGTCACGCATCCCAATGACAGTGCCAAGTGTATGTATATGCAACAGTATACAATAACAATGCAACGGATAATTAAGTCAACTAAGTACCAGAATTTAAACACAATTTAAATATCAATAAAAGTGGTTTAAACAGTTGTACAGTCATCCAAAATAAATATATTACAAATCTCAAATAAAATGAGTGATCCCAAATCACTCATCGGGCAGAGTCGAATCCTCAGGCTCACTCTCATCCTCATCTATATCGAAATCTGCGTTACCATAAAACGGTACCGCAAGTAAGTATAAACCAAACAGCCTTCTGGAATAAAAATGCATTAATGCAACCAACATGCATGCATATGATGAAATATGCATTATTCTCAAAATATCATTTTTCTCGAAAATGAATATTTTCCAACACATACTAAAATCTCATTTGGCCCAAAATATCCGTAAAACATTTTTCCAAAAAATAAATCACACAAAATATATATCTAACACACGCTATTTTTCCAGAAAATAGTCAATTATTCCATTTTACCGTATGCACGATGATCTCCCCTAGGGATCAACAACACACCCTAGCTTCGTTGCGATGCCCAGTTCCGCGCCCAGAGCGTACACGGCCAAGCATCCTCTAGTCCTTGCCAGTAGAGGGACCACGGAGTCGGCATGAGACCATCTCGTCCAATCCCATTGTCGCCTGGCGACAATACAGGGGACGTCACTCAGTATATTTCGCTTCCGAGTGACCAGAGGAGCTCCTCCGAGATAATGCCCCATCTCGACTTGGGGTCGTGATATACACCACCCAAAAACATTTCTCACATGAAAATCCAGTTTTCATTAAACACATGAACATGAATACAATTACACGAAAATTCAGTTTTCTTTACAAACATGATCATGCGTGCAAATATGCAATATACATGAACAACACAAATCCTAACCAACAATTCAATACAGCCCAAAAGCACAATGAAACTTCATCTACTAATCCATCCGACCCCCGTACTCCTCGGACTCAGTCTGGCAAAACCAATCAATACACAGTGTATTGAGTTAGCGCAAAAATACATTTAAATCACAAAAGTTCTTTGAAAAATAATTACAGTACTATTTTATAATTTTCGAAGGATCACGGAGCTGCAAGAAGTAGCAACATAGCAACAAAACAGTGCCAAATGCACTGTGGCCGTGGGTCCCAAAAATTTACTTTTGAATGGGGACAAACCAAGACTCGAGATTGATAGGGTAGGGCTTAGGGATGTCGGTGAAGCTAGTGGTGGTGGTGGTTGGCCGTGGGTGGAGGCGTAGAGGGCGGTTGGAGTGCAAAAATGCCCAAATTGAAAATGTTGATGAATGTGCTTCACCGGTGGCAGATCGGATGTGAGGATGGGTGCATTGGGTTGCTAGGAGGTCGAGGATGAAGTGGTGAAGAAATGGTGGCTGGAGGTGGCGCGACGGCAGCGCGCGAGCAGAAGGGACGTCACGGCTTGGTGTTGCGGGTGGGAGTAAACGACGGTGCTCGGCGGTGGCTGGGTGGAGGAGAAGAACGCACGGGGAGAGACGTCGCACAGCGTGCGGGAGAGGAGAGAGAGAGGAGAAAAAGAAAAGAAGAAGAAAAGAAAAAGGAAAAAAAGAAAAAGTGAGGGAAACAAATGAGGTCCAATCCTCACATCTTGAGTCACAAAAATGATCCAACGGAAACTGTAACGCCCCGTCCCCGAGGGTCCGGAGAGTTAACTCATGTCACTTAAAAATCATTTTCCTTCCACAAAGTACATACTCTAATTTTTCTTTATCGCACAAAATACTCATATATTTACATCAATTACTCCAGAATAACTAAGACAATACAAAGTCTTAATATAAACATCAATCTCCCAACAAATCACATCATCAGAGCACAACAAGCTTACAAAAATGAAAATCCTCAATACCCATATAAACCTTCTATGCTTAAACCATCATTCTTAACTCTTCTCACCCATGCTCCATATCCTTGATCCTCAACTGAAACATTCAAATCATCTGAAAAATATTGTGGAGATAAGGGGTGAGTTATCAACAACTCAGTAAGCAGAGAACATATACTAGTATGTAAACATGAGCCATTTTCAGAAAGTTCAGTATGCAGAAACAAAAACATTTTATTTTTATATGCAGATCTCATAAAAACGTGTCATCAGGAAATCAATGCGACTTTTCAATATTTTCATACTCAAAATCAACAATTCATATTTAAGGATCCATTTCATATTAAAAAACGTTTTGGCATAACATAACTGAACATCTTCATCTTATCATATACCATGTTTAACCCCCGTGGTAGGGTTGTGCTATCCCCGGTGGCCAAACCAGGTAGTATCATGTGGTGAACTTCCCCTTTTTCAATCTCGGAGCCTCGAGTGTGCACACAGGAAAGAATACGTAAAAAGACCACTTTGTTTCCAAAGTGGGTGCACTCATATCATATCATGGTGGTACCAACCATATCACGTGAATAGTATCATCATATCAGAACCATATTTAGAACAGATAAGTATGCCAAAGTTTTATCATATCCATATCATATCAAAACACGTGCGAAACATATTCATATCATTTCTATTTGATCAAAAACAGATCCAAATCATTTCATATCACATGCATAAAAATCTCAATGATATTATATTCGCTCTTTTGCATATTTCAGAAACATGTCAAATATTGCTCATGTCTACACATTTCATGTCAAAAATATTTCTTTTCTCTTTCATACGTATCTCATGAGGGAATGCGAAATATATTCTGAGGTTATTTTTCACTTTTTCTTTTTAAAATAACATGCACATTTTTACAAATCAACATCTGTTCGTTTCTTTTTATGCAAATCTAGCATAGGAACCCCGCTTACCTGGACGACTTAACTTTTCCAAAATTTTCCTTAAAAATGTCGAGTCGACTATAGATCGTCATCTATAAAAATAATGACGTAATTTTCGTAAGTTTTCAATCAATTACGTATTTCGAGATTTAAGCCTAAACTTCAGAAATAACTTATTTTAATTTCTCAAAACTTAAAACCCTCGTAATTCTAAAAATATGTCTTTACTTTCTAAAATCATCAATATCTGCCACAATCCAAGTCATACACAAAACACCAATATTTAAACCCGAACAGCCAACAAATCTCATAGTCTAAACCAATCATACTAACAACTCCATTACCCAATCCAATCAACCCCGTTACTCCTCGGACTCAGTCCGTCAAAACCAATCAGCAATTAAATACAGTGTAATGTGCTAGTGCAAAAATACATTAAATTCACGAGAATTCTTAGGAAAATACTTACAGTACTATATAATAATTTCTGGAGGATCACGGAGGCGCAAGAAGTGGAAAAACAGCTGCAGAACAGTGCGAAATACACTGTGGCCGTGGGTCACAGCTACCCACTTTTCAACGGGTGCAAACGAAGACTAGAGATTGATAGGGTAGGGCCTAGGGATGTCGATTAAACTAGTGGTGGTAGTGGTTGGCCGTGGGTGGCGGCGCAAAGGGTGGTTGAAGTGCAAGAATACCCAAAACGGAAATGGAGTTGGATGTGTTTCACCGGTGACGGATCGGAGGTGGGCTTGGGTCCAATGGGTTGCTTGGAAGTCGAGGATGATGTGATGAAGAAATGGCGGCCAATGGTGGTGCGACGGCGGCGTGCGAGCACAAGAGGTGCCGCAGCTTCAATGGGCTCGTGGAGCCTAACGGCGGCGCGATTGAGGCTGGAAACGGAAGGGTGGTGTCGCCGGCAGCTGGGAAAGCTGGGGAGCCGGGCGGTTTCGCGCACGGCGGCGCGACGTGGCGGGGCTGGGAGGACGATGAAACGGATGGAGAGAGAGGGAGAGGCTGGGTTGCGCTGGAGAAAACCAGATGGAGAAAAATAAAAGAAAGAAAAGAAAGGAAGAAAAGAAAAAGGAAGGAAAAAGAAAAGAGGAAAGAGAAAATGTAGGGAAAGAAATGAGGTCCAAACCTCACATCTTGGGTCACAAAAAAAAGATTCAACATAAACGATTTTAAAACAGCAAGTGAAATAAAATAATTCAAACACAGTGATTAAAATGAAATTAAATAATTAAACCCAACAAGTTAATTTAATTCGAGAAGAAATTTAAACAAATAACAATAATTAATTTAAAGAAAGCACTTCAAAAATAATTTTCGTAAACTAAAAATCATAAAAATAATCCAATTAAAAATCCAATAATTTTAAAACAAGAGAATAAATTCTGAATCAATAAAACAAATTTCTTTATTAAAAATACACTAAAATATGAGGTGTTACAGAAACGATTTCAAAACAGCAAGTAAAATAAAATAATTAAAACGTAGTGATTAAATAAAAATAAAATAATTAAAACCATTCATAACTTAATTTAATATGAAAAGCAATTTAAATGCATAACAATAATTAATATTAAGAAAGCACATCAAATTAATTTTCACAAAATTAAAAATCATAAAATTAAACCAACTAAAAAAAAATCTAACAAGTTTAAAACAAGATAATAAATTTTTGATTAAATAAAAATAATCATTCAGTAAAAATACACTAAAATACGTGGTGTTACAATCCCCTTCCAGTACCACCTGCCTAAATCCCAACACATGACATAAAATAACAGTTCTCAGCAACATAAGCAGATCTAACAAACTTCTTTGGAGCAGCAACCACAACCTCCACATCTCCCCTCTAATCTCTAATCACAATACCAATCCCCTTCCTCTCCCCCACTTTGTCAAAGGCATCATCAACATTCACCTTAAACCAAGATGTAGTTGGTGGTCTCCAAATCTGCCTTTCTTCAAATATCACCACCCTTTCAGGTGTATTACAACTCTTAAAATGGGCTAGTTTGTAAGCTTCAAGATCCTGTTTTGCCAAATTGAACCCAATAGTAGGACCTATAAACTTATTTTAAAAAATCTAACTCATTTCTCATACTCCACAACTGATGGAAAACTACTACAATCAAGTCCAAACTATCAAAATCAAGTCTAGTAATGAGATAAGACCACAAAGGTGAAAAATCATCATAATTTTATTGTATAGTTTTTATTTTTCGTGTTTACTATTTTGTTCATTTTTTTTTATTTTACTTGCCGTTCATGATAATATAAAAAATGATACTATCTTTAAAGTTATATTTATATAAATTTAACATAAAAGAAATCACTATAAAGTTTTGAAGTTAATTACATAAAATTAATTTATGAATTTTTAAATATTTTAATTCACTGCAAATCATAATATATAATACATACACATTTTTATATTTTGTAAATGATAAGAAATTAATGGAAAAAATATTTATTACTTTAATGGAAAAAAATATATGCACAAATCTATACTAATAAAAAAATTAAATGAAAAAATTTCCATTCGAACAAATAAATTTAAGTTCGAACGGTTATTAACTTTTTCCAAGAAAAATAAATTAATTTTCCGGGCAAGATTATTTTTCAAACAGATTATATACTGTTCAAACGGACATTAATTCCATGTTCGAATCTATTTTTTTCCGTTCATTTCTTTTCTTAAGACGATTTTGTTTGTCACAAAATATTTTGTTCGAATGAATAGTTTTCCGTTTGAACTAATTTCGTCGCTTAGTCTTTTTTGGATCTCCAAAAATGAATTTTAGGGACAAAATTTAATTCGTCCCAAACAAATTTCGTCCCTAAAAGTCAAATTTCTTGTTGTGTCTGCCCGGTAACTAGGGGAGAACTTTTTAATCTAAAATCCACAAAATATAAAATTTAGAAACATTAATTTTATTGAAAATTATTCCTTGCGAGTTATGATATAAACAGATGCTTGATGTTTTCCTGTTCTTTATCTTTTATCTTGTCTTTGCCTCTGTTACTAGTTCTCTATCTTTTTTTCCTTTGTTCTCTCTATTGATTTGGGTCTTAGCAAATTAGTTCATGTTTGTTGTTATGTATTGAAGTTTGATTAAATTAAAGTACGTATTTTGTAACGATCTTAGCAAATGAGTTCAAACAATGT
This sequence comes from Juglans mandshurica, assembly GCA_022457165.1. Taxonomy (NCBI): domain Eukaryota; kingdom Viridiplantae; phylum Streptophyta; class Magnoliopsida; order Fagales; family Juglandaceae; genus Juglans; species Juglans mandshurica. The sequence continues at coordinate 6,071,834 of CM039634.1, read as the reverse complement.
AATATGTCATGGATTGCATTGTTTACGTCGCATGCATTTTACATGATGAATATTGGAATTTTTTTTATGTTTTTGTTTTTGTTTTACATGCATTTAGTTAAAAGTTAGTTATTTATAGCTTTAGCTAATTTTGAAATAAATTTAGTTTTTCATTTTGATATATTTTTGTCATTATGGACAATGATAAAAATATCGGCTTTTTCAATAAATAAAAAATTATAGGCTTTTATATAAAACAATTATAGGCTTTTTAACAACATTATTTCTCGAAACAATTGTAATAAAATAAAGGCTTTTGGAAAAAAATGCTTTTCAATATTATTATTTTTTAAAAAATTTAATAACATGTATACTTTTGTTAAAAAAACAAAAAACAAAAAATATTCGGGTACAATTAGAAACCCAGATTTTAGAGTTTCAAAAAATCTAGATCCATTCAGATTCTGGCCTTGTTCATAAATGGGCTAATCCAGCCCAAGTTTGAAACATAGGTTCTGGGTTGGGTATACCCAAATTCTAGGTCTGAAACCTGGATCAACAGTCTTTATAATTTCTATCATTGTTGTCAATCATATGATTAGTCAATGGTCAACATTGGTCAACGAGTGGTAGTACTACGTGGCACTTTGGCCGGCGACCTCAACTATATGCGTCCGACCCGACCCCATAATGAAAATAAGAAATTCCTGGCCCACCAAAGAGCCCAAGAAATGGTCCCTTTTGTGGGCCAAAAATTGATTTATTTGTATTTTAAAAAGTGTAGGCAGTTTTTTATTTTATTCTAAATAATGGGAACTGCGTGTTTCAAATTAATTAACGCCCCCACCTTGACCCAGGTGTAATCATCCCATTGGATAATACTAGAAACATATATACAAGCATCCATGACAAATAACCAAGCTTACACAAATTAAGAAGCACTACTTCATCATACATAATAAAACCAAAACACATACAAGCATTATTGAACCTTGCGCGCACATGACAAGGCCGGAGCTGGCCGCCGTTTGGTTCTTACATCAGCTAATTAGAATTAGTTGAAACTTAGCTACTGCAATATTTATATAGAGATAGCCCTTTAGTTTTTGTACAGCATGTTACCATCATATCCCTTTTTCATAGCATATTGCATGACGCCGTCGAGCTCCTTCTCTCCGATTAATCCATCTCCGTTTGCACCAGCATGGTGGAGGGCACGAAGAGCTCTAAAGTTGGGTAAACGAGAACCAAGGGATTGGAAGGCATCTTTCAGGTCTTCCCTGCTGAGAAGACCGTCATGGTTAGCATCGTGTTCTTTGAAAATAGTCCGTAACTGATTTTCAGTTCGGGGCTCACAACGCCTGACGTAATTACAAAAGGTATCCGAGGGATGTGGAGCTGGGTGGCCGCAAAGGCAAATTAATATATAGGTTTATAGGCATTTTGGGTTAGATTTTCAAATGACTCCAGCATGCAGCATATATGCATGGGGATTTTATAGGCCCTTTCTTCTATTGGTATTAATTCAAAGAGCATGATTAAAGCATTTATTCGAATTAAATTGTATTGATCATGACAAGCAAGTGGTACTTCATGTTGCATGCAATCGTGCCGACGGAGGACAAACAGCAGGACTAGGGCGCGCCCGGGGGACCGAGTTGTTCGGTTTGACCCTCGCAGAACCCAATAATATTGTCGACTGATGTCCTATTATTCGTAGAACCCGTCAATAGGAGAACAAATTTCAGAGCGCGCGGTACAAATTATAAGAATAGAATTAACACACGAAATATGGCGAAAGTAATTCACTTATTGTGCCAACAGTACTGTATAGATCGTGAACAATAGATATTGTATATGAAAGGTTAAACTAATACAATCACTACAAGAAAAATGGATATTTGTGATCATTTGTTTGTGATGAAAAGATTATTTGCGACAAAAACAGACTTATTTTAACTGTAAATAGTCATTTCACTGGAATTGACTAGCCGCAAATAAGCAGCTTTTTTATAGTGAATATAATTTGGGTAGCTCATGAATATGAGTTGTAACACCCCGTATTTTAGTGTATGTTTAATTGAAAGATTATTTGTTATTAATTTAAAAATTTATTCTCTTGTTTTAAAATTGGTTGGATTTTTAGTGAGTTTATTTTTATGTTTTTAATTTTGTGAAAATTATTCTGAAGTGATTTCTTATAATTGATTATTGTAATACATTTAAATTACTTTTCATATTAAATTAACTTGTTGTTGGGTTCAATTGTTTATTTTCATTTTAATCATTACGTTTGAATTATTTTATTTTACTTTTAAAATTGTTTCCGTTTGATCATTTTTGTGACCCAAGATATGAGGATTGGACCTCATTTCTTTCCCTACATTTTCTCTTTCCTCTTTTCTTTTTCTTCTTTTCCTTTCTTTCTTTTTCTTTTTCTCCCCTGCTTCCCGCGCGCCGCAACCCCCTCCCTCTCTCTCCGTCCGTTCCTTCGTCCACCCAGCCCCGCCGCTTGGCGCCGTCGTGCGCGACACCGCCCGACCCACCGTTCTCCCCAGCCATCGGCGACCACCCCCCTGTAATCTCAGCCCCAACCACACCGCCGTTAGCTCCCACGCGCACCACCAAGCCGCGACAGTCCTTGCGCCGCCGTGCCGCCGCCGTGCTGCCGTCGCACCGCCTCCGGCCACCATCTTCTCACCTCATCATTCTCGACCTGCTAGCAACCCAATGGACCCAATCCCACCTCCGATCTGTCACCGGTGAAGCCACACCATCAATATTTCCGTTTTGGGTATTTTAGACTTCGACCGCCCTCTACGCTGCCACCCACGGCCAACCACCACCACCACTAGCTTCACCGACATCCATAAGCCCTACCCTATCAATCTCGGGTCTTCGTTTACACCCGTTCAAAAGTGAGTTTTTGAGACCCATAGCCACAGTGCATTTGGCACTGTTTTGTTGTTGCGTTGCCGCTTCTAGCAGCTCCGTGATCTTTCAAAAATTATATTATAGCATTGTAAGTATTTTTCCCAAAGAACTTTTGAGATTTAAATGTATTTCTGCGCTAATTCATATTTACTGTGAATTTATTGGTTGTATCGGACTGAGTTCGAGGAGTAAGGGGATCAGTTGGATTGGATGATGGAGTTGTTTGTGTGAGATTGGTTTATGCTATGAAATTTGTTGGTTGATTCGGGTTTAAATATTGGTGTTTTGAGTTTGACGTTGGTCATGATGAATATTGGTGATTTTTAGGAAGTGATGATATATTTTTGGATTATTGGTTTGGTGTTTTGGAAATGTTTAGAAGGGTTTGTTGGGGCCTTTTAACATCTAGAAGTGTTGAGATATTTTTTCCTGTTGTGGAGTTGTGAACGGAGAGAGAGTAGTGTATAGTGTCGTCTTGGTTAAATTGTTGACGATTGCTTGGGAGTATGAGCTGCTGAAATAAGTGTGAGTTTGTAACACCCCGTATTTTATTGTATTTTTATTGAAGGATTTATTATTATTTATTCAAAAATTTATTCTCTTGTTTTAAAATTATCAGATATTTTAAATGGGTTATTTTATGATCTTTAAATTGTGAGAATTAAATTGTTATGTTTTCTTAATATTTATGTATTGTTGTACATTTAAATTGTTCTTCTTTTAAATTAATTGATTGTGTGATTTAATTATTTTATTTTCATTGTATCATTACGTTTAAATTATTTTAATTGATTTGTTGTTTTAAAATCGTTGCCATTGGATTATTTTTGTGACCTAAGATGTGAGGACTGAACCTCATTTCTTTCCCTCCATTTTTCTTCTTCCATTTTCTTTTCTTTTCTTTTCTTTTTCTCTTTCTTTTCTCTCCTCTCCCTCTCTCTTCCCGCGCGGACGTTCCCCTCCCTCTCTCTCCCGTGCGTCCGTCGCCTCTTCTAGCCCAGCCGCCGTCGCGCCGCCGTGCGCGAGACCGCCCAGCCCACTAGCTCCCCCACCGGCCGGCGACCTCACCCTCCAAATCCCAGCCCCTACCTCGCCGCCGGTAGCCTGCACGCACCACACGAAGCCGCGGCATTCTTTGCGCCGTTGCGCCGCCGTCGCACCACCTTCGGCCACCATCTTCCTACCACTTTATCCCCGACCTCTTGGCAACCCAATGGACCCAACCCCAGCTCCGATCCGTCACCGGTGAAGCCCCACCAAGGCCATTTTTGATTTGTACATTTTTTGCCTAAAACCACCCCTTGCGCCGCCACCCATGGCAAACCACCAGCACTATTGGCTTCACCGACCTCCCTAGGCCCTACGCTATCAATTTCGGGTCTTAGTTTGTCTCCGTTGAAAAGTGGGTATCTGAGACCCACGACCACAGTGTATTTTACACTGTGTTGTGGCTGAGTCGCTACCTTTTTCAACTCCGTGATCCTCCAGAAATCCTATTATAGTGCTGTAAGTATTTTCTCAAAGAACTTTCATGATTTAAATGTATTTTTGCACTAACTCTTTTTAACTGTGAACTGGTTGGTTATGCCGGACTGAGTCCGAGGAGTTCGGGGGTGGGATGGATTGCGGACGAAGTTGATTGTATGTTTGCATTGTGATTTGTTGGTTGTTGGATATTGGTGTCGTGTCTTGTTCACTGCATTTGCACGCATGTTCATGTTTGTAACTGAAAACTGGGTTTTCGCATGATTGCATACATGTTCATGTGTATTTAAAAACTGGGTTTTCCTGTGAGAAATGATTTTTGGGTGTGTTTGAAACGACTGGTTTGAAAAAAAGGAAAAGAGACTGTAGGGATGGTGGTAAGCAGGGACAGTAGTAGAGTCCCGCCTGTGATTCCCGCCTACGGTGCACGCGATAGGGATGGTGGTAAGCAGGGATGGTGGTTGTGTCCCGCCTGTGATTCCCGCCTACGGTGCACGCGGTAGGGATGGTGGTAAGCAGGGATGGTGATATAGTCCCGCCTGTGATTCCCCCCTACAGTGCTCTGTTAAGTATTCGTTATGTGTGTTAAGTATTCATTGTGTGGAAAGGAACTGTAGGGATGGTGGTAAGCAGGGATGGTGGTAGAGTCCCGCCTGTGATTCCCGCCCATGGTGCACGCGATAGGGATGGTGGTAAGCAGGGATGGTGGTTGTGTCCCGCCTGTGATTCCCGCCTACGGTGCACGCAGTAGGGATGGTGGTAAGCAGGGATGGTGGTATAGTCCCGCTTGTGATTCCCGCCTACAGTGCTCTGTTAAGTATTCGTTGTGTGTGTTAAGTATTCATTGTGTGGAAAGGAACTGTAGGGATGGCGGTAAGCAGGGATGGTGGTAGAGTCCCGCCTGTGATTCCCGCCTACGGTGCACGCGATAGGGATGGTGGTAAGCAGGGATGGTGGTTGTGTCCCGCCTACGGTGCACGCGATAGGGATGGTGGTAAGCAGGGACGGTGGTAGAGTCCCGCCTGCGATTCCCGCCTACAGTGTCCGATAAAGGGTTTGTTTTGTGTGAATCATTTTTTGGGAAAATGTTTTACGGATAATTTGGGCCAAAATGGGATTTTGGTGTGTGTTGGAAATTATAATTTTTCTGGGAAAAACAGTATTTTATGGCTAAGTGGATTTTGTCGTATGAATGCATGTTGGTTGCATTAATGTATTTTTATCCTGAGAGTTGTTTGGTTTATACTTACCTGTGGTACCGTTTTATGGTATCGTAGATTTTGATGCAGATGAGGATGACGAGCCGTAGCTTGGCTCCGTTGGTGGAGTGATTTGGGATTACTTCTGTTTATCGAGTTTCGTATTTTACTCATTTGTATTTGGCACATGTATTAAACTTTATTTGGGATGACTGTATAACTCTTTAAAGGTAAATTGTTTTGAATATTTGTATTTAAATTTTTGGTACTTAGTTGACTTATTTATATTATCCGCTGCGACTTTTATTGTGCACCTTTGCATGTTGCACACACACTTGAGCACATTTCGTTGGGATGCGTGACCATGTTGTCATCATCCCGGCGTCTCGATCCCCGTGTATTTTTATAAGGGGGATTGGGGGCGCCATAGAGTTAGTGATAATCGGAGTGGACATTAGTTTTGATGCTTGTATTGGACAATACTGAGATTGATATAGAATATTTTGGGTCGAAGTGTGGGCTGTCTAGATTGTTATTTTGTTGTTTGAGTTGGATTAATCTTGCTGAATTATGGTTTAGAAATTGGGTCTTAAGTTGTCTAAGACCAATTTTATGTTGTTGGACTTTAATATTTAGTTTATATTATTTTTATGAATAGGTGACGAGACGGATAGAGACCGTATTCAAGTCATAGATAATGCGCTGCTGGAGTCAGGTAAGCGGGGTTCCTATGCTAGGTTTTATACAAGTTAATAAGATTGAGGTTGATTTTATGAAAACTTGCATATTTTGTGATATGATGGGAACTTGTGAAAACAAAGATCAACCTCGGTCACTTACCTGCATTATTCATGAAATCTGTGTGAAAAATGAAAAATATGTTCTGACATGCATTGTGTAGACATGAGCTAAATTCTGTCATGTGGTTTCTGAAATCTGAAAAAGGAGCGATATTGAGAATATGAAAAGTTGTGCATTTATTTAGAAAGATGTTTTGGCTTTTGTGTTCAATGTGGATAAACTGTCTGATTTTGTTTTGGTACTCTGTATTATTTTGATATAACATCTGATAACCTTTGGCATGGTGTACTGGTTTTCGTATCTGACTTTGTCTCTGCTTTGCTCTGCTCTGCTCTGTTATGCTCTGCTCTGTTTGGGTTGGTACCAACTTCTCTGCTCTGAGTGCACCCACTTTGGAAACAAAGTGGTTTTATTGTGGTCTTTCCTGTGTGCACACTCGGGGCTCCGAGAAGAATAAATGAAAAATTTCACCTCTGTCCCTGCCTGGTTTGGCCACCGGGGTTAGCACAACTCTACCACGGGGGTGAAACATGGTCTCTGCTCTGTTTGATGCTCTGTTTTGATCTGATGATGATACTCTGTTTATGTTATGCTAAAGCACTATGGGTTTTACTTGTCTTAAAACCATCGCTCTGTTACTTTTGAAAATATGTTCTGTTCTGCATGATAACTCTGGAAAACATTTTGTTCTGCATGCTCTACTTTGTAAATACTCTTGTTTGCACGCTAGCATATGACTTCTACTTACTGAGTTGTTGATAACTCACCCCCTATCATTATAATATTTTTCAGATGATGTGGAGAGTCTAAATGAGGACCTGGATTAGATTGCTGTTTGTGTTTAAGCTGAGGAAATGTTAGTAGAAGAAGGACTTATGGTGTTCTTAGTTTTAATGTCTTTGATTTTGTTAATATCTTGGGTTTCAGTAAGATTTATGAAATTATTGGTTGGGTTGTTATGACTATCGGGAGATTACGGACTCCTTAGTTTATTTTAGCTGCAGTAATGACTTTGTGGAGTTTTCAACGTGGTTATTTAGAACTCTTGATATTGAGTTTTGCTATTAAAGATTTGGGTTTCATTTTAGTTGTGTTGGAAAATAAGTTCTTAAGAGACAGGTAGTAAGTCTCCAGACCATCCGGGTTTGGGGCGTTACATGAGTTCAATCATTCTTCAAAATTTATAAAAGTTACTATAAAGGAATCATGGTCTTTTTAATTAAAAGGTTGTATTGGTTGAACAAACTGATGCCCTCATATTTGATCCACCTTATAATAGTTTCATGGTCATCAAAATATGGTAATGATCTGCAAGTGGCAAGAAAATCTGAAAGCAGGTTGGATAAAGAATATCATGATCTCCATTTCACTTGAAATGTTATATATAGATAACATCCATTAAGTTTGTACTAAACATAAGGTATATATATGTTTGTCGTTGTCTTTTTAAGAAAGATTATATAACATTTCAAGTGGCTATTGGTGGTGTCCACCGGTGGCCAGCACCGATAGTTGTGCCGTACATTCCGATATCATGTGATGTAGAGAGGATCCTTATCCAAATTTGTGGGCCATGTAGTCATCAAAACAATTAGAAAAGAAACAAAGAAACGAATCTTTCAATTCCTTTTAATTGTTTACATAAAAACTCGAGTGATCCTAGTAAGATATAATATATATATATATATATATATATATATATATATATATATATATATATATTGCATTATCTGAAGTATAATCCAAGTTAATGCTGAACTGACAATATTCCACCAAAAACTAGTTGGCCATGAGTCTGAAATTTTGTTCCACTTTTTTCAAAAGACTGCAGGATTTGCATACACCAGGGTCTAGATTGAGAGCAAGCTGAGAGATAGACATATATAATGAGTCCCATACCATTTAAGGCTTCCCGAGTAAATTTTGTGGGCAACATTAATTACTTAATAAATATTGTGATTAGATTCGCGTTGTATGTCAATCTTCTATCTTCTATCTCCTACTCAAAGCTCCAGAGTTTAGACAAGAACTCTAGGAGATGTAAAAACCTGTATATTAGCTACCTACAATTCGACCCTTAAGAATAGGTATAGACAAAACAAAGGTGTAGGCATAGTGTTTTAAAGCGTGGGATGGAAATTAGGTGAATGATTGAAAATTTATAAGAATATGGTATTATCTGAAAGCTGAAAATAGGTATAGACAAACCTTGGCTATGCTCTCAATTTGATCTAAGAGGGAACAACTCGGTGATGCAACGTTACTGACTCAATCTCATCTTCATGATCTTTTGATGTCAAAATATGGACAACATAAGGTAATGAATGAAAGCGTGCTGCAGCCCAACTCTCATCTATTCTTGCAAGCTCTTCCCTCAGATACTTCATTTTACTGTAACAGAAAACAGGGACAATGAGAAGAAGAAACAAGCAAATATGCACAGAACAACTTATATAAATAAAGTTCAACATCACACTTGGTCAAACAATATCTAGCACATGATCCCTGAATTTCAAAAGTGGACTACTATGCACCATAATCATAGGGATAGTATTAAGTTAAATCGAAACAAAAATTATGTCAGTGAAACGTTCTTCGCTTGACATTATTAGTGTTCCCAAGATCAGTGCTCCCCATAAGAAAGGTTACATCAACAATCATTTTAATTATTTACTATATAAAAACAAAATTATATGAGTAGGATATACATGTGTAACGCCCCAGTCTTACACGGGTAGGAGAGTTACTTTCTAACACTTAAACTCACCTTTCAATAATATAAAAAAATAGACTCCAAATTTCCAATATCATATAAAAAATTCGATTCAATCTAATTTCCTCAATATATCCAATTTTCCAAAATGCCAAGTCATCATAACACAATAAATTTTTTTAATAAAAATCAACAATACTCACAAAAACTTCTTACGCTTAAACCACTATACTTAAATCATCTCACCCAATGCCTCATAATCTTGATCCTCAGCTGAACCATCAAAATATCTGAAAAATATTGTGGAGATAAGGGGTGAGCTATCAACAACTCAGTAAGTAGAGAGCATATACTAGCATGTAAACACGAGCATTTATAAAGTTCAATATGCAGAACAAAACATTTACTTTCAGAATGCAGAAACAACATATTTACTTTCAGAATGCATAAACAAAATTTGGTACAAAATATCAAAGCAAAATTTTCAGAAAGACAATTTATTCCCAAAAAGAAAATCCATTGGCACATCCAAACTGAAACATCATATTCATATCATCTCATAGCATCAAATCGGGACAAATACCATGTTTAACCCCCGTGGTAGGGTTATAAACCACCATTATACCCGTGGCTAGGCCATATACCATGTTTCACCCCCGTAGTAGGATTATAAACCACCATTATATCCGTGGTTGTGCCATATACCATGTTTCACCCCCGTGGTAGGGTTATAAACCACCATTATACCTGTAGCTAGGCCTTAACAAAAATAGAATGGAACATCATCGAAATCAAATCACATTCATATACAGAATCAGAACTTCATGCCAAGGTTTTCAAATGACACATCATATCAAAACAAAATACTGAATCGCCTCAGATCATTTCACATGTTCAAAATAAACAGAATCCAAAACATCTTCATTTATTCATAGCAAAAACTTTTAGATATTCATATTCGCTATTTTTGCATAGTTCAGAAACATAATGCACAAAATTAGCTCATGTCTACACCAGTCATGACAAAAAATACTTTCTCTTATATGGAATTTATACATATGCAGAATAAACATCTGAGGTCGTTTTCAGATTTCTTTTCAAAAATAAACATGCTTATTTTCAAAGTCAACCTCATTTCATTTCTTTTATGCAAAACTAGTATATGAACCCCACTTACCTGTGCTTCTTAGCTTTCCAAAATTTCTCCACAACAGTACTAAACAATTTTCAATCGTCACCTATAAAATTTCTGTGGCGCCCCCAATCCCCCTTATATAAATACACGGGGATCGAGACACCAGGATGATGACAACACGGTCACGCATCCCAACGAAATGTGCTCAAGAGTGTTTGCAACATGCAAATGTGCACAATAAAAGTCGCAGCGGATAATATAAATAAGTCAACTAAGTACCATAAATTTAAATACAAATATTCAAAACAATTTACTTTTAAAGAGTTATACATTCATCTCAAATAAATTACAAGGGCAATATATAAATTGATAAAAAACGAAACTCGATAAACAGGAGCAATTCCAGATCACTCCACCAACGGAGCCAAGTTAAGGCTCGTCATCCACATCTGCATCAACATCTGCGATACCATAAAATGGTACCACAGGTAAGTATAAACGAAACAACTCTCGGGATAAAAACATATTAATGCAACCAACATGCATTCATATGACAAAATACACTTAGCCATAAAATACCATTTTTCCAGAAAATGATTCACACAAAACAAACCCTTTATCGGACAATGTAGGCGGGAATCGCAGGTGGGACTCTACCACCGTCCCTGCTTACCACCATCCCTACCGCGTGCACCGTAGGCGGGAATCACAGGCGGGACACAACCACCATCCCTGCTTACCACCATCCCTATCGTGTGCACCGTAGGCGGGAATCACAGGCGGGACTCTACCACTATCCCTGCTTACCACCATCCCTACAGTTCCTTTCCACACCATGAATACTTAACACACACAACGAATACTTAACAGAGCACTGTAGGCGGGAATCACAGGCGGGACTATACCACCATCCCTACCGCGTGCACCGTAGGCGAGAATCACAGGCGGGACACAACCACCATCCCTGCTTACCACCATCCCTATCGCGTGCACCGTAGGCGGGAATCACAGGCGGGATTATACCACCGTCCCTGCTTATCACCATCCCTACAGTCTCATTTCCTTTTTCTCAAACCAGTCAATCCAGTCGTTTCAAACACACCCAAAAATCATTTCTCACATGAAAACCCAGTTTTCAATTAAACACATGAACATGTATGCAATCATGCGAAAACCCAGTTTTCAGTTACAAACATGAACATGCATGCAAATGCAGTGAACAAGACACGACACCAATATCCAACAACCAACAAATGTCAACACAACCAGTTCACAGTTAAAAAGAGTTAGTGCAAAAATACATTTAAATCACGAAAGTTCTTTGAGAAAATACTTACAGTGCAATATAATAATTTCCGAAGGATCACGAAGCTGCAAGAAGTGGCGGCTCATCAATGTAACAGTGTAAAATACACTGTGGCCGTGGGTCTCAAAGACCCACTTTTCAACGGAGACAAACCAAGACCCAAAATTGATAGGGTAGGGCCTAGAGAGGTCGGTGAAGCCAATGGTGGTGATGGTTTGCCGTGGGTGGCGGCGCAAGGGGTGGTTTTAGGCCAAAAATGCACAAATCGGAAATGGACTTGGTGGGGCTTCACCGGTGATGGATCGGAGCTGGGGTTGGGTTCATTGGGTTGCCAAGAGGTCGGGGATGAAGTGGTGAAGAGATGGTGGCCGGAGATGGCGCGACGGCGGCTCGCGAGCACAAAGAACGCCGCAGCGAGGTAGGTGCTGGGATTTGGGGGGTGAGGTCGCCGGCCGGTGGGGGAGCTAGTCGACCGGGCGGTGTCGCGCACGGCGGTGCGACGGCGGCTGGGCTGGGAGAGGCGACGACGCACAGGAGAGAGAGGGAGGGGGACGTCCGCGCGGGAAGAGAGAGGGTGAGGAGAGAAAAGAAAGAGAAAAAGAAGAGAAAAAGAAAAGAAAAGAAATGGGAAAAAGAAAAATGGAGGGAAAGAAATGAGGTCCAGTCCTCACATCTTGGGTCACAAAAATGATCCAACGGCAACGATTTTAAAACAACAAATCAATTAAAATAATTTAAACGTAATGATACAATGAAAATAAAAGAATTAAATCCCACAATCAATTAATTTAAAAGAAGAACAATTTAAATGTTCAACAATAAATAAATATTAAGAAAACATAACAATTTAATTCTCACAATTTAAAGATCATAAAATAACCCATTTAAAATATCCGATAATTTTAAAACAAGTGAATAAATTTTTGAATAAATAATAATAAATCCTTCAATAAAAAATACACTAAAATACGGGGTGTTACAATTTCATGCACTACAAGAAAACTGCTTATTTGCAGCCAGTTAATTCCAGCGAAATGACTATTTACAGCTAAAATTAGTCTGTTTTGGTCACAAATGGTCTTTTCGCCGCAATTAAATGGCCACAAAAGCCCATTTTCCTTGTAGTGATGTAACTTAATGAATCTCCAATGAACAGACAATCTCATATTACACCTGAAATATCTATTTTAATTCCTCAGAAACCTAAAATTTCACTTAATTCCAAAATACCATCACTTCCCTAAGTCCTCAATATCCACGTACCTATTAAACTCAGAATATTTCTAAAATTGCATAATAATATTAATAATATATACAATTATGCCATAAAAGACATTTCTAGTTTAAAGACTCATTAAAACAAAAGTGATTAAAGTAGGAGAGCAAATATTTCATTTAATAAAAGTAGACTAATTAGTTTCTCTTTAAAGGGTTCAAAATAAAAACCTTGCACTACTATGTACTTCGAAAACAAAATATATATATTAATACTAATAATATATTTCAAATATTTATTTAATCTGTATTTAAAAATAAACTCATAAAAAGTGAGTTTAAGATATAAAACTAAAACATGATCAACTTATAATTACTCTGCTAAAAGTATCAGTGTACTGACTTACTACTATAAATCCATATGTCTACGTCCAAATAAAAATATAACATGCACGTAATATAAAACTCATGATTTCACATAATCAATTCATTAAAATATAAATCCATTAACCTAAACATCCGAAAATAATAAATCTGTTGACCTCATACTAAGGGGCAAAATGGTAATAGTACATCTCATCTATTAGGTTAACCGAGACACAAAAATTTCCTTTTTAAGTAAATACCACAAAACAGAGGACCACGTGCAGCAGCATCACTTACCCAAGGAAAACTAAGAGGCAGCGGCACTGTGGGGAAAGGGGTCGAGGCAGAGTTGGGTTGTGGTGGGAGGTGGCTGTCCCAACAGCGGCGCACTGAGAGAAAGAGAGTGAGATGAGCGAGAGAGAGAGAGAGAGAGAGAGAGAGAGAGAGAGAGAGAGAGAGAGAGAGGAGAGAGAGGGAGGTCAACCGTGAGGGAGAGAGAAACAGAGAGAAACTCGGGCCTACCGAGAGAGAAAAGTGCGGCGGATAAGGGCTGGTGGTAGGCTTCTAGCGTCGCTTCCTGCTGTTGATTCCGACGAGGTGGTGCAATTGGGTGGCTCATGGCTGAGGCGAGGAGTGAGGGTGGCTTGGCGGCTCACAGTGGGCAAAACAATCACTCTGTTTTGGTGTATAAAAATAGAGCGCTTCTCATCCAAGCTTAACGGTGGCTGGTCATGGAGATGCAGCGCTGCTTTCACACGATGGCCAATGGGGTGTTGCCATGCATGGGTTGAGGGGAGCTCGTGAGGGTGCAGTTTACGGTGCTGCCTGGACGGGAAGGGCTTCGTTACACGGTTTGCATGGGAGGAAAAACAATCCTGTGTTTCATGGCAGTGAGACCAACCGAGAAGGGCTTGAGCCATGACTGGATCGTTGGGTGGTGAGAACTTACGGAGAAAAAGAGGAGCAAGAGAGAGAGTTTGGAGGATGACTGATCATCTGGTAATAAATCGAACGAGTGGCGCCATGGGTGCGAGAGAGTCTGAGTATGTGATGGAAAGGAAAAGGAAAAGAAAACAAACCGTAGAGACGTGGGGAAAAAAATGGATTTGAGGTCGATGGATTTTCGGAAGTGAAGAAACTGGAGGGAAAAAAAAAAGCAGTCAGCAAGAAAACTGCAGTCAAGCCAGGAAGTACCAAAACGACATCGTCATGGGCTTGGCCTCTCTTCAGGTTTGGGCTTATGCTCTAGTTATTACAACATGAGTACATCCAAGTCATAATTATACAAAATTATATTACAAAGATTTAAATGCAGGTATTATATTACCTATGTGGTTGGCAGTTTGATGGATCTTCTAGTTCATTTTGCCTCTTGAACACCAACTCCTTCATCTTTGTGGCTTTTAGAACACTCAATTGTTCAACTTCTAGCACACCAAGAAACAGTATATAAAGCAACACTAAAAGTTCCATAGTATCGTCTTAATCTTATGCAATTTCATCAAAAGGGAAGTAATGGACTAGACTGTTAAGGTATTAGTAATAAATATGGAAATATAGAATTTGTTAGCAGCTGAAAGTTATACATTACTTTTATCATGGCAGAGTGCAAGCATCCGAAAGAAACAATGGTACTCTATAGGAAATAGATATAATAAAGAACTGGAGAATCAGAGAACACATACCTCTGGAATATTGTGCATGGCAATGGCCAAGGCCAAATTGAAACCAACATGAAGACCCTGTAAAAGAAGCATGACAATGTTCATAAACACCCAATTCATGTGAAACGACATAGTATTTTAACTCAATGAATTCAGGAGCACACATTAGCAGTCTCAGGTTGCACACAAAACAGGTTGTAGGACATCCAATTAATTCAATATTCAACTAAAGCAATATGCACTCATATACAAGGCATATCAACATGAGGGGGTCGCCGAGTGGACCAGATTGTTTGTAGGCATGTTTCAAATGGGGGCTATGTTTTCCCTTTTGTCGCCTAGTCTGCGACGTCTTAGATTTTCTAGGGATGGCTCTTTCACAGCTATTGCTCTATGCTTGGAGGATTAAGTTGTCATGCTGGATGCTTTGGAGGCAGGCCTTGGAAGCTACGGGCGAGGAGAACCTTGATCTCATTGCCCACGAGTTCTTTTATACTCACAACATTTGGCCGCACAATGGGAACAAATGTAGCTTTTGCTTGTGAACGGGCTATAGGGTTGCCCATCTGGAGCCTCGCTATTCTCATGTACTTAAGAACTAGGATCATAAGTTCTTCTTTGTCTCCAGGGTTGGATGGGAGTTTCCTGTCAGTGAGGCCGACCATCGCAAATGGGCTTGTCCAGACTTTAGAGTGAGAGAGATAAACACATAAAGTAGGTCTCACAACATTTTTGCCTGCTTGAGTAAATCTCATTGGCAGCCTTTAAATACTCAATAAATATTGCAAAATTTACTTTTTATGTCTATCTCTCACTTTAGGTCCTACAAATTAGACATGAACTCTCATTTCATCTCATGATTTATCTAATTTGTGTAACCATGCGAGACCTAAACATTACCATGAACAAAAATCTAAAAAAAATGAAAGACAAGGAGGCTAAAAGCATGTCCAAATTGAAGATTTTTTTTTTTTGATTTGGTGATTAATTGTCTAAATGTTTTCCATAAAATTCCATAAAATTTAACAATATTTTACTAGTTACCTTGCTAATTGTTTTCTCACTTTTTCACAAAATGATCAATCGATTTGATAAATATTCCAATTTACACTACAAGAAAAACGGATTTTTATGACCATTATTTTGTGACGAAAAAGACTATTTGCGATGAAAACAGACTTATTTTACCAAGAAATAGTCATTTCGCTAGAAATAACTAGCCGCTAAAAGTCATTTTTCTTGTAGTGTTACATCATGTAAAATCTAAAGATAATTCTCATTATATATATTTGCAGTTTAGTATGGCTTCTCGAGTGAAAAAATCCAACTTACTTTCTCTGAAAACTTCAAGTTAGTGCATGAGCGGATAAATAACCCTTATCATGTTTCTACTTTGTTAAATTAGAAAAGAAGACAAGAGAATCACCCAAAAATATAGAGAAAAGGCCTTTGATGTTCAATTGAAAATTATCAGTATCCAAGAATGACGAACTCAACTCACAAGACGGGCTGTAATAGCTGAAAATCGACTGTATCATAATTTTATCAAAAGTAGCAAAATTCCAATAATCATTCCAAAATTAAATACGTAATAAAAGAAGTGATCTACCACAAATCTGACCAAAATTGAGTTCATAATCACTTTCTAAACAGTAAATGAAATATTACCATAAAAGAAAAAAATAATTAAAAATAGGAATTCAGAGGGTAAAATAGTGAAATTTGGCCTCGAAAATGATGCATTACACTCGGTGTGCCCATAACGTGGACATCGAAAAGGGCTTTCTAAATTGGGATCATATGCGCAATTCTGATACCCGTTGCCAAAGTTATGGCCAAAATATCAAAATGTGCCCAAAACTGTCATAATTAAGGAAAGTTCATGATTTCGCTGCCATTTTTCCACTGACATGCCACCTCAAGGTATTTTAGCGCAATGAATGTACAATTTGACAAATCAACATTATCTGATCCTCCTGCATCACTCACTCTCCCACTACACCTATTTTTTGAGTGAACCTACCAAAGGTATTATAGACATGAACTATTTAGACGAGTCCATGCAGATATAGTAATCATCACATTGGATAATACTAGAAACATATATAGAAGCATGCATTACAAATAACCAAGCTTACACAAATTAAGAAGCACTACTTCATCATACATAATAAAACCAAAACACATACAAGCATTGAACCTTGCACATGACAAGGTCTAAGCTGGCTGCCGTTTGGTTCTTACATCAGCTAATTAAAATTAGTTGAAACTTAGCTACTGAAATATTTATATAGAGATAGCCCTTTAGTTTTTGTACAACATGTTACCATCATATCACTTTTTCATAGCATATTGCACGACGCCTTAGAGCTCCTCCTTTACGATCAATCCATCTCCGTTTTCACCAGCATGGTGGAGGGCACAAAGAGCTCTAAAGTTGGGTAAACGAGAACCGAGGGATTGGAGGGCATCTTTTAGGTCTTCCGTGCTGAGAAGACCGTCATGGTTAGCATCGTGTTTTTTGAAAATAGCCTGTAACTGATTTTCAGTTCGGGGCTCATGAGGTTATTACAAAAGGTATCCGAGGGATGTGGAGCTGTGTAGCCGCAAAGACAAATTAATATATAGGTTTATAGGCTTTTTGGGTTTGATTTTCAAAAGACTCCAGCATGCAACATATATGCATGGGGATTTTATAGACCATTTTTTCTATTGGTATTAATTCAAAGAGCTTGATTGAAGCATTTATTCGAATTAAATTGTATTGATCATGACAACCAAGTGGTACTTCATGTTGCATGGAATCGACAACGAACGACAGTGGCTTGGGTGTGGGTTGCGACGGTGACGTGGAGAAGCCAAGAGGGAAGGAGGCTCGTTTCGGGGGAGGAGGAGAGGGAGAGAGAGGCATAATGGAGAGGCTGGGTTCGACGAGGGGTGGTCGCCGGTGAAGTGGTGGTGGCGCAGCGCTGCAGTGGTGACCGGCGGCTGGGCTGTGGGCGAAGGAGAAGAGAGGGAAGAGGGGAGGGGTTCTGTCGACTTCAAGGGGGAGGGAGGAGAGAGAGGAAAAAGGGAAGTGAGGTGGAAAAGAGAGAGTGAGGTTTTAATTTAGGTGCTTTATCTTTGGTCTTCAAATTGGTATGGCGGTGAAGATTAAACTCATTTGCGGCGATAAAACGTCGCCGCAAATATTTTCACCGCAAAATCCTTTACCCCCACAAAGTATGGTTTTACTCACCGCGTAATTTGATGGTAAAAAAAGTTTTTTTTTTCCTCACGAACAATTTTCGTGAGAAAAGACCATATTTAATTTTATTATTATTTTCGGTGGGTATTTATCGCCACAAAACTAATAATGTAGTTGCGGATACTAATAACCCAAAATTAAAAAAAGTTTGGCAAGCAAGATTATTTTCGGCAATAATGCGTCGCCGAAAATCACTAACAACTTGGTCGCAAAAAACGAATAACCCACAATTTTTGGAAAGTCTATTTATGGCGACTTTTTATCGCAGCAAAAAACATTTATGTCATGGAAAAAAGTTATTTCCCACAACGTTTTACTTGCCGATGTGATCTCGTGGCAAAAAACTTATTTTTTTTCCCACGTATAATTTTCGTATCATCAGCACACTATTTGCCACGATTGTATATCTTGAAAAAAGAATTCGTGGGAAAAGCCCATATTTGTTGTGGTTAGAATTAGATTATAGCTGAATTAGTCAGGTTGTAGGCATGGTTATAACTTATTACCCTTCTCAAATTCTTGTACATTTTGGTTATTTTTTGTAATTGAGCTCCACTCTCAACCTTGTAATTGGAAGGTTGATCATAAATAATATCCCAATTTACGTCAGCAATCTAAATATAATTCTCATATATATATATATATATATTTGCAGTTTAGTTTGGCTTCTCGAGTGCAACAATTCGAGTAATTTCAGTGCTCAACTCATTAACCCTGCTTACCACGTGTCTACTTTCCCACTCCACTATTTTTTAGCAAATCCACCAAAAGCATTATAGACAAGAAGTATTTAGAGACGAGTCCCCAAAAGGATCCAATTCTAGCAAGTTTAAAATTCATAAGAAAAATTGTTTGGAATTGGTAAAACTTAAAAGTAATCTTCCCATTGGGTACATGAAACTGACGAAAACACTATATAGAAGGAAAATAACAAGCTAACACAAAGAAGCACTACTACATCATATAAAATACATACAAGCAGTTGTACTGAACCAAAACACGTACAAGCACTGAACCTTGCAGTACACAAGGAGCCGACCACCGCTTGGTTCTTACATTATGTGAAGCTGAAACTTAGTTAGCTACTACGTACATTTATATACTAACATGTTATAAGGTATAGGGGAAGATCACTACATGTTATATCCATGTTTCGAAGCATATTGCAGAAGGGCGCCGAGCTCCTCCTCCCTGATTAATCCATCTCCGTCAGCATCAGCATGGCGGAGTGCACGACGAGCTCTCCAGCCGGGCAGACGAGCACCGAGGGATCGGAAGGCATCCTTGAGCTCTTCCTTGTTTAGACCACCGTCGTTGTTAGCATCGTATTTTTTAATAATACCCCGTAACTGATGATCTGCAGTTAGGGACCCTGGCTTAGCCACACGACGAGTCATGTTATTAGAACAGGGAGGTGAGTGGCAAAGGCAAATAAGTTTATAGACTTTTCTGGTTTGGTTTTCGAAGGAGTACTCCCGCATGCATGGGGGTTTTATAGGCTAATTTAATTTATTGATCTATGGTTCAAGAACATATATGATTGAAGAGTAATTGTTTCTATATACTATGGTGAGACAATATATTCGAAATTATGACAAGCAAGACGTTTCCTGTGCGTGTATACAAAAGTAGTTGTTACATGCACGCATGAAAGAATCATGAAAAAAGAGATGGCGGGGCCAAGTTGTTTGGCTTGACCATCGCAAAACCAAAGTTGAATATTGTCATATCATTAGTAGAACCCACTGGCATCAGAATAAATTACACCTAGCTTTTGCCAGAAAGTTGAGCTGCCCAAGAGAGCTATCACTAAAACGGAAGCCCTCGTTCAGATTTAGATATTGTTTGGTTCCATATATGAGATAAGATGAGAAATATGTGAATAATAGTTAGTGAGATAATTTGTTAATAGTAGTTAAATTGTTTGAGTTTAATTAGATGTTTTATGGAGTTTTAAAAAATGAGATGAAAAATTAAATAAAAATATTATAAAGTTAAAATATTGTTAGAATATAATTTTTTAATATATATTTTTTTTTTCAAGATTTGAAACAGTTGAATTATTTTCTGTGTAAGTTTGAAAAAATTGTAATGATTAGATAATGATCATACTAAAAAATTGAAAAGTTGAAAAATTTGAAATTAAAAAGTGTCTGTAGTTAAATGATGTTTCAATGTTGAGATGAGATGGGTTACGAGCATCTCAGGTGAAACCAAACGGAGCCTTAATCTAAGAATTATTAAATAGTTTGGAAATAAATATCGATAATGTATTAATATTGTGGTATCCTCGTACTATCATCAGCACAGAATGTTAGGCTATTAACTTTAATGACATCTCATCATGTGATTAGAACAAGATTCTATACTATTACTCTAAAGAGTAGTGCTACACATATATACTTATAGTTTTATTTACAAGACTCATTTTAATAGTTTTCTTTTGAAATTTAAATTTGAATTTCAAATTTCATGATTTTCAATATATTAATAACTGACATGTGGAGAAATAAGTTTTTTATAAATTTTTTTTAAGTACATTTAGCATTTTCCTTACTCTAAAATTACCTAATAATTACGCATTACATCATACTTACCGATCTTCTTTCAATTCATATAATCAAACATGTAAAGAAATGTAATTCCATTTTTTCTGGTCAGATAAACACAGGAAGATGCAAATATAGCAAAGATAAAAAGAATATTTCACATCAAATTATATTTCAGATGGTATAAATTTTTCAACTTTAGTAAGCTGTCCAACAATACTAATGGAATTGGCCGGGAATCATGACCTCTTTCAAATTAAACCTCACTTGTATGTAAGATGCACACTACAACAGAATGTGTGTTTTGTGACAGAGGAAACTGTCACAAAAAAATGGTAAACCGTCACTAAACATATTTGGTGACGGTTTGAAACCGTCACCATGACCGTCACCTAAAGTGCGTCACAGAAAACATTTGGTGACGGTTTACTGTTCAACCGTCACAAAAAATATTTTTAGTGACGGTTGGAAGTGTTCCGTTCTGTACAACGTTCGAACGTTCCTTTTTTTGTGACGGTTATGAACTGTCACAGAAAATAACGTTCGGACGTAAAATTAAACGTTCGGACGTTATACCTGACCGATTGGCGTTCGAATGAGAGAAGTTGACGTTTGTTGTATATCGTTCGAACGTATCATATTTACGTTCGAATGTTAATGCGGCCGAACGTTAATTACAATAAACGTTCGAACATTTGTTCGAACGTAAACGTAAATGTTCAAACGTAGCGCGTTTAATGTTCGGACGTTATTTCGAATGTAAACGAAGGAGCGTCCGAATGCAAGTTTTTTGTTCGAACGTTAGTCGGTTTAACGTTCGAACGATTCAATTGTATTTACGTTCGAACGTTTGTTACAGTGTGAACCAACGTTCGAACGATTTTTATTTACATTCGAACGTACAGATCAGAAATACTAATTTCATAAAATTTAAAAACAAAATACCAATGGTATCATATTACATACCCAATTAACAAGTAACAATGTCTTATAAAAGTACAAAATTAGATATTAAAACTAGTCAGAAATATTGATAAAATTTATTTCTTCTTTTTCCCTCGCCCACGGGGATTCTGTTGCAACGACATAACACGCTCCATTTGCACCATCATCTCTTGTTGCACTTGCTCTTGCACTTCACTGCGTATTCTTTCCTCTTGGTCCCTCTGTTGGTCCTGCAAACGCGTCTCTAAATGAGACTGTCGTTCTAAGAGAGACTCTAACTCTTGCTGTCTCGACCTCATATACTCATTCTCACGCCGTGCAGCTTCTAAATCTGCTGTAAGATTATTAATTTGTGAAGCCGATGAGGTTGAGGAGGATGAACATTTATGCTTGATAGATCGCCCCAAACCTCTTGCCATACTAGACTGCGGCCCGAGCACTTGGGTGAATATGTCTATGTCACTAGGAGAGGATTCCACAGAAGTCGACTGCATCTCCAACATTTTGCTCTGCAATTTAAAAGGTAATGATCGTAAATAATTAGTAACGTATTAAAAGAAATAGAAATAAGAAATAATCTATTAAAATGTTCTATAAAAAATTTATTTAACAAAATTAAAACTGCTTACATAATTATCTGCAGCGACAGGATCCATCCACTCACTATGCTCATTAGTGTGAGCTGCAGCATAGACATGAATGAGGGAAAAGTTTTCAGGATCATCACGTTTCTAACAAAGCGACAATATTAGCAATTTTAAAAAGAATTAGTTAGTACTTATCAGAAAGAATATCAGGAAAATAAATGAATTCTATAATTTTTTAATTACCATTTTTTCAGCAAGACGGTGGAATGACCTTGAACCGGCACGATGGTGGACAGTCAGAACGGATCTATTCTGTGCAATTGTAGAACTCAAGTGCTACAAAATATATTAAAAATGTTAATTGTAATATGTATACATATAATGTATACATATAATGTATAATCCTTTTCAAGTCTATCGTCCAGACGCATCCAATTTTTGTCCATTTCTAAAAACATCCAGATATTAATAACACGTACATTGAAAACTCACATGCATGTCTTGCCTCCAATTCTCATTACTTTTTTGATAAGGTAGTTGGTCCTATCCCATTCGAGATTATATTTTCCATATTACACAAATCTCGTCACTCTACTAATTTCCACGTTAGTAGAAATTCCGGCAGCACCTCCCCATAATTCTCCAAGTATACATGTTCAAATATCGGGATTGTGACCCTACGAACAGTATACCCGAAGAACAGTAGAAGAAGATACCGAAACTTCATATTAAACGTGGAAAGTAGCGAGTAACAAAAATGTGTAATACAGATAATATAATCTCAAACTGTCCACACTGGACAATTCAGGAATCAGTGGACACATAAATGTACACTGATTCCCAAACGGGTCTAAGGGTATTTATGCAATGTCACACGCATCTAGCAAAAAATCATACAACAATATCTCCATGTTGTTTAAATTAACAATGTCACCTTCAAGTAGTGTTATATTGTTAAACTAAAGAGGGATGGAAGATTATGTGACCCTACGTTTCGTGTCTTGTACACAACGAGGGAGAATGATCTTGAAGAAATGTTTAAATTTTAGTCTAATTACTTAACCATCACAAACTGTCCGACCTTGACAACTCTCAAGGCCGAAGAGACTATGACAGTCAAGCAATTAAATTGAAATTTCAACATTTCTTCAAGATCATATTCCCTCGTTGTGTACAAGATCATCATTCTTAAAGTATAATTTTAATTGTTATACTTAATTTCAAAGGTTATACTATAATTTTAATTATTATAATTCTTAAAGAGTTACTTTTATGCTTATTATTACTTAATTTCAAATATTATTATAAATATTTAATTATCATACTTAAATTTCAATGGTTATACTATAATTTTAATTATTATAATTCTTAAAGAGTTACTTTTATGCTTGTTATTACTTAATTTCAAATATTATTATAAATATTTAATTATCATACTTAAATTTCAATGGTTATACTATAATTTTAATTATTATAATTCTTAAAGAGTTACTTTTATGCTTGTTGTTACTTAATTTCAAATATTATTATAAATATTTAATTATCATACTTAAATTTCAATGGTTATACTATAATTTTAATTATTATAATTCTTAAAGAGTTACTTTTATGCTTGTTGTTACTTAATTTCAAATATTATTATCACAATTTTTCAAATCCATATCACAACATATTCACAATAACTCACAATATATTCACAAAATAACATGCCACAGGTATTAACAAAGCCTAATAACAATATATTTCTAATAATAAACACGATATTTCAAATTTATATCACAACATATTATTATAACTCACAAACAATATAGAAACTATACCAACAATAATCACAATATGATAAAAAGTAAGCATAAAATAACATGCCACAAGTATTAACAAAGCTTAAGGACAATATATTTGTAACAATGTAAACATATTCAAACGTCATTCACAAATAATAATTTAAATATTTCAAGTCTATATCACAATAACTCACAATATATTCACAAAATAACATGCCACATGTATTAACAAATTTCTAAACTTTAGTAAGCAATAAACATGTATTTACAAAGCCTAATGACAATATATTTCTAATAATAAACACAATATTAGAAATTTATATCACAACATATTTAAAATAACTCACAAACTATTTACAAACAATAATCACAATATGATAAAGAGTAAGCATCAAATCACAACAACATATTGATAAAGTTTAGAAATACACCTAGCACTCACAATATCCTCTTACAAATCAAAATCTTCAAACTTCCCAAAACAAGCAATCCTTCAAAAAAATACAACACTAACTTATTAGAAATATTCTATAACAAAAACACATTCTATAAATATCATAAAATTTAAATAAAGACAAGAAATAAAAATATTATCTTACCAAAACTCACCTCTCTCTCACGCCAAAACTCAACTCTCTCTAACTCAACTCTCTCTCACTCTAACTCTCTCTCTCTCTCTCTCTCTCTCTCTCTCTCTCTCTCGCGCTCTCTCTCTCTCTCTCTCTCTCTCTCTCTCTCTCTCTCTCTCTTTCTGTTGCGCGCACTGGAGAAGAAGAAATAATGCGCTTCCTCCCGTGCGCGTACTGATTAAGTTCTAAAATTATTAGTTTAAACGTTCGAACGTTTAATTTTTACGTCCGAACGTTATATTCTAAAATTATTCCCGCCCAGAACGTTCGGACGTTTACAATACACGTTCGAACGTACCCTTCTTATGATATAACATAAAATCTAGCGGGAAAGTTCCCGCACTTTCCTCATATATGTTCGAATGTATCACAATTTTTCGTTCGAACGTTCGTAGATTTATAGATAAACGTTCGAACATTTAACTTAAACGTCCGAACGTACATTTCATGAAAGTGTTTCCATATTTGAGCGGGAAATCTCCCGCACTAATTTAACTAATGTTCGAACGTTGACAGATTTGATGTTCGAACGTATAGTATAAACGTCCGAACGTCTGAATAATCACACAGATACCTTAATCGAGCGGGAAAATTCCCGCCTCTTAGTTTAACGTTTGAACGTTAACTTGAAACGTTCGAACGTACGATTCCTAATATACTTAACTTATAGTATAATAACTATACTACATTTTATATATCTATAACTATATACTACATTGTATAGTATGATAGCATAATATAATTTAAATGATAAACTATACCATATATATAAATCAATAATATATATTAAATTGTTACTTATTAAATTCTTTATTATATACTAACTTATAGTATAATATATATACTACATTTTATATATCTATAACTATATACTACATTGGTATAGTATATAGTTATAACATTTACTTTCGCACGTAAATCACATACGGTCGGACGTTTAATTATAACATCCGAACATAGTGATTTTCTACATTATTCATGCTTCGACGTTCGGACGTTCATATTTACGTTCACACGTAAAACAAATACGTTCGAACTTAAATTCGAACGTATTTGTTTACTGCTTATGTTCGAACGTACATCTGTACATTCGAACGTATTTGTTTTACGTTTGAACGTAAATTTATTTACATTATTTTACGTGCGAACGTATAAATTAACGTCCGAACGTTTTTATCTTTAACGTTCGAACGTTAACGATAAAATGTTCGAACGTTAATGCAGAGCATCTTAAAATTAATACAAAAAAATGCATTATTGTAAATAATTTTTTTTTTCCTTTTCTATTTTCAGGATATGGCTCTTCCATTGCATACACGAAAACGAGGGAGGGAAGGAGCCACGTCGGACACTGCCCGTATCGGAGCTCGTACTGTTATGGTAGAGAGAGAGGTCTTAATTAATGAGTTCGACGAACTCTGTTGGCAGCAGACGAACCTAAGAGATGTTTTCCTCAGTAGAGGCTGGGGAAATATCTGCACATTGAGGGGGAAGGTATACCCCTCTATGGTTCAAGAATTCTATATGGGGATGTGTGACATGCCTCCAGATGCATCCTCTCACACCGTGACTGTACGCGGTGTTTCTATTGAGGTATCGGCAGATGTCATCGGCGAGCACCTCGGGATTCATCGAGGTGCTCAGACATTTACACACTCAACACCCCGTGAGGATGTAGGCACTTCTACATCATCTACTGGCCGGGGATGTGAGCCAGCATCAGCCAGAGATGCAGGCCAGTCAGAGGCTGAGGATCCTGGCGTCGAGGCTCGGGATGATGACCGAGACGAGGATTTCTACATCCTCACCGGGAGGGATCGCATGCAGATCGAGCGGAAGAACGCCTTCAACCAGATCCATCTGCTGCATTTCTTCCGCATGTTGCACCTGATTGTTGCAACAAATGTCGATCCTGTGGCTCATAAAACCACATTTAGTCGGCTTCGGGCACAATTTTTGATACGAGTGGCACGTGGAGATCCTATAGATTTGCCACTGCACATTTTTGAGAGGATCCGTTACGAGGCGAGCATCGTCTCCACGGATAATCTCCCATATGGTGTCCTCATCAGCCGACTATTACTTGCACGGGGAGTGCCGACCCAGCCAGAGGAGCGGGTCAAAGATCAGATGAGCCCCCTCGACATGACCACTCATCGGCGTAGCATTAGACAGGCGAGGGGACGTCAGCCACCCCCTGTAGAGGATCTAGTTCCTCCGACGCAGCCTGAGCCAGGTCATGTTGGGAGTACTAGTCAGCATACGCCGAGTACATCTGCAGGAGATGTGCGGCCTGCTTGGGTTGATGCGGTCATATCACAGCTGACTGCGCATATTGATCATAAGATTGATCGATCGCTCGAGGCTATATCGGCTTCTGTTGCCGAACTCACCCATCGTGTAACTATCCTCAATGACAAGGTTGATACCTTGACGGAGGAAGTACGGAGTTCGACTTTTGCAGATAACGTTATCATCTGACTGTTGTTTACTACGTTCTATCATTTTTTGTATTTTATTTTTAATATTTGTAACGAAAAATATTATTGAATATTTTTATCGTTTTTTAATTTCAATTTTTAATCTTCTTTGATGTTATAATTTCCAACTTTAATATTAAATCACTGCATTTCAAATATATATAAATCAATAATATATATTTATATATTACAAAGTGTGTATATATAAATATATACAATTCAATTTTTTAGACTTGTTCACAAATTATGCACAATAAAAATCACATAATTTTTAAATTAAAGTCATTTAATTTAAATTTACAATAAACGTTCGAATGTTATTACTTAACGTTCGAACATTGGTGCAAACATTTTACGTTCGAACGTAAAATTAATAACATTCGAACGGTTGCACCAAAACACTTTACGTTCCAACGTAAACAGACATAACGTTCGAACGTATATGTGACGTTCGAACGCATATGTCTTATACGTTCGAATGTAAAAAAATCTCATTCTATCTTTAGTGATGGTTTCCAAAACCTGTCACAGAAAATACCTTTTAGTGACGGTCTAGAGACTGTCACAATTTCTCAACCGTCACTAAAAACCAATTGTGTTGTAGTGGCATTTGCTGTTGGCAGATACTGAAAACCCGGCCCCTCTAGTATAGGCTCTTTCTCATCTTCCCATGTTCTCATGTTCGGTACTTTCTTCATTATCCTTGACTGACCATGCACGATGCCCAAGGGTGAATCAATACAAATTGATTTAAGTGAGTTATTATTAATTATAATACAATAAAATATAAATTATTATATGAAATATTTTTAAAATTTACAATAAAATGAGATTTTATTTAAAATCTTTAAATACAATTTTTTGTGAATTTATATTTACAACAACAACTTAAAATGAGACCTCAATGCAATTTTGTGCCTCAATTTAACAAAAAATTATTTAAAATATAAATAATTCATTGTATTACTGATCAAAAAATAAAATTCATTGTATTAAATATTAAATTTAGTATTATGGGGCCTTGTATACATTGAAAACTATAAAAATTATTTAAGTTTTTATTTAATGAAATGGTTTTTATTTTTTTTTCAAAAAGAAATAACACCTCATTTTTATTTTTGGGGCCCTTAATAATGACCTAAATGGCCTTACCATTGAGCCAACCCTAACTGTGCCACATTGACCAATCCGACGTAGTAGTGCCACATGACACTGGCACGTTAGCCTGGCCGGACACAGTGCATGTGCAAAAAGATTTTCGATTTTAAATTCTATTTTTTTTTTATAAAATTTAAGAAAAAAATTAAGAAAGTAATATATTTACAACCAATCGAAGTACTAAATATGGAAAAAAAAATCTCTTTAAACTACCATCTAATCTCAAAGAGAAATGAAATTTGAAGTCATGGAATGCGTAAGCGCCATGTACTCTTTTGAAAAAAGTGAATAAAGACGAGATTTATATGAAAAAATTAAATTTTTAATAATAGATTCCGCTATTTTTCTAAAGGAGTGCGCGGTGTTTACATAATCTATGACTGTATCTTACATTACTCAATCTCAAATCCATCTTCAAACTCATGACAAATCAACGCTTAATCAAATTTCTTGTTATTAATTATAAGGACTTGATTTATGAGTCTGATCAGGGAATTAGCTTTGACAATAAAATAACTATATTACCTTTTACCCCATCTGTAATAGATGGAATAGTATAATCGTCTCCCACACTTCAAAAAAATAAAAACGAAACAAAACAAAACAAAAGTTGAATAGAAAGAAGATATAAATTCTTGGCCCACCGAAGAAATATGGTTCCCACGGTCCCCATGAAATACTAACTTCTTTTTTTATACTTCAATAAACGGAGGGAAGTTATTTAATTAATTCTAAATAAGGATAACATGCATCTTTAAATTTAATGCCCTGCACGTTGACGGAGGGGCAACGGAGGGGCAACTAAGAACAATAATTTTTTTTTTGAAAGGAAACTTCAATTCATTAAACTTAAACAATACATGATTTGTCAATAGAAATGATAGCAAGAACCTCAACTGGTCCCTCTTTCATCCCCATACATGCTCAAAGTCTAATGACAATGCTAGTTCTGTAGCTGCATGAGCAACTTGATTTCCTTTTCTATCAATGAAAGAGAGCAGGCAATTTGGATGCCGTGAGAAAACTATCTTTTGATGCCTTCGATTACTTGCCCTGTCCAAGAGAAATCTACTCTGGTAGCCTTAATAGAATCCACCACAGCCTTAGCATCCCCTTCCAGTACCAACTGCCTAAATCCCAACTCATGACATAAATTAACAGTTCTCAGCAAAGCGTAACTCACAGCAACATAAGCAGATCTGACCAACTTCTTTGGAGCAGCAAGCACAACCTCCACATCTCCCTTGTAATCTCTAATCACAATACTAATCCCCATCCTCTCCCCCACTTTGTCAAAGGCATCATGAACATTCACCTTAAACCAAGATGTAGTTAGTGGTCTCCAAATCTGTCTTTCTACAAATATCACCACCCTTTCAGGTGTATTACAACTCTTAGAGTGGGCTAGTTTGTAAGTTTCAAGATCCTGTATTGCCAAATTGAACACAATAGTAGGACCTCTAAACTTATTTTAAAAAACTAACTCGTTTCTCCTACTTCCCAACCGATGGAATAATACTGCAATCAAGTCCAAACTATCAGAATCGAGTCTAGTATTGAGATCAGACCACAAAGGTGAAAAATCATCATAATTCCTTCTCCACTTCTTAACTGGACTTCCTTCCTCCCTCCATATATCAGCTGCTGGTGGACACCTCCATTAAACATGAATGATTGATTCTTCCCCTCTGTTGCAGATTGGACAAATTGAATTCTCCACAATTTGTTTCTTAAATAGATTACCTTTGGTTGGTAAGATGCCATTGAGAGCTTTCCACACTAGTTGTTTGACCTTACTTGTGCCTACTAAGTTCCACAGTTTCCTCCGTTGTTCCTCATCTTGGACACCTCTTGAGTACTCCCCACCCATTTGTTTTTTCTTCACCAAATCAGCATAATAAGCACTTTTCACTGAGAAAACCCCCATTCTCTGATATATAATTTTATCTTCAGATCACCTTACACTAATAGGAATGATGCAAATACTGTGAGCCTCTTCTGGACTGAAAACTGCATCAATCACCTCTTTTTTGTAATTCTTGTTCTCTTCATCAATTAAAGCATCCACTGTGGCATTAGACTCAAGCTTGTTAATGGGAGTCTAGATCTGATAAGTAGAGGGAATAGGCACCCATTTGTCCCTCCAAACTCTAATACTCTTTCCATTCCCAACCTTCAAAACACATCCATCCTTAACCAAATCCATGACTGACCATATACTCCTCTAGATATGAGATGGATAGTAGCCTAACTTGGCATCCACTAGCTGACCATCTTTAAAATATTTTTTTTTCTATATATGTTCCACCAAAGTAAACGGCTCCTGAATGATTCTTCACCCTTGTTTAGCAAGCAGGGCTCTATTAAAACAGTAAGGATCACGAAACCTAGCCCTCCCTTGATTTTTGCTGTACCAAGCCTATCCCAACATTTTCAGTGTATACCCTTCCCATCCTTTTTTATGACTCCACCAAAACCTTGCAAGCATGGCTTCAATTTCTTTAAGTAAGGACTTTGATAATCGAAATACACTCATAGTATAGGCTAGAATAGCCTGCAATACACTCTTGATGAGTACTGCAAAACCTTGCACCCAACATTTCCTTCCTTGTTGAGGATAGCATATTTGTCTTCCAGCTATTTATCCTTCTCTAAATCTTGTCTTTGAGCCCTCTGAATGTATTATAGTGGGACCTTCCTACCACAATAGGCAATCCCAAATACTTATTGTAGTTGTCACAAGTATCCCCTCCCCTTCAACATGTTGAGAAATAAACACTTTTGCAACCGCTTTAGTATTTGAGCTAAAGAGAATACAAGTCTTCTATTTATTAAGGGTCTGTCCTGAGGCATCTTCATATTGCTTTAGAATGTGAAGGATATTAAATTATTCCTCTTGTTTTGATTTGCAAAAAATAACACAATTGTCAGCAAATAAAAGATAGTTGATCCTTATGCCTCTCCTTGAGATTGTTGATCCTCAATAAAAGATAGTTGATGTGGCACTCTGGAGTGTGCCACGTTTCCTCCCCTTTTTTTTTCCTTACTTTTTTTCCTCCACCTGTGCGAAGCTGCCGTGCATGGGAGCTCCCATCCCCCCGCCAGATGGTGCCGCTTGGCCATGAGGTGGTCCTCGACCACCATGGCGGCGATGAGAAGCGTGGGGACTGGCTGTGACAGAGGGAAAAGGGGAGGAGGGGAGGGGAGACGAACGGGAAGGCGGAAAAATGAAAAGAAAAAAAGTGGGGAGACGTGCTGTGAGTGTGCCACATCAATGTGTGGGATCCCTTTGTATCTGTAGCAGCTCTCTAATTTTTTTAGAGGTTGAGTCGAAGCTTATAACTCACTGAAAAAGCCCAACCTTGAACGCCCAAAACCCAGGGCCTAACACCTGTTTGCTTTAAGCTGAGAGACCAACATATAGTTATGTTTAAAACTCCCCACCATGCATGACTCCACTCCCATGCACATGCACGTCTCCACTCCCTAGGTTTTCCCATCACTTTATATATACATGTATAAGTTTGCACGTAGAAATCTCCCTCTATCTCTCCCACGTACAATGCCACCGCATCCATGTTTTAGAAACTATCGTGCACCAAGCAAGCTAGACGCAGCAAGGATCAGGGCGAATCCACCATCGACCCAGCCACGACTCTGGCTTCCATGGTCGCACAATTGCAACAAACCAACCTTTGTCGTTGCCAACCCCATGAACCACGCCTACATGACTCGCACCACTAAGAGCCTCTGTTTAAGTCACCTCTTCCACACATGACTAGCGCAGCCCTAGTTTTAAGTGAGAAAAAAAAAACAGCATTAGAGACCAATGTCCCTCTCAGCCACCGCGCAACGTTGAACTCCTCTACACCGTGAGCCCTTCATCCAAAAACCACCGTACGTGCACCAAGCCACCAGCCCTCCTGACCATCCACCACCCTCATGTACCGCCATCAACAACGTACAAAGCCGGACAGCAAGCCCTCTAAGGGATCTCACTATGCACGGATGTTCCTCTCAAGCCGCCCATCCTTTCCCGTCGCCACAACCTTGCAACGAGGGTCACCCGGCACCGAAACTCTGTTATACCCAACCAACCTCACCAACTCCAAACAGAAATTACCGCACATAGCCCCAACCTATATATGGAAGCCTCTGTTTCCCCCACTGAAAACAGAGTAATCCCATAACTTAAACCCTCCACCACCACATCTCGGGAGAGCCACCGCACTCTGCCATCACCACCTGCATAGAGACCATCGCTGGGCACTACACTCCAAGTCCACCGCTGTGCCCTCAGTAAGCCACACCCGGTCCTTCCCACTACCTCTTTCCGTCTCCGTACACCGATGGGTTCGCCGTTGGTTTCGGTGGAAATCTGAGACACTACCGACATCTACCATGCGTTTGTTGAACTGGCCGAAATCGAGGGTTTGGGGAGAGAAAACTGATCATACCAGTCTTGACGTGCGTTGGCGAGGTCTTCGGTCCACAATCGGCGTCTTCTGTGAAGGAGGAAGAACTGAGGAAGACTGAAAAAGTGTCACGCCGTTGCTACCATGGAAGAAGAAGAGAGTTGCAGAGATTAGAGAGGAAGAAGACGATGCGGGGAAGAAGAAGAGGGGCGTGGGGGGGGGGGGTTATTAATTCATCTTGAAACGGCGCCGTTTGGCTTAAACCGTTCTATTATATATATGTTTTTTTTTTCTTTAAACTTTTAGGCTCTAAAACGATGCCGTTTTACTCATTATAAGTGAAATGGCCACGTTTTATATAAATATATTTAAAAAATAATATAAATAGACCGGATCGGCTTGTTCAGCGATTTTCCAGGGATTCAAACCAGCGTCGAACCGCCGATATCGGTTTTCCTTCAATTCCTCTCAACCCCCGACAGGTTCTTTGCCTGTTTAGGCCGGTCTCGTGCCCCGGCAGTCGATCTGATCGATTCACAACTGGTTTCGGCGGTTCCTGTACGGCCTTACCCTCCCTCCCTCATCACTTTCTCTCTTTCTGTCAGTGCCGTGCTGCCGTATTGACCGCCTTCGAGCTCCGCTCAGTACTACCGCGTCACGTCTCTCCTTCCCTCTTGGTGAGTATGGACTCCTCTCTATTACACGGTGTAGTTTGGGTTGCCTTTTAGATTCCAATCGTACTACAGAACCCATTCATATTTATGGTCAATTCTTAAAAATACCACTGGTTACACGTTTGGCTTATTTTTAATTTAATCTATGAAGTCTTTGTTTTTAGTATAATTTTTATTACTGAAGATAGTTAGGGTTTTAAAGCATATTACTTATTATTATATTATTTAGTATCAGGATTTTTATAAATGAATTTCACTTTAATTTAATTTAATTTTAATGCTTGAGATATGATCAAGTCTTTTTCTTTTTATTTTTTCAAATGAAGCTTTGATGTTTACTGTACTAGATTCTATTATATTAAGTTGGAGCTGTCTTATTAAGTGGATATCGATGAATTGTGGGAAGTGATGGTATTTTAGTATTATGAGAATTTTAGGTTTTGAAGTTTTAAAATAGATCCAGTTAGCATTTGAGGTTTAAATATTATAAATCCGTGTTCAATTGAAAATTTACGGTAGTTATGTGACTATTTTATAAGGGACGATTAATAATTGTTCGGCATGATTGAAAAAAATTTCTAAAAGGCTAAGAAGTCGAAGTAAAAGAAATTCCTATACTAGACTTTGGATAAAAAAAAATGAAACGAGGTTGATTTTGAAAATATGCATGTTTGTTGTGAAAAGACATCTGAAAACAATCTCATATATGTGTTCTGCATATGCATGAAATTTGTATAAGAGAGAGTATTTCTATCATGACTAGTGTAGACATGAGCAAATTTTGTGCATTCTATTTTTGAACTATGCAAAAAGTGTGAATATGAAATTTATGAAAATTTGTGCATGCGATGCAAAAATGTTTTGAAACTATTTTTGGATATGTGAAAAGATCTGAATTTGTTCAGTACTTTGTTTGGATATGTTGTGGCATTTGAAAACCTTAGCATGAGATTCTAAATCTGTGTTCTGAATAAAGTCTGATTCTAATGTTTTGTTCGGTGTCCGTTAAAGCCCAACCATGGGTATAATAGTAGTATACAACCTAGCCACGAGTATAATGGTGGTTTATAACCATACCACGAGGGTTAAAAATGGTATATGACCTAGTTACGGGTATAATGGTAGTTTATAACCCTACCACGGGAGTGAAACATAGTATATGGCCCCACCATGGGTGTTTATAACCCTACCACGGGGATTAAACATAGTATATGGCCCAACCACGGGTATAATGATGATTTATAACCTTGCCACGGGGTGAAACATGGTATACGGCCTCGCCAAAGGTATAATGGTGGTTTATAACCCTATCACGGGGGGAAACATGGTATACGACCCTGCCACGGGTATAATGGTGGTTTACATCCCTACCATAGGGGGTTAAACATGGTATCTGTCTCAATATGATGCTCTGATATGATATGAATATGATGTTTCAGATTTTGATATGCCAATGAATTTTTGAGTACGAAATTTTTATGAAATTTTCGCTCTAATAGTTTGATAACTTGTTTTGATTCTGCATTACGAAAGTAAATGTTTTGTTTTGCATTCTGAATTATGTAAATGCTCATGTTTACATGCTAGTATATGTTCTCTGCCTACTGAGTTTGTTGATAACTCACCCCTTATCTCCATAATATTTTTAAGATATTTTAGCTGAGGATCATGATTATGAAGTATGGGAGAGATGGTTTATATATAGTGGATTAAGAATAGAAAGTTTTTATGAGTATTGGCAATTTTTGTTAAGAAATTTTATTGTGTTATGATGACTTCACATTTTGAAAAAAAATTGGTTATATTGAGGAAATTAATTTGAATCGAAATTTCTTTATGATATTAGGAATTTAGAGTTTGTAATTATATTGTTGAAATGTAAGTTTAAGTGATAGGAAGTAACTCTCCGACCCTATGCGGGACCGGAGCGTTACAGAAAACACTTTGGTTCCAAGAAATTATTGTTGACAACACCAATTTTAGTCTATTTGCCAAAACTTTAGAAATCAACTTATACCACACATTACATAAACTGATTGGTCTGAATTTATTGATGTAAAAGTTTGTTGGCTAGGATTAGATGACTAGGACCTATTTGAATTATTGGATGAATGTAATTTGTCTTTATCTTTATTTATGAATATTTAAATTCAAAGATAAATAGATTAATAGATAAAGGTTTGTCTTTATCTTTATCTATGAATATTTGAATTCTAAGATAAGTAGTTGAATAGATAAAGGTTCAAAAGAATTTTGATCAAGATTGAATGTTCGAAAAGATTGGAGATATCAAGTGATCTGGATAGAAGATTCAAAAAGAAGATATCAAGCAGAAAGAATTTTGAACTATCAAAAAGTTATCCAGAATAGAAGCTGAACAGAAATCAGTTACTGCAGAGAAGAGTTATCATGACATGTCAGCAATTCGTCAGGATACATCTTAGCAACATATTCTATCCGTCCGCAGAATCCTACTGCAATTGGAAGTATTTTTCTGATACTTTACAGTGCATTGTTTGGTGAGAAAATTCCTTGGAGAATTTTCATACTGTTTTTCTCAGAGAGTGGTAATTGAGTGTGAGAAAATGAGAATTTTCTCAGTGTTTTATCTCTCTTTTTGAGTGTGTGCATACTCCATATTGGAGAATTGATTGGTCGAGTTTCAACCACTGGAGTTCCAGGAGAAAAGCCAATGTTTGAAGATCGTTAGAGGTTCTGGCTGCTACTACAGTAGAAGACAAATGAGTTGTTTGTTTGGTCAAGTAAGAGTGTCAATTGACAAAGGTTTTGTAATTGCTTTACTTGTAATTGATTTTCAATAAAATTGACTTTTCTAAGTTTGGCTCCCTTGTAGGGTTTTATCTTTAAAGAGTTTTTTAAAGGGTTTCCATTCGATACCAATCTTGGTGTTACGCACTTCGTTTTTTTTTTATATTATTGCTCAATTAATAAATTAATTGCATGCTTGACGACTAACCAATTTGTTGAGTGAATTGATAGATATTTTTGCTGCGTTACAGGGGTACTTGGGTAATTCAAAATTCATGTACTGATTTTGGAGAATTAACTTTAGGAACTAAAGCTATGAGGGTATGATTCAAACCTCGAGGCATAACCCCACTTTTGAGAAACTCCACTATTGCTTGAACCAAATCAGTGCCCACAATTCCCTAATGGTCTTGAAAGAATCTTGCATTCAAACTATCAGGCCCAGGAGATTTGAAAGGGGACATTTGTTTTAGGGCATCTTTAACTTCCACTCTGGTAAAACCTCTATCTAATTGCTCCTTATTTCTAATGTGATTCTCTGATACTCCATACATACACTACTAAATAGACCTTCTGGTGGGTTTTGAGGATTAAAAGACCTTAGAAAAATGAATCCAAAACCCTTTTGCAATCTCCTCCATTGACAAAAGGTTACCCTCCCCATCTACAACCTTCTTTATAAAATTCTTTTTCCTTCATTGATTAACAGAAGCACGATAGAATTTAGTATTCCTATCCCCTTGTGCCAACCAATGCTTTTTCGCCCTTTGTTTCCACCTTGTATCTTTGTGGTTTAACAAAAACCCCAACTCACTTTGCAGCCTTTTAAACTCCATCATGTTTTCTGCACTCATTCCTTTGTAACTAGCTTAAATCTTTAGCCTTTTCTCTAATTGCTGTTGTTCTTTCTCTACTTAAGGCTTTACTCCATTTCTGAAGCCCTTTACTACATCCTTCAAGTTTCATTTTGTCATACGACAGCATGGAGAAGCAGATCTAAGAAGTGAACTACTTGCTGTTGGGAAGATGAGTTAGGGTTAAGTGCGGTCATGGGCTAAGGGCCATGTATTTCGTAATGGGCTGCAAAAGTAATAAGGAGGAAGATGGACCTAGAGACGTCGTGGGCCTTGGGCTAGATAGGATGGGTCAACTATGTCATTTACTTGTTTAGTACATGCAATATTGTAAGGGCCTTGAGTCCATATTATAGTGAGGACTTAGTAGTCATTCAATACTTCTAGTATATTAGCAGGCATAGTGTTCACGCCTGGGGGACTT
Organism: Juglans mandshurica; assembly: GCA_022457165.1. Lineage (NCBI taxonomy): Eukaryota > Viridiplantae > Streptophyta > Magnoliopsida > Fagales > Juglandaceae > Juglans > Juglans mandshurica. The sequence goes on along the minus strand of CM039634.1, from coordinate 6,034,522 downwards.
TTGGGAATATTATTCTGTTATAGTTTGTGGAGGTGCTTTCCCTCGAAGAAAGCGTGGTTCTCTGTTTCATAGCAGGAATACAGTTATCCCCATTTCATTACTCACTCTACATCCATTACTCTAGTACATTCTATTACAAGTGGTATCCTAGAGCCCAGATCCTGCTTTTGTGTTATCAATGACAGAAGGCACCCATTTGAAGGATCTCCAAGAGGGCTTCACTTCCTTCAAGAGGTCTACCGAATCACAGCTCAACACTTTTGGTGTGGAGCTCCTTGCTATACGCAAGCAATGGACACTATGATGCAACAGTTCACCTCTTTGGCCTCAGGTCTGAAAAATGGGAATGCAAACTAGTCAAACAACAGTGGAGACAAGGGTGGACAACATATGATAAATCATTCTGGTGAACTCTTAACAAGAACTGTGCGGCTGGATTTTCCCGTATTTGATGGTGAGGACCCCCATGCTTGGCTATATAAGGTAAAACAGTTTTTACCTTCCACAACACATTGCTTGAGCACCGTTTGAGATTAGTCTCCTTTCACATGGCTGGTAAGGCTTTTATTTGGTTTCAAGGCCTTGATGAGTCTGGGTTGTTAGGTGAGTGGGAGGAGTTTGTCCATGCTCTAGTTATACATTTTGGCCCTTGTAGTTTGGAGGATCCTTTGGAACAGCTCACTAGACTAAGGCAGGAGGGTACGGTAGAGGACTATAAGTCTGCATTTGAACTCATTGCTAATTGCCTTAGGTGCTTGTCTGAAATGGATAAACTAAGTTGTTTTGTAAGTGGACTCAAGGATGACATTCGTTTGACGGTGAAAATGTTTAATCCTACAAATTTAATTACAGCCTATCGTCTTGCCCGAATCCAAGAGGAAAAAGAGTAAGCCTACAAAAAAGCCAAACACACGCCTTCACTCCTTTCACTGTACTGAACCAGCACAAATCAAATACCAACCACCCCAAACCCAACCCACCACAGAACCAAACCATTCCTTCAACAAAGCTGTAGTACCTGTCCATAAAATCAGTCCAAACCAAATGAAAATCAGGAGAGAAAAAGGCTTGTGTTATCATTGCGATTCGAAATGGCATCCTGGCCATTGTTGTAGTAGCCCAAAGTTGTATTTCATTGAGGAGGTGGTTGAAGACAATGAGGAACCTTTAGATGATACCGGGCAGTTTCTTGACCAGTCTGAAAACAAAGAGTTGTGTAAAGGGGAGATGGCCTTACAAAAAACCCCTGAAATTTCACTGCACGCCATCATTGGCTCTATGAACCCTAAGTCTATGAGGGTGAAAGGCAAGATTGGGAATCAATGGGTGGTCATCCTTAGTGATTCAGGAAGTACATATAACTTCCTGGATCCAGCAGTACTATCTAGGGTGCACATACCTCTAGTGAATGAGGATAAAATCAGGGTTAAGGTAGCGAATGGTGAGATGGTTAACAATGAAGGCAAAGTGACGGGAGTGAATGTTTCTATTCAAGGGTCCTGTTTTTTGGTAGATATGTATGTTCTTGTCTTAGCTGGATGTGACATGGTACTTGGTGTGCACTGGTTGCAAGGTTTAGGGCCAATATTGTGGAATTTCAAAGAATTAACCATGCAATTTACAGTTCAGCAAGCTGTTGTCCAGTTGAAAGGGCTCATGGGTAGCACTTGGATTGAAGAAGGACCCATTCACAAATGTAGTCAAATGGAAAGCAAGGGAATTATTTTGCAATTCATTGAACATACAGCCAAACACCAAACCAACCAGATCCCAGAACATAACAAAAATTACTCAACGACTATCCCGACATTTTTGCCACCCCGAAAGGCTTACCCCCAAACCGTTCCCATGACCATGCCATCAATTTACAGCCTGGAACCAACCCCATTTCTGTCCGACCCTACCGATATCCTTATTTCCAAAGAGCGAGATCGAAAACATTGTTATGGAGTTGCTGGACTCTGGAGTTATTAGGCCCAGTCAAAGCCCTTATTCCTCACCTGTTTTGTTGGTAAGGAAGGTGGATGGATCGTGGCGTTTATGTGTCGATTATAGGGCACTAAACAATGCCACTATTAAGGATAAATATCCTATTCCAGTGGTGGAGGAGTTGCTGGATGAACTACATGGTGCTAAGGTATTTTCAAAGCTGGACTTGAGGTCGGGCTACCGTCAAATACGGGTGAAGCCCGAGGACATCCCAAGACCGCCTTCCGGACACATGAAGGGCATTACGGGTTTCTAGTTATGTCGTTCGGCTTGACTAATGCTCCCTCAACCTTCCAAAGCTTAATGAATCAGGTTTTTAAACTATATCTCAAAAAATTCATTTTAGTATTTTTTTGATGATATTTTAGTTTATGTTCAAGATTCAGTAGCTCATTTGAACCATTTAAAGATTACTTTTGATGCCTTGAGGCAGCACTAGTTGTTTGCTAAAATAGGCAAATGTTGCTTTAGGTTAGATGAAATGTCGTACTTGGGCCATCTCATTTCTGGCTCGGGTGTACGGGCTGACCCTGAGAAGCTGGAAGCAATGCTAGATTGGCCTACCCCACAGTCAGTTAAAGACTTGAGAGGTTTTTGGGCCTCACGAGGTATTGTCGGAGGTTTATCAAAGGATACGGGGCTATTGCTGCTAGGCTAACAGATTTGTTGAGGAAGGAAGGTTTTAAATGGACTAGTGAAGCACAAGCTGCCTTTGACAGCTTGAAGACTGCCGTGACCCAACCCCCTGTTTTGGTATTACCAGACTTCCATTCGCCTTTTGTAATTGAGTGTGATGCAACGGGGGAGGCCATTGGAGCTGTTTTGATGCAATCGGGAAAGCCTATAGCTTTTTTCAGCAAGGCTTTGAAAGGTAGGGCTGTGAGTATGTTGACTTATGAAAATGAACTTTTTGCATTAGTTTCAGTAGTGCAAAAGTGGCGTCCTTATCTGCTAGGCCAGGTTTTTTTTGTTAAAACTAATCATCAAAGCCTCAAATTTTTGTTAGAGTAGAGAGTAGGAACCACTATGGAACAAAAGTGGATTTCTAAGCTGTTGGGATATGATTTTGTGGTGGAATTCAGTAAGGGAAGAGAGAATGTGGTAGCAGATGCCTTGTCTAGGCAAAGGGAGGAAATTACAGCAACACTAGCTGTGATATCTCTACCTAGTAGGGACTGGGTAGAAGAAATTTGACTTTATATGCTGGGGACCCTATTGTACAAGGGTTATGGAAGAAACATCAAGCTAGTGACTTAAGCAGCCCCTATACAATGAAGAATGGATTGCTTTTATATAAAAACTGAATCTATATTCTAGCAAATGAGGGCCTAATTCAAAAGAAATCGGAGCTAATCCACAGCAGCCCTATGGGTGGACATATGGGTTTTGATAAAACCCTGCATAGACTTAAGAGGGATTTCTATTGGCCTGGCCAGAAAGCTAATGTGAAGGCATTAGCTTTCCCTCGAAGAAAGCATGGTTCTCTGTTTCATAGCAGGAATACAGTTATCCCCATTTCGTTACTCACTCTACATCCATTACTCTAGTACATTCTATTGCACATTTGCAAACACTCCAAGTGATTCGACAAACCAACTCTCTTTGCCATGCTGATTCAATTTTGTCATTGCAACCCTCTTCCTTGCTCCAACTAGTCTCATACTTGAAATGAAACAGACTCCTTACATCATAGCCCCTCCCAAGCACACACTCAAGAAGGATAGGCCTGCGATTTGAGCATAGAGCAGTCAAAGTTTCTACTCTAATTTCAAAAAAACACTCGATCCATTTTTTATTAGCTAGGGCTCTATCTAGCCTTTTATTAGTAAAAGACTCATCCTCATGTCGATAACACCATGTATATTTTAACCCATTCCAGGCTAAATCAAATAAAGTGCCTTGCTCAATGACCCCCCTAAAAAATCTCATCTGGTTTTCACACCTCAGTCTGCCACTGACCTTCTCATCATTGGACAACACCTCATTAAAGTCACATGATGCCCATAGAAACAGGTGAGCAACCATCTTGAGTCATCATCCTCACTCTTAATAAACACATTGATATGCCTATGAGAGAAATTGACTAGCTCTAAGTGAACCTCCAGCTTCCATATAACCATAAAACCACCACTTCTCCCCATTGCATCCACCAGTACGCAACCCTTAAACTTAGCTTTCCTAGCAATGTTTGTAGCACGCAACCGAGTCAACTTGGTTTCCATCAATAAAATCACATCAGGACCTTTAGCCTTCACTTGTAAACAAGGCTTTGACTGTTTGGGGGTTCCAGCTTAATATTTTCGAAATGCTCGGAGCGGTTGGCAACCAGCCTTGGCCGCTTCACTAGACATAACATCATAACACAAGTTTGCAATCCTCTTACCTATATTTGCACCTTCATTAACTGCATGGACCTCATTCGAAACCTCTGCAAGTGTTTTAGTACCAGATAGAACACCTACCTCAGTAAACACTTCCCCCTGACTAGGAGCTCTATGCTTCCACTTTCTGCCACCTTTGAGAGATTGTTGGTTTAGCACTAGGAGAGGTCCCTCCGATACCTTCTGTTTCTCCTCTTCGTAAAACTGACTTTTTGTTAATAAGCTATCCTTCAATGAATAAGTGGCATTGGGCCCATTATCCATACAAGTATTCATAGCGGCCCTTCCCGAGTCACGCAGCCCATCTTGGCCCATTTGCTTTGTAACGACTTCCCGCCCACCTTTCCTTTCTTCCCCATTTAAAACTTCATCACCCTTAAAACGCATAAACACTTCCTACAATAATTGCCCCTGTATCCCTTCATTCTCGCGTATATTCAAACTCCCTCCAACGTCGCCTGCTAAATCCGCCTGTAACTTACCCAATTTAGCTATTTCAACATTATTGCCACATGTTCCACTAGTTCCATTCCTGTCTCTACCATCAGATTTCTTGAACTACCCCTAGACTGAATCCTTTGATAGCCTCCCGTCCGCAGTGCTACCAATAGAACCCTCCGCTTCTCTGTTCATCATTTCCATCACTGGATCCTTCGAAACATTCTCACGACCACCGGAACATGCTTTTATAGAGAGGTAAAGGGAGACCACCCCTGGTAACTATCCTCAACACGTAACCAAGGACCAAATTGAGTACTAGAACTATTATCTGAACCTGTTCCCTAGTCCCCCTTTGAACAACCATTCACCCCATATACTATCCATCCACAGTTCAAACTAGTCTTCGGAAGTTTTTCATATTTAAAATTGAGCTATAACAGTCAAGTTAACATGGAAGAGAATAGCAGTCAGTCAGGAGGTGGATAAGGAGGATGAAGACGAGGTGCATGATGATGAAGAAGATGTTATTGAGGGAGATTCTGAAACAAGCATGAAAAATATATCTGAAGATGAAGAATAAAAGTACTAAATATTTTATTCATATAGGTGACTATAAAATATTTTGAATTTTCATAATTTCTTCTAATTAATTTTCTTTGATATTATTAATTCTTTTCAAGAATGAAGCCAAAATGACAACAAAGAAATGTGCCTCCGCTAAGTCCAAGTCCCAAACCCTTTGAGGACTCCCCACTCGAGGAATCCGCTCCTGAAGATCAAGTTAACACGGAAGAGAATAACAGTCACTCGACACCTACCAGTAAGGAAATATAGTCGTTGATAATTAATTACATAGTTAATATTTTTGTCTCAATAACTATATAACTAGAATTATACTGTCTATTATCATGTAGTTGATGCATCTGCTTGTCGCGGTCGTGGCTATATACGTGGCATCTCTCTTGAGAAAAGTTGAAGGTACCGAAAACTCAAGATCATCATTCCCGATAATTCTACTGGAGGAGTGGATGATAGTGCAGTAGCACTTTCCTCCTATATTGGCACAGTAGTTCGAGCTTATGCTCCATTTTATGTGCGCTCATGGCGAGATGTTCCGAATGAAATTAAGGAGCACATTCGAAGTCGTGTGCTGGTGAGTTTACTTTGAGAGTACATTTTTTTCACCTAAATTAGTATATCATATTTTTGACCTGATCCACTTGTTAGGACGAATTCGACCTCGACTTTGGCCGTAGCGAGGATTTGAGAACCATGAATGAGTTGATGGCTACACTATTCCGACGTCACAAGGGATGATGTCATCACCACTTTAAGAAGTTTGAGACGTTGGAGAGGTTGGGCAGTATCCTTTCTAGCAGATAAAGTTAGATGATTGGAGAAAGTGTTGTGATCTTTTTGCATCTCCAGATTATCAGGTATTTTACATTTATATCTTTTAATTATTTACATTCATATTCGTTTTATATATTATATGTATATATAGTACAATTAACGTTCTAAATATATTTTGTAGCACTTGAGTTCTATAAATGCACATAATAGATCCGCTCTGACTATCCACCATCGTGCCGGTTCAAGGTCATTATATTGTCTTGCTAAAAAAATGGTAATTAAAAAAATTATAGAATTCATTTATTTTTATGATATTCTTTTATTTAAGTACTAATATTATCTTTTTAAAATTGCGTATGTCACTTTGTTTGAAACGTGATGATCCTAAAAACTTTTCTCTCATTCATGTCTATGCTGCTGCTCACATTAATGAGCATAGTGAGTGGATGGATCCTGTCGCTGCAGATAATTATGTAAGCAATGTTAATTTTGTTAAATAAATTATGTAACATGTGAATAATTTATTTTTTATTTCTATTTCTTTTAATACGTTACTTATTAACGATTATTACGTTTAAAATTGCAGGAAAAAATGATGGAGATGCAATCGGCTTCTGAGGAATCCTACCCTAACGACATAGACATATTCACGCAAGTGGTCGGGCCGCAGTCTAGTATGGCAAGAGTTTTGGGATGATCTATTAAGCATAGATGTTCATCCTCCTCAACCTCATCGACTTCACAAATTAATAATCTTACCAAAGATTTAGAAGCTGCACGGCATGAGAATGAGTATATGAAGTTGAGACAGGAAGAGTTAGAGTCTCTCTAAGAACGTCCGAGGACCAACGGAGAGACCAGGAGGAAAGAATACGGAGTGAAGTTCAAGAGCAAGTGCAACGGGAGATGATGGTGCAAATGGAGCATGTTATGTCGTTGCAACAGAATCACGGTGGGCGAAAGAAAAAGAAGAAATAAATTTTATCAGTATTTGTGGCTAGTTTTAATATCTAATTTTAATATTTTATAAGACATTGTTACTTGCTAATTGATCGTATGTAATATGATACAATTGGTATGTTTTTAAATTTTATGAAATTAGTATTTTTGATCTGTACGTTCGAATGTAAATTAAAATCATTCGAACATTGGTTCACATTCGAACCAACGTTCGAACGTGAATACATAAAATTGGATAGTAATATTCAAACGTAGGCCTCTACGTTCGAACGTACTCACACTCAAACGAACAAACCGTTCAAACGATTAAACGATTAACGTTTGAACAAAGCTCTGAACGTACCCCTTGCATTTGAACGCTCCTTCGTTTATGTTCGAAATAACGTCCGAACGTTAAACCCGTTACATTTGAACTTTGGTCCGTTAACGTTCAAACGGAAATTCAAACTTTTATTATAATGAACGTTCGGACGCATAAACGTTTGAACGTAAATATGATACGTTCAAACTATAATCAACGAACTTCAAATTCTCTCATTCGAACGCCAATCGGTCAGGTTGTCGTTCGAACGTTCAATTTGACCTTCGAACATTACTTTCTGTGACACTTCTCAACCGTACAGTTCTCAACCATCACAAAAAGGTAACGTTTGAACGTTCAACTAAACGGAACACCTCCAACCATCAGTAAAAATATTTTTAGTGACGGTTCAACAGTAAACCGTCTCCAATTGTTTTCTGTGATGCACATTAGGTGACGGTTTCAAACCGTCATGAAATATCTTTAGTGACGTTTTGACAATTTTTTGTGATGGTTTCCTCTGTCACAAAAGACAAATTGTGTTGTAGTGAAAGTAAAGTACGTGTTTTGTAATGTTCTTAGCCAGTGAGTTTAAACAATGTAATATGTAGTGGATTGCATCGCTTATGTCGCATGCATTTTACATTATGAATATTTGATTTTTTTTGTTTTTGTTTTACATGCATTTAGTTAAAATTTAATTAGTTATTTATAGCTTTAGCTAATTTTGACATAAATTTAGTTTTTCATCTTGATATATTTTTATCATTATGGACAATGATAAAAATATAGGCTTTTTCAATGAAAAAAAACATAATTATAGACTTTTTAACAACATTATTTCTCGAAACAATTGTAATAAAATAAAGGCTTTTAAAAAAAATGCTTTTCAATATTAGTTTTTTTAAAAAAATTTAATAACATGTAGACTTTTGTAAAAAAAAAAAAAAAAAAAAGAACAAAAAATATTTGGGTAGAGCCAGGAACCCGAATTTTAGGGTTTCAAAAAATTTGGATCCATTCGGGTTTTGGCCCGATTCATAAATGGACTAACCTAGCCCAAGTTTGAAACACAGGTTCCGGATCAGGTATATTCAAATACTAGATCCAAAACGGCCAGATGAAGAGTCCTTATAATTTCTTTCATTGTTGTCAATCATTTGATTAGTCAACGGTCAACATTGGTCAACGAGTGGTAGTACTACGTGGCACTTAAGCAGCTCAAAATTCATGGTTTGTACCCGACCCGACCCAAGAATAAAAATAAGAAATTCTTGGCCCACCAAAGAACCCATGAAATGGTCCCTTTTGTGGGCCACAAATTTATTTATTTGTATTTTAAAAAGTGTAGGGCAGTTTTTTATTTTAGTCTAAATAATGGGAACTGCGTGTTTCAAATTAATTTGAATATCAATTTATTCGCAGTTTAATTTGAATATCTATGAGAATAAGGTGATCATAATTTGAGGCATTATTATTATTATTATTATTATTATTTACCCTTGAAATTGCATAGAACACTGTCAAATTCGTATGAATATGATCAACTGAGAATTCTATTTTCCAATCGTATGCACTCACTTAAATTTAAAAGGAGGATCTTCCAGTAATTTTCACGTCCAATTTATAAAAACATCATAATTTCCGACCTAATTCCCATGCAGATTGATCAATTATACCTTTTCTTCTTTATTTTCAATTGTACTCTTCTTATAGTACTCCTCTTCTCCTTCTTCTTCTTCTGCTCCTCCTTTCCATCTTCTTCTTCATTTTTTTGTTATTCATAAAGCTTCAGTGCTCAGCTCAATAGCATAATTACCATCCATGTTTGTTTCTGCTAATAATTTGTTAAATAATCATCTAATAACTAATTAATTTTCCCACTCCACCTATTTAATTAATTTTTTAGAGAACCCGTCAAAAGGAATGTTACAGACAAGAGCTAGATAGAGATGGGTGATCCACACAATAATATTTCACATTGGATAGAAATTAAAACATGTATATATATTATATATAGCCATGGAAAATAATTAAAACCATGCAAAACACATACAACTTACAAGCACTGCGCCATGCACACAAGGAGCTAGCTAGCTGCATGCATGGCAACTCATGCATGTTTGGTTGTTAGATGATGATCAGCTAAAAACTTGAAAACTTATATAGTACTTATATAGCTGCATGCATGGCAACTCAACTTATAAGTTTCAACTTTTTAGTTGGGTTCCTTCTTCTCCTTGTTGGGTTCCTTCTCCGCGCCATCGCCATTTGAGAGCTTGATTAAGTTTAACGCGATTTTCTGATAAAATCTGAATATAGGTGTGAAATCTTGATGTAAGAAATGAAAGTAAGCGAAAAAGAAAGAATATAGAACAGAGTCATGTATACTTTTGATTCTGTATTGAATGAATTGATCTGAATACAATTGAGTCTATTTATAGAAGCAGCTTTAGTGTAACTAACTAACTAACTTTTATTTCAGCCAATGATATTAATCATTTGAGCCACATCATCATATACTTTAAGAGTCCCCTTCAAGATGGAGAATGAATGTCTAAAATTCCCATCTTGGATAGCAAACTATGAAACTGGTTGCAGCCAAGAGGTTTGGTAAAAATATCACTGAGTTGGTGAGCGGAAGCAACATGTAGTGGCTTGATGAGGTTGGCTAACATCTTTTCTCTTATAATGTGGCAGTCTATTTCGATGTGTTTTGTTCTCTCATGAAACACGGGATTTGCTGCAATGTGAAGAGCAGCTTTGTTGTCACAAAACAGTAGAGCAGGTTGGGGATGATCAATCTGAAAGTCTTTCATTAGAGTAAGTAACCAAGTCAATTCACAAGTGGTGGATGCCATAGCTCTGTATTCAGCTTCGGCTGAAGATCTTGACACGGTTTGTTGCTTTTTAGATTTCCAAGATATAAGTGAGTCAGCAAGGAAAACACAAAAACCAGTTACTGATTTTCGAGAATCCACACACCCTGCCCAATCCGAGTCACAGAAAGCCTTGAGATGAAAATCTGAGTGTGCTGGAAAGAACAATCCTTGTGTAGGTGTTCCCTTCAAATATCTTAAGACTCTATGGGCTGCATCTAAGTGAGGTTGCCGTGGTTTATCCATGTATTGGCTAAGGACTTGAACTGCATAAGTCAAGTCTGGCCGAGAGATGGTAAGGTATATCAACCTACCAATTAATCTTCGATAGCTTGAAGCATCTTCAATTAATTCACCCTCAGATGAAGAAAGTTTGATGTTTTGTTCCATGGGAAACTGAACAGGTTTTGCTGCTAGTAAACCTGAGTCTTGGAGAATGTCTAATGCATATTTTCTTTGACACAAAGTGATGCCGTTGTCGGATCTGGCCACTTCCAAACCCAAAAAATACTTCAATACCCCCAAATCTTTGATTTTGAATCTGTCATCTAAGAATGACTTCAGTGTAGTAATTGAATCAATGTCATTACTTGCTAGTATTATGTCGTCTACATAAACTAACAAAGCAATGAATGAAGAAGCAGTGGTTTTAATGAAGAGTGAATGATCAGAATTTGACTTGATGAATCCATAGTCAAGAATGGCAGAAGATAGTTTAGAAAACCATTGGCGTGAAGCTTGTCTTAGCCCATAAAGAGACTTGGTAAGTCTGCATACCCGAGTGTCCCCTTTTTTTGTGAAGCCTGGTGGTATGTCCATATAGACTTCTTCATTGAGGTCACTATGCAAGAAGGCATTATTTACATCCAATTGATGTAAATGCCAATTTTTAGCAGTAGCCAAAGCTAGTAAACATCTCACTGTGGTTAATTTTGCAACAGGAGAAAAAGTTTCCTGAAAATCCAAGCCTTCAACTTGTGTATAGCCCTTTGCAACCAATCGGGCTTTATACCTTTCAATGCTCCCATCTGCTTTGTATTTTATACGATAAATCCATTTGCAGCCTATAGGTTTCTTTCCTACAGGTAAGGAAGTAAGAGTCCATGTTTTGTTTTGTTCAAGAGCTTTGATTTCAGCATGCATAGCTTCTTGCCACTCAGGTATTTTTATGGCTTGGGAAAATGACTTTGGTTCAGTGTGAGAAGAAATGGACAAGGTAAAGCATCTATGAGAAGGTGAGAGTTTATGATAAGAAACAGAATTAGAAAGAGGATAGCATGTACCTTGGGAACTGTCTGCCATGAAATTCGATTGATGAGTTTGAAGAAAAGCTTGGTTGTTTTCTGTCAAAGCTAGTTGACAGTGATAATCTTGCAAATAACTGGGTTGTTTTCTTTCTCTTGTGGACTGTCGAGGAGGAATGGGAGATGAGGATAAAGGAATGGAAGGTGAGAGTGAAGAAGGATTGTTTGAATCTGAAGTATTAGAATTAAGGGAGGAGAAGTCTCTAGGCAGAATGCTATCTTCAACATGTGGAATTGATGTTTCAGGAACAATATTGGGTAGGACCAGAAAAGGATCAATATCAGAAGAATTTGAGTCTATGGATGAAAAAGGGAAAGTAGACTCATGAAATACCACATCACGAGATAGAAAAGTTGTATGAGATTCAAGATCATACAATTTATATCCTTTTACAGCAAAAGGATATCCAATAAAGACACTCTTTTTGGCTCGAGGATCAAACTTTGTTCTATTTCTGGTAAGAGTGGATGCAAAGCATAGACATCCAAATACTCTTAAATGATTATAAGAAGGAGGAGATGAATGAAGAATTTCATATGGTTTATTACCTAGTAAAGGTGTGGGAGTTAGATTGATTAAATGTGTTGCTGTTAAAATACAATCACCCCAAAACTGTAATGGTAATGAGGCCTGAAATCTAAGAGATCTAGCAACATTCAGCAAATGCTGATGTTTTCTTTCCACCACACCATTTTGTTGTGGTTTCTCAACACAACTCCTTTGATGAATCACACCTTTAGCTAAATAATAATCAGGCATATTGAATTCAGCCCCATTGTCTGTTCGAATGTATTTAATTTTGACATTGAATTGATTTTCAACAAAGGAAAAGAAGGATTGCAAGTATTGTCTAGTTTGAGATTTTTGTTTCATAAGATACACCCAAGTGCACTTAGAAAAATCATCCACAATTGTTAGAAAGAACTTAGAACCATCTAAAGAAGCAACTGAAAATGGTCCCCATATATCACAATGCACAAGATGAAATGGAACCAAAGCAGTGTTATTACTGTGTTCAAAAGGAAGACATTACTGTTTTGCCAATGGACAGATGGTGCATGGAAAAGAATTGGAAATTGTAATGTTTGGTACAGATTTATTGAGAGCGTTTAGTCTAGACAAGGAAAGATGGCCTAGCCTATAATGCCAAAGATCAAATTCTTTATTGACTGAGAGAGCAATGGATGATGAATCAACCGAGGGTTTTTGCAAGAGATGATATAAACCAGCTTTTTCTTCACCCATGCCAATCGTTTTCCATGTAGATAGGCCCTGTACAAAACAGAATTTGGAAATGAAAATGAGACAGCAGTGAATGTCTTTAGTCAATTTACTTGCCGATATGAGATTATATGAGAAAGAGGGAACACAAAGAACATTATGCAATATCAAATCATTGGATAGTGTTACGGTTCCTATGTGAGTAACCGAAACAAGATTATTATTTGGCAGCTTGACAGATGAAGAAACATGAGAATTAATAGAAGAAAAGAAACTGGTGGAGCAGACCATGTGGTTTGTGGCGCCAGTGTCAATAATCCAAGGAATAGATGAAGAATTTACAGAGGCAAGGACAATATTTTCTAAGAGAAAAGACTGAAGAAGTTTTACCTGAAATGTTTTCAGAATATGGAATACCAGATGAACTAGGCACATCAGTAGACAAAATAGAGACTTGGTTTACTTTATGTACTGATTTGAGAGAGGGATTGATTAAGGCAAGAATTTGTTCACATTGCTCTTGCGTCAATGTTAATTGTGGAACATCATTACTTTCTTGAACTGTAGGAGAAGAAGATACTTGATTTGCTGAATGAACATTGGATTTCTTGGATTTAAATCCTGGTGGGAACCCATGGATTCTATAACATTTGTCTGAGGTGTGACCCGCATATCCACAATGACTGCATATAGGTCTATCCTTTCGAGTTCCAGACTGTTTATTGAAGGTATTGCCATTCTTTGTAATCTTTGTTGTCATAGCAGCAATGGAGTCAAAACTCGGGGCAGAGTTGATCTTGATTTCTCTTTGTTTTTCTTCTTGTACAACAAGAGAAAAAACTCGATTCATGGAATGTATAGGATCTAACAACAGAATCTGTCCTCTTATACTAGTGAATGAATCATTTAATCCCATCAAGAATTGCATAATGTATTCTTCTTGCTGGAATTCCAAAAATTTTTTACTATTCCACACGTACACTGTGGCAATTGGCGATAATTGGTTAATTCATCCCAATATGCTTTTAATTGTGTAAAGTAATCACTCACCGATTGTTGTTCTTGAGTTAAAGAACTGATGGCTTTCTTTAATTGGAAAATTCTAGGTCGATTTCCCTGTGAGAAACGTTCTTGGAGATCCTTCCAAACATCTGCTGCAATATCAATATACAGAATGCTTGAAGCTATGTTCTTGGTAACTGAATTGATTATCCATGATAATACCATATCATTGCACCTTTCCCACACTGAAAACTTCGGGTCAGATGTAGATGCAGGTTTCTTTAGGATTCCATTGACAAACCCCATTTTATTCTTTGCACTGAGTGCTTTGGACATAGCTCTTGCCCATGAAGAATAATTGTCTCCATTTAGCTGCTGTGATACTAGCATCAAACCAGGATTTTATCCATGATGCAAGTAGTAAGAATCTTCGATCAAATTCTGTGAATTCTGTGGAATTGGTGGAGTTGGTGGAGTTGGATTCGTCATTTCGGAAGAGATGATTAAGTAAAGAAATCCACGTAGAAACAGATTAAGCAAAGAAATCAGATTTCTCTGATACCATGATAAAATCTGAATCTAGGTGTGAAATCTTGATGTAAGAAATGAAAGTAAGCGAAAAAGAAAGAATATAGAACAGAGTCATGTATACTTTTGATTCTGTATTGAATGAATTGATCTGAATACAATTGAGTCTATTTATAGAAGCAGCTTTAGTGTAACTAACTAACTAACTAACTTTTATTTCAGCCAATGATATTTAAGATTTTCCTCAAAAGATACAACACAATAAGTCTCCCGGCTGCATTCATCATGTTGTTACTAAAGGGACTCTGAAGGATGGGGATCTATGAGTGGCAAAGGAAATTTGGCTTCTATAGACTTTTTGGGTTTTATTTTTTCAAGGACTCCAGCATGGGGTTTTATAGGCTAATTCTTGATCTATTGTTAAAGAAGACTGTAAATGGGAAGTCATGTTACTATATATATAATATATATTATGGTGAGACAATATATTCGAAATGAGTAATTGCAAGATATAATGTTAGGGTTTGCAAGTCTCACACACTCATTTCGATAAAAATGTGGTGTTCACCATTATAAAAATTATTTTTTCATGTAGTCCCAGATTTACTCATATTTTTCAAAAGGAGTGTTCGAGACTTGTAAATCCTAAGACTATAAATAACGATTTCACTAAATCATGATTAGATGTTAGATGCTACAACCCTTTTTCTCTTTTTCAAAAAGTGAAAAGTAACTCCAATTTTATAAGTAGAAAATGCTTACGTGCAAGGACTGGATCGGAATAGAGATATAATGGAGATCATACAACTACCGCGATCGATATAGCAAGTTGTTGCATGCACCCATGAAAGAATCATTTAAAAAAATAAAAGCAATGTGAAAGAGGACAAAGATCAATAGGAGGGGCACCGAAAATTGTACGTTAAGCTTGACGCTCAAAACCAATATTGATGACTGTCCTATTATTAGTGAGAAGTTTTAAATCATAAAGTGATTACATAATAATAAATTTACAAACTAATGGGGTTCGATGTGATACGTCAGATCTTTTTTATAGTCGAGATTACTTTACAATCAAATGTACAATATGAAGTTACATCAGTTTGTGAGTATACAGTTTGTATAAATCTCTTTGCAGTGAATTATGCATTTTATATTATTAGTAGAACTCACCAATATATAGGAGAATAAATTTGAGCGGTGCTAAGTACTACGTAATACATGGATAGAGACTCGGAATATTTTTTTGATAAAACATACTGCATTCATTAATAATGGATATTACAATTTTGACTTGAAACATACATTACAAGCCAACTACAACATTAATAGCTCCCTAGTTCACAACTGTGACTGACATGGTTTAGTCCATACTGCAAACCTCTCTTAGACGGCCACTTGAGAGAGAACACAACTCTGTTTAAGATAGAGTTAAAAGCATTCATGACTTACAATGCCAATACTATATGAACAATTAATTATTTTGGTATATTCTGTGTTTCCGTCCTTGCCCTAATCACTAATTTCCTAAATTTCATGACATGTAAGAAATTATTTGAGCTACGAATGAAGTTGGAGACCATTTTTAGTTTTTAGCCTCTTGCGTAGTAAGAAAGCACTTCAAAAAGATAAGAAGATGAGAAAAAATATTGGTAAGTAGTGGGAACTATGGGTGAAGTTGTTGCACAGTAGTTTGTTCTTTTATTTTTCTTCCTATTTATCTTTCTTGCCTTTCTATGCTCCGTTACAATATATAAACAATGGTTGCCTTCTTATTGTTTATATGATGATCATAAAAGCCGGCCTATTAATAAATAGTATAACGATTTATCATTTATCTATTTTATTTAAAATGGAAACTATCAATTGAAAAATAGGACTGCTCGAAACTAGAAAATGATCAAGCTAGTATTGTATCGATTCCCAATAATTACATCCGACCATTCGAGTCGCATAAGTATATAACGCCTCAAGAACATAATTCTGGCATAAAAGACTTGCAGGTAATATATTGAAAGGTAATTTTGGCGATAAACATTGGTTGGAAAAGGGGTATGTACGACTTTGCGGCAACTTTCACTTCATGCAAATTCATGATCAGTTCCGGCTAAAATTTTTATTATTTGCGGCGAAATATTTCCTCGGAAATAATGTTTTATTTGGGATGATTTTATATTTTTATTAGCAAATAGCATTTGAGACAAGACTATTGTGATTTTTTCCGGATGATTTTGATCTGGAAAAAGCCTTGAATGTTGTGATGTTACCTGGTTGACGTAATACATGAGTTCTCACAACTCCAAGACATGCTAATTACATCTTTGAAAATGATTTGCCACAATTGGGATTCTCATCAATATTTCTTTGAGTGTTTTTAGGTCATGCGGCCATTAATTACTCCCGAGCTTGTCGGTACGCAATAGGCCCCTAAGCAGCAGTGGAATTCTAGACAACGAGTCCCAACTACTCGAAATACCTTCCGAACCCATTCTCGCAAGCAAGTCAGTAGGAGCATTCCGTTCTCTATAAATATGCTCTATAGTGAAGGTGATCTCCTTTAAAAGGGACATGAGTTCTTCCCAATAATCTTCTAGGTACCAAACACGACATTTAGAAGAGAGAACCCAATCTACCACAATCTTTGAATCCATTTCCAACTCTATTCTTGAAATCTCACATCGCCGAACCATTTTTACCCCATGTAGAAGAGCCAAAAACTCTGCAAAATTGTTAGTACCATTGCCAAGAGAAAGGGAAAAAGTGGAAATCATCTTGCCTTTGTCATCCTGAAGCACACCCACTGCACCTGTTGTACCCGGGTTTCCCCTACTACTTCCATTTACATTAAGCTTAAACCATCCGGGTTGAGGCCTTTTCCAGTGCACTACATGGACTGGCTTTGTACGACACGGTTTATAAGGGAGGTCTAAACCAGCCAACAACATATCATCTCGTCTAGACATAGGTTTGACAAGCTTTTAATTTCTCATTGATCTTCACTATCTAGAATTTAATACTCCTCCAAACTTCTTCCACTGATTCATACTTATTCTCCATCCTAGCATTGCACCTCCGAGTCCATAGACGCCAAGTAACAAGTGATGGGATGATACCAAGAAGTTGGCCTTTGATCGTTGTATTTGAGGCTTTATTAAACCAGTAATGCACCGTTTCTCTGCAGGTATGATAAGAATGCCTTGCCAACCCCACTTGGGTTGCACGTTTATCCGAAATCTCCTTTGCCACCTCCCCCAAGGCCAGCACATGATTAATATCCTCATATCCCCCTTCCTCACAACAATCACATCTTGAAACAATAGAGATATCAATTCGACGTAATCTGTCACCCACACTAAGAGCATTATTTATACTTTTCCACATAGTTGTCGAAATAAATTTTGGCATACAAGGATGCCAAATCCACTCCGCCCACATTATCATAGGAGCTCTCACTCTAACACATTCCCACGCACTTTTTGTGGAAAAACTCCCATCCTCCTTCGCTACCCATATTAACAAATCATCCCCTTGTTTTTGCCTACCCAAAAAATCCACAATCTCTTCCGATTTTTGAGGCCCAACTAGCCTTGAAAGAAGCTCCATATGCCACCCCTCCTCCAACTTACATTCCCTTACTTTAAGCCTTGGAAGCTCCACAACATCCTGAGTTGCACTTATAGATTCATCACCAAGCCATTTGTCATACCAAAAGGAAACCTCCCCATCCTTTACTTTCCATTTAGAATGAGCAATAACATCTGTAGTATCTTGCAACACCATCCTCCAAAATCTGCTACCTTTGTTTGGATTCAAGAGAGAGACATGCTCCTGTTTCACATACTTTGCCATAAAAAAACATGACCAGAGAGAATCTTCATTTAGGGGCCTCCATGCAAATTTCATGTGGAGAGCCTTCTGCATATCATTCAAATTCCTCACCCCAATCCCACCTTCATGGACCGGCTTACACATCATCTCCCAAGCTTTCCAATGCTTCTTTGATTTTCCTTCATGAAAGCCCCAAAATAAATTGTTGAAACACCTGTTAAGCATTGTCAAGACAGATTTACGGACCTGCAAAATGGACAGAATATGAATAGGGAGACTTCCAAGCACGTGCTTTAGAAGAAGAAGCGTTGCCCCACTAGATAGCATCCTAGCTTTCCGCCCTCCAACTTTGTTACGAATCTTGCCAACCATCTCATGAAAATGGGAGGCATTGAGCCTACCTACAACTATAGGAACTCCCAAATATTTAAATGGAAAAGAGCCTTCAGAAAAACCAGTAGTCCACAAAAGAACCCTGCGCCGTGAAGCAGTGATGTCTCTTGAAAAAATAATAGAGGATTTTTCTTTACTAACCCTTTGGCCAGACCAAACTTCATACTTTCCCAAGGTAATAGATAAAGCTTTTAAAGAAGGCTTGCTTCCATTCGCAAAGATCACTATATCATCTGCTTATAAGAGATGGGAGACAAGCGGAGTCCCTCTTGGGCGATAATAAGCACCAATAGACCCATCTAGAAAATTTTGCCTCAATAGCTTTGACAATATCTCTCCTCCACAACTATAAACAAATATGGCAATATAGGATCTATGTAACACCCCGTATTTTAGTGTATTTTTATTGAAAGATTATTTTTATTAATTCAAAAATTTATTCTCTTATTTTAAAATTGTTGGATTTTTAGTCGATTATTTTTATGATTTTTAATTTTGTGAAAATTATTTTGAAATGCTTTCTTAAAATTAATTATTGTTATGCATTTAAATTTATTTTCATATTAAATTAACTTATTGTTGGATTTAATTATTTATTTTCATTTTAATCACTACGTTTGAATTATTTTATTTTACTTGCTGTTTTGAAATCGTTTCCGTTGGATCATTTTTGTGACCCAAGATGTGAGGATTGTACCTCATTTCTTTCCCTCACTTTTTCTTTTTCCCTTTTTCTTTTTCTCCTCTTTTTCTTTTCCTTATTTTTCTTTTCTCCTTTTTCTCCTCTGCTTCTCTCCCGCGCGCGACGTCTTCTCATTCCTCCCACGTCCGTGCGTCATCCTCCAGCCCGCCGTCGTGCACCACCGTCTGGCAACACCGCCTAGCCCACTACCTCCCCCACTGGCCGGTGACCCCACCCCTCCATTTCCAGCACCTCTTGCACCGCCGTGAGCCCCCACACACCACGCAAAGCCTCGGCACCTCTTGTGTTCGCGCCGCCGTCGCGCCACCTCCGGCCACCATTTCTTCACCACTTCATCCTTGACCTCCTAGCAACCCAATGCACCCATCCTCAGCTCTGATCCGCCACCGGTGAAGCCCATCTATCTCTATCTTCGATTTGAGCATTTTGGCTTTCAACCACCCTCTACGCCGCCACCCACGGCCAACCACCACCACCACTAGATTCACCGACATCCCTAAGTCCTACCCTATCAATCTCGAGTCTTCGTTTGTTCCCGTTCAAAAGTGAGTTTTTGAGACCCACGGCCACAGTGCATTTGGCACTATTTTGTTGCCGCTTCTTGCAGCTCCGTGATCTCTCGAAAATTATTATATAGCGCTGTAAGTATTTTCCAAAGAACTTTCGTGATTTAAATGTATTTTTGCACCAACTCATTACATTGTGATCTAGTTGGTTTTGCCGGACTGAGTCCGAGGAGTAGGGGGTCGGATGAATTGGAGAATGGAGATGTTTGTGTGATTGGATTGTGTTGGAACTTGTTGATTGTTGGTTATTGGATATTGTGTCAGTTCATGTACATTTCATATTTGCACACATGATCATGTTTGTAAAGAAAACTAGGTTTTCGTGTAATTGCATCCATGTTCATGTATTTATTAAGAATTGGATTTTCATGTGAAAGGAAAGAGACTGTAGGGATGGTGGTAAGAAATGATGGTGGTAGAGTCCCGCCTGTGATTCCCGCCTATGGTGCACGCGATAGGGATGGTGGTTGTGTCACGCCTGTGATTCCCGCCTACGTTGCATGCGATAGGGATGGTGGTATAGTCCGGCCTGTGATTCCCACCTACAGTGCTCTGATATGTATTCATTGTGTGCAAAGGAACTGTAGGGACGGTGGTAAGCAGGGATGGTGGTAGAGTCCCATCTGTGATTCCCGCTTATGGTGCATGTGGTAGGGATAGTGGTATAGTCCCGCCTGTGATTCCCACCTACAGTGTCCGATAAATGGTCGGGTTTTGTGTACAATATTTTCTGGGAAAATGTTGGATTTGATGTTTTGGCTAAATGAGATTTTTAACGTGTGTTGGAAAAATAATCATTTTCGGAAAAAATGAGGTTTTGGGATCTGTTAGTTGGTTGCTTTAATGCGTTTTTATCTCGAGAGTTGTTTGGATTTTTACTTACCTGCGGTACCATTTTATGGTATCGCAGATTTTGATGCAGATGAGGACGACGAGCCTTAGGCTTTGGTTTCGTTGGAAGAGTGATTTGGGAATGCTCTTGAGTATCGAGATTTGCTTAATTTCCTATTTATGTATTTGCCTTTGTATTATATTTTGGGATAACTGTATAATTTTTTTAAAGGTAATTTATTTTGGATACTTGTATTTAAATTTCTGGTACTTAGTTGACTTATTTTTATTATCCGCTGCGACTTTTGTTGTGCACTTTTGCATGTTGCACACACTTGAGCACATTTCGTTGGGATGCGTGACCCATGTTGTCATCATCCCGACGTCACGATTCTCGCGTTCCTGTACGTGGGCGTCACAATCTCCTTGTCTCATTCCCCTCTCTGCTTGAAAAAAACCCTTTGGTTCGCCATTCATAACAACAGAAAACGAAGGAGAGGAAATACATTGGCAAAACATACAACAAACAGGCTCCGAAAACCCAAAAGCTGAAAGAACATGAATCAGAAAGTTCCATTCAACACTATCATACGCCTTTGCCATATCAATTTTCAAAACCTCATTGCCTCCCCTACTCGGCTTATTGATGCTTTGAATCAATTCCTGTGTCAAACTGATATTCTCAAAAATACTCCTCCTTGGAATAAACGCTCCCTACTCTTGTGAAACAATTCTAGGAAGAAAAGGTGACAACCGACCCACTAGAATCTTAGAACAGATTTTGTAAAAAACTGAACAAAGACTAATAGGTCGGAATTTCTCAAAACCTTTAGGATTTTCCACTTTAGGAATAAGCACTAAAAAGGAGGAAGAAAAAAATCTCGGAAAGGGGGAACCCTTGAACAGATCATGAACAGCTTCCACAACCTCACCCCCAACAATATCCCAACAAGACGTATAGAAACCAGACCCAAACCCATCTGGGTCTGGGCTACTATCAATAGGGATAGAAACAACAGCATCCTTAACTTCTTGGATTGAAGGAAACTCTAAAAACTGAGTATTATCAGAATTTGACCACCAAAGAGGATAAATTTGGTAACAACCCTGAGTGAGAAGACTCCAAAAAGTTTTTAAAAACTCCACTGCACAGAAATGCACTGCCTCAGGGGATTGTAGCCATGCACCATTACTTAACTTCATCTCGTTAACCACCTTATGGGACCTAGAAGAAACAACACGAAAGAAACTAGCACTAGCCTCACCCCGCTCAATCCATGCTTGTTAAGCTTGCTGTGCCAACCTAGTTCTTCCCTACTAACCCATGTAGCTAACTCCACCTTTGTAGCTACCAAATCAAGTTCTGTATCTTCGGAGGGTCCATTCAAAAGTTGCAACTCCAAAACATGAACCCTTTCTTCCAACCGCTGAATGTGAGAGCCCGTCCACCCAAAAGCTTCCTTATTCCACTGCTTCAAAACCCCTTTGAGGAGTTTAAGTTTTTTTGCCAGCTGGACCATACCCGAGCCAAACTGTGGATTCCTCCAAGCCCCCTTCATGCAATCCCAAAAATTTTCATGCGAGAGCCACATATTATGAGATTTAAAAGGACGAAAACCACAGCCTTGATATTGAGCTTTCAAAGAGACCACCATAGGAGAATGATCAGACGTAAGTCTTGGAAGATACTTTAAACTAGCTTCATGAAATTCCAGTAACCACAAAGAGTTTACTAGAGCCCTATCCAATCTTGCCCAACTTCTATCACTTCCCAACCCTCTCGGCCTCTTCCTGAGGTGGAGATCCCCCTCCGACCACCGAAAACAATTGATGGGGAAATTTGTATTGTTTTCTCGAAGGAAGAATTGGAGAAGTCGGCTCTGCCCTTTCGGTTTTCCTTGGTCCTAAAGTTCCTTCGGCAATGGCCAAGTCTTGATGCCATTCGTTCCTTCATCTGAAGCCGTTGGTGGCTTGATAAACAATCGGTTGTCTCTAGCATGCGTAAACCACGCCTGGTGATTATTCGGTTTGAGCAGGAGGAAGATTTTTTGAAGGCTTATGCTGGGGAGGCCTGTGTTGTTGAGGGGGTTCCTTACCGAACGTTCCAATGGACTACTGATTTTAACAAGGAGATGGAACCGTCGTTGGTCCCTGTTTGGGTTGGTTTTCCTGGATTACCCCTAAACTTCTACCATGAATCTGTTCTTCGGAATCTATCTTCACCGATTGGAAGGTTCATTAAGTGTGACAACAGCACGAGATGTGCTACGCGTATTGATGGGGCTTGTGTGTGTATCGAGATGGATGCAGCTGTGAAACCTTTGGATGGGTTCTGGATTGGGAGGCCACGAATGCCAGGAAGCCGCTATCAAGAGGTAATTTTTGAAACACTTCCTGTGTATTGTAGTTCCTGTAATATGCAAGGTCATAATTTGATTACATGTAAAAAGGAAGAAGTGATGAAAAACAAAAAAGATGGAGGTCAGCAGGGAAATGGGAGAGAAGTGAAAAGATGGGTAAAAAGAATAAATAATGGTGGGGCCCCTAGTGGCGAAGAGGAAGGATCTGTGCATCATAGTGAGCACGAGAAGTTGGCACTGGGAGCTAAGGTAGTAGAGGAAATATTTGTTTCTAAGGAGAAGGTTATGGCACAGGAAGGTTTTGACATGAGGGAAAGGGATGCTAGGAATTCTGGAGGTGTGGTTCAAGAAAATGATGTGGTTTTGCTTGAGGAACTTGATGAGGAAGGGGAAGAGAGGGAGCAGGCTAGAGTGGAGCCTCTTTTATTACTAGACAGGGTGTTTGTCTTAGACCAATCGAAGGAAGTGGAGAGGGGTCCTAGTGTTACTGGTACAGTAGTGGAGATTGAGAAGAGTGGAGGGGTTTTTGCCCGTTGTGAGCTGGAAGATTTGCAACAATGCGAGGGGTTGCAGGATGCGACTGGGCAGAGGGGTGCTTCACTATCTAATTCGGAAGTCTTGACTAGCCCAAACCCCTTACAAAGGGTGAAAGATGTTCTTTCAGATCCGGATGATATAGGAATTAAATAGGGAAAGGTGGGTAATAGAGTTCGAAGTTCAATTAGGGCCAAAAGTAGGCCTCAAAGACTTGATTTATGAATCCAATTTTATATTGGAATCTTAGAGGGCTAGGCACCTCTTAGAGAAGGCTGTTGAAATTGGTGAGGAAGCTACAACCTAACATAGTGGCTATTACCGAACCATTTGGTAATGATAACCGTATGAAAGTTCTACAACAAAGGCTCTTGTTTGAGGGTTGTGTTTCGAATGAGGAGGTTGGAGGGAAGTTATGGGTGCTGTGGAAAAAAGGGGTATGTGTGTCCATAGATTGCCTAACTAATCAAAGTGTTTCTGTGGTTGTTCAGGAAAATAATGTTAAGTTTGTTAGTACCTTTATTTATGCAAAGTGTACGTATTTGGAAAGAAGGAAGCTTTGGGAAGATTTATCGCAGATGAGGCATGGATCCATTCCTTGGATTGTGTGGGGTGATTTCAATGTCATGAGTAGTGATGGGGAGAGGATAGGTGGTAGGCCGAGACCAACTATTGCTTTGAAGGAGTTTAATGATTTTATAGATGTGGTGGGGCTGGCTGATTTGAGGTTAATAATTTGCAACAAATGAATACTATTTACCTCAAGTGAAGTAGAGAGGATCCTTACCCAAATTAGTGGGCCATGTAGGCATCAAAACCTTGAAATGGATTTTTCAGTTCCTTTTTGTTGGAGTATAGCATCCCATATAGAAAACATGGAGATAAAATCCAAAGAAGGAAAGGCCAAGGCTAAAGTAGACAATATACATTAGTTAGAAGGCTAAAGTAGACAATATACATTAGTTAGTTCTTTTCTATTTTTAGTATAAATAGTTGTAAACACAAATGATCAATTCACTTGATTCATTCAATACTTTTCATTTTAGATAGTCAACGTATGATACTTTTTGTTCTTCATACTTTCCATTTTCCAGTTTATGCAACTCTTGACATGGTATCAGATTAGTAAAATTCTGCAACTCTTCTTCTCTACTGGAAATTGATTCTTTCTTGTTACTTCTTCAAGTTTTTCTACACTACATTGATTTTATTTTGTAGTGATTCTTCTGTTGATTCTTTCGATTTTCTGCTCTTTTTGCGTTTCTTGAAATGGCCTCTATCAGCTCCACAGACTTTGTCAACTCAGTACCACAAACTAATCCATCAAACTGCCAAAGTCCTCCCATTCCACAAAATAATCCATAAGAAAATTCATCAAGTCCATATTATTTGCATCCGAGTGATAACCCTGGTGTCCTTCTTGTCTCATAAATTTTCAGTGGTGATAACTATGTTGCATGGAGCCGCTCAATCATCATTGCTTTATCTGTCAAGAATAAAGTAGCATTCATTGATGGCTCCATTCGACCTCCAAAGATTTCTCAGTCAGTTCTTTACACAGCATGGATGAGGGCCAATAATTTGGTACTTTCTTGGTTGATAAACTCAATTTCCAAAGATATTCGAAATAGCTTGTTGTATGTTAATTCAGCTCTTGATCTTTGTAATGAATTGAAGACACAGTACCTAAGAAGTGATGGACCAAGAGTTTTCCAACTTGAAAAAGCTTTGAGTTCCATAAACCAAGGTTCTTCATCCATTACTGAGTATTTTAGTATCTTCAAAGCTTTATGGGATGAATATGTTAGTTTTCGTCCTTTCCCAACTTGCACTTGTGGAAAAATGTCAAGTTGCACATGCTTACAAAAAAGCTTGAAAGATTCTAGTAAGATATATATAAGCATTAGCTGAAGAATAATTGAAGCTAATGGTGAACGGAAGATGTTGAGGTAGTACCCATGTAGCTCTTTGGCTTTGCCTAACACAATATTCCACCACTAGTCGACTAATGGGTAATTAATAGGTTAGGCACCATCTGTTTAGGGTACATATCAGCATTACTCAAAGCTAAATAATAATAGTTATCTTGAACAAGATAAGTGTCTGCACATCACCTAGAAGATCAACATTGTCAAATATTCAAATACCGAAACTTATCCTTTGTGATACTTATCCCTTGTGATAATCATCTATAACGATATAATATTGATAGAATCAAGTGTGTAATCTTGAATATTTGATTGTGTATAGCATACTTCTCTTTACAACTCAAACACTGATGTTGCACTATAAATATATTCAGTCACACTAGGGTTTTGTGAGTTGTGAAATCAAAACAGTTTTGCAATATTTACATAGTACCAAAGCACTGTTGGCCAATGTCGTTCCTAAGGTCATGGTCAATCTGGGTTACTCATCGAACATCTTGACTCCATTGTCCATATCTACAACTCCTTCCTTTATTCAACTCCATTTATGGGACTAAATTTGATGACATCGACTATATTGGTTAGGTCTCAATTTCTCCCTATTCTTAGTAGTCTCCTGTGGATAGTTGGTACAAAACTCTGTCCCCCTAAATTCTTCTTTGAGACAGATTGTGATATTGGGAATGTCAACCTTGCCTATGTCATTTGGCAGAAAAAGGACCAGAATTTGTTAAGCTGGATCCTTTATTCTCTCTCTCCAACATGAATATTGTGACGCCCCGACTCCTACGTATGGGATGATGACAACACGGTTACGCATCAAAGCGTGCAATGAACAACGCAGCGGATAATTTAAGAAAGTCAACTAAGTACCAGAAATTTTAATACAAATTCACATAAGTAAAACAGTTAAAAAGGAGTTATACAGTTATCCCAAAATAAAATATAATACAAGTCCAATATATGAACGAGTGATCCCAGATCACTCCTCTGGCAGAGCCGAATCCTGAAGCTCGCCCTCAGCATCATCTGCATTGAAATCTGCGTTACCATAAACGGTACCGCAGGTAAGTATAATCCAAACAACCACGAGATATAAATGCATTAATGCAACCAACATGCATGCATATGATAAAATATGCATCAAAACCAAAATATCATTTTCCCCGAAAATAAATATTTTCCAACACACGCCAAAATCTCATTTTGGCGCAAAGTAATAATTCGTCATTTTCCTTAAAAATGACCAACACAAAATCCTTATATCCAACACACGCTATTTTTCCAGAAAATAGTCCATTAATCCATTATTACCATATGCACCATGATCTCCCCTAGGGACCATCCGCACGTCCTGGCTCTCTTCGCTCCGCGAAGTAACGAGCGATGCCTAGTTCCGCGCCTAGCGCGTTCGTGGCCAAGCAACCTCTAGCCCCCGCTAGTGGAGGGGCCACAAAGTCGGCACGAGAGCTTTACCATCTCGTCCAATCCCGTTGTCGCCCAGCTATAACCCAAGGGACGTCACTCAGTATATTCTGCTCCCGAGTGACCAGAGGAGCTTCACCTAGATAATGCCCTATCTCGGCTTGGGGTCGTGATACACACGAACCCAAAATCCATTACTCACATGAAAACCCAGTTTTCATAAAATACACATGAATATGAATGCAAATACAAACATGAACATGTGTGCAAATATGCCATGTACATGAAACGACGTCAATATTCAACAACCAACAAATCCCAATATAACCAATCACACAAACAACTTCATCCTCCAATCCATCAGACCTTCTTAGTCCTCGGACTCAGTCCGGCATAACCAACTAGTTCACAGTAAAATGAGTTAGTGCAAAAATACATTTAGATTATGAAAGTTCTTTGGGACTTATAGTGTTATAATATAATTTCCGAAGGATCACTGAGATACAAAAGGTGGCGACACAACAACGTGATAGTGCGAAATGCACTGTGGCCGTGGGTCTCAAAAACCCACTTTTGAATAGGGACAAACCAACACTCGAGATTGTTAGGGAAGGGCTTAGGAATGTTGATGAAGCTAATAGTGGTGGTGGTTGGCCGTGGATGGCGGCGTAGAGGGCAGTTAAAGGCCAAAATGCTCAAAACGGAAATGTGGATGGTGGAGATTCACTGGTGACATATCGGAGCCAAGGATGGTTGCATTGGGTTGCTTGGAGGTCGAGGATGATGTGCTAAAAAGATGGTGGTCGGTGGTGGCGCGACGGCGGCGATAGAGCGAAGAGAAGGCTACGGCTTCAAGCCATGCGTGGAGGAGAATGGCAGCACGAGAGGGGCTAGGAATGGAGGGGTGAGGTCGCCGGCCGGTGAGGAAGAGAATTGGAGGGGTGGTGAGGTATACGGCAGCGCACGGTGGTAGTGGCTGGAGGATGACGAAATGGACAGGGGAGAAAGAGGCTGCATGCGGGAGAGAAGAAATAGAGAGGAGAAAAAGAAATGGGGGGAAAAAGAAAAGAAGAAGAAAAGAAATAGAGGAAAAGAAAAAAAAAAGAAAAAAAAAAGGTGAGGGAAAGAAATGAGGTCCAATCCTCACATCTTGATTCACAAAATGATCCAACGAAAATTATTTCAAAACAATAAATTTAAATAAAATAATTTAAACACAAAGACTAAGTAAAATAAAATAATTAAATCCAACAACACAATAATTTTAAAACTCACAAACAACTAATTTAAATAAGAGAAATTTAAATGCAAAACAATAATTAATATTAATAAAGCATAACAAAATAATTTCACAAC
This sequence comes from Juglans mandshurica, assembly GCA_022457165.1. Classification (NCBI taxonomy): domain Eukaryota; kingdom Viridiplantae; phylum Streptophyta; class Magnoliopsida; order Fagales; family Juglandaceae; genus Juglans; species Juglans mandshurica. The sequence continues at coordinate 6,006,238 of CM039634.1, read as the reverse complement.
TTAAAATCATGAAATAAACCAACAAGAAACCCAATAAATTTTAAAACAAGAGAACCAATATTTAAATTAATTAAAATAATCATTTAGTTAAAAATACACTAAAATATGGGGTGTTACAAATATCATCTATGTATGACAATAGTAATTCTAAACTAGCATGGGATACACTTGATAGTCGATTTGTTGCTGCGTCTAGATCAAGGATCCCCATCTCAAGCAACAATTGCAAAGTGTTAATCAAGGCATTAAACCTTGCGGGGAGTATCTAAATCAAGCTAAGTTGTGGGCTGACCAACTTGCTGCTGTAGCTAAACTTATCTTAGATGAAGATTTAATCTCCTTTATTCTTGGAGGACTCAACCCTACATACAACTCCTTCATAATTGCCTTCACACTTTCAGTTTGTGACCATGACATGTCCTTTTCAGACTTCCAAGTTGAGCTGCTAAATCAAGAAATCCTCTTTGATACCCAACATCAACATGTCGTTGTTGCTGGTAATGGATTATTTACCTTTTATACTGCCAAATCTTCTTCAAATAACTATGCTCACCACCCCTTCCGCCACCCCAAATTCTCAAACCATCCAAAAGGCAATAAAAAACCACAATCAATGTACCTTTCTTCAACCCGCCCAAATCTCAGAACCCTTCAACTGGTAGCTGAGGCAGCAGAGCACCTTGCCAAATATGTAGTAAAAGCAATCATTGAGCTCTCGATTGCTTTCATCGCATGAAAGACTCCTACCAAGGATGTCACCCACCAGATGTTAGCCATGGCAGTTGAGACCAACACTCAGTTTAGTAATGCAAACTGGTTTTCTGATAGCGGTGCAAATGTCCACATTACACTCGATGCAACCAAAATCATCAATCCACAGTCTTTTGAAGGGATTGAGAAAGTAGGTGTAGGTAATGGCTCAAGTTTGCACATCTCTCATATAAGATGTTCTTACATAAAACAGAAAACATCTAAACCTTATTTAAACAATGTGCTCCATTGTTTTACTGCATCAGCCAACCTTTTATCTATCAATCAATTTTGTTTGGACAATAATTGTCACTTTCAAGTAACTGGGTTTGATTACAATGTGAAGGACAATAAGATAGGTGTGATACTCCTCCAAAGTCCCAATAAGAATGGTTTATATCCTATTTAGCTTACTACAAATAAATCGAAGGGTCTCACAATATTGCTTCGCGTCATAGCCTCTGCTACCACTTGGCATCTGTGGCTAG